>CAWUFW010009693.1:0-600000 GCA_963921515.1 Calotriton arnoldi | reverse complement strand
TGGCAAATAAACTTAAAATCTCTGGAGGCTCTAGACCTTCACGTAATGCGGAAAAATTACTGCTTGAGCCCCCACCTTCAAAAGGGAAAGATCTACATGGCTCCAATCCTTCTCAGGCAATGCGTGTCAGAATCTGGAACTCGCTTTCCTCTCCACTACTCCGTACCACCACCTCTACCCATACTTTCAAAACTGACCTCAAATCTCTTCTTTCCCAAGACAATTCCAGAATTAATACATCTCTCTTCATGTCCCTCAAGAAAGTTCTTACAATGTTGTAAATATGTAATCTATGCCTGTACGATCCTAATCCTATTGTGGTTTTGATTTTTGTGTGACTGCCATCTATTGTTTTATTTTACTTTTTCGTCTATCTCGTTTGTATCTGTAACGTGTAAGTATGTAAATATCCTCATGTAACTTACGTGGTTCTATTGTGAAGCGTTCTGACACCTTTGAGTAAAGTCTGGGCTATATAAAAGTGCATTAAATAAATAAATACAGTGCACTGTGTGTGCCCTGGGGCCTGTAAATCAAATGCTGCTAGTGGGCTGCAGCACTGATTGTGCCACCCATAGATGCAGCCTGTAAAATGTAACTCTGGCCTGCCATTACAGAGCCTGTGTGCAATCTAGTACTGCCATGTCAACTTGGCAAGTTGACCCACTTGCCAGTCCCTAAACCTTCCCACTCCAACATGTGAGTCACCCCTAAGGTAGGCCCAAGGTACTCCCTGTGGGCAGGGTGCAATGTGTGCTAGAAAGGTAAGGACATGCCCTGGTGTGTGTGGCATGTTCCTGATAGTGAATTACTGCCAACTTCATTTTTTCACTATTGCAAGGCTACCTGTTCCCATAGTACAGAATGGGGAGTTTGTTTATAACATCTTATAAACATAACTGCCCCGGGAACAAGGTAGGAAAATAAATTTTAGTATGCCTGAACTCAGAATGTTAAAACGCATCTTTTAGTGAGGGTGATTTTTACAATCTGTGTTTGAAAATACCACTTTTAGAAAGTAGGTATTTTCTCTGCTTTAACCATCCAGTGTGCCTCTGCTAGGGTTGTGTATTGCATGTCTGGCTTTTGGATGACAGGGGCTGGAGAGGGGCAGTGGCTCCAGAGAGCCTGGATGAGTCAGGACTTGGCTGAATAGACCTGCGCTGCATTTAGAGTAGGGGAGGAGAGTTTCCTTTCCACCTTAGAATGGGCCTGGTCTGCCAAGGACAATGCTGTCTCCACCTCCTGCCAGGAAGCTGCACCCAGAGAGGACAGGACCGGTTTGGACTCAAGCACGGGGCCTCTCTGCCACCAGAGAACAAAGGATTTTGTGGTATAAATATTGGGGCCGGGACCCCAGAACTTTAGATCACTTCTGGGAAATCAAGAGGAACCTTTGCCAAGGAGAAGAGCGGAGAAGCTGAGGAGGAATACTGCCCCTGTGCTGTTTGCTGTCTGGGGTTGGCCTGCAGTGGCTACTTGCTGCCAAGAAAAGAAGAAAAGGACTTCACTGCTTGCTTTGCCTCCCTGCATGAAGAAAAGATCTCCAAGGGCTTGAACTGAGCTTGCCCCCTGTTCTAGAGGTCTCAGGAACAGCAAAGACCTCACTGTGTCTGTGGGCACCGTTTCTGATCGTCTCCGCAGAAGAAAAGGGTAACCGACTCTGTCATCGAGTCCGTCGCAGGATTCCGTGTCCTGAAAGCACCGCCAAGACGCGCCTCGGCTTAGCCGCAACCCTGGTCTCACCGACTCTGTCAACGAGCCGCTGCTTGCACCGCGTCCTGTGGGCACCACACTCCACAACGTTTCGCTAAACGCTGCAAGGACGTCACCGACTCCATCGCTGCCTGACCCGAACATCGACCGGCTCCGTCGCCGGACCGTGACCTGTCAGCACCGCAGCGAGCACCATCTCACCCTTCAACGCAAGCTCTGGTCTCACCGACTCTGTCAACGAGCCGCTGCCTGCACCGAATCGTGAGGACATCATCCGCCGCAACTCTCATACTGCGATGTTTGCCCCGACTGACGTGTTGGTCGCTACAAGAAAGGTACTGTGTCCGAGTCTGTTGACACTTTAGCTGGCCCGTATCAACGCGGTCGGCTGGAATTGTTAGACTCTGTTGTATTCAGTAACGCGGTAGCCCCAGGAGGAGCTACCGAGTCGGAAGAACTGTGTTTTATTGATTTTCCTGCAATTTAAAGGTCATTTTGTACAAGTACTATTTTTCAAGAGTATTGTATGTTGGATTTTTATCGTATTTGGTCTTGTTGGTTTAGATAAAGATTCACTATTTTTCTAAATTGGTGTGGTGTCCATTTGTAGTGTTTTCACTGTATTACTGTATGTGTCCACAAATGCTTTACACACTGCCTCTGAGATAAGCCTGTCTGCTCGTGCCAAACTACCAAGGGGGTGAGCAGGGGTTATTTTGGAAGTGTATCCCCCTTACCTGACTAGAAGCAAGGGTCCCTATTTGGACAAAGGCACCTACCTCTACCAACTAGAGACCCTCATTTCTAACAACTACTGAATCCCTTTCTCTTGTTTAGATGTATCTGCAAGAGGACACTCTCAAGGGGCACCAGTTGTATCTTGGTCACTCCCTGCCTCTCCTGTTCCACTGCACCTACCCTACTCCGACTCCAGCTCTGGCCTTTAATGTCCAGGCTGCTGTGCATGTACCACTAGAAGCTAAGATAAGTTAGGCTATAATTCCTTGGTTGCTTGGTTAGTCAGAGGGAACAATATGTGGTCAAACACATGCACCCTTCCATCTGCCTGAAGGTCTGCTGAGCCGGTGAGTTGGGGCCAGGGGAACAATCCAGGGCAACTCAGGACAAATCAAGATGATTTCACTGGTGGCCTGTGTGTGTTTTATTCGTCGGGTCCTGCTCATATAGTTGTTTATTTATTTGGTGGTAGGGTGGGGCATACGCTGGCCTCACAAACTGCACCCAACCTGGTGGGCACGCCTCCGTGTGGTCGGGCTCAACCCAATGTGGTGCCTCCTAGGCAACCACCCTACCATGTCCTGACACCACGCTGATATTGCCCAACACTGCAGGAGCGAAGATATTCCCAATCCGCTACCCCTGCCCTGGCCTATTTATATACAAGAAGATGGCTGCCACAGGATTCCTGTGTCTATCCGCCTGTTTCTTCATGCTAAGTTTGGTAGCCTGTAACTGTTCCTGAGCTTTCCCCCAAATCTGTACCAAGGAGTGATTTAAGGTGTCCAAAGCAGGAACATGACCAGTGGGTTGGATAGGAATGGCCTTAGGATGGAACCCCATGGAACAAAAAAAAGGTGTTATCCCCAAGGCCGAATGCACACTGTTGTTATACGCGAATTCAGCCAAAGGGAGCGCCATAACCCAATTACAAGTTAAAGAGGTCAATAGACACCGGAGATACTGCTTCATTGTTTGGTTGGTTCGTTCCATCTGCCCATCCGTCTGAGGGTGGTAAGCGGAGGACAAACGCAACTCCAACTTCAAAGAGGAGCACAATTCTGTCCAAAAATGGGACACGAACTGTGCCCCTCTATCGGACACAATGGCAGTAGGCAACCCATGTAACCGCACTACGTGATTCACAAACACAACAGCCAGTTCACGAGCGGTAGGCACTTTTGGTAATGGAACAAAATGTGCCACCTTTGTAAACAAGTCCACTACCACCAGTATGGCTGTATAACCGGCTTTCAAAGGAAGAACTGTAACGAAATCCATACTGATAGTATGCCAGGGAGCAGTGGGGCAACAGTGTACTGGATGCAACAACCCAGAAGGACGTGAATGAGTAGGTTTAAGTTAATGGCACAAAACAGGACAAGATAGCCACAAACACCTGGACATCATGCCCTACTGTCTCCCAACCAAAACCATCGTAAACAGAACTCCCTGGTCTTATTCATTCCTGGGCGACCCACTAAGGATGAGGAGTGGCACCATGCAAGAACTTGCTCCTCAATTCAGGTGGTATAAACAACTCTTCCATCATGATACAACAAACCATCTCTGAACAGAAAATAATGGGCTTGTCAACCATGGGGTCAGATCCACATTCCCCACTTTCCCTTTACAGACAACAAAAACTCCTCCGCTGAAAAAAAAAAAAAACACCACCCACGATTCTCTCCACAGGAATCACAGTTCTATAATCAGTGCCCTGCAACTCCCAGCTGACCCACATGTCCATCCGAGACAGCGCATCTGGACTTCAATCTGCTGTGTAGCAGGCCTATATGTAATGATGAAATCATATTCATTAAAGAATAATACCCACCGACATCTGAGTTCCTGGGTCAATGCTCTAAGCTGAGCGAAAGAACTCTAGGTTCTTATGGCCGGTGTAGATCGTGATGGGATGTAGGGCCCTCGCATAAATGATGCCTCCACTTTCAAAGGACAATTTAATAGCAAGCAGCCCTTCCTCCGCCGCGTGCAATTACGCCTCTGCGGGCAACAATGTTTGGAAAAGAACGCAATGGGCTGCATAAACCCTGTTTCCACATCCCTCTGCGAGAGAACACCGCCCACTGCACACAAGGAAGCATCAGCCTCCACAAAGAAGAGCAAAAGGGTCCGGATGCACAAGGACAGGGGCAGAGGTGAATTTAGGACAACCAACAACTCTAACGCAGCCTGGGCGGTTGGGGACCAGATGAACGGCACTCCCTTCTCAACAAGGCAGCCATGGGTGTTACAATATCCGAGAAGTGGGAAATAAAAACCGCCTATAAAAGTTAGCGAAACTCCAGGAGGACCTGTACGCTCCTTCACACAGGTAGGAAAAGGCCAAGCGACAACAGCCTCAATCTTTATGAGGGTCCATCTTAATACCGCCAGCAGACACAAGAAACCCCAAGAACTCACACACATGATGTATGGAACTTACATTTCTCCAGTTTCACAAACAAGTCAGATGATCTCGTAGCTTCTGTAACACCTGGAGATGGCATGTAGCTCATGATCCACAGTGTCTTTAGAAAAAATCAGAATGTCATCAATGTACACTATCACGCTCACATCCAAATATTCCCGTAAAACTTCATTGATAAAAAACTGAAAAGCCGCTGGGGCGTTACACAAACCAAAAGGCATAACGCAGTACTTAAACAAACCAAATTTTGTGCGGAACGCGGATTTCCATTCGTCTTCTTCATGGACACGAATGAGATGGTATGCGCCCCTCAAATCAAGTTTCGTAACAATAGTAGCGTGTTTCAGTTGAACTAACAAAACAGGAATTAAAGGGAGTGGGTATTTATTCTTGGACCGCCACTTTGTTGAGTGCTCTGTAGTCCACACAAGCCCGAAGACTATCCCTCCTTCTAGGGATGAAAAAAGATTGCTGATGACACTGGCAAGGAAGAGGGACGTGGTAAACCGGACGCCAACATCTCATCCAAATACTCCCGTAGATGTTGTTCCTCTGGTTCAGACAATGCATATATGCGGCTATCATTGGGCAATGTAGCACCAGGCAACAAATCGATGCGGCAGTCAAAAGACCTATGAGGTGGTAGAACATTAGCACGAGCTTTGTCAAACACCTCTCGAAAACCCACATAGGGCGCTGGAATACCACTAGACTCTCCACAATCGCCCACTGCACAAGTTAATGGCATAACCCAATCTGTGGCAACTTGATAACAACTTCGTAAACAGTGTACAGAATCCAATGTCACCGTTCGCCTTACCCAGCCTAATCCTAGGGCTGTGCGTCTGCAACCATGGTACAACCGAGTGCAACCCAAAAGAGGGAGCATCTATAAGATCAAAACTTATAGGGGCCGATTCCGGATTCCGCGCCGGAAATCCTCCGACCGAAGCCGGACCCGGAGAGATTTCCTGACCGAATCGGACCCGCGCAGTCCGACCGAACGAGTACGCATAGCGCGTCCGTATGTTATCGGACACGAGGTCGGATCGGACTCCCATTGAACTCAATGGGAGCCGGGTCGCACAACGCGCACGCGGCCCCATTACGCCTCACCGGTGCGCAGGCGGACTAAAGGGCAGCCCCTACAGCGAGTGCACGCTCGCGGGCGCGCGGCGCGGCGTACACGCACAGGCAGGGGGGACCCATGGGTCCCCCCGTGTGCGCTCGCAGATGGGTAGCCGCAGTACAGGGGGTCCGACACGTGACCCCCAAGCACGGCTCCGACAGCGAAGTTCGAGCCGGACGGGCGCGAGTCGGCCGGAGCGGCCGAGGTGATCGCATCGGGACTGGCCCGGCCGGAAACGTCTCCATTGCGCGGTGCGAATCGGGTCCGAGCGAGTCGGGTTCGGAGCGGCGACGATCCGGGCAACGAGCCGGTCGGAGCGGTCGGGTCGCCCGGACGAGTCGGGCCGGGCGAACTCAGCATCGTACTCGGCCGGCCGGGACTCACAGGCGTTTGCCCGGGGTCGGGAAACAGGCTTTCGCATGGCTTTTTTCCCCGACCGACAGTATTAGCGCCACCGACCGAGATCGGAATCGGCCCCATAGTCTCTGAATGCCGCATTGTCACAAAGTAACAACAAGGGTTCCGCTTGGACGGGTTGGGTGGACCCTGGAGGACAGTTCTATTCCCATCGATTGCTCTCTACAGGTTCCGGTTGTTCTTTATACACACACGGAACGTCAGAAGCCTTTCAGCAAGTTGGATATACATAAAATTCCCTGTGGCTCCGGAGTCAAGTAGCACAGACATGGTAGATCTACTGCTGTTAGACAACACCAAACAGACAAAAATGGTAAAATGTCGTGGAGCCCTCTGAACAGCCCCAGGTGTCACATAGGAATCGCTAAGAGCCGCATCTCCTGGGAGCTTGCTCCCTGCTTTCCCTACCTACAAAATGCCACTGCCTTTCGTGACGAGCAGACTAGATGGTTTCACGGGACACTGGGCTGCTGCTCATAATGTCACTCCCTTACCACAATACAAACAGAGGTTCTCAGCCCGCCGGTCTTCTCCTTTTTCCCTCACTTGACAAAGGACCCTCACCCCACCTCATTTCCATAGGTTCAGGTCCCTGCTTCAACTCCACAGGCCCCTTAAACTCGCTTCTCACACCCACGACACGAGATGCCTGGAAACCGATTCCTCCTCACCTCGCCTTTTCAGACAACCGGTGATTCAACTTAACCACCAAATCAACGAAGGGGCTTCTAGCAATCCTCTGGAGGATCCACCACCTGGGATACAATATCTTTTAACTCCTCACTCAGCCCCTGATAGAACAAAGAAGTTCTTCGCCATGGGCCAGTGTGTCTCTGGAAACAAGTTGGTTAAAAGAGGAGACATAAGATAACAAGTCCTGTTTCCCCTGCCTTAGTTTCAATAGCTCCGCATCGCTAGCTTGCATAAAAGCATTCTTCGCAAACAAACCACGCATCTGCTCCTTAAAAGCCGGATAATTATACAACACAGGATCATCGCTCTCCACCAAAGGAACAGCCCACATAGCTGCCGTGCCCGCCAAGTAGGAGATAACAAAAGCCACTTTAGCGGAATCATCCGGAAACACTGTGGGACGACACATAAAGTGCAAATGACACTGGTTCATAAATACACTGTACTTATTACAATCACCTGTAAATCTTTCAGGCAAAGCCAAAGGGACAGGAGTAGGCGTGGTGACTGTAACAGCTATAGGTGTACTACCACTAGCCCCTTGACTAGATGTTCTATCGAACTGGAAAGTGGCGGGCTGTACTATGGGCCCCTGCCCCTTTGGTAAAGGACCCCTACCAGAACCCCATGTCTGATCCCGAACCCTGACGGTGTTCCACCCTCTGACGTAACCCATGCTCCTCCTGCCTTAGATCTTCTACCTCAGTCTGAAGGGATGTAATGGCGGTCACACAGATCCTGCATGGTAGGAACCCCATCCTCCCTTGTTCTATTCCCACCCCGAGATCCATCTTCGCTCGGGGCAGTGTATTAATTTGTGGGCTTGGTTTTCTGTCCTGACACCACGCTGATATTGCCCAACACTGTAGGAGCGAAGATATTCCCAATCCGCTACCCGTGCCCTGGCAGCCACCACCTGTTTATATACAAGAAGATGGCTGCCACAGACACCGGGAGAAGGTGGGGAAAACAAGGCTAACACAAGGGTGACGTCACTCCTAGCACAACACTTCCTCCGGCTGTGGCTGGCGAGTGAAAAGGCCCATCTACCCTATAGTGAAACAAAAGGCAGAAATACAGATTAGCCTCAAATGCTACTTACTCACTCACACACATGATCAGAAGGCACAAATCTTAGCGCAGGCATAAAACTGCCTCTTACCCATATGGAGATAAAAAGGATGTTGTCTCATTAGTAGGACTTGATGTTCACGAAGCTTGGAATAACACAGGAGTAGCGGAAGTCCTGAATTCCTAACTCCAACGTGTTATCTCTTATTTTCTTATATGAACAACACCTTCATAAATCAATGGTTTAATATCCATAGGGGGAAAAAGCCGGGCACCGACATTAAAAACCCCGTAGCCACACAAAAAAGGATACCCATTAAAGAAAAAGGATCTGTATCCGTAATCAGACCTTGAAAAGAAATCAGCCCAAAAGAGTTCCGTACAATAACCTCGATAGGTCGCAAAAAGTCCAGGAAATGAAACGGGAAAGAACAGGCGCGCGGCCGCAGCACCCGCCTCCTGCAATCCCAAACACCGGCACACACACAACAACTCCCAAGAAGCTGGAAGGCCACAATACCGGGGCTTAAGCAGGGAGAGGGAGGAAAACGAACAAAACCGGAATCCCAGGACAGCATACCTCCCGTAATCCGGGGGGCAAAATCCCACGCAGAGGAGCAGAAGAGAAACGACTTCACTGAGCAGAAGACCGCTTTCGGCGAAGTCCTTCCGGGGAGCCAGGACCGGAAGCCGAAACGCAAGCGATGACTCCCTGCAGGTGGCCACATTTTATGCATCAGCCGAAGCGCCAAAACCACGCACGCCAGTCGTCCTGATCATGCATGCAGAGAGAGAAAAAAGGTAGGAAAGAGAGAAACCCTCCTTATTTCCTAACACCCTACCACACCACCACTTGACACAAGTATCAATTGGCGACCATCCAAGCTGAACCTGGGTGTCACTTGATAGCCCACATCAGTGAAGAACCTGAGTCTGGGCACTGCATGCACTAAGCACCATGTGCAGCGCTCTACTCCCTCTACTGAGGGGTCTCAAATCTCCTCAAGTGTCCTCAGCTCACTGTTTGCCGCTTCTTCCTCACTTGCGGCTCCAAGCAGCTCGAGCTGCTCAAATGGCGTGTAGAACACAGGTGAGGGCGTTGACACTGGCCTATCTGGCCACATGCCACTACGTGCTGAACTTTTCGGGGCCTCTGTCAAGGTACTGCAATAGGTACCATTGGCCCTCTGTTGGCCCACTCGCATTGGCTGCTCTGTCCGCTCTGTCACCCTGCCATGCCTATGCTCTCTCTCAGGCGAGGCGCTGTTAGGGGCAAGTGGAGCTGGGCAATATCAGGAGGGATTGTGAGGGATGCCAGGGGAGTAGTAAAATGAGCTTGTCACCTGCACTGCCATACCTTCTTGGTCCAGCCACTGTTCTCCTATTCTGAGCTCCATATGGCGTGAGATTCTCAGAGTCATTGATGCTCCTGAGCTCTGCGCCACCCACTGGAAAATGCGTCACAGGCCAGTCCAGCATCTTCCTTCCACCTTTCACTTGAGGCCTAAAAAGTTCATAGTTTGGGGGAAGAGTCCTCCTGGTATTTATTTATTTCTATGACACCAGATGCCCCTGATGAGGCTCTGAAGCTATCTTAATCTGCCACCATAATCTGCTCTGTGAAGGTTGGGTTAGTTTGTGGATTTAGAAAGCACAAGCATTTACCCACTGATGGTATCTTGGTGCTGAAACTCATTCAATCAACCCTGCCAACATGCTGAAAAAGAAGAGAAACCAAACTACATTAGTCACATATTGGAAACCAGGACGTTTTTAGGAGTTTCAAAAATTTGAACAAATTCGACTCTTGATGAAGGCAGAGGGGCAGCATATTTCTCCTTAACAGCTTTATCTGGAATTATTTTCATCCACTAATCAGTTGAGATATGTTGTGCTGTTTTGTCCTCCTCAACCCATGTAAAGTGTGATGAACAAATGGGCGCAAGGGGACATGAGATTTAAAGGCAGGATAATCACGGACCTGCAGAAACAGTCATCCAATGCACTGTTTTTCACAGCCAGGTAGTAGGTACACTGCTGAATGACATGTTTATAAATAGCTGGTAATGTCCCTCAGAATGTTGCACCCAGGACATGGGCCGAGCTAACCCATGCCTAAAGTGTCCATCCAGTGAATAATGTCACAGTGGCTCTCAAAACCCCAGCTGACATCATCAAGCAAACATTCTAGAATGTCTATTGTTGGTGAATGTTAGAGATGCAGTACTGGGCAAGAAGAACCTTTTTTCCACTACACTGAATGAACCTTACAAGGAGGCTGTCATACTGATTGTTAGGAAGCAGTAGTTAACTTGCGGCAATCAGGGCTGACTCCAGGCTGAGATATCTTCTGGAATTTCTGTATGCCATCAAACTGTGCAATGTCATCATATTTCAGTTGCTCCTGGACAGGCGCGGATGACTCCATGGCTCTACTGGGAACTTTAATAAAAAAGATTATGAAATAACTGCAAGTGTGTGTGGAGAGCTTTACTTCATTGACGTATTCCATCTATGAAACAATTGGATTACTACCCAGCAAAAACACCCATGCAACACTCTTTCAAAAGTGCACATATGGCACAACAACACCCTGCCTCATTTACACAAGCGCATGTGTACTTGCCGATGCTGTAATTAAAATAATTAAGAGGGTCGATGCATAGGGGATCAAGACTGTCTGAGCCTTTATACGTCTTAGTCCAAAGATAATAATGAAAACCTTCACAATACGAAATTTAAAAGTCAAAACCATAATGGTTTATTTAAATTAGGATCATTTCAGGAAGCAAAAGTAATTAATTGGGGAATTAGAATAAATCTCTCTATAGCAAATACAAATAATGCAGTAGGGTCAACATAAGTTCTATCTCCAAAGCACGTAAGCAGCCACTACCAAATATAGTTCAGTAAGAGGACTGACATAGAGTCAGCCGCCAAAGAGTGCACCAAAAACACTTAGGCCCAGATTTACAAACCTTTCACACAACACAATGCAGTACCCAAAGTTTGCACTGCAATGCATTAGAGGGACATAGTAGGAAAGTTATCTAGAGAGCTATGTCACTATCCTGCACTCTCCCTAGTGTCTTCACAGAATCAGGCTACTGATCGCCGCACACACACTTTAACCATAGTGCAAGGGTGCATGTGTGATGTCTAGCATAGGTTTCCTGTACTGGAAGGGCATCTTTCCAGTACAAAAATACTATGCCTCCAGATTAGTCTTAGGAACTTTTCTCCCACTTTGGATGTGTGCTGTACAGTTCAGTACACATGCAAAGTGGGAAAAGCTAGCGGGTTTGAAAGAAAATATCTTCCTTTTAGCACTTGCTTTGGGGCAGGCATTCACCTTGTGGTGCAAAACTGTGTCTACTACTCTTAGTAAATAGGTTTTGCGTATAAACAATGTGGGTGGCTGCATGGGAATGCCCATGCACCACCCAAGGCAAACCATCTTGATGCAGAGTGACACAAAGCAGCGCTTCACGCTGGTATGTGTTACTTTTTCTTACAAACCAATGCAAGTACCAATTTGCATTGGTTTGTAAATCCTGAAAAGGATTTTGCTTCGGATCTGCATATGAAAGTAATGCAAACCCTATGCAAAAGCTTTGTAAATCTGGCCCTCGGTATAAATCAGTATACTAACTAGTGCTGAGTCTGCACAGTTAGAAATCAGGAAAAAGTCTTGAGTGTAAATCAATAGACAGACTGGCATAGAGTCTGTGCCCTAAGCCAAGTAAGCAAAGGCTTAGCACATATCCCAAAACATCATATTTTATAGGGTTGTAGATACTGAAGCCACACACATCTAGTGGTAAGAGATGACACAATAGGATTGAACTAGCAATGTAAAATTCGAGTAAACCAATAAACATTCTCATTCATAAGAAACCTTCAATAAGATACATCTAAAAACATCTATTTTACTGCACATGAATGAATGAGGTGTGCATAGGAAATTAAGGAAATGACATGTCATTTATATAACACAGAAAACAAGAGACAGTTCAATCTAATGAATGGTCCATAGGAAATACTTGAGCAATGGACCTTGAAAGTTACAAAGAAAGGAACATCCCTAGTCATGGCTTTCTGGGAGGAACACAACTTAATCCCTTATAATCACAGGGCGGCGCCATACAAGGTGAACGTAGCAGTTTAAAGAGTGGGCAGGGCCGCGCCGGCCAACGGACGTGCGCAGCACTAGCTGGTGCAGTGTCGCGAAGGAGCCGTCATGGCCGACGGAAGCACGGAAGGGGTTAATAGAATTTATTAATACAGAGGCTACAGATTAGGCTTTTGTTTCACTGCTTTTCTGCAGTGAAACTCGAACATCACAGAGCGAAATACATGCACACGGAAAAGACTTTGTTCACATAAAATAAGTTTCTTTTTACAAATATGAATGGACAAGTCAATGAAAGTTGCTCTGACTCTGAAGTCATGAAGCGAACAAAGCTTATCTGAATTAGGCATTATGTTTTCCAACTAATAACAACACTCTTACACACTAGGATCCTTGAGTGTAAAATGACAGCACTTTGGGTCACATGAGAGGCAGCAATGCTCTATTTGAAAGACCATGATCTGTGAATTATAATGAGGTTGCGTGAAATGCTTCCAACAGAGTCTGAGCTACTAGAATATATCCCCTTTTTGGTGTATTATTAACGTCTGAATAGCACTCACTCACTCTGTCCAGTTCTTTAGCTTTCTCTAATGCTATTTAACAGATTTCAAATTGCAATTGCAAAGCTAATAGGTCTGACGCCGGGTGGCAGATTTTTGTTTTTGTCAATGCTTGTTGCGTTTTGTTACTTTAAAAAAAAAACTTTACTGTTAGGGGAGGTGCTGGGCCAATCACTGTTATCAAAAATATAAAATGTCTAAAACCAAAAATATTTTTGAGTCTCAAAAAATACATTGCCATAGAAGTCCCTGGAACTGAAACGAACAACTTTGTGTGGTGATTTGCTGATGTAAAGAGCTGCCGCTCACAGTGAACTTAGCATTTAGCTGAAGTGGGCCGGTCCTTTGTCCTATTCTGAATGCTATGGTGGGAGGAAGAAAAATGTGAATGACAGAACAACAGACCTGTTGCTACCTTTTGTTTTAATTGCTTTTCGATATTGGAGCTTAATGGCAACATGTTCTGCCTGACATGTATTCTTTATGGCAGTATGTTTTGTTGCAACACGAGGTATTATCTAAGCATGAATCACGGGTTCAGCTTTTTCTTAGGACCAGTTGTATCAGCCCATAAAGTGTTTTGCTTTTTTAAGGTATTTGCATTTGTAGAACAGTGTGAGATTCGATAAGTGTATATTATTTATTTATTTCAAGTATTTTGTAGTGCTGACTTAGCAACCTAGCCTTGCGGAACGCTTTACAGTTAACACAAGTAACAATGAACAAAGGTACAGAAGAAGAGTAAATGAGAGAGGCAGTTAATTAGGACGTATAGTCTGAAGAAGTGAGCATTTAGATCTTTCTGAATGCAACGATATCGATACCCAGACTTGTGTGATCTGGAGTTAATGTTCCTCCATTTGGGAGCTAGGCAAGAGAAGGTCTGTTTTGATGTTTTGCTTCCTCTGGGTTTATTTAGGGTTTCCAAAAAGGAGACTATTTCTGTTCGTGGCGTGTTTTTTTTTACCACCTGTGATTTACAACAGCTATTTGAAGTGGTGCCACTGTCCCACCATTTTAATAACATATTAAAAGGTCACCTGACTCTGAAAGTGCTTTGAAAAGAATACAGCACTTTACAAATTAACACATACTGGTGCTGAGTCCTTTTCACATGTCCTAGAATGAAATAATACATATTTGTTTCAAAAAACTCGTGGCGCCTGATGCACTTTGTAGCACGTCCTGTAGTCCTGCAAAATGTACTACAAATTTCAATTCACAAACTACGTAGAGTTTTACACCTCCTCTTTACATGTATGTATGTGTGCAGAGTTCTCCACCCAGACTGTGGAGTCTCTTCACAGTTAAGTATGCGTTTTAGTAGTAAATGTGGGTGGGACTGCAGGGATGGATAAGAAAAGGGGCAGACTTACTACAAAGGGATGGTAGTAACAGGGGTTCAGGCAGGGTTATAGAGGGGTTTAGGAAGGCATATCACCCACCCACACAAGAGTAAGTCAAGTGCATTACTCTGTAGTGGAGGCATGTAACTTACACATTTGTAGTAAGTTTACACTTGCAGGGCTTGATTCATAAAGGTAAACTTGCACTTTTGTGTAGGTTTACTGTTTGGAACGACCTTCCCCCTTCACCTCTGAACAGCAGGCCTGGCTTTGTGACTGAGACATGGCAGCCTCAGCGCCCACATACCCCTAGGGGTGACAGTGCTGCGCTATACAAATGCAGATTGATTGATTTGTCAGTATTCACAAACTAGGATTTAATAGTAACTTTATGACTGCGGAGGTTGTACAAATGCGGCGGAGAACTCTGCACATAAAAAGATAGGACAGGTCTCTCTTTTTATATGTGGAGTTCTCCGGCCCGACTGTGAAGTCTCAGCAGTCGTAAAGTTACTACTAAAACATAGGTTGTGAATACCGAAAAAGAGCAAACTTCTACTAAAGTGTAAGTTTACCTTTGTCAAAAAGGCCCTCAGTTGGTGAATACCAAAAGTAATAAACTTACTCAAAAATGTAAACTTACTCAAAAGTGTACCTTTGTGAACCAAGCCTTTGGTGTTCACTTCTCAGCAGTTAAATGTATCGTCTCCAAACACAAACTGTATGTTTGAACTAGAATAAAGTAGCTCTGACAATACAGAAAGACTTATAGCTGCTCAGATTGCTTCTCAATTTGAGTAAAATAAAGTAATTTTCCCCATAAAGGTAAAGGAGCACTTGCAATACCACTGACAGTAAATAACATTTTCCACTGGTAAATACTGAACATTACAGGTGCAGAAAATAGTGCTCACCAGTAAAATCGACTCTGATGGGTTAATACCTCTGGCAGCATATGCATTGCAAAGTAAGCATAGAAAAATATAAAATTCCAATAATTCAAGCTAAAATTAAATTCAACGAAATTGCTAAGTGGAACCAAAAACTACAGGCAGTCCTGAAATGTAATTTCCTACAACAATACCATAAATACAACAATACACCTGGCTCATTCTTTAATGCTGACTGGAATAAACAATGAATGCTGTAGTTCAACTACAAAAATGTCATCAATAATGAATTGAAGAGGGATTAAAGATACAATGGATGTAACCAGAAAGCCAAAATCACATGAAAACGACTTTGTTATTTTACCCCAAACCCAATAATAGATCAGTGAAAAATATTTATTTGGTTATAAAAGCAAAAGCAAGAATGTGACCCATAACACTACACAGAGCTAAAAATCAACTGAGGGTAGTTCATCCACGTAGTGATGATTCCTTATAATCAATCTCTCCTCCTCCAAGAGTCAATTTATTTCTTGTTGATGAGAAATAGCTGCCTTCCTCAGGACAGAACAAGAATTTCAGCATATTGCAACTTCACAGAGTCTCTTTAAATTCATCCCCATAACTTTGCAACATGCTGGGCAGAAGAATGAACTGCAACAATTATTCTTCAATCTTTCAACGATCCCTTTCCTTGAGTCACTCAGCATTCATGCCGACCCGCTAAACATGGGCAGATAAGCACCACAAATTTCTTTGCATAGGTGGATGATGCTGAGATAACAGCTAAAATAAACAGCTCCATATCAACTCACAATATCCCCCTCCAATAATACCTGTTTCAGGGTGATGGTGTTGGGCACAGAATAGAATGCAGAATCATCAGTATTATAATGTGTTTGTGGCAGATGAAATGTGATTTTCTTGGTTAAATTAGGAACCAGGTTACTTCGGACCCAGCAGCATTTCTGGGTAGTATTGTTTCCTTTGCCCTTTATTAAAGTTTTTGCCCTGGAGGGCCCAGAGCACATGAAGCCTGGCTGAGGTTGTTTCGAATGAAGCAGCCAACATCATACCTGTTGGTCTTAAAAATGTGGCGGTCCTGGGACAAAGGAATTTCTTGTTACTCATATCCAGTTGTCATCATCCTCATTAAATTTCCCTCAATTCCAAAAGTGATTCACAGATTGCAGAGGGTTGGACAGTTGTTGACAACAATTGACATTTCTCAATCTCTTCGGGAGAAATTAAATCTGGTACTATTTTCACAGGGGCACAAGTAGGTAGAAGTTTGCTTACAGCTCCCTAAGCTTCTTCAATAGATGGTTAAGATTTATGCAATTGTGTCTTCAGTGTTTGGGTCTTCAGTAATGCCTCTTCTGTTCTTCAGTAATGCCTCTGTAGGTTCTTAGCTTCTAGAAGATTTTAATGACAGCAACCACATGCTTGGATACGTCCGATGTCTCTTTCCTTGTGGCTAAAGCTTTAGATGAGGTTGATGATTAACATTTTTTTCCTCTGTTCAGATCCAAATTTAAGGCCCCTCAGAACCAACAGTAGGACCCAGCTTCAGAGCTGGAAATTCAACTCTCTAGAATGGTCTACACCTTCAGCACCACTGTCGTCTGAGGGGATCTTACAGAAGTCTTTGGGACACTATTTTGCACACTCCATAAATAGCCCTAATCAGCTTCCCACACATAAACATTGTTGGCTATCTGACTGTTGAGCTGACTTTTGATGTACATATGGCCAAGTTAACAGATTCTACAAAACAGCCATAAAAGCCACACTGGGACAACCAATCTTCAACCTGTTGTAGATGGCACATGTCACACTCCCTAGAAAGTCTGCTCACACCTGACTCTAACACAACAGATAGGTCAGGACACTGTATAGAAAATATAATTCAGTGGATTTATAGTAGTCCTGACCCCTGTTTGCTTAGCTAACTATTTTGGGCCTGAATTAAAGTTTGGTGGATGGAGTAGTGTCCATCAGGATGGCGGAAGACATTACATCCACCATCCAAGGGTACTCTGCCCACCACATTTAGAGATGACCACTGGCCCTGCTGTCATCTCTTAACATTGAAAGTCGCTGTCACAGTGGTTCCTTTCAACATACTAAATGTTTGGTCTGCAGTCACCATTGGTTTGACAACAGTGCATTTAACTTTGGCAATTTCTTTTGCTCAAAAACAAACTTCCAAAGTGGGACTTTTTGGGGAAAACAAAAAACAAGTTTTCTTTCACGGTGTGGGGATATTTATTGTTTTTTTCTTGTCCCTCACCATCAGGTTTCTCATGGAGGTGCCCGACAGGGGTAACGGAATTACACTATCAACCCTAAGTAGTGTGGATGTGGTAATGTCCTTCCTCCAATGGCCCCTACTCCGTCGGGCCGACCAAAGAAGTATTCAATCGACAGAGCCAACAAGGGCTCAGTCAATAAAATACTTAAGGTCTGGCCATCTCTAAATGAGGCGAGGGGGCCACGGGTGTGGTGGACAGGGTACTCCTTCGTGTTTGTGACAGAGAACCTTGTCAGTCAAACTCTAAAAGTACCCCTTTGTCATTTATATTTCATCTTGCACAGTGTCAGCTAGAGGTGGCAGACTCACCTTCAGTCTACTGCTTGCAATCCAGGAATATAGCACATTGACACCACTCCACTCCAGTCTAGGTCAGTGGCCTGTGTAAGAAACATGCCTCAAAATCGCCTAAAATGCAACAAAGCATGGATGCCTTCTTGATTCCACCCTTACACAAAAATCATAGATATAGACTCCATCCCAATCAAGACATATGTAATGAAGCACACCACTGTGCTTCTGCCATTTTGTGAAACTTAGCCATTGACTTAAGCAGAACTTTAGATGACACTTTTTACCCTAACCTTCGGTTATTGAATAGAGCAAAGAAATAGGGGTGGGCGGCAGGCTTCGCTGGCGGAATTCTCTGAGTTTCTGCCACTCCGCACTGTGCTTGGAGCACGGAGTTAGACGAAAGTCGCTACAACTGCTGGCGAAGCGGAGTTTACAGGCACGTCCTTGCTGCACGACGTTGATGTCACCAAAATCTATAGTGTGGCAAACTAAACTGCACTACTCTCCCAGCAGGTTCACTGGCGTGCTCTGACACCTAGAGCCATCCGGTCTTTACCGTGTGTCGAGCGCGTCATCCAAGCACTTGTGGGCTGGCCACTTTCCTTCCATTGTTTTATGCACATCTGCTGCTCCCCATCACCTGTGCATGGCCAAATCTCTGCCACACACAGACAACAATAGACAGTGAAGCAGAGTGCCCCTGTCCCGAATCTCCCATGAAGGAGGAAGAGTGTCCCGAGTTCCAACTCCGAGAAGGAAGAATAGTGCTCTCCCCAGACATAGAGAAGGAGAATGAGTGAGGCTGCAAAGTTGACGTGGTGGTGTACCGGGTAATGGCTAATACCCCATCACAGGCCACAAAGCCACCTGCTCAGGGTAGCTGCAGTAAGTCCATTCACAGCAAGGCAGCCAAGAGAGTACCATGCCAGCCGGACCCCTGGCCATGCTGAAGTTCAGCAAGTCCACACAGGCGGGGAAACAAGCCCCAGGTGAGGATGCGCCAGCCGAGGCCCAGGCCGCGCAGCCGAGGCCCAGGCCGCGCAGCCTGCTCACCACTCCCAACAAGCTCCTCCAATACACCACCTCAACCTACAGCAGCAACAAAAATAGCGGTCCCACTGATACTACATTAAGGCGCGGTATGCAGCGGTGCGTGAAGACTTGGGGTGAGTACTTCTGCTATGTGACTAAAGTTGTCTTTGTGTTGTCTGTTGGCAGTGCCAGGGGTGTAATGCAGGCTCTTGCAACCCCTGTGGCAGTGGGCCGAATCTCTTTAGGGTCCTCCCAACCTCTTAGGAGACTCTCCATTGATCTCAAGGAGTTACGGAGCAATGCTCTGCCTGCGCATGGAACTCCACAGAATTTTGCGGAGTTTTTGAGAAACTCCGTGGTATTCCATGGAGTGAAACTCTGCAAGCTCTGCCCAGGCCTACAAAGAATATTACCGAACAGTTAAATAGGGAAAAGTAGGACAGGAGAACAATGATGCCCACATTGCCCATCGCAAAATGAGATGGAAGCACATATCCTTTTCTTCTGTGTTAAATATAGAAGACCTTGTACAAAGTGCATTGTTTCATTATGCAAGCTGCTTGGGGTCAGAAACTACCAAGATATACTTAGAATTTTGAAAAGCGGCACAAGTGATCTGATTGTGTTTGCTTTATCTCGATTCTTGCTGTGGGCATGGAAACTGAGAGTGAAGGACCTCCTTACTTAAGTTTATGTCATAATTAATTTGAATAAAAATGCATTAGGCTCTCCAGCAAACTAGCTCTTCATAAAATGGCTTTTCGTCTGGCCTAGATGTTGAATATAATTGATCATGGATTGATTTGATATGTATGATTATTGCTCTTGAGGGAAGACTGCTCTACGTCTTTGCTGCTTTTCAACCATCTGTAGGTATTTTATCTGCTATTTTATACTGAACTTTATTCCTATATCTTTGAACTATTGATGACCATGTTCGTGGTCATATTGATGTATTTATTGCTACTTGTGATATTTGCTTTTTGACATTTTAGCCGAAATAAAGAGAAAGATGGATGGATGGATATTCCTGAAGTCTGCTGCTATTTTAGGGCTGCCACACATTTTCAAGGTATAAACTCTGACAGCACTCTAGTCTATTGGTCACAGATGATAAACAACTGACATACTCTTCCAAGGTACCTCAAATGCATTCTCTTGGATGTATCAACTTAATTTTTAATATTTGTCCTGCAAAACAGCATTTTGACATTACAGACACACCTGCCTGGTTTTGCACTATGAACTTCTCTTAGCATCTTTCAGAAACGCAACCATCTGTAAGAGGGAATATCTCTGTAGTGCCTCCAATTATGTAAAGGGTTGCTGGACACTTGCTACCTGAGTGTTCCATAATTGCCCCTCTTTCTACGTGCACAGGCTTTGCAGGTCCCGCCGCAATAACATCCGCGTCCGAGGGGTTCCGTCTCAAGAGGAAGGGAAGCGACGTAGCCGGCTACCTACGGGGGCTTTTTAGGGACATTCTGGGGAGGACCAAGACTTTGAAATTCGTATTGATAGAGCGCATCGAGTGGGCCCTCCACGGCGAGCACCAGCGCCCCCGGCTGACATGCTGGCCTTCCTACCGGACTATCCCCTTAAAGAACGTATATTGAGGGAGGCCCGCCGCCAAGCAACCTTTCACCCACCAAGGAGCACGCAATAGCTCTTTTCCAGGACCTGGCCGCCATAACCCTGCAGAAACGGAGAGCATTTAAAGAGGTGACGACGCACCTGAGAGGGCAAGGGGTGGCCTACTCATGGGGACACCCCTTCCGATTGATATTCAAGTGGAATGGCCGTATGCACCAACTGCGCTCCCTCAAGGAAGCACGTGAGATTCTGGGCCTGACACATGAGAGCCATGATGCGTCCCTACTCGACCAAGGGGGCCCCCCGGGACCGGCTGGCAAAGAATACAACGCGGAAGTAAGCCCCTTTCTGCCCAAAGGCCAAACCCAGACACTATGTCCCAGGAGAGGCGAGAGGCCGTGGCAGCAGTGGCGAAAGACACTACCTCATCAACCCCAGATGGACCGTCATAGCACTCATGGGGGGGCAAGTAAACACTGAGCCTTGATATGCCGGGGGCGGGGGTGGGGAGCCGAGGACCTCTTGAGCCACGAGTGCAACCCAACCTTCAAGGTTCCAGATGCCCATGCCAAAGGACAATGGGCATTGGACTATGTTACGTAGGGGATTCACAACGTTGGGGTTAGGGAGGGAAGGGCGGGGGGAGCGCAGGTATGGGGGAAAGGGGGTTGGGGAGGGGCGCGAGTGGGGTGGGGGGATGTTGTTTGCTGGGGGTTGGAAGGGCTAGGGAGGGGGGACAGGAACCGATGTGCTATCACTTAAGGGGGCCAACCAGGATCCATACTCTTGACAGACCCATACACAAGCGGCCAGTAATCTCTCCCCCTCGATGACACCTCAGAGATGACAGATCCTCACTTTGAATGTGAAGGGGCTGAATAACCCCATTCAAGAAGAGCCGTCCTATCTTACTTAGAGAACTCGGGAGCATCGGTATGTCTCTTACAAGAAACTCACCTCCTCCCTAAAGATTGGCACCGGATGAAATCTCGGGCCTTTCCCCAACAATTCTTCTCATCCACGTCGACCAAGACAGCAGGGGTTGCTATACTGCTTGCTAAAACATTCCCGGGCACGGTGGGAGATAAGGTGGCAGAGATTCGAGGACGACTCCTGGCATACACACTATGGGTAGGGCGCTCCTATGGTGGTGGGCTCTATATACGCACCTAACACGGGCCAGAACAATTCCTTCAAACCGCTATGTCGGAGGTGCTGAACGCCCATGGGAGGCGAATCACGGTGGGAGGTGATCTGAATTTGGTTATGGACACGGACAGAGACAGATCGGGTCACAGATATGGACACACGGGGGCAGTATCAATGTTCGGGAGGATTGGCTCAAGGAAAGGGGCTGGAGGATATCTGGAGGGTGGTCCACCCCAACACTACACAATTTTCTTTCTACTCACATGCCCATCATACATACGCGCGGCTAGATCATTTTATAGGGACCACAGAGATGTTGTCGACCGTGGAGACAGTGTCCATCATTCCGGCCCCGCTGTCTGACCATGACGCAGTGCTGCTGACGTTGACCATCCCTCCAACACGAAAGCCACCCGGGAGATGGCGTCTCAGGGAGAATTTGCTACAGAGGGCGGGAGTAGTACAACAACTCAGAAACCGGGTCACAGACTACTTAGAGCTGAACGACTCTCCAGACACCCCCTTGACAGCACTATGGGGTGCACTTAAAGCTACGATCCGGCGAAATAATCGCCATCAGCGCAGCAGATGCTAGGGAACGGACAGAGAAAAGGGCGCTCCTCTCGGCCCAGGTAACAGAATTAGAACGAATACATAGCCGCACCTGCGCACCACGGATATGGCGCCAACTCAAAGCGGTCAGGACGCAATTAGCGGCCCTCGATATTGACAGAGCCGAGTACGCGGCAGAAGGAAACGGGCGATATCATTACCCGTATTCGTGAGCGTGGGTTCTTTATCAAGACCCACGATTGTTCGGTGTGTCGCATAAGAGCCACTATCAAATTCGATCTGGCAGAAGCAGTACAAATGTGATTCTTTGCCAACTTGGCATTTGGACCTATCTTATTGGAGATGAAGGTTGCTTTCTCTGATCATACATAGACCGATCTGGTTATCATTGTAGTCTGTCGTCTTTGGATTATGACTTGTCAAGAATACCTCAAATGGTTTACTGAGTGCCCCACGTCATCCATGTCAGTGTTTACGATTTGCCCTGAGGAAGGTGTGGCCCGTGAATAGGGCTTCCACCGGAAACGCGCGTCGGCGTTTGTCCTTTCAATACCCTAATCCATTCTTTACCTTCTATTTGGATTTATATACCAAAATACTCACTTATCCTGTGGGCTTTCTTTTTAATGTGGTGATGTTTTTCTGTTAATGTTGGATGATTTTTGAGTATGTGTGTTTGATGTTTTGAGCTCATATGAATGATATGAGTGGGTATGCATGAATGATGAGTGTTTGTGGGGCATTGTATTTATCGGGTTTTTAGTATATTTCATTCATATGCATTAATTCTTTAGCAATTTATTTGTGATAATTTTTTGATATCTTTGTTAATAAAAAAGACAAAAGCGATTTATTGTTTTCATTGTTGTTGATTTTTATTGTAGTTTTCCTCGCATGCATGAGACTTCTTTGTTCACCTAATCATTATCATTAGGACTCCCGTGATGTGAGGCCTTTATTATTCTCTAAAGGGTGGGTACCTTTCTGTCCCTGTACTGTAGAGCCGAGTACGCGGCCCTGCGACTTAAACACACCTATTATATGAGGGCGACAAATCAGGGCGGCTACTAGCGAACAAGCTCAGGGCACGGGAAGAGCGCGCAGGAGCAAAGGGCTACTGTCTCATACGGGAGAGAGGTGGAACGTGACGAGGATATAGCGGAGGCCTTTGAAACTTCTATTCCACGTTGTATAGAGAGACCTCGCGGACACCGGGGGAGGCAGCAACCTACCTGCAGGGTGCTGCCATCACAAACCTAGGCCTTGTGGGACGGGATCCGCTAGACGCACCCATTCGAGTGGAGGAAGTGGTCGGCGCTATCTCCCGACTCAAAGCCCTGAAATCGCCAGGCCCGGATGGATTCTCGGCGGGGTTCTACAAGACCTTCTGCCCACAGTTGGCCCCAATACTAACGTGCCTTTTTAACTCCTTTCCAGGGTCTGGGACTATCCCTCCGGACATGTTAGCTGCCGATATAGTAGTTATCCCGAAACCCGGGAAAGATTCAACTCAATGTGGAGCTTATCGCCCGATTTCCTTGCTTAATCTTGATTTAAAACTCTTCACGGGGTTCTGGCGGCTCGACTGGGGCCATGTATGCCCGGCATCATTGAGACGGACCAATGTGGTTTCGTCGCTGCCCGTCAGAGTAGCGACCATACCAGAGGATACTCCACCTGATCGACAAAGCCCATCGCACCAAACTGGATGCAGTGTTAATATCGATCGATGCTGAGAAAGCATTCGACCGCGTCAGCTGGGACTTTTGGGAGCCGCACTGACCCATTTCGGGATAGGCGATCGATTCAGGGCATGGGTTGCGAGCTGCTACAGTAGACCCACCGCCACGATACGAGTGAATGGCATGGTCTCAAAGCCGTTTGACATCCAACGAGGAACGAGACAAGGGTGCCCCCTATCACCCCTCCTCTTCGCTCTCTACGTAGAGCCTCTTGCACAAAGAATACGGGATAACCCTGATATTCTCGGCATACCTTTCGGAGGGGAGCGGCATACGATTAGCCTGTATGCAGACGATCTTTTAGCAACCCTGGAGTCCCCCGAACGATCGGCCCCGGCCTTTCTAAGGGAGTTGACCTCCTTCGGTTGTGTCTCGGGCTTTAAGATTAATGTCGGGAAGTCAATGGTGCTACCCCTGGGCAGCTGTGAAGAAGCACATAGGACGGGAACCCTGGCGATTGGTGGGCTCCAAATCTGTGACACGATTACCTACTTAGGAATTGACTTAGCGCCATCGGTAGCACACACAGTCACGTTGAATTACTCTAAAATGCTCTCAAACACAAACGGCTCTTGGACGCTGGCAGAAACATCAGCTGTCACTTCTGGGCCGGATAGCGGCAGTAAAATGAATATCCTGCCCAAAGCACTTTATATCTTCCAAACTATACCAACATGGCCCCCGGGAGGAGGTCCCTACAAAAGCTACAGACAGCGGTACAACACTTTATCTGGGCGGGAGCGCGCCCCAGGATGCGCAGAGAACTCTCCCATAAACCTGCCTCGACGCAGGGCGGCTGAGGTATTCCTAATTTCCTCGATTATTTTAAGGCAACCCAACCGCTACTTGGTGGAATGGAACAGACCGGCCTCCGAAAAACGGTGGTTGTTCCAAGACCGGACCTTGGCGAAAATGTCTCTATGGAAAGTCCCGTTCCTAAAACGCACAGACAGGCCACCGAACCTGAAGGGGTCCCCGATCACGAGCACACTAATGCGAGTATGGGACTCGGTAGCGGTCAAGAGAGAACTCACATCCTTTCCCTCCCCGATGGCCGCCCTTGTTCGAGAACCCAGAGTTTCCACCCGGAATGGAGGAGAGGCGTTCCTACAATGGAAAGCCACGGAATGTAAATCAGCGGGACACTTATTTGACCTTGAGGGGTTCCTCCCTTACACGGAGGTGACACAAGGGTATAATAGTACAGCACCGCAAAGGTACCAATATTTTCAACTTCGCCACTGGCTCCTACATCCGGAGATATGTCCCGGGGCTAGCAGGAAACTCACGACATACGAACGGTGGCTCCTTACTAGAACATCGGACAAACGACTGTCTCTGAACTATATCACATGCTGAGACCTCAGGTTCCCTTTTCCCGTCGGCGGGACAGAAAAGGTGGGAGCGGGAGATAGGGAGAGGACTAACCAGAGAAAGAATGGACGGATATATGCTTTAGAGCTAACCACACAGCACGTAACACAGCCAGTAGGGAAGCTGCGGTTAAGGTCACTACATACTGGTATCTAACACTAGCGCGACTGCATGAGGGAACCCAGGCAGAAGCCCGACATGCTGGCGGGGTTGTGGCCAGCGGAGGGACCCTGACACATCTCCAATGGGATTGCCCAGAACTAACAGATTACTGGCGTGCGGTCTTAGATGACATAGACCGACACTTCGAGACAGAGATACCCCGCTTCCCGGCATCACACGCTACTAGGGCTACCAAACACACTCACATACCCTCTAAAATCAATTCGGGGGAAGCAAATGGGCCTAACGTTGGGGGCTGCAGTTCAACACATTCTATCGCTGTGGGGCAAACAGTCCAAACCGACACATACAGGATGGTTGCACAAATTATGGTACACAATCGGAATGGAACAAATCCAAGCCACCCTTACGGGTTCCTCTGATTCTTTCCGCACGCTGTGGGCACCCCTACTGTCCCTACTCTCGACAGAACAGAACGAACTCACATGCCCTAGATACTTACGTATTCTCCGACTCACGGATAGTACAGAGGAGGCTGCAGCCCCAACACGAGAGAGACATTGGGGGTCCCCCACACTGGATGCCCCGGAGACAGGCTGATGCTCCCGAACAGGGGACCCTAGTTGGGAGGATGAGGGAGGGAGATACATGCTGGTCCTAGCTTTCTCCAATCAGGATCCACAAGGGAAGGGCCGCAACCCCTGAAGAGGACACCACTCAGGACTATCACATAGCACATCGGTTCGGGGAGGGATGGGGGGGCGTTGGGGTAATGTTAGTTTTAATTTGTATTTGTAGGGGTCAAATGCAGGGGATAAAAATGGAAAACACAAAGTTTCACAATCACACGTTACAATCTCATCCGGCCGACCTCCGAGTTGTGGCGGACACGCTGTGTATATTCAATAACTGTACGCTCTGCCGGCCGAAGGATGTAGGCAGACAGCTGTGTGACACTATCCTCTTTTCCATCAATAAACACGATTTAACCATAAAACTGCGAGCCGAAGCAACCCAAAACCCCGCGACCGACGCGTACGCAGCACAGAAAACAGCACAAACACAGCGTGAACGAATCTGAGAGGCTCGCACGAGACAACTAGAGGGTCCGACTCGGTCACAAGAATGTCTCCTACATGCACAAAAGAACCAAGGGAAAAAAACACAAAAAAAGGCCAAACAAGCAATCACAAAGTAAATAAATACTGGGGGGGAAACAGGGAACAAAGACACACCCACAACTCCACCCATATAAAGGACACAAATCCCTACCATGATCCTTTGCAAATTCAAATTACCTGCCAGCACTCAACACCAACAGACAGCAACCACACACACCTCACAGCTCATCCATCACACAAGCCACACACCAGCAGCACCACAACAAATAGCACCCTCACATACACCCAGCAAAACACACACTCACACACCCTCACTTGCACACCAACCCACACATCACACACCAGCACCACCCAACACCATGCCCCCAAGAAAGAATCACAAGTTCCTAGATAGTGAATTGGAAGTCCTGGTAGATGAGATCCTCAGGGTAGAGCCACAGCTGTTTGGTACATTGGTCCAACAGACACCCATGGCGCAGAAAACCAAGATGTGGGAGAGGATCGTCGACAGGGTGAGACGCACAATCACCATGTTTGCGCACAAAGGTAGACATCCAGAACAGGTGGTATGACGTGCGCAGGAGGGTCCAGGGAGCTGTTGAAGAAGGACTACATCGTGAGCCAGCACACCGGCAGTGGCCCTCCTGCCAAACCAGTATACCTCAGGCCCTGGGAGGAGAAGGTGCGGGCCATCCTACCACCAGTGAGCGTCTATGGACTAGAAAACATCCCAGAGCCTGATGAGTACACAACAAATGTACACAATATTGTGCCACAATACACACACATCACTGTCAAGGGAGAGTCAAACCATGCACCCTTAGCAAATACACAGCAACAAAGCAGATCATCCCAAAATGTGTATGTCAGCCAGATAAACACAATACATGCCAGCTCATAGTGAAATGTAACTGTGTCATGACATGTACAAACCTAACAACAAATAGAGCTAGGCAGTGGCACAAATATAACCAACAAACACAGTCAGACATGTAGCCACCACCACAACACCACCTCACAGGGGAAGCTCACTGAAAGGAAGGAATACTGTGTATGCTGGGCAAGTCAGTGTAGCCAATAGCATCATGGGAGTCGTAGTCACAGAAATTGCCCACCCTCACAATGCGCACATCAACACCACCATGAACCATGCACACATCACAGGGAGTGCAAAACAGCTGACAAGATGGCTGACACT
Organism: Calotriton arnoldi; assembly: GCA_963921515.1. Lineage (NCBI taxonomy): Eukaryota > Metazoa > Chordata > Amphibia > Caudata > Salamandridae > Calotriton > Calotriton arnoldi. The sequence continues at coordinate 572,358 of CAWUFW010009693.1, read as the reverse complement.
GGCTACTGCTGTGGGGAGCACAAGGCCCTGCTGGCAGCTGTGCACCAACCAACAGCAGGACACCACTGACTGACATCCTGAAAGACAACTTGCACTCCCTGCAATGGAAGCACGTTCCATCGTGGGATATCTGGCTGGGTGGGAAGGAGGACTCACAGCACTGACCATAGTTACAAGCACCTCCCCTCACACACCCCCTCAACACTAACTCCACATAACCCACCTGGGAGAATGCAATGCCTCACACACCAATCAAATATCCCACAAAGAACCACAACCCTGGGTCATGCAGTGTGAAGCACAGGGACACACATGGGACTTGTAGCAAAACAAACCCCAGGATAACACTGTCAGCCATCTTGTCAGCACAGGCACACAACCCCACAGGGAAGCTGAGTCAAAAGGAAGGAAGCATGGGCATGCTGGGAAGGGGGGTGGAGGTAAAAGCATGATGGGAGTGGTAGTCACAGCCCAACATCCCCCACCCCACATGGCCCAGCAAGAACACACCCAAGCATGCACACCTCACAGGGGGGTCAAAGCCACTTCAAAGATGTCTGACACTGGTGCTCTGTTGTGGGGAGCACAAGGCCATGCTGGGAACTGGGCACCAACCAACAGCAGGACACCACTGTCAGCCATCTTGCCATTGCTGTCACACCCACACACAGTGAAGTACACTCTAAAGGAAGGAAGTATGGGCATGCTGGGAAGGGGGGTGGAGGCAATAGCATGATGGGAGTGGTAGTCACAGCTCAACATCCCCCCCATGGCCCAGTAAGCTCACACTGAAGCATGCACACCTCACAGAGAGTGTAAAGCCCCATCAAAGATGTCTGACACTGGTGCTCTGTTGTGGGGAACACAAGGCCATGCTGGGAACTGGCCAACAACCAACAGCAGGACACCACTGTCAGCCATCTTGCCATTGCTGTCACACCCACACACAGTGAAGTACACTCAAAAGGAAGGAAGTATGGGCATGCTGGGAAGGGGGTGGAGGCAATAGCATGATGGGAGAGAGGTAGTCGCAGATATTGGTCAGCCTCACAATTGGCCCATCAACACCACCCTGAACATGCACACATCACAGGGAGTGGAAAACAACTGACAAGATGGCTGACACTGGCTACTGCTGTGGGGAGCACAAAGGCGCTGCTGGGAACTGTGCACCAACCAACAGCAGGACACCACTGACTGACATCTTGCCATTGCTGTCACACCCACACACAGTGAAGTACACTCAAAGGAAGGAAGTATGGGCATGCTGGGAAGGGGGTGGAGGCAATAGCATGATGGGTGTGGTGAGTCACAGCTCAACATCCCCCACATGGCCCAGCAAGCTCACACTGAAGCATGCACACCTCACAGAGAGTGTAAAAAGCCCCATCAAAGATGTCTGACACTGGTGCTCTGTTGTGGGCAGCACAAGGCCATGCTGGGAACTGGCCAACAACCAACAGCAGGACACCACTGTCAGCCATCTTGCCATTGCTGTCACACCCACACACAGTGAAGTGCACTCAAAGGAAAGTATGGGCATGCTGGAAGGGGGTGGAGGCAATAGCATGATGGGAGTGGTAGTCACAGATATTGCTCACCCTCACAATGTGCACATCAACACCACCATGAACCATGCCCACATCACAGGGAGTGGAAAACAACTGACAAGATGGCTGACACTGGCTACTGCTGTGGGGAGCACAAAGCCCTGCCCAGCAACTGTGCACCAACCAACAGTAGGACACCACTGACTGACATCCTGAAAGACAACTTGCACTCCCTGCAATGGAAGCACGTTTCATGGTGGGATATCTGGCTGGGTGGGAAGGAGGGCCGGATGTCAACCAAATACAACCAATGCAGACCATGTACACACCCCAACATTCACATAAAAATGCCCAAATAATGCAGGACAATGTGCTACACACAATATCAACCCCTGACTGTGACAGCTTAGGACAATGCAATGTACAGGCCCGCATCCAGAGGCACAGTCACAACTGTCCAGGTGCGTCAACCATTGATGCCTGCAGAAACATAACATACATTGTGTGTGTCTCCTAAAAACAGGTGATGATGGGGACACAGCAGCAGGCTGAGGAGTCCCGTCCCAGGCTCAAGGGATACGGAGCTCACTGGTGTGGAACAGCCTCTGCCCTCCTCGGATGAAGAAGACCAACCTGGCACCTCCGGAGCAAGTCATCATGCAGCACCAGCAGGACCACCAGCTACACCCCCTGCACCCACCCCTCCAACGACTGTCAACACACATACCACCCCTGCCGACATGGAAAGACCAAGGAGCACCACCACCACCAGCACAGGGACCCTGGACCAACGTGGGGCCATGGACACCAACACCGCCACAACCCCAGGGGCCCAGGGTCTACTGTGCGTGCCACCTCAGGTGCTGCATGTGTCGCCAGGGTGGTGGGAGGGGTGGGAGACATAGGTCAAGCTGCTTGCAGAGGGGTCTGGACTGCATGATGACCCACAACTGGCACGCATAGCCGATGCGTACCAGTCAGCACCGGAGAAGCTCAGCCAGGTAGTGGGGCTCCTCAGGGACATTAAGCAGCAGCAGGCTGCCCATCATGCCAGCTTGGACTCACACATGTCCGCGTGGGTCCAAGTGGGACACACTGCAGAGATGACGGCGGTGCATAGGGACATATTACAATGCCTCCGCCAGATGAGCAGCAACCAGTCAACACCTCCCTGTGTGCCCAACATCTGGTGCTGAAACAACTGCAACTGCCACAGGGAGGGAGGATGACTCTGGCAGAGAGTCCCCTGCACCGCAGCAGCCTGCACTTGAGGGTCCCCCCCAAAGAAGAGGGGCCGTCCGAGGAGGGGCAAGTGAGAGGCCGATGGCCATGTGCAACCCCAGGAAGCCAAAACATGTTCTGGATAATCACCTTTGTGCGCAAACTGTTCACCCTGGTGACTGCAACACAACTCTCCCACATGACATGGGGAGCTCACAGTTGGACCAATGTCTCAGATGACTGTGGACTTTACTCTGGACATTTCTCTGCTACCAGGACTTCCAAATCATCTAGGAACTTTGGATTACAATCACAATGTACAGCACCCACCATCCTGTGCACTATACTCACACATGTATGTCAATAAACTCACTAATACACCATACTTGCCTCTGTTGTGATTCCTACGTTGTCTCTGAAGTAGCGATGATGATCTGAGAAATGACACTGTGCATGCTAACTGCTACAGCAAGTACAACACCGGCATGTGAGTCATGGCGACGTCACACATATGAGGGAGGCACACCACCAGGGCTACACAACACATACACACCATGGCCATCTGACTCATCGCCTACACTGATGTTGCCAGGAAATACGTTGCATTGCACAGACCCAACACCTATTCACAGTCTGTGTTAACTAGCCCACTGGTGCAGTAAGCAAATGTCAGTCAGATGTGTGACCACAGACAACGCACATCACAAAGTGAAGCACAGGTTTATTACACATTTGCAACATGTTGTAACCACCACAGATGCAAGGTAATCCCACCTGGCAGCGGGCACACAGTCAACAAGTGTAGAAGGAAGGAAGTCCATGGGTGTGGTGCACATCACCTGTAGGGACACGACAGCTACCACCCTGGAAGTCGAATCACGGTGTCGGGGATCACAGTTGACCAAACGACTCTGAAAGTACCCTGTGAAGGACAGAAATGACACACAGTCAAAAGCACTGAAGAACAGGACAGAACTGCAATACTCATGCCCAATACATGTCACAAGATACCCACCCAGAACCAAGTTAGCATGTCAACACTGTTGGGGAGTACAGACTACCTGTAAGGACACATCGCTACACGCATACAGTCATGTAGCACATGGACACACTCAAACAGCACAGAGCACCACCAACACATATCATGCAAACTCACATCAGTTACATGACATCTCTGGATACTTACATTCAGCTGAAGAAGTTGCTGATGAGCTGTGTGCGGACATCACCATCATCATCATCATCATCACTGGCATCGTGGTCCAGGCCAGGATCCTCCACAGGTGGCGGACGTTGGTCATCGTCATCCAGGATGAGAGGCAACTCCTTCCGCACTGCCAGGTTGTGTAGCATGCAGCAGGCAGTGACAATCTTGCACACCTTTGCCGGGGCATATGGGAGGGACCCTCCTGTCTTGTCCAGGCAGCGGAAGCGGCTCTTCAGGAGACCAAATGTCCGCTCAATCACTCTCCTCGTCCGACCATGTGCCTCCATTGTAGCGCATCTGGGCTGGTGTCACAGGGTTCCTGAGGGCGTCAGCAACCACGGCATGTTGGGATATCCGGAGTCACCTACATACAGACAATTACACATTAGCTGAGTTGGAAAGAGGGTGGAACACTACATTGCAGAACACACACAATGGTACAAAGTCAGTACACACCAACAAGCCAGGCACGCTGGTTCCGCATCTGTGACATCATCCTCGGGATGCGACTACTCCTCATCACGTACGCATCGTGTGCAGAACCGGGGAAACGGGCACACACGTGTGAGATGGTCATATCTGCAAGACAGACCACCAGTACATTGACCGAGTGGTAGTGCTTGCGGTTCCTGTATGCCTGCTCCTGGGCCTGTGGTGGTACCAAAGCCACATGTGTCCCATCAATGGAGCCAATGACATGCGGCATCCTCCCCAGGGCATAGAAGTCACTCTTCACGTCAGTGAGTTGCTGGAGTCTAGGGAAATAGATGTACTGGTTCAGGTATATCAACATAGCCTCCAATACATCGTGGAGCACACGGCTGAACATGGTCTGTGACATCCCACCAGCAGTCGCCAGAGTGTGTTGAAAGGTACCGGTGGCAAAGAAGTGTAGGGCTGCCATCACCTTCACCTTGGGGGTCAGCGCTGTACGGTATGGCCGGCCAGGTTGCAGGTGTGGTGCCAAGCGCACTGCCAAATCATCAATCAGCTGCCTGGTGAAGCGGTACCGTCGGATGCTGTCACGTTCCACCATCGTTGCCAGGTCAGGGAATGGTCTATGGACAGCTGGTGCCCTGCAGTGCATAGGTGAGAAAGAAAGATTGTCACTCACCCCACACATGTGGCATTGTACACACTCAATATCACACGATACATCATTATGAGGCACAAGTACATGATGTGTGCAGTTCCGTAAGGACATGTATGGCACATACATGGCCAACATCCAACATCACAGTTCAACAAGTGGCATCAATAAGTCCCAGGTTGTGCCATTGGGTATCATGAGGATGTGTCACATTTCCCATCTCCTGCTGCCACGTTACAAACACACCCCACAGTGACATGTGAGGACAGATGTGCCCCAGGCATCACAGCTCAATGACAGGTAGATTCCCAGGGACCCTGTATTGCCACATGGACACTGGCATGACATGGCGTATCATGTATACACCACAGCCAAAACAACCATGACCCCCACAGGTAGTGGTCCCTGTTGCCTCGGCAGGACAGACATGGACGTCTGTGACACACACACGCACAACATCAAAGTCCATGCACAAACAATGTGGATGTGGAGACTGTCTCCCATTGTGCACATGAAATCCGAGACATTGTAAACACAACATGCACACAGACTGTGGAGGACCATCACTATTGTGCCAATGGGTCACCCTGGGTTAAACATACCGTCCCACATGGGACTCAGGGAGCATGTGTCATGACATACACATACACCACCATGAAATGTGACCATGCCACATGCTCAGATATGAACAGTTGCACATCACAGTGGTCATGAACACGCAAACACCAAGGATACTGTCCCCATGAACACATGCACAGCCTGGGGGTGGCTGCCCCAAGTGACACCCACAGAACAACATATTTCACCCCCATACACGGAATAGGTAATGCAGCCTTACATGCCTTAGGATACAGTTTGGACAGGCTGTGGTGTTGTAGGTGTGCCCCTCACTCCCTGGGAAGTATATGTGGCTGGCATATGTTCACCTGTGACAGGCATGGTGACATATGCCAGTGACATGTACAGGGACGCGTTGGACAGCAATGGACCGATCGGTGCGCACACATTGGCCATTGCATTCAATGTGTGCTGGTACGCGTTGTATTCGCAATACGCGTTGGACAGCAATGGACGGATTGGTGCGCCGCATTGGCCATTGCAGTCAATGTGTGCTGGTACGCGTTGTATTTGCAATACGCGTTGGACAGCAATGGACCGATCGGTGCGCACACATTGGCCATTGCATTCAATGTGTGCTGGTACGCATTGTATTCCATATCCTGGCGTTGGACAGCAATGGACCGATCAGTGCGCACACATTGGCCATTGCATTCAATGTGTGCAGGTACGCGTTGTATCCTGGGTACGCGTTGAACAGCAATGGACCGATCGGTGTGCCCGGCCGGCCCATTGCATTCAATTGTGCGGTGCGCGTTGTATCCTGGGTACGCGTTGAACAGCAATTGACCGATCGGTGTGCCCGGCCGGCCATTGCATTCAATGTGTGCGGGTACGCGTTGTATCCTAGGTACACGTTGAACAGCAATGGACCGATCGGTGTGCCCGGCCGGCCCATTGCATTCAATGTGTGCGGGTACGGCGTTGTATCCTGGGTACGCGTTGAACAGCAATGGACCGATCGGTGTGCCCGGCCGGCCCATTGCATTCAATGTGTGCGGGTACGGCGTTGTATCCTGGGTACGCCCTGAACAGCAATGGACCGATCGGTGTGCCCGGCCGGCCCATTGCATTCAATGTGTGCTATGCGTTGAACAGCAATGGACCGATCGGTGTGCCCGGCCGGCCCATTGCATTCAATGTGTGCGGGTACGCGTTGTATCCTGGGTACGCGTTGAACAGCAATGGACCGATCGGTGTGCCCGGCCGGCCCATTGCATTCAATGTGTGCGGGTACGCGTTGTATCCTAGGTACGCGTTGAACAGCAATGGACCGATCGGTGTGCCCGGCCGGCCCATTGCATTCAATGTGTCTTGGTACGTGTTGTATCCTAGGTACACGTTGAACAGCAATGGACCGATCGGTGTGCCCGGCCGGCCCATTGCATTCAATGTGTCTTGGTCGCAGCGTTGTATCCTAGGTACGCGTTGAACAGCAATGGACCGATCGGTGTGCCCGGCCGGCCCATTGCATTCAATGTGTGCGGGTGCGCGTTGTATCCTAGGTACGCGTTGAACAGCAATGGACCGATCGGTGCGCACCCATTGGCTATGGCCTGGCCTGGCAACGGACGCGTTTTCAAATCTTGAACGAGTCTGATGCTGGAAATTCAGTTGGTCACCCACAACAATGTTGCAAATTCATGGGTGTCATGAAGTTGAACTTTTGAAGGATGCTGTGGGCGTGTGTAAGTGGTGCAATTCCATGGATTGGCCAGATTCAGAAGATGCTAACAGACTTGGACCTATCACTTTGGACACATGGGACAGTAACTGCCTCTGCAGCACACATATAATGCTGGCTGTTCCCCTGAGAGCTCACTTGTCTGCACTACATGCTCCAGGACGACATCTGCCACCACCACTGCTGCTGTATCTGCATCCTCTGGACCCTGCAATGGCACGTACTGTGGAGAGGCCCCAGCCTTCAGCACTGGGGAGAACCAGGCCCTGCTGGACAGCCTCCTTCCACAGTACAGCAAGCTGTATGGGAAAGCAGGGAGCAGGTGAGTGTTCTGTCCACTGCCTTCCTAAATGTGCATGTTGTCTGACTAGCAAGGCTAACAGTCTGCACGCCACTGGCTAGCAGGCTCACTGAGTAGTTGTCACCCCCCATAGTGTGTAGTTACATGCACTGGACAGGTATAGTGCAGTGACAGTGCATTTAAACAAGGTTTTACTTCCCAGGCAATGATACCATGTAGTAACTGCTGGCATACTGTCCACGGCCATCGTTGCACTGCCTGTGTACATCATGTGCCCCTGTGATTGAGACATGTATACACAACTGTGTAATGCACGGATATGTTGCATGTGTAGTAATAGCATTCTCACTTTGTCATCCTCACAGGTTGATGCCACCAGAAGCAGAAGATATGGCTGACCATCGTCCGGGCAGTGAGATCCGTGGGGGACTACAAGCGCCGGATCCGCAACTGCCAGAAGAGGTGGCAGGACCTTCGGGGCTGGACCCGGAGGATCGCACGGGTCCAGCTGAAGCTGTCGCCTCCTCGCAGGAGGGGCGGACACCGGACCCTGACCCCCACATGCTCAGGATCCTGGCAGTGGTCTTCCCTGATCTGGATGGGCAGCTGAAGGCCAGGGAGCAGCACGGAGGGGTGAGTCCATGACTGCATTGTGTACTTTGTCTGCCATGCTATGTGCCCTCCTCTGGCCTGGTTAAACTTCCACAGCACATCAGTCATGTGGTCCAGGACCCATGTCCCTCGATTGTGCACTGCCCTCCTCATCTGATACCCAGGTGTGGCCCTTGCAGTCAGGAATTGAGTCACTTGGGTACTGTGTCCTTGCAGTTTGCTTGACTCAAGGTGGGGGGCAGCATCTGTTCCCCTAACTGTGGTGGGCATCATGGGTGGGTCCATTGCTTACACAATGCCTGTGTTCTGACATGTAATCTGTGTGTTACTTTGATATGTGGTCCAATTGCTGAGCTGATCCACCACATGTGCCTGGGGTAACTGGCACACACCCAAGCTGCGGGTGGGAACAATGTTTGGGCCCCAGGAGTGTGTATATTACGTGTGTCACACATACTTAGCCAGCTGCCTACTGTCCAGGGTTCATCCCTCATTCATGTGGGGCAGGACAGTCATGCCTACTCCAGGCCATGCAATGCACTCTGTACTCCCACTCCGTGTATCAGCTGACACGTTGTGCTCAGTGATATGTCCCCTCAGGTGTCAGCCTCTGTGTCAGTGTGCTGTGGCTTCGATGTCAGGACTGCTGGGGTGTTTATCGGTTGGGGCTCAGCAAGCCACCGGAGATGTGACCATAGGAGACGATACTTGTGTGACACATAGGTGTTTGAACACCTGACCGTGCAGACTGGGGTATGCTAATGTGAAGTCCATGCAGCTGTTTCCCATTCACAGCAGATTGTGAGGTGCTCAGGTTCAGAGGCTTGTGTTACAGGTCACCCATATGTCCAATCAGTATGACCTGGACAGATAAGGGTTCAGATGATGTGGTGTGTGGGGGATGTACATGTGCACTTGTTCAGCTCCCAGGACTTGCATTCCCCCATGACCTACTGTTGTGACACAGTGCAGACTGTTGTTGTGTGGCTGCCCTGCCCATGTGACTTGGAGACAGTGATGTATGACTTAGCAGGCATGCCTGTGCCATGGCATGTGACTTCCTATGAGTGATCCTGCAGGGGAGTGACATGTGCTACATGCACACCATAGTGGCAATGGCTATCAGCACATGGGTGCATCCTTGGTGTCTGTCGCTGGTATGCATCACATGCATTCCATATATCTGACTCTGGGCATCACTTTCATCCTGGCACCTGTACTGACTCAGTGGCAAAGTTGTGATATGTGCATGTTCACATGCTTCACCGTGTTCTCTGCACCGTCCAGCTACTGTGTAGGTGGTGCATGTGTTCACACTGGGGTATTGCCAGCCAACGGACGCCAGACAGATGGGTGCAAGGCCAGGTGGGATGTGAGTGCCATGGTTGACGATCAGACTGACAATTGGCTTCTCCTATTCTGTTTGGGCAATTTTAGCAATGTTCAACTAAGAGGATGCCAGGCCTTGCTCTGTATTGTGCTGTACTAACTGTGGTGTGTGCGTTCGGTGCAGGTGACTGATGTCTGTCTGTTTCCCTATTGTTTGCAGACACATCCACGGCCACAGGAGGGGACAGCTCCACGGACCAGGAGGGGCCGCAGAGCCCGGAGCTGGGGTCAGCAGCCGAGAAGTGGTTCGGGAGGGACCCAGTGGCACGGAGGGCGGGGAGCCACACCGGGGAGTCCTCAGCACCATCCACCTCAGCTGAGGACCACAGCAGCTCGGAGGATGACTCCCTTATGGAGGCGGAGTGTCAGCAGCCACCACACCCCAGCTGGTGTTGCTGTCCCCGCCACCACCACCACCACCACCGCCCTCCCATCGGCTCCCATTCCCAAGGTCCGTGGGGGCTCCCCATGTTCGGGAGCGTGTCTCCTTCGGGCCAGGCACCGCACACCCCTGCCCCTGTGTCCCCCTGCTGCCCGCAGTGGGGAGTCTGCGCAGCCTCCTTCGCCAGCTCCATGTAGGGCAGACAGCGATGCTGAGTGTCCTCCATGCACACACTCTGTTGACTCAGCTGGTGTCGATTCATGGAGGGCATCTCCATCCCGGAGCATGTCTGCCCTGCAAGAGGGGCAGCAGGTCCATGGACTCCTCCCTGACGGCAGCAGTGTCCCTCACTCCAACAGTCCCTCACCCCTCCTGTCTCTGCCCCATCCACACTCCCCAGCACGCTTACCCGTCCCCAGAACACACACACACCGGCACAGGCACACACCAGCACAGACACGAGCAGCACACACACACACACACGCCACAGACAAGACGCACATGCACGCACAGTCAGGGGACTGAAACCACACTCACAGGGGATGGGGCCCAGTCACACACACACGCATCCACGGGCACTGCGCGAGTCCACAGCTGCCTCTCCCTCCAAAGCCCCCTCCGTTGCCTCACCTGCAGCCCCAAGAGACCCAGCATATCTTCCTCCAGTGACCTCGGCCTCTTCCCCTCCCGATCAAGCTGATACAGCATTCAGGGGGAAGAGGAAGCCCACCCACACGGAGCGGAGTGCCCCCTCGCCCACCAGACACCCTCCCCCAGGCGCAGGAACCCGGCCGCCAGCGCCCCATCCGCAAGTCCCCCCGGACCCGGAAGAGCAAGACCCCGCCGGCGCCCCTGCAGCTCAGGCACCAGAGTCTCCTTCCACTCCATCCCTCAGGCCCCCACTCCCAGAGTGCCCCCACCACACCCTGCCCCAGGTTCCCCCACCCACAGATACACCATCCCCAAAGGATCAGGCCTTCCCCCTGCCACTTGCTCTCTCCGGCCCCACACCCCCCGCTGCACTTGTCTGTGCCACTGGTGTGGAGACGGTGTCCTCCCCTCTGTCCTGCCCACCTTACCTGGATCCCCATTCTCCTCCCCTGAGGTAGGCACTGCAGTGGAGTCCACTAACACCCTGTCTGACTTGGGCACTGCAGTGGGGAACCTGTCCACTCACCTGCACGGTCCTCTGCAGTCTGCTGCACCTACACCATCAGAGTCATGCCCCCCACTTTGTGCCGGCACACCATGTCAGACACCTCCACTGCAGTTGTCAGTGGCTCTCCAGCACCCACCACCCCTTCCCTGCCTCCTTCTGTGAGCGCATCCTGTCCTTCCTGCGGTGCCTGGCCTGCCCCCCCATGCCCCTCCGAGGGATTGTCCCTGGTTTTCATCAGTGCAGACTTGTGAGGGACATCTGCCACTGTCAAATTTGTTTGACTTTCTAGCATCAGCCATTGGCCTTTGTTAATTTTTTGCTGGACTTCAACTGTTAGACCGACATATGCTGAATAAAGCACCTTTCTTGTTCTCTAGTGCTTTTTGCTTCTGATGTACATGTTGTTAATGATGTTAACCATGCCCTCATGGTAGATGGTATATTTGGCTCCCATGATAATGGTTGCTACTGTGCAGGAACACATGTGGTCCAGGGGGAATGTGTCCTATCCTGTGGTGTATCCATGTCATCCTTAGCAGCATCTGAGGGTGTCATGTGTCTAACATTTACAATGGGATTTACCATTAGCAATTTCACATCTGTGGCTTCCACCCTGCATATCTGTTGTGCCTGCCATTGTTCAATTAGTCTACTTCCTTGACTGTGGCCATCTCCACTGGACATGCAGGTTTGGGCATCAATGGGAAGGGGACTTATCTGTGTTGTCAGTGCAACATTGCTATACAAGTGTGCTGGATCTGTTGATGATTTCGTTGGCACTCCCATGACCAGGCTGATGTGACGGGAGCCTTCATTTGGTGCTAATTGTTGACTGTGTGACCAAGTGCTCAGCTGACATGATGGAGCCCTACTGAGGCAACATATGGCACAGCTTCTCACACAGGAGTGAGTCCCCCATGGCAGTGTGTACTCCCTGTGACATTGCCTGCGCCCAAGGTGTGTGTTGTATGAGCATGTCTGTGTGTTCACTTCCGCTTTTGCTGTGCATGCTGGATCCTAGTGTTGTACCTGTTTGTGATGCTTGCTGAGTTGACCTATGTCTTCCCCAAGTCTTCTCCTGGATTCTGTGATGTGGGTGCATGGCACATTACTGGTCATCAGGGTGTCACCCATAGGTGTGTTTGTTGTCAGGGCTGAGTTTGTGTGCAGACGCAGATGGGTCACAGTCAGGATTCCTTGGCACTTGTTGTTTACACCTGTCTGGTGATTTCCAGTTTGTGTTATCTTTCAGTGATTGTGACACGTTGTGTGTGTGACTGCTGGCACTCCTCAGGGTCTGGGCTGCAATGTTGGTAGTTGTCTATGTGTGTTCTTTGTGGGTGACCTTGGCTTCTTCATTGGTGTGTGACTGTGGCTGGGATCCCATTGGTTGGTGTGGTATTGCCGTCATGTCCATGTACAGCGTAGTGTGCAGTGTGTCAGACATTCAGGAGTCTTGTTGAGTGGCCATGTGTGATGTGTTTCTGCACCTTGGTTCCCACCCACCACCCTGGGATTGTCATGGGTGCATGTGCAATGTCACCAGTGCATGTGTGCTTCACTGCTGCACATTGTTGGAGGTCGAGGTGTGTGGTGTTGAGTGTGTGCAGATGAGAGTTGTTGCCCGGCTAGACCCCCTGCCTTCATGTTGGCCTTGGCTTACTGGCCATGCTGATTGATTTGTGGTTGTGTAGGTGTGATGGTAGTTTGTTGCTAAGGACACATGACTGTGGTTCCCACAGTGTGAACGACAGCCATTTGTCAATACAGTGGATTAATGCAGCCCAGGGTCACCACATTGTGGGGGCCCTGGGGGTAGTGCTGTGGTGTGTCTGTGCCTTGCTGTGTCAGCTGCTGTTCCTACATGCTTGTGTGACATGTGTGATTTGTGCTCCCTCTCATCTGACAATGCCTGATTGCCCACATAGGGGATTTGGATCCATGAGTTACCTTTGTGTGGCACTGTATGCACATCTGTGTAATTGGTATTCAGGCCTCCTCATGTGTTGTGTGGCTGCCTGGGGGACACTGCACCCCCCTTCACCTGTTGTGTTTGATGTGCAGTGTGTGTCTGCATGTTTGTGTTTGTGCATCAGCTACACTGCATTGGCATATTCATGGTGTGCAGTTATCTGTATGTTGTCGGTGTGTTTGCCCTGCTGTCCCTGGGACTCCTAGGTCATCAGTCAGCACAATGATCATTGTTTATGTGTCCCATTGCTGCCATGGTATGGTATCTGTTCACCTGCCATCTGCAGTCTACACAGGTATCTGTGGTGTGTCCATTGGTGCAAATATGTGGGTCTGCATTGTGATGGTCACTTCTGTCATTGTGTCATTGATGTATGTTGACGGTGTCAGACACCATGGGTGATGTTTGTATGCAGCTGGCCAGAGGTATGTCTTATTTGCACTGCACTGTTTACCTCCCCAAATCTATGTTGCAATGGGACACCTGCACTACTTTGCCACAGTTGTGTTTGTTGTTCTGTGACCAGGATTTATCCATGCAGTTTGCCAGTTGCAGCTTCTACTTTGTTCACACTTACATTTTGGTCACTGTGATGATGGGGGTTTGGACCCCATTGCCACAATGGTCAAGATGTGCTTCAGCTCAGGACCCCACAGTTACATTTTGGGCACTGTGATAATGGGGATTTGGACCCCATTGCCACAATGGTCAAGATGTGCTTCAGCTCAGGACCCCACACTTACATTTTGGTCACTGTGATGATGGGGGTTTGGACCCCATTGCCACAATGGTCAAGATGTGCTTCAGCTCAGGACCCCACACTTACATTTTGGGCACTGTGATGATGGGGATTTGGACCCCATTGCCACAATGGTCAAGATGTGCTTCAGCTCAGGACCCCACACTTACATTTTGGTCACTGTGATGATGGGGGTTTGGACCCCATTGCCACAATGGTCATGGCCTGCTTGCATTGTGGGGGCCACAAACATTTATGTGTGGCACATGTGATAGGGTGTCACATTGTATGTTGATGATCATGTTCTGTGTCGTAGGCATTTGACACAGTCTACACACGCTTGTCATGGTGTTGGGGGATGTCTTAATGTTGCATTCTTTATGTTGGTGTGTGCTTGTTGCGACATGTATTAGCCATCCTGTGAGTGGAGTTGTTGTTAGTGGTAGGCATCCAGCCCACCCTGGGTAAGGGTGGTAGTAGTGGTAGGCATCCAGCCCCCCCTGGGTAAGGGTGGTAGTAGTGGTAGGCATCCAGCCCCCCCTGGGTAAAGGTGGTAGTAGTGGTGGGCAACCAGCCCCCTCTGGGTAAGAGTGGTAGTAGTGGTAGGCATCCAGCCCCCCCTGTGTAAGGGTGGTAGTAGTGGTAGGCATCCATCCCCGCCTGGGTAAGGGTGGTAGTAGTGGTGCATCTGGCACCCCCATGGCTAAGGGTGGTATTAGTGGTAGGCATCCAGCCCCCCCTGGGTAAGGGTGGTAGTAGTGGTGGGCATCTGGCACCCCCATGGCTAAGGGTGGTAGTAGTGGTAGTCATCCAGCCCCTCCTGGGTAAGGGTGGTAGTAGTGGTGGGCATCTGGCACCCCCATGGCTAAGGGTGGTAGTAGTGGTAGGCATCCTGTTGTGTTTGATGTGCAGTGTGGGTCTGCCTGTTTGTTTTTGTGCATCTGCACCACTGCATTGGCATATCTTTGGTGTGCCATTGGCTGTATGTTGTTTGGTGGGTTTCCCTGCTGTCCCTGGGACTCCTAGGTCATCGGTCAGCACAATGATCATGGTTTGTGTGTCCCATTGCTGCCATGGTATGGTATCTGTTCACCTCACATCTACAGTCTCCACAGGGTATCTGCATTTGTGTGCCCATTGGTGCAAATATGTGGGTCTGCATTCTGATTGTCACTTCTGTCTTTGTGTCATTGATGAATGTTGACAGTGTCAGCCCCCATGGGTGTTGTTTGTCTGCACATGGCCAAAGGTATGTCTTATTTGCACTGCAGTATTTGCCTCCCCCAATCTATGTTGCAATGGGACACATGCACTACTTTGCCACTGATGTGTTTTATGTTCTGTGACCAGGAATCATCCATGCAGTTTGGCAGTTGCAGCTTTTTCTTTGTCAACACTTGCATTTTGGTCACTGTGATGATGGGGGTTTGGACCCCATTGCCACAATGTTCAAAATGTGCTTCAGCTAGGGACCCCACACTTACCTTTTGGTCACTGTGATGATGGGGGTTTTGATCCCCATTGCCACAATGGTCATGGCCTGCTTGCATTGTGGGGGCCACACACATATATGTGTGGCACATGTGATAGGGGTCACATTGTATGTTCAAAGTCATGTTCAGTGTTGTAGGCATTTGACACAGTCTACACACGCTTATCATGGTGTTGGGGGATGTCTTTTTCTTGCATTCCCTAGGTTGTGGTGTGCTGGTTGTCTAATGCATTGTCCATCCTATGAGTGGGGGTGGTGTTGGTGGTAGGCATCCAGCCCCCCATGGGTAGAGGTGGTAGTAGTGACAGGCGTCCAGCCCCCATGGGTAGAGGTGGTAGTAGTGGTAGGCATCTGGCACCCCCTGGGTAAGGGTGGTAGTAGTGGTAGGCATCTAGCACCCCTGGGTAAGGGTGGTAGTAGTGGTAGGCATCTGGCACCCCTGGGTAGGGCTGGTAGTAGTGGTAGGCATCTGGCACCCCTGGGTAAGGGTGGTAGTAGTGACAGGCATCCAGCCCCCATGGGTAGAGGTGGTAGTAGTGGTAGGCATCTGGCACCCCTGGGGGAGGGTGGTAGTAGTGGTAGGCATCTGGCACCCCTGCAAGGGTGGTAGTAGTGGTAGGCATCTGGCACCCCTGGGTAAGGGTGGTAGTAGTGACAGGCATCCAGCCCCCCATGGGTAGAGGTGGTAGTAGTGGTAGGCATCTGGCACCCCTGGGTAAGGGTGGGTGTAGTGGTAGGCATCTGGCACCCCCTGGGTAAGGGTGGTAGTAGTGGTAGGCATCTGGCACCCCTGCGTAAGGGTGGTAGTAGTGACAGGCATCCAGCCCCCATGGGTAGAGTGTGGTAGTAGTGACAGGCATCCAGCCCCCATGGGTAGGGGTGGTAGTAGTGGTAGGCATACAGGCCCCTATGTGTATGTGTGGCATTGGTGAGGGCCATCCCGCCCCTATGGTGCTGCTGTTGCTGGTGTAGGTATTTCTGCATCCCTCTGTGTGTGATGTGTTGGGTACGTGTAGTTTGTTTTTGTTGTTGGTGTCTGACTTACCTTCTGCGCCGTACGCGTCCGTGCCTGTTCCGGTAATAGAGGTAGAATATTGGTAGGATCGGCACGAGGGATTCATGGTTGGTTCGCCTCTCGTTCGTTCTTCTTGCTTCGCCTCGTCCTCGTCGCTGGCGTGTTCGTCTCGTAGCCGTGGATCGTGTTGTGGCGCGAATCGGAGCTTATGTGCGCCTCGACCGGATGCTTTGACGTGCCGTGCGTAGCGACGGGTTCGGCGCGTACGGGAAGCGCATCGTACTTGTCCGGCCGGACGGGCAGCATTTTTCTTCCGTGCGGCTCGATTCTACGATTCCGGATCCGCCTCGGTCTGAGTTCAGGTCCTGTATTGGGTGAGTACGACTGGGTCGGGATTTGGGCAGTTGTGCGCATCGTACTTGCTCGTTCGGACGTATGCGGATCGGTCGGGAAACAGGCATTCGCCTGGATTTTTTCCCGACCGAATGGTATTAGGTGCGCCTCCGACCGGGATCGGAATCGGCCCCTTTGTTTTGAAATTTTAATATGATTGATTACATGTACAATATGTATCTGGTGAAGTTTTGTTAAGTCTACAATACTTGCGCTTATGGCAAAATCTAAGAAACTATTCTATGGAGGAGAAGATCCGCCTCCAATTGGAAGTGCTTCACACGAGAGCTGCCAGATCATGAGTTACATATGTGTTTCTGGCTTAACGAATTGCATAAAATACAGTGAATGATAAAAGTTGCTATTTCCTCAGAATGGTACATTCGATGTGAAGAAACCTGAGACGTCATATTTGAGCAAAGACCACAACCAAGACTTACACAGTGGAAGTACTGAAGGAATGGGCAATATGGACAATGAGAAATCAAATCAGAAAATGATGAAAGGTCAAATTGGTAAGGCTGTGACCAAGTGGCTGGATGAGAGATATCATTTACAAACCAAGGAGCAGCGTGAGAATGTGTTAGAGGCTGTGAGTTGATTTGCTGCAATGGCTGCCAATTCAGACAAAAACAAAACAAAAGAAAGAAAAATAAAAGGTCAAAATGAGATAGAGAGTGAGAATAAGAATTTCAGATGGAAAGGATGAGTTAATGGATCATTTTTTTGATTGAAGCAAGACCATCATCATATAATGAGGCTCATGTGAATGTGCTAGAAGTGGGATAGGAACGTCGTGTACAAGGTGAGAGGAACCAGAGTCTAATCCATCTTCACAGAATGAGATAAAAATAAGGGAGATTATTATTTTTAAACTTGAGAGGATTTGGATGAAATGGTGCAAAAAGGAATTTATGATGATAAAATGTACACGTATAATAAAGATGAAATGGTGTTTTTGAGTAGAAAAGCAGGAAAATGTGTTCATCATGCATATAAAAAAACTTGAGAAAGTGGCTGAAGAATTTAAATGGATTTCTCTAAAAAGAGAATTTGTGAAACGTTTAGAATGAGTCTGACCAAATGTGATTTACAAAAACGAAAGGTTACACCTTTGCGAGGCAATCTAAGAGAATTACATAATGTAATCTAAAACCGGGAAAATGTGACAAGGTAAAGAGATTAATGGAAAGAAGTTTCTAACAAGTCTGAAAAGTCAGAAAAGTATACACCAAAAAGAGGTGTGAGTGATTCTGAATGTGAAATGATTGTTGAAAATAGTTTCCATTGAGAGAAGTGTCTGAACAAGCATATGACCATGTGACCTGGATGTGGCAGTACTTGTGGCCCCTTACGAAGCTTAGAGAGGAGAAAGAAAAGTGGTATACTGAGCTAGAAAGGATTGTTACTATTTTGAAGGTAATTTGGGAAGATCTTGATTTATTGCTTTGAATTGTGGTACCTTACGAATTGCGGAGTGAGTTTAAGACAATAGTACGGTGGCCAGATCAAGAACCTCAAATAGATGTCTGTCTTTGTAAGCGATCTCTATTGTCACGCAGACTGATACTTAATTAATTGAGCATTTCAAAGGAAAGGTTCCCCAAAAACAAGTTAATTGGTCAAAAACTATTAGAGTGACGCAAAATGCAGATGAGGCAGAAAATGCTTTTTAGGACAGCTTGATGCAGGTTTACAGACAGTATAGTGGAGCCAATGATCCATCAAAGGAAGGCGTGTCCTGATATCTTCAGCAGAGTGTGATATGCTGGCAAGCAAAATCGCTAGACAAGATCTTTGCCTACACAAAGCATTGTAGTGATTGTTGTGATATAAAAAAGAAAATGACAAAGGAGAAGTTGATGGGGGCTCAGATGAAGTTATTTCAAAAGCATGGTAAAGGAGCTCTTCAAGCATCTGGTAATGGTGTGCAGTTTGTGCAAGTTAGAAATGGTGGTCCTCAAGTTAAAGGTAGAGGTTTTACTAACAAATTTTTTAATACGAATAGTAAAGTGTACATGAAAAATAGAGCATGTCACATTTGTGGTAAAGAAGGCCACTGGAAATTAATATGTGGATTTAATGTGAATAGACTTCAAAATTAGTGCATATGGTCCCTAAAATGCAGCATAATATGAATCAGATGTCAAAGAATGGGATGATGTAGTCAATAGCCCCAGCCCTACCGGCCTTTATGCAGAACATGCAGAATGTAAGGCAATTCAATGGAAATATGCCTTCAGCCCCAGTCATACAATAACATACGCAGAATAATATGTCATTTCAACAACATTTTACATTTCAGCGTAAACATTCAGTAATTAACGACAATTTTCAACAATTTGCAGCTACACATTTAGAGTTCCTCTAGGACCGAGTCAAGGATAATGACGGTGCCTGAAAGGGGGAGAGGATTGCATATTTGGCACAGTCTTGGATGTAGACCAGAATGGCCCTTTTGTAGAAGGAGAGGTTAATGGCCATGCAGTATAATATTTTATTGATACAGGTGCTAACCAATCGATTGTTAGACCGGTGGAAGTTCTCATTCTACCCCTCTCTGGAAAAGAAGCCCAAGTTGTAGGTATTTCGAATAAACATGTGTCTAATTGGTTGTCAGAAAATGTCCCAGTTAAAATTGGTTCAAATATTAATAAACATGAGTTCATAGTTACTGAGACAAGTTCAGGGAATTTGTTGGATTGGAAATTTTCTGGAATTTAAATTGTGTAATTTTCTGCACACCAGGTGGTTTGTGCATTCAGACAAAGGGTGACAATGAAATCATGAAAAACAAAGGGAGACTGTTCCTAAGTCTAACAATAGAGGATTTACTTCCAGATTTGAAGCACACTGTGAAAAAGGAGGTTTTTTAGAAAATGAAATTGGGCAGATGAAAAGTATAGAACCAGTACAGATTACTGTAAAACCGAATGTGGTGCATCTCCACACTCCTCAATACAGGCTTTCTTCTAAAGAAGAGTAGGGGCAGCATCAGTCACTGCTAAATGATTGAGCAGGGCATTTTGAGGGAGTTGCTAGAAAGCCCATGTAACTCATGTTTAATGGCCTTGAAAAAGCCAGCTGCAAACAGAGTGATGGTTTAAGACCTGTGTAAAATAAATTATATAGTGATTCCATGTTATCCCCTGGTAATAAGTCCAGAAGTGATTTTGTGTCAAATTCCATGTAACAATCAATGGGGTGGACCCTATAACCCTGAGAACCAGGATAGTTACAATGTATCATAAAACAGTGATTAACTCTGGAGTGGGGAAAAGAAGAATGTTTTGAAATACAAACACGTTGTTAAATTTGACAAACTAGTCATTACCAATATGATTTTTAGCCAGAAGCCCACAATACAAAGGAAATGAAATGGAATAAAGGCCATATAACTTCACAAATTATTAACATTTATAGTAGATTATTGTAGATCCAAAGATAAAATATTATAATGGTGCAGTGCTATTGTTGAGATGGAGAGGTATCAGTTGTGATAAATGAGGTACAAGTAAGTTTATATACAAAGAAAGAGGAATGCTCCATTTAAGCCACAGAACGCTCATGGTTATATACAATATTAAAGAATCATGTAGTCCATATTGCAAAACATTGATGGTGTTTCAGCTCCAATAATTTATTTAACTGAGGCCATCATCAGTACATTGTTAGAAGACACTTAAAGAGAAGCAACTTAAAGAGAAAAGCAACAGCTGGCCATCCAAGTGTGGAAATAGAATTTCATAAAAGAGTGACATAAGCACTATAAAGTGGGCTTACCTAAATTGAAAGGGCACTGGAAATTAGAATCAAATCAGCTAGGTAGAGTGGTACACAAGGGGTCCTACGCTAGCATCTCAAGGGTAGACCTAACTGAAGAATGCTCAAAAACAATGGGCGGGGGAACCTAAAAGTGTGAGACCAAATCAAGAACAAAACAGCAAGACACCTGATGGAAGAAAATATTTCTAGCACCATCCAGATCCAAGTACGCCTGAGTAACAGGAATTAAGCTGGTCTACATGAAAAATAACAGGGTATGTGTCATAAAAAAATGGATTCAAAATGAACTAACTGGTAGATCCTGACTTTCTGCATTAATACATTGCAGTCACCCAGTAGTGAACCACACCGAAACTGGAATTAGTAAAGGAAAGAGGGAAAATGGAAAGGGGGAGGTAGAAATGGGTAGCCGTAGAGGGTTAATTCTTCTGACAAATGCCATCCTGCATCCACACAATCCAGAGCAGCAAACTAAGTTGATGGGTCCAAGCAGCCTCGCAACAGTGAGGACAAGGGAGATGCTAACGAAATTAGCAGCCGGTAAGTAAAGTGGATGTAACCAGCAGGTGAACAAACAGTGATGCAGCTGCAACTGATACAAGCATTTTCATCATGGGCATCAAGATGAGATCACTGTGGGTTTTATTGCAGAGAGAAGTGAGAATGTTTCTAGTAATTATTGGCTATTGTCGTCAGTGGGTTCCAAGCTTTTTCTTGTCTGCAAAGTCTCTACAGACACTGACGCACAATGATTTAAGTGATCCAGTACCAGGGAACGATGAATGTTTGCAAGTCTTCTCCGAACTCAGACACTCACTGTGTACCACACCTGCTCTAGGTTTGCGGAATTATGAGAAATATTTTTTTTAATTTGTTCTCATCACCACAAAATGCACATTTATCTATGTTTTTGCTTACTGTACCAATCCGAGAGAGAAAATTCATTTTATTTTAGATACAATTGTACTGCTCTATTATTTTGCGAACTCCATTTCATTTCCAAATTTTTGTATTTTTTTGGATATAATCATTGGCCTCTTTTTAGTATTGTCATGTGATTACATTAAGCCTTGATAGAAACGCCATTTTACATCTTCACATTGTTAGTTTGCCTTCTCTCCTTAAACACAATAGCATTTGACACACATTGATTTGCATGCAAATACAGGATAATATTCTCTGAATTGTGCTTTGCTTACATTTCCACTTCGTAGGCACATTATCAGATACCTTGAACATTTTGCACAAGGGCTAAGTTTATCATGGGAACTGTTGTTATTTGTTTGGCCGTTCAGCAACAGAGCTATTGCAATGGCAAAAATAATAGCGGCCTGACTGTTACTTCAGCATGGTAACATGGATGCTGTTTATTATGTAAACGACATAAATCCTTTGTTCAGACAGAGGAGCATTTCACTGGCATTGAAAGGTCGACCTATGCTGGAATTCCAGCCCAGCTGATTCCTGTTTACGCGAAGGATGCTGCCCAGCTTGCCACCAAGATGGGCAGCTTGAGGACACTTACCCACAGGTAACAGGGAGTTAGATCATCGCACAGGGATTTTGCAGATTCATTCACCTTAGACATGTTAGGTTAGGATGCGCTAGCTAGGAGTACAATATATTACAGTACTCCTATACAAGCATATATTCTCTGTAATAAGCCAAATGGTTGAACTGTTTATCTTCTTCACCATTCTCATAATGCTAATCACATTTTTTCTGTTTTGTTCTATTGATTATTGCAGCACAAGTATTTTATCAAGAATGACAATGCTTCAATAAATATTGAGCGCCTGTGCTGTGTATTTCTTGGGTATCTCTTTGAATATGCATAAGTAACTAAGCAAAAGGGTTCTAGATCTGTTGCCACGCATTTCCCTGGGCAATCAGGGTTGTCATGTCCTGAGATTGCACATCCATTTGTTACTTTGTCAGGTTAGGGGTACAGATGGTGCACTGTGAGTTAGGAGGACTTAGGCAAACATATCCAGATGGTGTGTGTGGTGTCAGTCTCGCACAGTTCTGATGTTTATGTTATCCAACAAATGCACAGTTTTACTTCGCAAAGTATAAGCCATACAGCAGTATTTAGGTCTCACCCAAAACGTACATTGTCTGCATATTAATGCACATTTTCCTTATGTTTAGCATACTGATTTTGCTGGTTAAAGTTATCCCATTCATAGGCCCAATTTACTCCCCTTATTCATTCCAGGGCTACTGTTGCATCAGGTACAATCCATTTTTTAGGAATTTCATGTTGCGCTAGTAAAGATTATATAGAAATTATGAATTTTTTATCTTATTCTGTTGGAGATAACGTTTTTACCCTTGTCTGTTGCAATTTTATATGAAATTAATGTTGGACTTACCTTTATTGTATAAAATAATATATTTGAAAATCTCAAACTTACTTCGTTCAAATATGACTTAAGATTTTAATTTATTTTGTCATTATTCATTAACATGGGTCTGCAAAGAGGCCTATTGCTTATTTTTGGGCAATACTAGCACCAATAGTAAAGCTCTGCCGGGTAGCATGAAATATATTTCTGCTACTGCTTTGGTAATTGTTCAGAGAGAGGCAATAGTGACGGAGTGCATACTTATTGTGTTGTTTCCACATTCAATTGAAACATTATAGACTTGCACATGCACTCAGCACCTCCCACAAAGTCACTTAACAAAGTATGAGCAAAATATTTTAGCAGCTGATCACATTTCAATTAAACATTGTAAGACCATGAATCCTGCCACGCTCTTGCCTTTGCCAAAGAAAGAAGCTAAGGAAGCTGATGATGTAATTGATGACTGTTACCATGATTATATTCATGTAACAGAAGACCAGAATGCTAAGATGTACCACTTGAGTTGGCTGATTTGATTTGATTTGTGGATAGTCCTAGACTGAGGAACCATCAAGGAATTCTTCAACCAGCAAATGCAGTTTGCACAGTAACATACATGGTGGAGGCATCGTATTTGTATAATGTAACTTCAGGAAAAGTAGCAGAATTGATTTCCAATAGAAGAGCATGCTTTGTGGACAATGAATTGAATGTTACAGTATACACTGATAATCAATATTGTTTTGATGTGGTTTATGACTTTTGGCAATTTTGATCCTAGCAGGGTTTTATGGCTTCCGCTGGCACCCCAATAACAAATTACCCAAGAATTTTGGATCTACTAAATGCATTAAAATTGCCAAAGAAAATTGCTGAAGTAAAATGTGTTGCACAGAGGAGTGGAGAAGACATGGTTTTATTAGGCAACAACTTTGCAGACAAAGTTGCAAAATGCTGTGCTTTTATGTTTAGTATACTGACATCCAATGAGAATTTTGAAACAGAAGTTGAAAATGTAAATCATTTATTGTCAATGTTATAGGTTGAAATGATAAGTTGGGAAAGAACAGGATGTACAAAAGATAAAAATGATTTTTGTAGATCAACTGATGGGAGATATGTGTTGCCACACTCAAAGCTCTGCAGATGACACGATACATACACAGACTTGTGGAGAAGTGTGGCTCAATGGTTAGAGCGGCAGACCCTGATGCAGAGATCTGGCCTGGGACCAGGGTTCAACTCCCGCCTCGAAGCGGTGGTCTTGGGCTCAATTTCCTCAGACCTGATCATTTCTTCGCCTCGGTGCTTATTCTAATCATGGGTCCCACTCTCTGCAACTCTGGGCAATAGCCGGCTTAATCACAACGGCCCCACCAGTGCTGGGATGCACCGGCTTCACCTTGGGGGTGCCCAGGAGTGGACATTTCACAGGGAATAGCCAGGAAGGGTTCCACAGCGGTATGCGTATAGCGCCAGGACGCCCCATAGCTGGGGCAGCAGTGCGCTTTACAAGTACGAATTTACATTACATTTACTTCCACATGTGGGAAGTAACAGCATGATAAATACATATAAGAAATATTGGTTTAATCCACATTTTCATAATATTACAGAAAGTATGTGTCAAAGGTGTGTAACATGCCAGCAGGTAGATGTGGGAGAAGGACACCCATGACTATGAGTCACGTAGGTAACTCAGAAGGTCCTTTTGCAAGGCTGTAGGTGGATTTCATATAGCTGCCACCCTGCAATGGCCTTAAATGTATTTATTTCAGTGATTATTTGTTTGTTTTCAAAATGAATTGAGGCATGTCCAACTGGAAGATGTGGGTCTTTGACTGTAGCCAAGCTATTGGGGGAGTTAGTCTCAAGATTCGGTTTGCCATCTTCTATAGAATTATATAAGGTAACTCATTTTAAGAATAAGATAATGATGGTCCCATGTGTGGCATTCAAGATTGAACAAAGGTTTCATTGCAGTTATCATCCCAAAGCATCAGATGTGCTGGAAAGAGCTAATGGTATGATGAAGCAAAATTACCTAAAGTGTGTTCTTCAACTTTATTGAAATGACTAGAGGCTTGTCCTTTAGTTCTATGCAGGATGAGAAGCACTCCAAGTAGAACAATAAGATTATCAGTACACAAAATATTGATGGGGAGAGCCATGATGATTCCTGGCATTCCAACATCTGCGCCTCAGAATATTACTAATGATCTGGTTGTGGCTCACTGTTAAGGATTGCCTCATATGATACACTCTATCTCTCATAAGGTGAATCTTGTTACACTTCAGCAACTAATGAACCCTGGCGCAACCTAGAACTGGGGGATTGCGTTATAATGAAGAATAACGTTCAGAAGTCCTGTCTTGAGCCCAGGTGGATTGGGCCCCAGGAAGTCCTATTGGTAACAAACACAGCTGTGAGGTCTAGACATTTACCATATTTGATTCACACATCTCACATGGATCACTGACATAACATCGACACTCATAATATTGACCTACAAAATTATCGACACACAAATATCGATAACATAAATATCGATATTCTATACTTATTTAAAAAAATACACAAATATCGACACAAAAATATCGTCAAACATTAACATCGATATCACTAATATCGATCAAAAAAATATCGTTATAACTAATATCGCAAACATTAAATAAACATACAAAATGACACAAATATCAATAACAAAAGTTTAGACCACACAATTATCGGCAAAAGCAAAATATCGACACCTTAAAAATATTTTTAATAACACAATATATAACAAAAATATATAAACAATATCACAAACACACACAACATATTAAATAAATAAAATAAGAGTTAAATAAATTATAATAAAAAAAATACATTTAACATAATTAAATCCACCAAATTAATTACTACCCTTACAAACAGAATATATAGAATAAATATTTATTGTTATACATTCAATACAATATAGGTTACAAATTATATACTATTATACTTTTAAATAAAGTAAGAATAAAAAAAAAGTTTAACTAAACATTAATTAGCGTTTCCAATATAAGGAAACAACTGCCAAACTAATTGAAAACATTAGTAACAACCAATGAAAAATACCTACAACTTAAATAACCCAATAAGATTGAAAGGACAACTAAAACAAACACTATATAAACTAAAGAAAATATAACATTATTTCCATTCTCTACAACAACAAAACTGAGAATAAGGGGAATCTCTGCCAGATTGCTTCTACAACATTGGACTTCCTCATTGAAAACTCTGATTTCAACTTCACAGAGTAAGTAAAATATCAATTCAATGTTACAACTGTATAAAATAATAGTAAAGGACTTTTTACAATAATTAAATAATTAATGTATTATTTTTAGATTATATCTCCTCTACAGAAACTCCAAAAAAGACACTCAACTAACTACAAAAATCATCAAAAAACCACCTTGCAAAAAAAGTAAGTATAAATCACAATTAAACTAATATAACAACTAAAACTCCCAACCCAAAGTGCCCACTAACCTCACAAACCCCAAAATACAGAAAATGCGGTTAAACAAATTTATTAAAATTGTTATTTTTTTTCTGCAGGAAATAAAAAGAAACACCAAATCCAGGCACCAACAGAAACATCTCAGCGTCAAAAAAAGTTAACATATTCAAACATGTAAGTATACTTTTGTATATGGAAATGTGTATTACAATAAAAACAATTACAATACATATAATATTTTTATATATATTTCTTTATAGCATTTGAAACAGCAAGAGAATGACTGAGGGTGCAAAAATCCATTACTTCCCAGAAAGGAAAAAACTGTTATTATGACTATATGGGATATGTCTACACCCAAGATAAACAGACAGGCGACAACATTAGTTGGAAATGCAGCAAATATTAGTGCAAATGCATGTTGTGGGAGGGCTACAACAAAATAAACTACTGCATTAAATGTTAAGGAGACATAACCACCGCCTCTAACACCAGCTGAAGTAGAAGTGAGAGACACTTTAGAGACTCTGGGGTCGACTCGAGGCTCGGGCCGGAAATCTCTCCGACCGAGCCGGACCCGGAGAGATTTCCGACTCGAATCGGGACCTGTGCAGTCCGACCGAACTGAGTCCGGGATGCATCTCGTATGCCACCGGACACGAGTCGGTCGGGACTCCCTGGCTGTCTCAATGGGAGCCGGGCGTACAACGCGTGCGCGGGCTCCCATTGCCTCAATGGGTGCGAGGGCGGACAAGGGCGCCCCCACAGCGTAGTACGCCAGCGAAGTGCTTCGCGGCGTGCACGCACGGCCAGGTGGGGACCCATGGGTCCCCCCTGTGTGCGCCTCGCACGGGTACGCGTACAGGGGTCCGACACGGACCCCAAAGTACGGCTCCGACAGCCAGAGTTCGGCCGGACGGCGCGAGAGTCGGTCGGAGCGGCTTCGAGGTGCGCATCGTACTTACCCGGCCGGAACGTCTCCATTGCGCGGTGGCGAATGCGGGTCCCGAGCGAGTCGGTCGGAGCGGCACGATCCGGGTACGAGTCGGTCGGAGCGGTCGGGTCGCCCGGACGAGCCGGCCGGCGAACCCGCATCGTACTCGGCTCGGCCGGACCCGCAGGCATCGATTCGGTCGGGAAAAAGGGCTCCGAATCGGATCCGGTAAAGCCAAATCCTATTCGGAGCCCTGCCGGCCGGGGTCGGAATCGGCCCCTCTGAAAGAAGCTAGCACTAGCTCTCAAAAACCTACTACTGAAATACTAAAAGACATACTCCCCAGAGATCCAGTGTAGTGTAGTTCCTATTTCCCTAATAGGCTCTGCGATTGGAATAATATAACCTATAGGTTTGACACAGGACTAAGGTCGGCATGTCCCTATCGATCTATATTAAACTTAATTACCTGTGCCAGCTAGCTCCAGAGGCCACTAGAAGCTCCTTGAGAACAAGAAGGGAGTGAAGCTTTCTGGCAACCGAAAAACATGACACCCTTGTTTCCCTTTAGAAAGCGGAACATATCTCAGAATCGTGGAAACAATAGATAACAGTTTCCACTCATTCAATCGTGCATGCTTAGTTTCTGCAGAGTTGCTACGTATGAAAGGAAAGACGGGCGTTTCAATAAAAAGGGTTTTATTGAACAGTCTTGTTTCTCGTGTAAGAGATATGTGCTGTTATGATCACAAGACAGTATGCAAGATGAATAATGTACAGCGTAAAGCAGTAGAAATAAATAATACTGCGCTGGCATTATCTTTTGTAGCATATATTTACGCACATAAATAACATGAGCTAAGAATGCGAGTACTCACTACCGACGCAGG
Organism: Calotriton arnoldi; assembly: GCA_963921515.1. NCBI lineage: Eukaryota > Metazoa > Chordata > Amphibia > Caudata > Salamandridae > Calotriton > Calotriton arnoldi. Next base: position 544,079 of record CAWUFW010009693.1, on the reverse strand, counting down.
CTCCTAAGCTAGCCCTACCCCAGTGTACCTAACCTAGACTAGGGAGGCGCACCCACATACCGGCCTGGTCGGGAAAAAAGCCAATGCAGAAGCCTGTTTCCCGGCCCGGCCCGTCTGCTGGATCCCGGCCGAGCGAGTACGACAGCGAGGTCGCCGACCGACTCGGTCCGGGCGTCCCGGCCGCTCCGGCCGGCTCGCTCGGACTCGAACCGCTCCGACCGACTCGCTCGGACCCGATTCGCGCACCGCGCAATGGAGACGTCTCCCGGCCGGGTAGAGGTACGATGCGCGCCGCCGAGCAGTCCGAACCCGAAAGCCGCGCACTCCGGCTCGTAGGAGCTGTCGGAGCCGTACTTTGGGGGTCCGTGGTCGGACCCCCCTGTACGCGCGCACGCGTGCGAGAAAAGACACGGGGGGACCCAAGGGTCCCCCCTGCCCCACCCGCCGTATGCGCTCGCCGGCGCGTCGCGCGCGCCCTCGCTGTAGGGGGCGCCCCTTGTCCGCCCTCTCTCGCACCCATTGGGAGGCGAGCGGGAGCCCGCGCACGCGTTGTAGACGACCGGCTCCCGTTGGGTTCAATGGGGAGTCCGATTTCCCCGACTCGTGTCCGATAAACATACGGACGCATCGGACCCTCAGTCCGAGTCGGACTGCACGGGTCCGATTCGGTCGCAAATCTCTCCGGGTCCGGCCCGGTCGGAGAAATCTCCGGCCCGAACCGGGAAGATCGACCCCTAGGTTGTAGGGAAGAGTAGAAGTAGGTGGAGTATTCTCTAGTATGGTAGACTAAGAGTATGTTAAGTCTAGTATGCCAAGAGTCCCTCTAGGATCTGGAGTCAGCTCCATACCTTGGAGAATGAGAGAGGTGGGGAATCTCCTGCCGGATCTTGGAACTCTAACACCCCGCGAAGGGGAGTCAGAACACTGGGCTGGATTCGCCTGCATGCAGGAATGACAGCGTCTTCCTCAGTGCGTCCAGGCCGGGATACGGGCTCCCTCTGAAGTCGAGGTCTCCTCTAACTTGCTTGGGCAAGGGAAGGTGTATTTATACCTGGTAGGTGTCGAGGAATGTTAGCATTGAGCGTGAAGTCGGACATAGGAAGACGTCAGGAATGAACCCTTAAGGTATGCTGGTTCTGATAGCATAATAGATGAGTTCTTGGAGAAATCAATAGTCCTGTGCTAGAGGGAATTCCCGAAGCTTAGGGGTCTGGTTTCTAAGAACTCGTTTGTGGCAGTCTAGGGTGGACGGATGTCGGTGACCATGCCTGTATTTGGAGTGCACGGTTAATGCCTGGGCCAGGACATTGGGATTCTATGCCTATATAAGGGCAAGGCGAATTGTGCCTATATAAGGACATGATTCAGGAAAACCTCATATACGGACCCCTAAAGCGGAAAACAACACCCACTCCATCTTCGAGTGAACGATAATACTGAATGCTAAACATTTAAAATGCTAAAACATAAAATTGAGTACCACATATTGCTAAAAACATTTTAAAAGCAGTCATAACTAAGTTGAGTGCAATGGGTGCTTGTACATTTGGGAAGCATTGCTTGCATTCTAAGCCATGCAACGGAAGCAAAATGCAACGAGAATGAAACAATAATATATACATATGACGAAATGGTCGATAAGTTCTTTAAATCAAGCCATCGCATATCATGGAAGTAAATGAAATGTTAGACAAATAAGGTGACAATGTGTCCCTGGAAGTATTCAAAGAAGTCCGTTTTATAAGACTAGTTCTACTGTAAGCAGATTGTTCATTTTGCCATGTCATTTCAAAAATTTAAAAAAAGAAAAAGTTCAATTCTGGGAAAAGTTCCTGGGTTTGAAAAATATCAAAGCCAAATTTCATTGTTGCCCTGGCACACTGTGAGCCGGAATCCAGAGTCAGTTTGGGGGTCTGAGCGTAACGTTGGTTCATATCTATTTCCGTAGCCAAAATATCATCCACCGAAGTCGGTGACATTTGGAACACCTTTGTTCCAGAAGGCTAAGTGCACAGAGATGAGAAACACCGCCTTCAGCAGAAGATGCAATGTTCGTGGTAGCGTTGTTACCTGTGTGCCTGTTTTCGATCCATCTCGTATCTCCAGCAGCAGCCGGAAGCCGCCTGTGAGATCTCAATGAATGCCGCCTATCAGGATTGGAAGCCTCTGGGGGACAAACACACAGCATGGGCCGTCATCGGGTCCAGCAGAGTATCGATATCCGCTGGGCATGACTGATGGGAGTGTTAGACAGACGACTAGTACGCATTCTTCACCGCAAAACGAGGCAGCGTAGAACAGGTAAGATGCAATCTTGCCAGAATTGGTCTGAATGACAGGAACCACGTTGTATTAAGTTCCCGTAGACGAGGCATGCCCAAAAGCTGTACTATTCGCTCACGCCATTTCTGTTCAAGGAGGGCTCTCTCCACATCGCTCGGAGTGATGTTGGCGAAGACGCTCGCCATAGCGTAGTAGGCGGAATAGAAACAGAATTCCTGCAACAAGTGCTAGAATTAACGGCACACCACCAAACACCGATATGTGCGAAGTTTGGGATGACTCCGAGGACAGCCTGGAAAGGTGCTAATAGTCCGGAACAGATGGTCTTAAAATATATGTACAATTCCGCTTGTATCTCGACATATTAAAAGATATCGCCCTATCATTTCTACGAAATGCTTATGGGGCAGTTTGTACGAATTAAAGCTTGTATCTCAGCCGAAGTCCTTGCAACTTTTGGATCATAGGTTTCTTTGGCCGAGGGTCAAAGGCACTGATTGTTGTATAAGCATGGCTTTCATTCTGGGCTTAAAGTATCAAATCGAATAAAAGAGACATTCAACGTAAGGCCATAGAGGCGACTCCCTGACTGTGCGTCTATTGGGGCAAACAATGGCTTGCATAGCAGCAAGTGACCCTGGAGCGGACCGCTACTAGATATGGAGGATGCCTGGCAACATGCCACAGCAACTCTGATCATTCAACATGAGGTAACTCCCATTAGAAAGTTGTCCAAACGTTGGATTAATCACAGCAGCTGGTGTACCCTGCTGGTGGCAGGACAAGCTTGCCACAGAACCACACACAAGCCCCGTGTAAAGAAATGTCCTGACAAATCAGTGAACCGCTTTAGTGCACTTTCACAGTGTGAACCGCATAGAAACACTTCAATGAACCCCACTCCAACATCTATAGGTGCAAAGGTAAATTCCAGGATGTCTTAATGTATTCTTTACCCAACCTTTCATATTCTGCCTGCTCTGCATCTGTTTAAGGCAATACTGAAACTGGAAAGTAGTCACAGGTAGACTAATTTTGCCGTGAATAAGCCATTCTGTAGCTGGTTTTTCTGCCACTGTGAATGGTAACTTTTCGGAGTTTTTCAATGCCTACAGTACTGTATACTTTGCTCCCCTTGTGCTGCCAGTTCTGATCTGTTTATCAGTTAAGATTTTCTGTATTCTGGCAAACAGAGCCGGTCAGAGTTGATAAAACGCCAAGGCACATAGCCCGCACGCAAAGATTGCAGCGTCCAGCTTAATAACATAATAGAACGTAACTGAGACTGGCCTTGCTGTATGTAACATGGCCAAATCTTGTTCCAGTATGTCGATAGCAGAGGATACAATACTGGCCAATGAATAAATTCTGGAGGACAAAGTTGTTAACTCCATTGTCGACCACAGAGAGTTTTCTCCAAATTAATACGATCAAGTTCACGTATTCGTTCTGCGGCCTCCATCTGTGACACCTTCCATGCTTCATTACAGGCAGCATAAATGCCGGCATATATGAAACGTTTTTGACGCGGTTTTCTTGGTCCAAGCAAGAATTCCCTAAGGTCTGCGTCTTCTTTAAGTAAAGATAAGTGTTGTTTCACATCCTTAAGTAGCAGATTTTTGCAGCCAATCGAGGCATAATTTTCCTACACTGTGGCAAGCTATGTTACTACCCCCCCGGATGCTGTCTTTGGACGTATCTTGGGTCTGGCCTGTGAATAGAAAACCCCTGTGTTTTATTCAGGAATCTGTCTTGGACAGTTGTTTGTGTCTGTGGGCCAGACCAACCATTTTCTCCAATCAGGATTTGTTCTGTTGAGTTTTAGTATGGTGTCAACTGTAACCGCTGCCTGTGTATTGCTATCACTGTGCAGGTGTTGGTACAGAAGGATTTTTCATGTCTTTAATCTTGGCTAACCCAAGGCAAGACGCTTGTTGGACCGTGTCATTCAAAAACATTATTTGTAGAGGGACGATACACGCTCTAAATAAAGCTTCTATCCCCTGCACTTTGCCAATCTTTAGTACCCCAGACAGATTTTGTGTCTCATTGTGTCTTTCCATAAGCTTCGAAAGCCTGTCTAGACAGTTGGGTAATAAATGCTGCAGAGTAAATCTGTTTTGTATTAGTTAACATAATTTTCAGTCCTGTTTGTTTGTTTTTAGCAAAATGTTTTGGATCAGATGTATTGCTTCTCCTGAAAAATATGAAACTTTCTAACTGATATTTTGAACTATCTTTTGGTGGTGTAGGACAATGCTCCCATTGAATTAGAAAAACATAAACACATTTCTAGGTGTTGCAGATTTATGCAAAAAATGATGACCATAGTGGTTATAGCAATACAGCTGTTCATAGTCTGATGAACCCTCTAAACATTCATTATTAGAAAATGCCTTGAATTTTCTAGGTCAAACATTATATTATTTACAGTTTCAAAGTCCCAATCATCAGAAAAGGTACTGGATGAAAGCAGAAATCACTTAGTGAAATTTTAAATAAATGTAGATGTTCAAATGTTCACGTCGGAGCAAGAATGTCAAAATCTGTTTTGTCCCACACTATTCCATCCTGTATAGGAAGCAGCTGTGATATTCACTGCAGACAGAGTCTCTTATTTCACGATACTAGGATGATTTGTGAGATTTCAAAAGTAAGTTCACTTCTTTTCTTTTAATGTCAAATGGATATATCTCCACATTTATAAGCACGCTCTTAGTCATAACCAAAGCTAGCCAAAGCAGGAAGAAAAAGTATTCCAGAAACTTCTTAGAAGTTCAATCCATGAGTGAAACTAGATAAGTCTTTTCAAAATGCAAAAGTCTTGTACTTGCTGTTATAAGTTTTTGATGCTGGCGTAAATCTTGGGCTCACTGGATCCTCAGAAAGCGTATCAAAGTTAATGAAGTAGCCAGAAGCAGTTCTGTCAATTGTTGGGTGCATCAGGATTTGTGAAATCTCTGGGACCAGTTGATCACTTGTTACATTGGTGTAGACAGGTGTATTTGGACGAACTGTTACTTACATGTTTCAGAGGATGAGTTCCATAGCATTTGTTGCTCAGTCCTTCATCTGTTACTGCTGAAGTCTTGATGGTTATCAGTCTTTCAGTCAGACCTCTTGGATAGTAGCGAGAGGAGTGTGTCTGCTACTAGGTCGAGTCCATGAGGCCTACTATTTAGTATTGGCCATGCTGTGGTTTGATAGGAGTCGATGGACACAAATCTTTTCTCCTTTCTTCCAGCAGGGACACTTTGAAGTACTGTTCTTGTTCAGTGTCTGACTAGGACATTAGTACTAATTTGTCTGAATGAAGATCCATTCCTTCTTGTCCGCAATCTTTTCTCTGATACCAGATCCCCAACTTTTGGAATCCAGACAGGCTTTTGTGGGACGCCGGTTTCCCAGAGGTGGTTTGCTGCCGAGAACACGTTGCTTTGTTTAGATTTCTTAATTCATTTTTAAGTCTGTAAAACAGCCAAAGCGATCTTTGATATCAAAGGGGTTTATTCTCCACCACTGTGCCACTGCATTCCAGATCAGGCACACATTCTTGTCCCCAAATAGGACCTCATATGGAGTAAGCCCCTAGAGAACTTCTTGGCAAGTTGTTTAATGAGCGTTGGACCCCATAAAGATGTTTGACCCACCCATCACCCAGACCTAATACCCTAGCTGCTTATGAGCTGCTTTATGTCCCAGTTTTCCTTTCCCACAGCAGGAAATTTTCCCTCAGGATGAGAAACGGAGAGGAGTACCGCAATGGCATGGACTGGCCATGGCGTCTTTGTAAGCTCGGGAGCTAAGCATGAGAGCCATGGTCAGAATATGGCGTGCCTGTGCGTATGTGCCGATAAAGACTCGCAAATCTTTATAACAGTTTGAGCGTCAGCGACGCTGAGGCCATATCCATAGGAACCTTGACTTAGTATTTGTAGGATTGCACTTGTCCTGAGGGATGCCTGTGCATAGATAGTCTAATGCTGTCTAACAGTGGTGTCTGTACTGGGCGGCCATTATTGCTTGTAGTGTCTGAGTGGCTTTCACGCTGTAATTTACAGTCTACAGTTGTTGATGAATATGTGTATTTCTGTATTCATCCCCAGGCCATAGTACATCTTTTAATGTCAATATTGTTTAGAGATCCCTTGATGTGACAGACCTCCCCCAAATGTATTTCATAAATCAAAGCTGCTCCTACGTTCCATATTTAGATTACCTATCCCCACTCCCAGGGATTAATGGCAAGGAACGTTGTTCGCATCAGTGTGTATTATTATTATTATTTTTAAATTTATATCAGCGCAACAGCTGCTAAAGGTTTCCCGACCAGCCAGAGAAGGAGCAGGAAAGAAACTACTGATTAGACAGCCAGGTTTTGAGTGTTTCACGAGAAGCGCGTGTGATTGTTTCACTCCGGAGTGATAGAGGAAGAGCATTCCACAAAGAGGGGCCTAGGTAGGCAAAGGAACGACCACCCATACGGGACAGTCCCAATCCTCGGCACCCATAAATTTTCACCTAGATGGTGGGCGAAGAGTGCGTGAGAGGCAGATAGGGTTTGACTAGATTTTTGCAGATACTGAGGAACGTACCTGCTTCGGCCCTGAACATGTGGCTCAAGCGCTTTCAGCTTCACTCCGGCTCTCAACTCTAAGCCAGTGGAGAGTTATAAAGAACGAGATGGAGCCGCTCTAGGAACTTGACAAAGCAATCTTGCCTTGGGAGATTACACCAGCTGCAGCTTGCGTGTCACGTCTTTGTCAGCTCCTAAATGAGAATGTTACCGTAGTCCAGTCTGGAGTGTTACCCACAATGCCTGGACTACTGTTCTCTGGGTGGAGCTGGGCACCTCCTTGATTTTCTTCAACCATTTCAAGATGGTAGGAAGCAGGTTGCAACCACCTTCACGGCTTGATGACGCATAGATAGTGAGTCGTCAATGATAAAGCCAAGGTTACGGACATGATGCGAGGCGGGAGCAAAGCCACCCATTTCTGCCGGCCAATAGTAGGAGTCCCCAAAGATCTTTGTTTTCCCAAGATCAGGACCTCAGTTTTTCACCATTAAGTTACAAGAAAATTGGCCTGCATCCAGGATGCAATTTTACTCAGCCAGCCCGCAGAACAGATGGTTCCGACTCATTCCCCGCAGAGAGAAAATAATCTGGGTATCATCGGGCGTAAGAAAATAAAGACAACCCAGCATCCTCTGCAATGCTGCAGGGGTTTTGACATAGATGTTAAATAATAAGGAACTGAGGATAGACCCTGAGGAACCCCATAGGGAGAGGAGTGGACACTGGAGGTGGCTACAGAAGAGAGAATCTGAAAAGAGTCACGGTCGGTAAGAAAAATTAGCCATCTGCATGCCATCTGCAATCCCCAGAACTATAGGGACTGTGTACGGCGTAGAGACACGTGTCAAGGCCGCGCTTAGATCCCGAGTAAAATAAGGGCCACCGTGTCTCCGGCATCCAAGCGATGGCGTAACATTTCAGTGACGCCAGAAGAGTGGTTTCAGTTGAGAAGCAGCTCTAAAACCAGATTATGATGGATGGAGAAATTTTAGATTTCAACAAAAATTGGATAGCTGCCCATTAATATGCTTTCCAGAACCTTGGAAAGTGCTGGAAGCAGAAATTGGCCGATAATTCGAGAAAGGGTGGGGTCGGCATTGGCCTTCTTCAGTAAAGGGAGGACCATTGCATACTTCAATCAGAGGGAACGATGGCCTCCTTTAAGGAGGGAATTAGAGCTCCATCATTATTGTAAGAGAAGGCAGTTCAAGCTGCCGTGGAACTGATATAGGAAGGAGATCACAGGAGGCCTGATTTAATGCTACTAAGTACTGTCTGAGGGCCGGGAAATGTCTAATGGTGACCAAGATTCCAGCTTATGAGTTCTATGTAGCAAGTCTGCATTGGAGCGTGCACGGCTTCTTGAAAGGTAGTTAGATGGCAATGAAATAGAATTGACTGCTTTATTGCCATTCAGTGTTGATATATTATTTCCACTTTGTTATTGAAAAATTACGAGAGTCCTCCACATTGCCCTTCATTCCAGGCTAGGAGGAACGGGCTGGGTTCCAGGCCTGATAATTCCCAGCTCACCATTTTTAAACAATGTTTAGAGCATTTCTGTGCTCCAATGATGAGTGGAGAGCACCAAATCCTTGGGCTGCCCTACAGAGAGTGATAATCTCTCTTGGCTCGTCGTAGGCAAGTTTGAATCCGGTGCATGTAGTCACTCCTCCAGCGTCTTTCCATATTTTTGCATTTTGTTTTCTCAGTTTTAACTTGTATCAGTAAACCCGAGGAGCAGGGGAGATGGTCTTCACCTCTTCTTAATATAAGTGGAAGGCTAACATGTTGGCTTTCTGAATCCACTTCTGAATGGCTGGAGTTGGACATGAACATGATTAAGGGTAGGGGACATTAGTGGACAGAAGCTTATTACAAGGCTTCAATGTCCAACTTTCCCAGTTCTAATAGGTTTTGAGTAACGGAGTGGCTACTGACAAGTTGACTAGTAACTCTAGCCTGAAACCAACACAGAAAGTAATTAATTCAACAGGCTGGAGTGGCTGTGGAGCCAAACAATATTAGGTAAATTGGAAAAAATGGGGTCAATAGATGGCCAGCTGTGTGAGTGGGGCCTGAATTACAAAGCAGCATATTCATTGCTGCCAGTCAAGAAATAAAGGTGTTACTAATTGCACAGAGGATCATCCAAGTAGAGTTAAGATTTAATATGGAAAAATTGGCAGAACTAGAAGGAAAGGGGTAACTAGGTCCGGGCTAGGCCCATTGCCCAGATAGCCTTGGTGGGCGATAGGCAGTATCCCGAGTAAAATAGAGGTGAGGTCAGTTTACAATCAAGCAGCTTCACAACCAATAACAGGCAAACCTTCAAATTTACAGCTGTGAGACTTGTTGTAAATTATAGCGATCCACCTCCGCTATTCTGAGATCCCTGTCTTTCCTGACTATGGCGTAATTAGATGGCAAAGCTGCGGCTACATCAGGGCCAGAGCTAGCATGAGCCATGGCTCTATAAGAAAGATAGCATCTGGCTGTTTGTTCATCAAGAAGTCAAAGATATCAGCTTGATGCTTGGGAAAGAAGCGGCGTTGTACTAAAGAAAATCTTCCAGTGACTGGGACGCCACATTTAGAGTGCGGATTTTCGTGCAATTTAACCCAGGATTAAGGCTCGCTCCCTGCATAATCCTGCATGCAGTGAGATTGCAACCCAGACAGAGAGGCAACATCATCCTCAGGCAGAGTAGCGTGCAATCAGTGCGCGGATTTTTGCCAGTACTCCAGCTTGGCTGTGTGCAGAGGTATCCTGTAGGGTCCTGTAATTGGACTGGAGGTCCGGGCCCTGGTCCCGGCTACCAATCTTCGACGGGTGCAGGCGGAGCTTGCCGCCCGAGGCGCGCCCGCTGCGCACGTCCGCTGCGCGTCCGATCTTAGGCCATTAAATAGGGTGAAGTCAGGCGTAGGTGCAGCGACAAGAAGGCGCTGACCGGGGAGCGATATTAGGGAAAGGAAAATGGCCAACCGTGGCCACGCAAGCCCCATAATGTGCAAAGAGCAAGTAGACTAGGACTCAATGGAAACTGAGTGCAGGTAATGCTGCAATTTAAACAATAAAACTAGAAAGATAAAATCAGTTCATTCCAAGTAAGTTAAAACATCCCCAAAAAAGACATTTCCAAATTCATTCAATAAAATATACGTAGCAGCAGTGTAAATAGCAGCAATTACATTCAAATGAGCAACAAATAAGTAGGCCTTCTCCAGCGCTGCCTTCGTTAAATAGGGTGGAGTCAGGGCGTCGTGCATGGGCGCTGACCGGGGGGGCGATGTGGGGAAGGAAAGTGGCCAACCGTGTGCATGAAGCCCCGTAATGTGCAAGAGCAGTAGCGGAAAACCGGACTCAGTAAGAGCTGAGTGCAGGTAATGCCCACAATTTAAACAATAAAACTAGAAGATAAAATCAGTTCATTCCCAAGTGATTCAAATTATAAGAGTACTTGGTGGAAACGTTTTTGGTAACGCTGCACCCTGCCTTTGCTCGTAGCATTGAGGCAGCCAACATTATCCTGTCTGTTTGGGTTTTGAGCAGTGATATGACTACGGAAGCCGTCTGAACCCAGCCCCCTTTGAAGCCGTCAGCCAATGAATTCCTGCAACGTAGACGCCATCCGTTGATGACTCAGTGTGTGTATCACGTAGGCCTTTTGGTAGTTAGCTTTTTAACTGGAACCGCCCATTTTCCCAAAGCGTTTTATGCTTTGTTGTGCCACTTTTGCATCTTTGGGCCCGTTTTCAAGCCAAGTTTGTATATATTCATTATCGACTGTACACGATAGAAAGAATGCACACTATTAGTGTGAGAATTCTCAATCTGTACTTTCAAGTGCAAGTTTGAATGCGCTTGTAGTTCAGCTCGCTGGAAGCTGTGCAATCTCCTAGAGATTGGGTTTGTGACTCCATGGGTCTGAATTTGCCATCGCGCATGCAGCCTTTACTTGATTGCGCCACGCTGCACTGCTTAAACACTTTCCTGTTTAACGTGTTATGCGGATCCGTCAGTCTTAAATTATGAATTCGTGCTGATCGAAAGGCAGAATCTCAGTGGGCAGAGGGACATTCATGTTCATATTGCAGGAACGCTGGTGTTTTTAGATGGGATCAAGCTTATAGCACCAACATCTGTTGGCAAGAGAATTAACCCATTGTATCCATCTGGGATGTAATGCTTTAGCATTGGAATCTTTTTCGCTTTAGTTACATGCCTCTAAGGCCGGGGCTGGGAATTGACAATAATCGTTTCCCTTGGGCTAGAGCTCTTTCTTTTGCTACAGCGGTTTGAACTGCTATAAATTTTTCTATTGAAGTGAAGCGCATTTCTGCTTTGTATACAAGTGTGATTTGTATGCAATTGGTACTTTTCACCCTCATTAAATGTTAAGTGGTGAATCCATTGACCAATTATTAGGATCACTAAATTGCGTTGACTTATGCGTGTTTGCCAGTGATTTGTTGCTAACATGTTAGCTTGGAGTGAATGCAAGATTTCTGTGTGTTCTTGTGTCTTGATTTTGATTGAAAAATCAGGTTGAATTAATGCATAGAGGTTTAACCCCTTTCTCGTAATTCCCAGAATATAAGTTCTTCCAAAATTGAGATACCCAGGATGATTATGAGATTTTTCAGCATCTTTGGAGTTGGGTGGCGCACACCTTTCTAAAGTTGGCTGCCAGCTCTTTGCACCTTCATGAAAGCTCATATCCTAGAAACAGGACATTGAGATGGAAAAGCAATTCTGGATTTTTAATTGAATTTGTAGCCCTCAGGCGAAGCCCAGTATATTTGAGTACTCACCCTGTTCAGAGAGTGTTTATCAGGTCTCGCTTCGTCTGTCAGATAGATATGTCGACATAGGACAATGCCTCATTGTCATAGGTGTATTAACTCCGTGCCTCACTGAGAATGTTGGGCTGTTCTTGAACCCTTGTGGGAGTCGACAAAATTGACGCTGGAGTCGTGTGCAGAAAGCTGTCAAGTACCTGCTTTCCAGGTGCTATGTTTTGTCAAAAGAAACCATTGGGGCTCTAATGTGGTTTTATATTTTATACGCACAATGTTCATTAATGTACTATGTGCATTTTGCACTGCAAATGTTTTAGAACAGAGTGTTTAAGTGTCTGTAATCCAAAACTAGGCGATAGGTATTGTCTAGTTTGGAGACAGGAAACAAAGGATTGTTCATTGAGGAGGTGCATGTTTCAATCAGCCCCTGATATTCAGTTGATCTAAGATCTCCCTGACCTGTTTTAGCTTCTTACACTTTATTAGGTACTGCCTTTGTGCAGTAGGTTCATTTAGATGTATTTTATGGTGAGGTGAATCCTCATCCCATCCTACATGATTTTTGTATAATGCTGGGGCCTGGGCAACTGTGCATTTCCCCTGGCATAAGTATATTTTAGATGAATTGGAACATGGTTAGAGAAGGCAGGCATAATAATGTCCTGCCATGGGCCTCCCCTGCATAGGTGTGGTGGCCAGTCTTTTTCTGCTAGAAGTATCACAGCGCAAAGTTTTCCCAAAGTGCTTTCACCTGTCTAGGTATGTCTCCTCCATCCAGTGTTATTCATAACTTTTGTGGAGTATAACCCTGGTGTCTACAGTCTCAACTGTAATGTGCTCATTCAAGTCCACTATCTCCAGAAGTTCCATGCCAAGGAGTTCTGGCGAGCTAATGTGACTTCTGCTGCACTGTCCAGCATTGCTCTGGGCCATTCTCCGTTCTTGAGTTGTGTTGTCAGTATCCTGGCATGTCTGACTTTCAGACCTCATACCTTCTTCTTTGAGAATTGAGGTTTGGTTGTTTTTGGAGCGTGTTTTGTAGGTATCTTTGATTCCATGCGCGTTCTTCTCTATGATCCGATCCGTCCTCTTCTTTCCGATGTCTGCTGGCGAGATCTGAAAGGTGCGAGAGGAGCGTGTATCCCGTATCTTGATACCTGTCAGGCTTCTTCAGGTTATCCCTATTCCTGAGGTTATACCTCCTTTTCGGAGGGCTCCTTTGAGGAGACCTGACTCGGGATTCGGGAGCTTTGATTTCTGCGTTTGAATTTTGTTCATTAGTCTCCCGCTTCTTTTAGAGAGATGTGGGAGATTTGTTTAATGGGAGTCCTTCTCAGGACTTTCGGATGAGTTTTGCCTCACTGGTCTTCCTAGACTCAAACTATCTCTGCCTAATTCTGCATATGATTGTTCTAGTTATTCTGGGTGAGACTCAGTTTGATGTTCTGTAACATCGAATTCCGCTAGATACGACCGGCGGATCGCCACTGCTGCTGCACTCCACAATGATAGATAATATTATTGTTGAGACCTGAGTCGAACTCTTCAGTAATTTCATGCCTGGAAATTCAGAGCAGGCTCTGCCCCGTATTCGTTTTGGAATCTGTTTCTCAGAGCATCCGGAAAATATTACACGCGAATTGGACGGATGCCACCATGTGTTTTAGTATAGATGGCAGCAGCGACTGAGCCCCAAGTGGTGCAGTCGTCCGGGTGTGGTGTGATCCCCATCGGTCAAACAAATGGTTAGGATCCTGTGTTTCTGCAAGCGCTGGGCGCAGTGACGGCAGCAGCTGCTTCGATTTGAGTAATTTTTTGGGCTATCCAGAACTGGGAATTTGCTCACGTTGCTGTGGGGCGTTTATCCCATGACTGCGAATAGAGTCTGTGGTGTAATTTTTAACGTATTCCCCGGTTGAGGAGTTTGATTTGGAAGTGTCAATGGTGGTTGGACTGTGAGAAGTCCGCTATGTTTCCATCATTGGACCAGTTGTCTGTAGATTTTTATTAACTCTGTTGACCCCAGTAAAGTGAGTTCCTCATCTGACATTATAGCCGAGTTCAGAGATGAGGTGTGCGGCCGGCCAGAAGCGCCATGTTGCTCCTGGTTCAGTGGAAAATTCCGAGCCTGGCAATGTTTCTTGTGATGTTTTTAGGAGCGCTTCAGCCTCAGAGCTGATGCTCCTGGTATGTTGATGGAGTTTCAATATCCTCGAGAAGGAATGTATTCCTCTGGTGGATTCATCTTCTTTGTAAGTGAAACAGTCTTGTTACTGAATTTGATTCAGGAAATGTGACCATGAATAGAATACCACTGTCTAGAAAGGATTAGTATTACTCTATCAAAACTGCTCTACACCCTCATTGGTAGGCTGCATGTTTTTATAGGTTTTAGGTATTGGCTCTTCTTAAGTTTGGATTGATGTCTATGACACCCTCCTCGGTTTCAATGAAACCTGTAATGTTATAAGTTGTTAGCTGGTGACCCGCACGTCACCGTTGTCGAATCAGGCATTTTTTTGAAAATGTAGACAAGTTTCAAGAGCAAAAAAATAAGGTGCACAATATTTTGGAACACTGTATCCTTCAACGTTGAACAAACCAAACAACTAATTTATAGGGTGCTTCCTATTTAGTTATGGCGGATATTAGCTACCCTCCGGACGTCTTATGGAGTATGTGGTGAGGTCTCTGAAAAAGCACGAATGAGTTACTCAGTATCTAGCGTTAGTGCTGCCTTACCAAACTGTTGGGCGCCATGTGGTATGGTTCTATTTCCCTAATAGGCTCCTGCGCATTGGAATAATATAACCTATAGGTTGACATAGGACTAAGGTCGGAGGTATGTCCCTATCGATTATATTAAACTTAATTACATAATAGCAGCTAGCTCAGGAGGCCACTAGGAGCTCCTTGAGAACAAGAAGGGTAGTTTCACAGCAGCCGAAAAACACCCAATAGCTTTGTTTTACCCTTTAGGCGGAACATATCTCAGAATACATTAGAGCAATAGACTAACAGTTTCACTCATTCAATACATTAAAGTAACTTAGTTTCTGCAGAGTTACACAGAAAAGGAAAGGCAGGCGTTTCAATAAAGGTTTTATTGAGACAGTCTTGTTTCTCAAATGTAAGAGATATGTGCTATTATGATCACCAAGACAGTATGCCAAGATAAATAATGTACAGCGTAAGCAGTAGAAATAAATAATACTCGCTAGCATTATCTTTTAGCATATATTTTACAAATGCATAAATAACAGCAGGCTAAGAATCACAGTACTCATCGATGCGTCTCTAAGCCTGATTCTACCCCAGTGTACACCTATGCCCTAGGGCTGGGTGTAGGGGAAGAGTAGAAGTAGGTGGAGTATTCTCTGAGTATGGTAGACTAAAGGTATGTTAGTCTAGTATGCCAGAGTCCCTCTAGGATCTAGTCAGCTCCATACCTTGAGAATGGGGAGAGGTGGGAATCTCCTGCAGGATCTTGGAACTCTAACACCCCGCGAGAGGAGTGGAACACTGGAAGCTGGATTCGTCTGCGTGCAGGAATGACAGCGTCTTCTCAATGCGTCAGGCCGGGATCCCAGGCTCCTCTGAAGTCAGGTCTCTAACCCTTGGGCAAGAGAAAATTATATTATTATTCCTGGTAGGTGTCGGGAATGTTAGCATTGACAGTCGGACATGGAAGGCGTCAGGAATGAACCCTTAAGGTATACTGGATTTCATACATAATAGATGAGTTCTTGGAGAAATCAATAGTCCTGTGTAGGGAATTCCCCGGCTTAAGGGTCTGGTTTCTAAGAACTCGTTGGACGTTAGGGTGGACGGATGTCAGTGACCATGCCTGTATTTGGAGTGCACGGTTAATGCCTAAATAAGGACAGGGATTCTATGCCTATATAAGGGCAAGGCGAATTGTGCCTATATAAGGACATGATTCAGGAAAACCTATATACGGACCCCTAAAGCGGAATACAACACCAGAACATGTAACTGGCCAATTACCCTCCGTCTCAACATTAAAAAGGCTAATAGCTAGAACAGAAAAATCAACTGCTACCACCACACCTGCCCCCAAAACTTTCAGCGAAAATTGAAATATTACCTGAACTCACTGTAACTCATAATGAAGAGCAATTTCTTCTTTATGACAATAAATCTAACGACAAAAGGATTATAATATTTGCAACTCCCACAAACTTACTTAAACTACAGAATTGTGAGACATGGATGATGGCCAGAACATTTAAAATATGTCACAAACCATTTTACCAATTATACACAATCCATGGACTGTATCACAATACCAACATCCCCTTTATATATTCCCTGTTACCAAACAAACAAACCACTACCTATGTAGAACTCTTAACAAAAGTAAAGCAAGAAACTAATAATTACTATCCTCAAAAAATTATCTTAGAGTTTGAACAGTCAATGATACAAGCCATCCTGAAAAACTACCCTCACACAGCAATACAAGGTTGCTATTACCACTTTAATCAATGCATATGGACACACCTTCAAACATCTACGCTTAGGGATCGATTCCGATCTCGCTAGGAAGGCCCTCCTAGAGCCGTCCGTAGCGTTACCTTCCGACCGACTCTTTCCGGAAGCCGATCCATCCAAACAACAAAGTACGATGCGCAAAAATCTCCAATTTCCGATCGACACGTACGCTCCGAATCCTGCACCATTTACCATATGAGCCAGATCTGTTAACGCTGAATGGAGTCGCATGGAGCAATTACCAAAGCAGTTTCTGGCCGGCCAAGTACGATGCAAACTTCCTACGCGCCGAACAGGTCGCCACCTCCAGCACGTCACAGCATCCGGAAGAGCTGTGTTTCGGCTTCGATTCGTGCCACAACACGATCACCACGTACGAGACGATGCAGCCATGTATCAGATCGCGCATGGCATCCCTATACTCTACGCTTACGGTCGAATCAACAACAGGAACCGACGCGTCCGACACAGACGGTAAGTCAGACACCTACCACACACAAAAACGACACGATCCCGCGAAAGGCAACACTCCCATAGGGGGTGTATGCCTAACACTACCAGCATTGCCCACCCCATAGTGGGAGGATGCCTAACACTACTACCAGGCATTGCCCACCCCATAGGGGTGTATGCCTAACCCAACCAGCATTGCCCCCATATGGGGTGTATGCCTAACACTACCAGCATTGCATACCCCATAGGGGTGTTGCCTAGCACTACCAGCATTGCATACCCCATAGGGGATGTATGCCTAACACAACCAGCATTGCCTACCCCATAGGTGGTGTATGCCTAACACTACCAGCATTGCCCACCACTCCCCCAGTGCTGTCGTGGCTAAAATGTGTTAAGAATGTATAGTGCCAGAAAAAGTGGACACATCAAGGGAAACATAGGTCAAATAACCCATATCTGATGTGACAAAATGCTGAGTCTTGGGTTCACTCCCCCATCACTGTAGTGACAAAAAGGTGAGTGTGTGCTTTTCCCCCATCATTCCCAAGGAAATAGGGTAAAGGGATCCCCCATAACTGCAGTGACAAAGGGTAGTGTGGGGTCCAATCCCCATCATTTACAAGCACACAGGTGAAATGGGGGATACCCCCCTAACTGTAGTGACAAAAAGGGTAGTGTGGGGTCCAATCCCCCATCATTTATAAGCACACAGGGGAAATGGTGGATAACCCCCCCATCACTGAAGTGACAAAAAGGTTAATGTATGTCTCACACACCCAGCATGTCTGAACAATCATGTCATATATGTGCCAAAAAATACAAGCAAAGTAGTGAGAAAGTAGTGTTTGTGTGCAAAAACAATCATCACTGTTGAGGACAACACTGTTGTGTGTGTCACATATCCTCAGCCATGTACAGCCAATCTGTGCCCCGGGGGGGGGGGAAACACTGGCAGCAATGTGAAATTGTACAATGTGCACAAATGTCAGCACAACCTATGTGCAGATGCGTAAGTCAAAGAAGAGATGTTGTCAAAAGCAGGTCACACTCCGTGTCCAAAACATTGTGGATCATGATAACCAGAAATTGCTGTCAACGATGACTCTGATACATACTGCAGTAGTACACATATTCCATGGCCCACATGCAGTGCCTCACATTGCTAAAAGTTCATTTAAGACACTCAACAAGATGTTAACAGCGATCTAATTTGTGACTCATGTACAAAATTTTGATACACAAAATGCTAATCTACAAAAAGAAAATGTAAAGCTTTATTCAGCCTTTGATAAAGAATTTTCATAACATGGAGGAACAATATGGCCAATGGCCAGTCCATTTGAATTGAGTCCTTAAGGGGGTAAAACCCAATGGTGTGGACTACCTCGCTTGGCTGCACTGCTAAGCAACTAGGGGGAAATCTCCCCTGGAGGGGCACTCTTTAGGGGCATGTCAGGCACCACAGGGACAGGATTAGGGGTGTACCAGTATGGGGTCATGTGGGAGTGGATGGGGGCTACTGAGTGTTGTGTTCCACTGCAGTGACAGTTTGGATTGAGGGGGCGGGGCCTCCACAGCAGTGGACAGGTCTGTTTGAGGGGGTTGGGGCTCCGTACTGCAGTGGAGCAGGTCTGTTTGAGGGGGTGGGGGCCTCACTGCAAGTGGCCAGGTCTGCTTGAGGGGGTTGGGGCTCCACCACAGTGGACATATCTGTTTGGGGGTGAGGGCTCCACTGCAGTGCCTGGAACTTGAGCAGAAGGTGTGGTGTTGTGTGGGAGGTGGCGTGCTTGGTGGTCGGGGAGGGCCTTATCTTCTCTGGGGATGGTGTAATGGTGTGGGGATGAAACTGGCATGGTCCGTAATGTGTGAACTTAGGGAGGGGGTGGCCTGGGCTCGGGATGATTTGGGTTTTGGGGTGGCAGTGTGGGATGGGTGGTGGGGTTTTAGCTTTCTCTTGCTTCTGGGGGATGTGTACGGGTGGGGCCTCCTACCCTTCCTACTCTTAGGGAGGGTGTGTGGACAGTGGAGGCTCTCCTCTCTGTGCTGGGTGATTTCCTCCTCCCCTTGTGAGTCTGTGGTCTGATGTCTTAGTGGGAAGAGGCCGAAGGTCAAGCAGAGGAAGAGCCTCTCTGGGAAGGGGGTTGCAGGAGAGCTCGAGGGTCGGATTTTTGGAGTGAGAGTGTGGTGGTGAGAATGCGTAGTGGTTGTGGATGGGTGTGTGTGTTTTTTGTCCCTATCCCCTGTGTGTGTGATGTCAGTCCCCTCTGAGTGTGCAGTGCGTGATTTAATGGGCTTTGTTTTTAGCTTGTTGTGTGCTGGTTGTGTCTGTTGGGGTATGTGCATGTGCCTGTGTGAGTATGCTAAGCTGACAGGTAGGTTAGTGGGGGCCTGGGGACGGGGCAGAGGTAGGAGGGGTGAAGGACTGCTCGTAGAGGGACACTGCTGCCATCAGTGAGGAGGACATGGACTCGACTTGTCCGCTGGGAAAGCGGGTGACATGCTTGATGACATGCCCTCCATGTATGACACCACCGGGGACAAAAGACTCGTGTGTGCATGGCGGACACTCAGCATGGATGTCTGCCCCACATGTATCTGTCTCTAGTAAATCCACACAGACCTACACTCAGGGCAGCAGGGGTGACAGATGCAGGGGATGCGGTGCCTGGGCTAAATGAGACATGCTCCCTAACACAGGAGGTTCCACGGACACTCGGAATGGGAGCAGCTGTGAGGGTGGAGGTGGTGGTGGTGGAGGGGCACCCAGATGTTGTGGCCTCTGCACTGCGTAACACCCCCACCACAAGAGAGAGTCATCACTGGAGCTTGATTGGTCCACTGCAGATGCCGATATCTCGGACTGGCCCTCAGTGTGGCTCCCTCACCTCTCCGTGCCACTGGGTCCCTCCTCCTCACATGTGGACCCAGTCTGGCTAGCCGCTTCCTCTTGTTCCGCGGGAACTTTCCCCTTCAGTAGCTGTAGATGATGCTGTGAATAAGGATGAGAAACAGATTCACATCAGTCATCTGCATACACTCTTGACACATGATTTCAAGCAACAACACATCCCAGAGCAAGCCTTTGCATTACGCTGATGTCACTTTTCAATAACATTGCACCAAATGTGAACTATGGCACCTGTCAGTCTCGCCAGTGAACCATGGTTCCCAAAACCATGCTGGCAATAGAAATCCATCAGTTAGATGTATTTCAAAGAGCAATAAACACATGTTCAACAATGCACACGACCTGCCTCGTAGTCTGATCTAAAATGTCTTCTGACGGTCATGTGTTGTTACGTACATGTCTCATCACATGCAAGGAGTCTGGAAAAAGACAGGAGCAAAATGGGATGTACAAGTTGCTAACTTGACATGTTGAACATGTAGCCATCACCACTCATCATGATATTCTGAACGTGAATGCTATAAATGGTCTGCATGCAGGGACAATACAGACAAGTTCAAATACTGCACCATCATAAACTTTCATGTGGCATACTTCATGCTCACTGGCCTGCAGTGGTCAAACTGTCCAGCACTGACTATTGTGACCGTGGCAATGGATAACAACGCAGTAAGTCACCACCGTGCCACAACTGCATGAAACCCTCTCAAAGCAGCATCTTCAGTGCGGCAAGCATACATGTCCCCTTTGTGCTCACACCCCATCTGGATGAGCCCGACAAGCCTCACGTTGTTCTACTTATACATTGAGTATATCAATACAACACATCCGTCTCCATGAACTCTCAAAACCTCTCCCAGGAAGGAAGCGATGCAGCATATAAGATCCTTGTTGAAAACAACATTATGCATAGTCAAGGGATGACACACGCATGTTCTGTCCTGTGTATGTGAGCTTCACCTCACCGTGACATGAGAGATGTCTGTGCAAAGCAGGCAACATATACCACCTGTGTATCATGACAGCTCGTGGCCTGTACACAGTGACACAGAGTCAGGCACATAAATCAAAATTTTAAAATGTTGGAAGTGTTGCCTGGTGGGGCAAGATGGCGGCTGTGTGAGCTTGCTGAAAACCGCTCGTCCAGTGTTCCACAAATGGATGAACCCCCCCCCATTTCTAGACGGATAAATGAATCTATTCATAGCTATTAATAAACGGCGAGGTCTAGGGAAAAGTTATACCCCAAATCTCTCCGGCAACTTACTTGGTCATTTGTATGTTTGGCGCGTTGAAGGCGGTCCTGAAGGAATTTGCTGAGGGCTGTGGAGGAAGACGCCGATCTTGGCCTCGGCGTGTCCAGAGCATGCCGCCAAAACAGCTGGGCAAAACTGCCCGCGGGAGCGCAATGAGAAGGGCGCCATGGGCGGTGGTGCAGCGGAGGCAGTAGGAGGACACCGGGTCCGGCGCAGGCTTCACGGAAGGCTGCACTCGAGCGGGAGCAGAAAGCCGGGACGCTTACTCCCGCGGCAGGAAGCAGGTAAGGCGGAGAGCAGCAAAGCCCATAGCGCGTGAGCAGCGTCCCAGCAGAAACGCCTGGCTCTGCAAGGCAACGCGTAATACCAGGGATGTTCTCTGGGCTTGGCAAACCAGCCGGAGGAAGCCGAAGAATGCAGAGAAGGAGCTAGCCTCAGTCTCTGTCTAAAGGGCTGACAGTGGCGGTAGAAAAAGGCGACCCTGATCCAGTGGAGGACACTGTGAGTAATAACTTGAACAGTTATTTCAGATGATGCTGGTGTGGTGGGATACTAGGGCTTGGCAGCTCAGCACAAGGGGGGATACAAAGGGTCATGAACCCCTAATTAACAAGGAAACAGATAATCCTCATCGATAAGGATTGCAGCGTGAAAGAAAACACATATATAAAGGATAATCTAGATAAAAATTCTAAACTTATTGATACATTGGGGAGTGTCCTTAGAACATCGGAATATGGAGAAAGTTTTTCTCTTAATGAAGACTCAGAACTGTCTAATCTCCAGTGATCTAACAGACTTTGACAATTCTGGATATGGACTCCGATAGCTTCCATCTCTAATCCCAGTACTCAAAAGCGACTCCCTTCCCTAGCAAAACGTGATGAAAAAGAAAAGAAGCGGTGGAGTAGCACAAGAGATTGGTCAATCAGGATCTGATCTTAATCAGCTAAAATGGATTATTCAACCACTCAACTTCTGAGTGAGTGATGGTGGGCATGATGATGGTGACATTGGAAAACGGATCTGTAAAGTCAACTGACAAGCTGGTAAATGCCGCAGAGTCCCCTCGATGAGCCTAATATATACAACCCTTAAACAGATGCAAGGTGAAGCAAGACAGGAACATAAGCGCGCCCACCTTGCAAACAGATGAAGCTTCAAGGAGCACACGGGTAAGTGAACAAGTCCTCTGTGCTGAGATCACGGAGAGAACGACTCGCTTTGAGGAACGAGTAGTAGCATTAGAGACTGGTGCAGAGAACTGAGTCCGGCAAGCTTCCACAGACCAATCTCGTATGATGGACGTTATGGAAGCTTGAGGATTTTGAAATCGCTTCAGAGACGCAACAATTTAAGACTCCTGGGTATTCCTGGAAATGTGGAGGGGGACGAGTATTAGGGCTCGAAGTGCGCCTCCATTGAAAGGGCTTCCCTGAGCCAGCGCACTGGGATTGGGAAAAGGAGATTCAACGGGTGCATCGTTTCCTCTCATGCTTAAAAAGGAAATATGATCCTTAATAAAACCAATGATAAACCTAGAGCTATTTTAATTTTTGGGCAATTTTCTTTTGCTGTCAAGCAGTGTTTGACAAAGCCAGACCTGGAGGTACAGCGATCGGCAGAGGGCCTCCTTCTCTGTGAGACCTGATTTCTGCCATAATACGGTAGAAAGACAGGTGGAGGCTTACCAATTAATTTCACTTTTCAAAAGATAGGAGCAGAGGCTTATTTACTTAGTCCAGCGAGACTCTTAAAATTATTTATAAGGGTACCACCAGAATATGTACATCTTGAAATACAAGCTCAAGACTACCTTCGGGATATTTGCAGAAACCAGGAGTTCAAAGGGAACCTGAGGATGTGGTGGTGTGACTGGACTCGAACAAAGACTATTTTTTTGGAAAATTAGATGGGAGCTTTAGTCCCTAATTACTTAAATTGCTTAATCGTTCTTGCTTTTAGGGTGTCTTCTCTTGTGATTTTTTTCAATTGGATTTCTTGGTCTGTGGAGCTGGATGGGCGGTGGGGAGAGCAGCGCCATGCAGGAGGCATCACGAGGGTTTGGGGACCTTTGTTGCCTGGAGGATAGGGGTGGGTGGTAAGGGTGAAATGGGGGTGGGGTGGGGGATCTGATCCAGTCGGTTGTATTGGGGCTATGTTGGATATGTTTGTATTAATGGAAACAGGAAGGGGAGTAGAATGGGAATGTTTTTATACTTAAAACGATGTCAAATAAATTGAGGATAGCCTCAGTCAACATTTGTGGTCTTAATAATCCCTTGAAAAACGAAGGATTAATGCTGATATAAAATATTTGAAGGCAGATATCATTTGTCTCCAAGAGACCCATATAGAGGCCAGCAGACTTGGGATTACTGAACTAGAAGGATATCGCTCTGATTTCTCTGCTACACCGCAGGGAGCTACCTCGCATCGAGAGGGGGTGGTATGGTTATGGCAAGGAAGGGAATAGGACTTAGGTTCCCGTGCTCCAAATCAGATCAAAATGGTAGATGGGTTATTACTTCAATGTCACTCCGGAGGGATTACTCTTTACTTTATGTCTCCTCTATATGGTCTCGATACTTGACGCATCCAATCTTATTTGAGTGGTTGAATGTTGAATTAGTGGGCTGGCCTTTCTACTCCTGATTATTTGTGGGGATGCTAATTTAAATCTGTGGGGATAATCGAATCGGGGAAAATAGGTGGTAGACCCTATGTTGGACGGAAACCCAAAGTCTTTAAAGCGCTTCTAATTTATGTAAAACCCACGGTCCCTGATGCATGGTCTATATTAAAAACCTCAGGATGCGGGATATACCTTTTTTTCAGCTCCACATCAGACCCATGCTAGGCTTGGATTATTTCTTTGTGTCTCAGGAGATACCGACAAAATCCAATATATTTAAATTCCCCGAGTGATGTCCGACTCACAACCCACTAGTGTTGGAGTGGGGTCTTATTACAGACAGTAAAACCCCGCTATTTCTCGTTGGACTTTCAATAGAGCCCTATTGTATGAGGAGGATTGTGTGCAAACATATGAGGGAATGGATTCCTCAGATTTCTAGAAGAAAATAGAGAAAGCTCTCGCAGGCGGAGACAATCTGGGATGCATTCAAAGCTGGGATCAGAGGGGAAACAATGAATATGGCTGGGCTGCACAGGCAAAATGAGAAAACTATCTCCAGGAAAAAATATCGGAATTTAAGTGAAGCTGAAACTCCAATTGATACAGGCTATCACTAACAATGGAGAAGTAGAACAGGCACAAACCAAGGTATGTATATTAAGCTAAATCCTCAATCACAGAATTAATCATCAAATAAAGCAGCAGGGAATGAACAGCGCGGGCGATCCAAACTATAAGGAGTGTGGTGAAAGAGGCCTGCGGTGTGCTGGGCGTATTCGGCAAGACAACGGACATCCCGGAAGGATGTGTATACTAGCCGGCAGAGGATCCGGGGTAGGGCTCTGGTTACAGAACCTGGGGAAATTCTGGAGCTGCCTCTCACCGCTTTTATCAGAAACTTTATGAAGCTTAGGATATTGGCAATGATGAGGAAATAACGCAGAATTATTCGCCGGGAGTTCCAGCGGAGAAATTAAATCCGGAAGAGCGAGAGTGCTCCTAGAATCCTCCAACAACAATGGAAGAAATTCACGGGGCCATTTGCTCATTGGTAAAATGGAAGGGCAGTAGGACCAGACGCTATACCTGGAAGCAGTTTTACACAACTTTTGCCTCTTTCTACAAGAAATAATGAAGGACGTGTTTTTGAAAGCCCAAAATGGGCATGGTGCCCCCGCGTCTTGGGGAACAGCTAATATAGTTATCTTCCCAAAAAAGGAAAGCTCAAGCAATGAAATGGGATCTTATCGTTCTATCACTTTAATAAATAGCGATGTTAAAATATTTGCTAAAATACTCGCCACTCGCCTTGCGGTTTTTATTAAGAAACTAGTTTCCCCCAACCCAACATGGTTTTGTACCTGGGACGTAAAGTACAATAGACCACATTCAGAGGGTTATTGCTCTTTTTGATGTGGCAGGTATCACCGGGGACCCTATCGGCCGGTCCTGCTTGATGTGAGAAAGCCTTCGATAGGGTCTCCTGGTCTTTTTTATGGGCAACCTTAAAGAATAGAGGCTTAGGAAAAACTTCATCGCGGCTATTAATTCAATGTATAGAAATCCGACAGCACGAATTTCAATCATGGGGGAGATGTCAGATCCGATATTTATTAGTAGAGGGACCCAGCAGGGGGTGTCCCTGCTCCCCCATTGTTCGCGACTTCTATATAGATCCGCTTGTTAGGAGGATTGAAGCCAATAATCTGATTTTTGGAGTGCAGAGCAATGGGGGACTACGAAAATATTGGCTTTATGCTGACGATCTTGCAACAACCACCTCAAATCCCATTAATGCCTTAAGCGAGATTGAGAAATGAAGCAGACATTTTTGGGAAACCATCGGGCTATCGCCAAACCAAAATAAAACTCAAATCCTGGTTGGAATGGCCTTCACAGATAAACGGATACACGAGTGGTTCAGAAAGCAGCATACCCGGGCGTAGGAATCATGGCAGATGTTTCCAAAATCAGTGAAAAACAACTCAATCCCCTAATTTTTAAAATTCAAAACTGAATTTAGTCGCTTAGAAAACCCTTAAACTTACGCTGGTAGGGAGAGGTGCAATGCCATTAAAAATGATTTTTTTACCAAAGATTTTATATTTCTTTTTTTAGGGCTATTCCCTTGACCATATGTGCAATGCCTGGGTTTATCACAATGAATCAACTTTTCTAAACGCGCATTTGGGCTAATTGTCGCCTCGAAGAGCACTTAAACTGCTAACCTTGCCTAGTAGATAGAGGGGGTTGGGCCGCACTCTAATCTTCAACCATATCAATGGGCTAGCAATGCTGCAGAAAATGGGGATATTGTTAAAAATGAAAAGGATCGATATAATGAGAGGTTAGGCTCCCTCGGGTTTCTCACTTTTGAGTTGGATTTTAGGAACTGAGGCTAAGGGGGTGCCTCTTGCTGGCATATAGAATTCAATTATTATAAAAGGGTTAAATTTAAACCTTAATTTGTGCTTTTAAGGTCTGACCTTGGCTAGAAAAAAACTCCTCGGTCTTGGGCGTTTTTAATGCTTATACACCAACATATAGGAATAACTGTTTCTCCTAATATCTTTAATGATGGTCATATGAGGTATTGGCAAGACAAAGGAGTTAGGATAATTGGAGATCTTATAAATGAGTCTGAGTTTTTATTGTTTGATGTTATAAGGGATACGTCTTGAATCTGGACAACCGACAGTTCTTTAAATATCTCCAAACAAGAGATTTTATAAGCAAAAAGTGATGGGAGGTGCGTGTGGCTTTTCTAGGGTGAGATTGGTGGATGAACTGATTTAAAGTGGTCGTAGCACTTTAGGGGGACTGTATAAAATGTTGAATGATTTAATACTCTGATGATTTGGCCAAGCATATAGATCGTTGGCAAAATTTGCTGGGGATTGAACCCGGAAAGATAGAAGGCCTCACTATGCTTGGCTCAGACATCTTTTATTGCTATGCTACTCTACAATTACATAATGCTTCCAAAACATGGTTCAGTTTGTATATTACACCTGCCAAGATTGCTAAATGGGGTAGAGGACCAGGTCTCATCATGTCCCCCGGTGTCAGTTTCCCTGCAGCAGATATTGGTAAGCATATGTTTGCTACATGTCCAGTTTTAGATACCTTGAAACAAAGTGTTAGCAGCATTTTGGCAACTATGTTGGGTGGTAGAGAAATTGATCTGTCACCTCTAATTGATTGCGCTAGGGTGGGATGTCCTCTTTTCTCTAAGGCAGAATCAGTCCTTTTATTTATTGCTTTGACAGTTTTTAGATTATGTTTAGCCACCACTGGCTCGATCCTATCCCTCCATCGGGCCACCAGTGGCTGGAAAGATTTCTAGCAATATATAGATTCTGGAAGAGCTGTATACTCTAGAAAAGGTCATTAAGCAAAAGCTAGAGGACTAGCCATTTGGTCTCCCCAATGAATTGGACCCATCTGAATTGTGAATAATGAATTTTGAATATCCTGTTTCTGCCTCTTTTTTTTTGTAATTTTCTTTTCAGATATTTGACAATAAAATTGGTTTTATTTAGCACTGGTCAGCCAAGGAGGGGGTGTGGTGAGGGAGGACGGGAGGGTTCTAGACAAAGCTACGTAATTTGTTTTGTTTAATCTGGATTTGTTTATATTTGTGAAAATGCTACTAAAGATAAAAAAAAAAGGAAGTGTTGCCTGCAGCACACCCAAATCAGGTATGTCACAGTGTCTCTCAGATGGCCTGGAAATGGCATACCTGTCCTTGGTCCACGTGAAACACGTGATGACACAGAGCACTATGCAGGTGACTCACACATTTGGAAACACTTATCCATTACATTTGTCTGAGGCATCTACACTGGTATCACCTACTGCACAGGTGTGTGTAGCATATTGTCCGCAACCCGGGGGTTACTCTAGATCACCATTTTTAAAATGTATGTATGTTCCACACTGGAGTACCGGGCAAATTTCAGTCAGAGTGCTGACACAGGGGTGAGACAATTACATCACTCATGGCGGAGCAACCCAATGCACCTGTTGTCTATGTTATGGATCACGCGGACCCAGCACTCCAGAAAATACACAGGGCCTCCAAGTGACACATTTCACAGACGGAAAGGGAGAGACACCTGGGTGGTCAGACGTTCATGTGGGCATCATTTCTGGAGCTCGCAGTATAAGTGGTGGTCTCAGCAGTGCGCCCGACCTGGTGAGAGGGTTGCCAGGCTGAGGGAGGCAACATGCATTTCAAACCAGAGTTCACTGACAAGGCACATACTCACCCTCCTCTGCTGTTCTAGCCTGCAACTGCCCATCCAGGTCAGTGAACACTACCTTCAGTACTCCGGAGCGTGGGGTCAGGGTCCGTCCGTCCACCCTTTTGCGAGGAGGTGACAGCTTCAGGGCTGGACTCTTGCTATCCTCCGGGTCCAGCCATCGGAGGTCCTGCCACCTCTTCTGGCAGTGGCGGAGGCGGCGCTTGAAGACCCCAACAGATCTCATAGCCTCGGACGATGGTCTGCCAAATCTCCTGCTTCTGATGGAAGCAGCCGACTCTGTGCGGGATGACATAGTGACACACCACATTACACATGCTACATGTTCATTCATCACATACTGGACATATAGGCTCGTGGTTAGAAGGGCTGACAATGTATAGAGCTTGCACAAGTTTCCACAGGGGCAGTTGTCCTGTGGTGCAAGGCTGCCTTCTACAACATGATGACAGTGCAAAGAATATCTACCAACTAAATACATTTGTACATCACCATACCTGTCCATACCACTCAAAGTACACACTGTAAGACCTCACAACAACTATGCTTCTGCATATCACTTGCCTCCTTGGGGATCACAAATGCTACTAGTGCCTGTTTATAAAAATAAATGCCACACCTTGAAAAGGCAGTCTAGTCTTAAACACTCACCTGCTCCCTGGTTTCCCATACAGCTCCCTGTACTGTGTGGAAGGAAAGGGGCCAACCAGCAGGGCCTGGTCTTCTCACCTTCTGAGAAAGCTTGTGCCCTCCTCCACAGCACGTGCCAGCTTGTAGGTCGTTGCAGGAGGATGCAGAGACAACAGCAGTGCGTCATCCATAGTACTGCAGTTAAGTTGGGCATGTAGCAGGCAAAGTGGAGTCTCTTGGGAACAGACAGACTTATATCTGTGCAGCAGAGGCAGATTCTGTCTCCACACGTCTCAAAGCGACATAGATCCTGGAGTCTGTCGATTATCAGAATTGGGCCAATCCATGACATTGCACGCATCTGACACGCCCACCGCTGGGCTGCTCAAATAGCCTCGCTTCATAACACTCAGCTGAGTTTGATACATTGTAGTAGCAAACCAACCGCATTAGTTTTGCATGCAACTCAGACAGGACGCGAAACCGCGTCTGTCCCCATGACAACCAATAGCCAATGGGCAAGGCTCTGCGCTCCATTCGTATGGGTACACGTGCTCTTTTGAATACTCACCCGCGTCTGTCCCCAAGGACGGCTCAATAGCCAATGTGTGCGTGACGCCTTCCATTCGTATGGGCACGACGCATCTTGAATGCTCACCCAACGCCTGTCCCTGGCGACCCACTAATAGCCAATGTGTGCGTGCGCTCCATCTGCGCGGTGGTACGACGCTGCCTTTGAGCACTCACCCGTCTGTCACCATTACAGTCAGGCAGGCAAAGGAAGACAAAACAACACGTTTTGCTTGAGGCTGCTCCGTGCCCTGCCACTATTCAATAATAAGCATGTCAGACAGTATTTGAGAACATCATGTTCTGCTGTTGTATCAAGTGCGGGTACAAATGATTGACATGTCACACTGGACAGAGCACTGCTGCAGCTCACATCCCATGATGAGCCAAACCTGACATGTGTGCGCCAAACAATCTGGTTTGTGAGGAACATCACAAACAGTCAGTGACCACTGCCACCGCAGATCACCTCCTAGGCCTGACACAGTCCCAGGGTAACATTGTGTCATCACCGGTCACATACAGCCATCTTGCAGAAGGCTTCAATGGCCTGTGTGTCTCGATTGTGCATTGTCTGCAGTCATTTTTGAGTGAATCCCCAATGAGTCTCAGGCTTGGACAACGCACACACTCCATTGCTGATGTTGGTTGATGATATTCAGCCGAGACATCAACTTTGGCTTTTGGCGAAGTGAGTTGCTGCTGTGTCTTTACCTGTCTGTTTGTGTAACAAAATGCGATGCACATCATGGAGTGCACATGTATGTGATGGTACATGGCTGCGTCAGCCCTTACATCATGACAGTGTCCAGGCAGGTACTACATGATCCCTGTGTGTGTACCTTTCCACCACATGTCAGTTGGTTGCAGACATCTATCTTTGATGAAGTTGGTTAGGTAGTTTGGTTCAGTGTGTAACGTTAGATTAAATGGACTGTGACAGGCACCATTGATTATTAGAAGCACAGCCTTGCAATTGTGCAGAAACCATCATGATTTTGAATGCAGGCTGAGGGTCACATAGCTGGCCTTTTGTGTCAATGCTCAACATTACACACCTGATTAAGCATTGAGTCTCTGCTTTGATGTGGCGCATATGGTATATTGCATGTTACTTTCGCCAGCAAATCAGAAAATGGAATGACTAAACTTATCTCGTAACCTATGTTCCACAGGAGACCAGCTGTCCACAGACCATTCCCCCGACCTAGAGACCATGGTAGAACGTGACTGCATCAGGGACGTTACTGCTTCACCAGACCACGCATTAATGATTTGACAGAGCAGTTGGCCCCACATTTGCAGCCTGGACGCACATATTCATCTGCGCTGACCCCCAAGGTGTGAAGGTGATGGCAGCCTCCACATTTCTCTTGCCACTGGAACTTTTCCAGTATACTGTGGCTAATGCTGGTGGGATGTCACAGACAATGTTTAGCCACAGAAGCTTAGAGATTTTTGGAGGCAATGTTACATTTCCTGAACACATACATCAAGTTCCCAAACACCGGTGGGGCAGTTTGCCGACATAACAAGAGTGACTCCTTATGCTTTTGGCAGAAGAATGCCACATGTCATTGGCTCCATTGGATGGTACACATGTGGCTTTGGTCCCACCACATGCCAAATGAACTCCAACATACAGGAACCGTAAGCATTTCCCAACTTATTAATGCCCAGGTGGTGCGTCTGCTCTGGACATGACAATCTCACGCGTCTGTGCGCCGTTTCTCCTGGATCAGCACACGACACCACATTATGAGGGAACAGTAGTGATCCCGTTGTGATGATGTCTCATCTGCCAAACCAGCGTGCCTGGCTTGTTGGTGGGGTAACAAGCGTCTGTCTGGCAAGCCGTGTGTTGCTTGTACGCCAGGTTGTACCCTAAGGTTTTCAGACACATGAAGCCCTTTTTCTGTACTAATTTAAGAGACTCTTGATACCCCAACATGCCATGGTTGCTGACCCCACTCTCAGGAACCCTGTCACCCCTGCAGATTTTTGCTATAATGAGGCACATGGGGGCGGACCAGGCGAGTGCATTTGAGCGGACATCTGGGGTACTGAAAAGCCGAATCCCGGCTTGCCTCGACCGTACAGGAGGAGCCCTACAATATACACCCGCAGAAGGTGTGTAAGATCATCATCGTGGCGCTGCATGCTACACAACATGGTAGTGAGGAATGAGCTTACTCTCTCATTCAAGATGACATGGATCAAAGCAGCCTCCAGCAGGGGAGGATCCAAGCCTGGGGCATGTTGACAGGTGATGAGGATGGAAGGAGGAGGAGGACAACCGAGAGGGCCCATCAACAACTTCTTCTCAGCAGATTGTGAGAAGGCAACAGTGAATTGACGAGGAAACTGTTAGGTAGCATAGATATGGGCCCTGTTGCACTACACATTTGAATACGTGTAAGTGCATGATACTTCACATGATCCTTAGAGAAGTTTTGTGTCTGATTTGTTGGCATGGTCAGCCAGTACAGTGGTGAGATTACTTCCCATTGCCAGTGTGCACATGTCTCTGGGCCGTGAAGTAAGGACATGTCTCTTGGAGTAGCCCGCCACTTATTTTGTATGTTAATACTGTTCCATGTCTCTATTTTACAGGGTCCCCTGGCTGTTGTATGGAGACATGCGACCTCCCTGCCACACACAATGCAGTAGCAGATTGAAGGTTTGATTGGTATCAGGAATCTGTGCCACACACTCACTTCTGAATTATTTCACAAGGTCTAGTAGGATTTGAAACTTTATTGTCACAGTGTGAATTGTAAATCTCTTTTTGGTGGAGGCAACATATGTTGGGCCTATGTAATAAGCTTGTGCTCCACGTTGAGGTGTGCCTTGTCTGTTTCCACACATCCAACAATCATTGACATACTGTATATGTTCCCAGATGTGAAGTTCCTCACGACCAATCAATATAGTTTGTGCACAGGAAGGTGCATTCATTTCTAGATTCATAGTGGAGGCCATGGGAGGATCTATGACATGTACTATGTGGTGTTGTGATGACCTTGTGTGTTTCTCTCCATATGTGTCAGGTTACATATACACACAGAGACCAGTTGGATAGACTGATGTACATGTATTTCTAGCCAATGTCATTGTCATGCCATTCCCTGGCTTTTTATATCATGTTTTCAACTCAGAGAACGAAGTTTAGCATCTCACGACAGAAGCAAGTATTGTGTGAATATAGATTTAATTGCAGTGCCTGTGTGGTTTATAACAATGAAAGGTGGCAGTGGCTGTACAAAGGGTTAGAAGTCCAAAGTTCACAGAGGAGTTGAGTAGTGCCAGTAGATGAAATTCTCAGAGCCAAGTCCACAGTCATAGGAGTGATTGGTCCAACTTGAGACCCTCCATCCCAGGTGTGGAAAGTCTCAGGGACTGTCAACTGAGTGAGGCGCTCAGCACACAATGGAGGATATCAGGAGCAGAGTTGTAACTCCCTGGGGGGGATGCATGGCCATCTGTCTCTCATTTGCTCCTTTGGAGTGGCGAGCTCCTCTTTTTTGAGTGGGCGATCCTCAGGTGCAGGCTGCCGCGGTGCAGGGACTCTCCACCAGAGTCCTCATTCCTCCATGTGGCAGTTGCAGATGTAGAAGCAACTGGATGTATTGGGCACACAGGGAGGTGGGGGTCATGTTGTTTGCAATCTGGCGGAGACAGGTGAGTATGTCCCTGTGCACCGCTGTCAGGTCATCAATTGTGTCCATTTTAGCTCCATCCTGGCCATGTGTAGTTCCATGTTGGCCTGATGGGCAGCCTGCTGTTGTTGGATGTCCCTGGGGATCCCAGCCACCTGGCCAAAGTCTCTGGTGCAATCTCTGTAGGCATGGAGAATGCTTGCCAACTGTGGGTCAGCGTGTTCACTCAGCACCAGCTGCCTGATGTGACCTCTCCCCATGACCCCTCCCACACCACCCCTATCCACACAAGCAGGGCCGGGTTGTTGCAGGCAGCAGACAACACTGGGCCTCCTTCATCGATGGCAGTGATGGTGTTGTTGCCCGCTCAACTCAGAGAGTGCCCTGTGATGCAGTGCTTGCTGGGTCTCGTAGCTCCTTGTGTGTCCGTGTGGGTGGCGGTCTTCTGGGTGTCAACAGATGTTGCAGGAGTGGACACAGGTGGTGCTGGTAGCACAGCTGCTGGTGCTGCATGCTGACCCTAACGCCGGAGGGGCCAGGTGGTGTACCCTCGTCATCCATTGAGGGCTGAGAGACATCCACACCGGAAAGCTCAGGGTCAGCTCAGAGTCTGGGACTGGGATTGGTCTCCTATTCCTGCGGGTGTCCCCAGCAGGCCCTGTGGTAAGATGAGAGACACAATGTTTGCTTGTGTGTTTGGCACTAAGTTCATCGTATCATAGGCACATTACATTAGCTGGTGTACATTATGATGAGTGTCAGGCACATTGAATGGTCCTGTATCAAGCCACAGACCCAGGCCTATGTTTACGGCAGACATTGTGGATTTGGACAAGTAGTGTTCTGCTGAGCATGTCCAGCTCCGTGCATGAATGGGCATGTTGTGTTCTATTGACTGTACATAGTGAAGTCTGACTGGGCAAGTGACACCCTGTGCACGACACAGCTGTATTGGTAGTTCATTCATCTGGTGCTTTTTCACACATGATATACGTGACTCTTACTCTTACGATATGTTTCTGCAAGATGTGCATGTGTGCTGGTGTTTGTGCATGTGTTTTGCAGGCAAATTGGTGTTGGCTACCCACACAATCACAGGCCGGAATGGCTGTTGTGTTTGGTTTATGGTATTTGGATGAATGTGTTCCTAGTTCCTTATCTGATTTTCACACATGTGAATGGCTGTCAGTAGCAAAATGGTGTGACTGCTTGGCTTTGTGCCTGATAACATCATGTAGGCATTGGTCCTTGCCCTCCATGACAGTGGCGGGCGGAAGCACCACCGCCGTGCTGGCGGATGCAAAAACCACCAGTTACCGCCGGCACGCAGCAGTCCACACGCCCGTCCAATTACGATGCGAAAAGTAGGCCAAACACCGCCGGCAAGCCAGCAACACCGTCCGCCATCAAAGTGCGCCCGTACACGTAGCGAGCGCAGCTAACTGACACACCGTCCGACGAAACACGTCCCGCCCGGGCGCATAAATTACGATGCCGCAAACAAACGGCTCCCACGGCCAAGAAGTGCCGTACGACAAACCGGAAGCGGTAACACGGATGCCGAGCACGGACAACGAAGAGCGGCTCCCCGAGCATGAATCCAGCACTGCCAGGCACTCCCATGCTTCTGCTGATGCACCACCAAGGACGCAACGTACCGCGGAGACGCAGGTAGGCACACACACAACAAGTGCACGCAAACAGCGCACACAGTGCAAGGGCGGAAAAGCGGACAACCCCCCACCAGCGCGTGTACACTACACATCCACCATCGCATCCACATATGACACACAGGCCAAATCGTAACATCGCAGAACACATGTGTACACACCACCTGGGACTAGGAACCAACCACCCCGTCACGGCCCCAAAGCGCCGATGACGCCGCCACACATGCGCACAACGCAGAGCCAACCGCAACGCCATGCATGCGTGCGACACAGACACAGGGACACAACCAAGCAGCACCCACATCAGCCCCACCCCGAACGCACATGACACATGACAGGCCAGCCACAGACATGTCCCCAACGCCCAATTCACGGACAACACCCAACGCCACACAACCGACGCACACATGTCAGTGAAGACACGCAACAGCAGGACACACCCCAGTGTAACAAACACGTGGCGTAGCACACAGCGGCGGCAACACCAACTAGGAGAAGCAGGGCCCTTCGGGAAGAGGAACGCCAGTACCACAGAAACACCCATACCACCCTGCACATATGAACAAGACATATAAAACGGAACACCAAAGAGCCCGGGGACCGACAACAGGTGGCCCAAGAATAACATTCACACACAAGGCCCAACGCAGAGCGGAAGGCAGCCTGCCGCCCACACAAGGGAGAGCAGACAGTACTGAATGACCTTCCATTCCAACTCCGAAACCACAGCCCTACGACAGAAGCCGGTGAATACAGCCATTGTCCAAGAATAGACCAACACAGGCATGCCGAGGAGACCGACCACAGGGCAGATGGCGCATATCACAGAAGCACACAACGGACGGGGAAGAAAGAAAGAAAACACTCCCCATGTCGGCCACATGCAAGTTAATTGGAAGGAGTCACACAGCACTGACCTTGAACTGTCTGAGAAGCATGTGGGAAGAGGGCCCGTGTCCTCCAAACAAGCCAACAGAACACAAGTCCTGTCTCCCTATGACTACACAGAGCTCACAGCAACCCCGAGCGTGCACATTGCAGACTGCACACACAGCCGGAGCACGCCACCTCAACGAACCGCTGCGAAATGGCAACCGCATAGCACACCTACCCAACTACGCCGAACAGCTCGGCTGTACAAAACCAACCTGTGCCGCTACATTGGGATGCGATCTCCTGTCCCTGCTGAACGTAAGTTACCGACTGACTTACCGCATCACATTGTTCAGCTGCGTCATGCCCGTCTTCTACTGTCGGAGTGTCCCTACCAGCATCCCGCGTCGAGATATGCCTCTCCAACCCGGCATGTCTGAAGGCGGACCTGCTACCACTACTCCTCCCTCTGGACGCACCCGACAGGGCCTGCTCTGCCCATGGGGGCATGGCGTATGTGGCCAACATCGCACCCCGCACTGAAATGGGACCACTGTGCCTCCACACGACGGATCATCGAGAACAGCTACATCGAATGTCACCCAGCATGCCCCATCATGGTCCTCCAAGGGACAACTTCACGAACAACACCTTGACAGCCACCACTCCGCTACATTGGCTGGCAAACATGTACACCACCAATGACATGGAAGCCCTGCTGGGCGGCATCGCATACCTGACAACCTGCTAAATACATCGGACCACAACGCAGGTTCCCCGAGTGACCTATGATGTCCAACCCCGCACCCATGCTTAGCTTCCGCACGGACTGGCCAGTCACCACCACAACAGCCATACCAAACGACCGGCAACTGTAACCACACCATCAACGCAACATCGCCATGACATCGGATATGACCGGGACATGCACACTGGTCCCCATCACATCCAGGAACACCGCATGCATCGTGGGAGGCAGTGGCATGGGCTCTGTGTATCGCACCCACATGGACGGAACTGCACGAACAACCAGGACACGACATGGATCCAGCGCACATGGACACACACCGCTCAGTGGACATGAACAGATCGCCTGGAGTCTGTGGGTGCTGCACCCCTCCACCCCCGCCCGGGAATCCCATACCAGGACCTTTGCATGGACGACAAGTGCATACAACAACAACACGACCCCAGTGACTGTGACATGTCCAGTAACCACCACAGTGCAACAACAAGTGGCACGCCGCTGCATGCACGCAAGCACATGCCCTGATGTCAACTCACATGCACGCGTGCATGAGGAACAACCGCAGCAAACCTGTCACATGGAACTGAGATGGACTGTGCCCATGATGCCAAGCGGTCTAGTAGGCTACATGGCTACCGTCTGTGTCAAAGTCCGCAGCTCCGCAGCTATACGTAAATGTACATTAGCACAGCCTTGGCCAAGCAGATGTCACTCTGAAGCCCACATCCCACATGCAACAGCCAATCACATGTAACCCCACACCTATCCCATTTGCAATCATGCTCAGTATATCCTCAACATGTATTCCGCTGCCAGTAGTGTCCACTATACTGCATCACAGAGGACAGAAGACTCAATATAATGTTTGAAACCAAAACTGTCTCCGCTGACTCATTTCACAAGTACGAATGAGAGAGGATGAGAGTATGTGAAGTACACGGCAGTCGTGACATGACCATGTAGTCCACTGGTATTGGATGTCAACGCAAATGAGTAGCACTACTGTGGAAGACACACATGTGTCGTGTGAAGTCGTATGGACGCAGTGCTCAGGTGGGTGGGTGCGACGGGTAGATGCGCACATGCCAGTTGGAGCACGCCGTGTTGGGAGGGGTCATGAACAGTACACCACCGCTTCCCTGGGCATTGTGAGAGGGACACCTGTCGGGGGGGAGTGAACACGTGTGTGCACAGCAGCTCGGGCACACGTACAAAGCGGTACCAGGCGCACCTCAGCCCACCCTCTGTGGACAAGCTGGATCCTGTTGTGCGCCCGCCATGCCCCTTGACAAGGCACACACAGCCCCAGTCGACCAGGTGTAACCCCAACATAGTCAATCCGCACAGGCGATACAGGGCACGGGATGGCAGTGGAGCATGGTGTGTGAGAGGGTCTCTCGCGCGCTCCTCCCTGGTCATATCACGCAGGCAATAGAACCTCAACGTCTAGCATGGCACAAGTCACATGGAAGTGTAGGGGGACGCACCACAGCACGAGCAGCACTGACGTCCACGGGAGGTGGCTCGCACCATCCCATCCATTGCCCATCATACCAACCACGCCACATGCCATTGCGACTAAGTGTCAGCGCGTGCGCCACCACCCCCGAGCCCTCCCCAGAGAGGCCAAAGAGTGAATGTGTGGGCCATCAGCCACAGACGGACGCGGCCGTGGCCGCAAGGGCAGCCACAGCCACTGGGTGTCGCAGGTGGCGGATCCGGAAGGCCGAGGCACTGTGATGCATAGTCCATGCAGGCCGGGTCTCCATTTGGGGCACCACGCAGGTGGGCGGCGTCCGCAACACATCATACCCTGAGACAGCCCACTCGTGCAACTGGACCCACACATACACTCCTTGCCCTCTCTGAGTGCGAGCTTGGGGCTGCCTGTGCAAGCGCTAGCCTCTGCAGGTGAGCATGCATATTGGGGGAGCGAGGGGAGGACATGAGGGCTGGGGCGAAGATGACTGTATCACTGTCAGTTAGTACAAGGGATGACCCAGATGTGGAAAGGAAGAGACGTGTCCCGTGTGTACTGCAACTAGTCGCCAATCACAACTACCCCCATGTCCGGAATGTAAGCCCCGCACCTAGGCCCAGCCCATCCGCCACATCGAACATACCACCAGCACGACAACCTTCCCATTCGAAACACTGACTGGGGGTGGCGACCAGTGTACAATCATGTGTAGCCTACCCACGCGTACATGTGGGCCCTCCATGATCCATGTCACCTGCGGCAAAGTCATGACATGCGCAATGAGGAAGTGAGAGAGCTGCCCGCCCCACGCGCAGAAGGTGCATCAGCTCCACAGACCCAGCAGCGAGTCCAGCAGGGGTCACATGTGCAGGGGCAGCTGTGCACTGGTGTGAAGGCACATGCATATAGACAGCACATGCGACCAATGTGTGGTCTGCCCACATCTACAGTCCATCATCATGCGGACATAGGAATTGAACACAGGGCAACACATCTTAGTGGGTGCACCCACCGTGACCAACAATGCGCAATCATCGACGTACCCGCCCTGTGCATGGCCCCCCACCCAACGGAGGCACATCCAGTGCCACCATCCCACACACACAGCCTTCCACGGAACATGCTGTGTCCAATGGTCAGGACAGAGTCAGCGCCCATCTGGTGGATCCTGAACAGGAGACACATGCACACACATGCCAGCTCCCACTATGTACGACTGCCACCTGGCACGTGCAATGTAACCTCTCACCTGTGACGTGTGACTGCAAGCACACAGCCGTCTTGGCATGGGGCTGTCAATGTGGACACCTGTCAATGTTTCGGGAGGTGTGATCCGTACAGTGCTGTACATAGGGTGCAGTGCTGACACCTACTACTGTCTCCATATCCCCCTCGTGCCACCAGGTCCCACTTGTTTTGGCCGCTCAGCCTGTGCCCACATCGTCAGGTCGTCGTGTGCCATACTCATCCAGCCGCGGAAGCAGTTCAATGCTCAGCAGACATTCATGTTGCCGTGGCGTTGCCGCTGTGACGGATATGCAGTCAGTCCCCATCAGCACGCCCCGCAAGTCATTGGGGCCTAGATCCCCATGTGCATGCACATGGCAGTGGTTGTATCACTAGCCATTGCCATTGTTGGGAGACCTGTGTAAGTGTATTGTGGCCGTGCCGTCCCAGCTTGACAGCTGGGCTGTGGCTCATGTGCTTGCTCAGTCATGTCAGTGATGTGTATGCGAAATTAGCTATGTGTCGTGTTGCATTGACATGTGTCCTCTGCCATTGTCCCTAGGCGGAGACCGAACATTGACCGCCCATACCAATTGCTGGCGGACATGGACGATACAGGGAGTTATTAGGAAGTTTCGGCTGGACAGGCCAACCCTGCATCGACTGTGTGCCATGTTAGAACCCCATCTCCGTCCCCGCAGGGTGTATCCGACTGCTGTCACCCCCACGGCTAAGGTGATGGCCGCCATGCATTTCTTCGCCACTGGGTCATTCCAGCGCACAGTGGGCAGTGGAGGGAGGATGTCCCAGCCCATGTTCAGCAAGGTGCTGAGGGATGTACTGGCAGCCATGATGCTGTGCCGGAACAGGTACATCCGCTTCCCCAGGGCTCGTGAATTGGCGGCAGTGAAGGGTGCATTCTATGCCCTGGCAGAATCCCACGCGTCGTTGGAGCCATTGACTGCACACATGTCGGCCTTGTTCCACCACAGGCCACTGAGCACCTGTACCGCAACAGGAAGCACACGCACTCCCTGAATGTGCAAGTGGTGTGCCTTGCTGGGACATGGTGATCACCCACATGTGTGCAAAGTTCCCAGGCTCGGCCCATGACGCACCATAATGCGCAACAGCATCTTGCCACGACTGATGTCCAATATGCAACAGGATCGTGCCTGTATTGTCGGGTGAGTATGTGGAGTGGTGTAGCGTGCTGGCTGTGCGATGCTGTCCCCTGTCCAGTTGGATTAGCAACGGTTCTCTGTGTCCCTCACACCCAGGTGACTCTGCGTATCCGAATGGGGCATGGCTGCTCAGTCCATTGAGGAATCCTCGCACCCCAGCAGACGATCAGCTACAATGAGGCACATGGGAGGACCAGACGTGTGGTCGAGCGTACCTTTGGCCTCCTCAAGTCCAGGTTCAGGTGCCTGGACCGCACCGAGGGTGCGCTGGCGTACTCCCCACAGAAGGTGTGCCGGATAGTGGTGGTGTGCTGCATGCTGCACAATCTGGCCATTCGGAAGCAGATCCCCTCATCGTGGATGACGGAGATCAACCAGGGCCCCAGCCCGCAGACCAGGACAGCTCGAGTGAGGGAGGACAGCGGAGAGGAGGAAGCTGGTAATGTGCGGCAGCAGCTCATCGCCCGCTACTTCACTTGACGGTGAGTGTCCATGTACGACGGCTGATGTGGCTGTATCTGTGCAGGTGTGTGTGTGCTGTGTCAGGGTGGCCGTTTGTTCACTGCGTGCTGTGTGTCAACGCTCCATGGCCAGGGGTAGTATGCCACTGTTGGTGGCTGTGGCATTGTGCCCTATTGCTCTGTGCGATGTGTGTACATTGCTTGTAGTTGTTGACATGTACTGTGTGATGGGTGTGTGACACACTCATTGAGATGTGCTCCTGTTCTGTCTCCCACCCCTAGGTCCCTACAGGCCCTCCGGATTCAAATGCCATGCCACGCATCAGGTGCCTTTCCGCCCAAGGTGGCCGTTGTATTCATGTACAAATAAGACACAGAGGCACAAACAGCAGTTAGTGAAAAAGGTGCATTTATTAGCAAACTGTGACATGTGATTGTGTGTAAGGTGATGACAAAAGTGGTGCGTGCAGTGACAATGAGCTGTCGGTCATGGCTGCGTGATGATCAGGGTGTACCCACTGGTTCTATGTCCATAGTCCAACACACACATGCCATCCAGATGGCTGTGTGGAGTGAGATCGTAGTCCAAGTCAATGCAGTGGCTGGTCAAGGAAGGCTGAGCGGAAGGCTGGCTGGCTGCCTCACTTGCGTTTGGAGCGTGCGAAGTCCTCCCGGGAGATCTGTTTCCACTTCGGACGGCCCCTTCCACGTTTGCGAGGGGGTGCCTGCTTGCGACATGCTGGTGGTTGAGGTGTGATCACTGGCTGTGGACGCAGGGGAACTGGACACTGCTGCTCCACCCTGCGCCCTCGGCAGGTGGTGGCGGAGGGGGAGCTGCTGTCCCTGGCTGTGACCTCACCGCCACCACCAGCTCGTCCCATGAGGTCCACGATTTGGCCCATACGGGCGTTCATGGACCTCAGCACCCCCAGCACCTCACGCGTGTCTGAAGCGGACCGGACCCATTGTCCTTGGGCCTCTTCATAGGCCCCAAGGACTCTGGCCATGTGAGGCAGGGCATGGCTCCCAGGGGAGGCTGGCGTTTCCCTGACCCTGCTCTCCTACCAGTCC
Source organism: Calotriton arnoldi (assembly GCA_963921515.1). Lineage (NCBI taxonomy): Eukaryota > Metazoa > Chordata > Amphibia > Caudata > Salamandridae > Calotriton > Calotriton arnoldi. Next base: position 502,804 of record CAWUFW010009693.1, on the reverse strand, counting down.
TGCTGCCACCTGGCCTGCCCACTAGCCACATTGCTCACCACGGTCCTCGCTGTGGCTCCCAGGGTGGATCCAGTCGTCCGGGCCACCACCTGCGCTGGGGCTGGTGCCAGCGAAGACGTGGCGGTGGTGGCGGCGGTGGTGGTCGGTGCGGCGATGGTGGCGGTTGCGGCAGTGGTAGTGGCCACAGTGACCGTGGGTGTGGCCGCAACGACAGTGGGCAGCAGGGGGCTGGGAATGTTCAGCAGCCCTGGATGATGGGTTGGTGGGTAGGAGGGTCCTGGGGAGCGGCTGGGCCCTGCCACACCAGATTGGCCTGCTTGGTTGTCCGTGTCCGAAGAGGAGGACAGATCCTCCAGATCCGTGTGTCCTCGTTGGGGGCTTGTAGGCTGGCTGTGCTGGCTGCTGGCTCCATCCCCAGCATCCAGCAGTTCGTCACCTGTGGAGAGAATGAGATTTGTTATTGTGTTGCACCTGGCGAAGTATGTATTTGTCGTCTGACATTGACAGTTCGTGCAATCTCGTACATGGGTTTCCCGGAGGCGTGTGTGGCTGTAGCATCTGTAGTTGTGTGTGCTGGCAATGGGACTGTGTGCTGTGCACATGTGGCATGGGACGGATTGGCCATGCCGATGGGTGTGTTGCTGTGCCCCTACTTATTGTGACTCTGGTGTATGCGGGCTCCTGGCCCATCCTGGGTCTGGTTTGTACTTTGCTTTTGGTGTTCAGATGGAACGCTTGGGTACGCATATGGCAACATGGGGGCCATGCCCCAGATTCGCATTTGGGAGGGGATATGCTTTTGGGGTTCAAATGGAACGCTTAGGAACGCATATGGCAACATGGGGGCTATGCCCCAGATTCGCATTTGGGAGGGGATATGCTTTTGGGGTTCAAATGGAACGGTTAGGAACGCATATGGCAACATGGGGGCTATGCCCCAGATTCACATTTGGGAGGGGATATGCTTTTGGGGTTCAAATGGAACGCTTAGGAACGCATATGGCAACATGGGGGCTATGCCCCAGATTCGCATTTGGGAGGGGATATGATTTTGGGGTTAAAATGGAACGGTTAGGAAGCATATGGCAACATGGGGGCCATGCCCCAGATTCGCATTTGGGAGGGGATATGCTTTTGGGGTACATGCTGTGAGCCATGGGTGCCGAACGTGACATGTGTTGTGGCAGCATGACAGTGCATGGTTTGAGGTGTGTGCATGCTTGACATGGCCTGCATATTTGCTGTCTGTTGTGATTACTGGACATGGCATTGGACGCATCGTTATGAGTGAGTGATAGTTGTGTGCCATGCCAACGTATTGCAGCTTGTCCCATCTCCTTGGTGTGCAGTAGCTGCCCTGTGCCATGTGCATCACTGCAGTGCTCGGGGGGTGTGGCCCATGTTGTGTGTTGTTGCTCACAGTGTGTCGTGGCGCTTAATTGACTTCTGGCACATGGTTGGTCATGGGCATGTGTCTTAGCGTGACTGCTGTATGTGTGGCAGCTGTGCGGATGACATGCCTTTCATGAGACTGGGGCTGACGGATGGGATGGATGGTATGTTGTATGTGCATGGTGTGTCTGTGAGTTTGATGGGTTCAGTGGTGTTCGTGTGCATTTATGTTGTTCCACTCTGTTGCGTCTAGTGTTGTTTGTCTTACATAGGCGTAGTTGTGGGGTGTGTTGCTGACAGGCAGTAGGGGCTACATGGACAGGACTTCAATGGTGTTTCGGTGTGTGTGATGAGTTGCACAGTGGCTGCCGTGTGGGACTATATTCAGTGTGGCTTGTGCATGCAGACGTGGCTCCTTGGGTGTTGCTATGTCTGTGATGGGTCATGTGGGGTGTGAGTCTGTTGTTCATGTCCGTGTGCACATTGTTCACTTGTTCTGTTGACGGTGGGCGGTGCTGCGTGTTCGTCTGCTACGTGACATGTCCCATGTGTTGGTCGGTGTTATGGTCCTCATGCCTCCAGTAATCCAGCCCCAGTTTCCCACCTGCAAGTTGTTGCGTGCGTGCACTGTACTGGATGCCACATGGCTCTAGCGGGGGGTGCTCCATGTTGCAGGTCTGTGGGGGTGGGGGGTGTTGTGGGTCGTGGGGGTGGCTGGACACCCACTGACACCGATTGCTGTGGACCGTGATGTCTGCCTTTCGGCTGTCGTTGTGCACTGCGGTGGCTGACACGTGGCTGTGGGGTGTGGGGGATGCTCCTCCTTGCTGTGCTGTGGGACTGGGGCCTGGTGTGTGTTGTACTTGGGCTGTCCACCGTCCCACCCACTGCACTTTGTGTTCCTGCCACTTACCTGTTACTTGTCGGTTAGTGCAGCTGTGGCGGACACATGGGTGTGAGTGGGTGCTCGTTGTGGCGCTTCTGGCATATTTGGGGACCTGTTGGTGGTTACGTGGCTGGCTTAGTGTACACATGTCCCCACGCATCTTAGCAGTTGTTCGGTTTGGGCTGTGTGTGGTAGTGTCTGTTGCATGTGTGTGTGATGTGTTGTGTATTGTGTGCTGGACATGGGGGTGTTTGTCCCTGGGAGCTGTGGCATGGTGGTAGTGCATGTGAGTACATAGCGGTGTGCTGGTATACATTAGTTTGTACTTACCAGCCTCCACTCCCCCTGCTAATCCGGCGAGGATCTCCGGATGTATTACGACTCGCACCTTCTCCTCCCACGCTTTGAAGGTCTTAAAGAGCGCGGGATTCCCTCCGCCAGTGACGGCAGCCAGCTCTCTGTTTTTGCCCTCCTTCTTCTTGACCAGGCTCTTTACGTCATTCCAACGTTTGTTAATCTCGACTCTGTTCCTGGGCAGGGTCCCGACTGCATTGACCTGGTCTACGATCCGGTTCCACATTCTGTTTCTGGTGGCTAGTGGTGTGTGCTGGACCATGTTCCCATAGATTTGTGGATACACCTTGATGATCTCGTCGACCATGATCGTCAGCTCCATGGGCGTGAACTTGGGCATTCTTTGTGGTGCCATGGTGTTTGTGGTGCTGGTGCGGTGTGTGTTGTGTAATGTGCAGGGGGTTTGTGGTGCCGGTGTTTGGTGGTGGTGGTGTTTGGTGGTGGTGGTGGTGGTGGTGGTGTGGTTGTGATGTGTGCGTTTCTGTGGTGTGCTGCTGTCCTTGCTGTGTCACTGTGTCCTCTCCTCTCCTCTCTGGTTTGCAATGTAGCAAGGGGTTGTGGTCTGTGGGAGTGCTGCTTTTGTACTCACCTATGTGGGTGTGTCCTCATGGTCTGTTGTTTTCAGGTGTGTTGTGTCTGGGGTTCTGGCCTTTGTATTTTTTGTTTGTCCGGGGGGTGTTTTCGGGATGTGTACTGTGCTTGTGTATTTGTGCGTGCCTTGCTGTGTGGACTTGTTGGCCATGTTGTGTGCTATTGGTTTTGTGTGCGGATGGTTTCTGTGCAGGTACGTTGGCGCCATGGCTTCTGCCGTGTCGATTCTCATCGGCGTTGTTTGCGCTGGCGGGCGGTATATTTGTGGTTTTTCCGCGCTCATGTCGGTGCGATCGTAATTTCACATGCGGTGTGTCGGCCGTGAGGGCGGGCGGTTTTGTGTTGTCGTGCGTGTTTCCGTCCGTGGCGGGCGGTTTGACTCCGACTCGGACGTTGGCGGGCGGTATTTTGTGTGCTTTTTCCGCCGATGGCGGTTTTCGGTTTGTGTAATCGTAATGGCGTGGTCGGTGTTCAGGCGGTGTGTGCGGGCGGATTTTTGCCGCTTCCATGCCTGGCGGATTTATTTACGCCGGGTATCGTAATGGGCCCCTTGGTTTGTAGTTGGTCAAGTCCCTCAACTTGACACCCATCTCACCAACTGTAAGTGGTAGAGACTTGACTAATGATATATTAATAGAAAGTCAGAATGATGTAAATCCTTGAATATCCACAAAGTCCCTCATAAAAAATTACTCCAAGTATTTATACCTTATCTTTGACTTGAATGCACAATGAATGGCACTGGATGACCGTTTATAATTGAAGCTAAAAATTAAAAAGAATTATAATAATAAATTGTGAGATATCCATGATCACTTAGCAGTTGCCTGCACAGAATTATATGGATAGCGAATCATCAAATACTAAGCAGCACTTTTCAAATGATCTAGTCATCTGCGATTCTCTTTCACTTTGAAATAGTATCTCAGCTTAAGAAGTAAGCAACTGACTGAGAATTACAAATTGATTTGTTCTTTCTGGGTCACAAATCATTGAACACCTAAATCACACTTCACCTTAGATGTTCAATTCCACACATAAATCAGACTAAACTTGTTAATTGGAAAAACTGTGGTTTTGACTATTGGTGACATGAACTGCGAAAGATTGGTTGGTGCCTTTCCACATTCTGTTATCCACAAGAACCTTGGCTCTCACACGGCTGAAGGTAGCGGTTTCTCAGAGCAGGCAAGAGAAATGTGCAACTGTAGGCATTCCACTGGGTTCCTGCCACTCAAGGCCAAGCTTTTGGAATTCAAGGACATTTACTCTCAGGATAGAAGGTCCAGCGGGATATGCAGGATTCACCGACTTGGTCTGGACCCCTGCCTTTTTATTGGACAGCAGGGGGCTTGCACCACTTGCCGCTGGAGCAGAGATTTGATACAAGATTCAAGATAAAGCTGGAAACAACTCTCTTCACAGAAATCTGTCAGAAAGGTGGTAAATCTTAAATGCAGCATCAAATCTTGTGTTTCAATTGACTTTCATTCATAGGACTGGGTCAAAGAAAAAATGTTAAAGTATAGACCTATTTTGCGATTGGCGATGACCCTTAAGCAAATCAGAATATAATTTCCAGGCTTTACCATCCTAACTTTTGCAGCGGTTTTACCCGGTATCTCATCTGGGTGCATACTTTGGGGTACAATCTCTATTAAAGAGATTTTGTCCTAAAAAGACAAAATAGAGGGATCATTGTTCCCTGGTGCTCATCTCCCTCCTTTCCCCTGTCCTGGCTCAGTGACTCCTAGGGTCAAATAAAATCCCTGCACTCTACCTTCCATTTGATCCAGCCCACGTGTTGCTTTTTGCTCTGAAGGATTACGGAAGCTGACACAGGTCAACAGGAGTGAGTATGTGATAGCTCATTCACGAGCAGGTGTGATCTGAGAGGCTTCGATGTTCATCTTCTTTCTCTTCTGGACATATTGTGTGGTTTCCCTTTGTCCTGCAGCTGCTGGCTGTCCCAGCCACAGTGTATACAGTATACTGGAAGTTAACAACAGGAGGTCAGCCAGGAAAGTAAGCGGTCTTGCACAACACTGCAAGGGAGCTCAGGCAAACGATAGTTTGTTTAACAATTGAAATATGGATAACAAATGATTGGTTTCCAATGTTCTCTCTATATTCAATCACCTACACCAATAAGCTTTCTAAAGCATGTCATATTTAAGGAGCAAGTGGGAAAATATTTCCTCCACTCTTGCACCCCCTTTCAGAGGTGTGTAGAATTCTGGGAAACCAGTGCCAATTTGCAGTTTATTTGCCAACCTGTTACTTATGGCAACATTAAATGAAAAGCAGGCCTCTGTCATTTCAAAGGTGAAAAAAATCAGATGTTAAGAGCAAAAACGAATAAATAAATAAAGCAAACGGAAGGGGGAATATGGATTTCCTCACAATTTTTTAAAAAAAAGTAGAAGAGTAGGCCAAAATAACGGAGCACACAGTGCTATCAGAGTTGATGTGAATTGACGTTTGCTGTTGACGTTTGTAACGAGCATGGCATTTTATTTTTCTGCCTCTGTGAAATTCCATCTGGCTTGGACGCATGGAATGTAAGCCAGGCCTCTATCCTCCGCGCTGGCAGGAAATGCATATGTGAGGTATGCACTCCTGCCAATTGCTGACTATTCAGTGTCTTTGGACTCAGGCGCTGCTAAATGGTTTCTGTGCCAAGATTAAAATCTGTCAACGCTATGATTTACCTAGACATTAGCACAAGCAGTGAATATATTTTCTGAATGGCCCATAATGCGGCAACAAGATGTGCTAATCTATTTATCTTATGATGCTGATAGATATGGCAGGTAGCAGTATTATGTTGTTCTTTATGCAAAGAAAAATTAATCGAGAAAATGCAATCAATTTTAATGTTTACTTTGCATTCTTGTAGCCTTTCCATTTTGTTCAATTACTACTGATCTAAATGTCCACCGTGCGTTTATCACACGCTTCCTGTCCAAAACATTATTTTCATCATCTTATATTGCCTGACATCAGCACGAATTTTGAGCCTGGCAAACAGATGAACGTGTATATTTCACAAATATAATCTCTCTCGGGTTCCAGTCTAGGAATTTTTCAAAGGCACTGATAATGTCTCATGGGTACCAAAGAAAAGCAAATAAAATCGGCAATAGGCCCGTCTTGGGTAGTGAAAGCATCCATAATTGGCCGCAGTGGTCCCTCACACGTCAGGGCCCTGGTGCCACTACACCCTAGGGCAGAGGTCTTCAAACGTTTCTGCTCTTATCCCCCTACTCAAAATATTTTGTAGGCGGTCCCCCTCCAAAAAGTTATGGAAAGTCTTGGGTAATTGGGAGGGTTAGGGCTGAGCGCAGGAGCTGGGGCTTATGAGGTAATATCAGGGGCAGTTTTTCAGTAGCTCGTACTCCACACTAAAAGTGAGATGTGTAAAAGAGCAAACAGATAACAAACTGAACTAGACAAACAACACTACTCCATTAATTGAGATCCTCATGCTTTTGGGTCCCAATGCAACTGCACCTTCTGCACTAATGATAGCTATGGCTCTAAGCAGGGCCGGACTGGCTACCGGGCGTTTTGGCATGCTGCCGAGCTGGGGGCTGATGTCACTGCGGTGCGGGCTAATTTCGTTGATGGAGACCAGGTGTGCTACGAAATAAACAAAGCAAAACGAATTTCGTTCAGCACACGCAGGTCCCCATCAACGAAATCAGCCCCCAGCTCGGCAGCATGCCAAAACGCCCGGTAGCCAGTCCGGCCCCTGGCTCTAAGTAGTAGGATATCCCCTCTGCCTCTTTCACCCCTTCCCCACCACATCTGGCCATCGCTCCATTATTGAAACAGATTGTCTGTCCCTTTCAGTAAAAAAGAGCACCCACATGTAGCCCACCTCATCCCTAATGATCTCCCCATATCTTACTGAAAAGTATAAGACAGTCTTAATTGTGATGCAGTGGGCCCTTCACACTCCTGGGCCCCAGTGCCACTTCGATTGCTTCACTAATGAGACCTACTGGCGTGTGAAGCGGCAAGTCTTATCTGCCCCTTGATAAAGTCCTCCTTCCATCCTCCTTTCTGCCATCTCCCTGAAGCCTAATGCTAAAGTGTGTCCTCTTCTCCAATTATCCCCTCTCTTGGGCCATTGGTCCAATGTTGAAAGCAACGCTGGCACAGCAAGGGTGCACTGAGCCCTAATGCAAGAAAGGAATGAATAATGCAGTCATAATAGGGGTCTAGCTGTGCCCTCACACCCGTGGGTCCTGGTGCCACTGCACCTGCAGCACCAATGATGCCTACTCCTCTGCCCATTCCATTGGCCATTATTTCTAGGCCTGAGACCCAAAGCAGACTGTGTACCCCTTTATTTTGAAAATAGTGGGAAAATATCCACATCCCTCCACCCCCAGCCCCCCTCCCACCTCAAGGTTGCTTGTAATCTGGGCCCCAGTGCTAACAAGGAAAATGCCCCCCCCCCTTTGTGCTAGTGCCACACCCATTATTGGGGTGCAGTGGCCCCTCACACCATTGTTCCAGTGCCAATGCACCTGCTACACTAATGGTAATGATGGCCCTTTAAAAAAGAAAAATGAGCCCGCATTTCACAACACCTTTTTCATGCATCTCTCTGAAGAAGGGGATAAGCTGTCTCATTTTTAAATGAAAAAAATAATTCCACATAGCGCTGCCTCCTGTGGTCCATCTTTTTGATGCTATACATGGATTTCACTCCTTTACTCTTTCCCCTGCGCCATAACCCAGAAACCCCTGTGTCCAGACGATCAGACCTCTAAACATGACCCTTTTGGCCTCATCCCTTCTACCCTCTCAACTCACCTGAAAGAATGTCTGCATGTAAACAGAGGCCAAAGTTGACAGGGTGTATGAGGACTAAGGTGCCCATGTGCTTTTAATTGTACAAAAACTGTTCCGATACTTTTTGTTAAAAACAACCATCCCAGATTTGTTAATGGAGGTACCTCTGCATGAGAGTTAAAGGAGGGGGTCTAAAGTGATTTAATTTATGGAGTACCTTTATGCATCATGATGACACAAATTAATCTCTTTTAGAGATAATATGTGTTAGACTTGGCATCTTTGGCGTGGTTTCCCCTGACTTTTTGCCTCTGCCTCCTGTATTTTAGATGCTGTGCTGGATTTTGTTTTTACTGGCTTAGATTTTTTGGGCACTTTGCCACTGCTGATCAGTGTCCAAGTGCAAGTGCTCCCTGTGTAAATTGTTATTATGATTGGTTCTCCCTGATTGGCATATTTTATTCACTACTAGGTCCCTAGTAAAGTGCACTAAGTGTGCCAGGGCAGGTAAATCAAATGCTACTAGTGGGCCTGCAGCACTGATTGTGCCACCCACATGAGTAGCCCTGAAAAGGTAACTCAGACCTGCCACGCAGTGTCTGTGCGCAGTTGTTAACTGCCATGTCGACTTGGCAAGTGCACCCACTTACCAGGCCCTAACCTTCCCTTTTCTTACATGTTAGTCACCCCTAAGGTAGGCCCAAGGTACCCCTGTGGGCAGGGTGCAGTGTAAAGGCAGGACATGCCCTGATGTGTGTGGCATGTCCTGATAGTGAACTACTACCAATTTCGTTTTTCACTATTGAAAGGCTATATGTTCCCATAGGATAGAATGGGGAGCTTGCTTATAACATCTTATAAAGCATAACTACCCCTGGGAACAAGATAGGAAAATAAAGTTTAGTATGCCTGAACTCAGAATGTTAAAATGCATCTTTTAGTGAGGTTGATTTTTACATTCTGTGTTTGAAAAATCCCACTTTAGAAAGTAGGTATTTTCTTGCTTAGCCATCCAGTGTGCCTCTGCTAGGATGTGTATTGACTGTCTGGCTGTGGAGTGACAGGGGCTGGGGAGGTGCAGTGGCTCCAGAGAGTCTGGATGAGTCAGGGCTGGGCCAAATAGACCTGGGCTGCATTTAGAGTAGGGGAAGGAGATTTCTTTTCACCTGAATGGGTCTGGTCTGCTTTCCACAATGCTGTCTACACCCCCTCCCAGGAAACTGCACCAGAGAGGACAGAACTGGTTTTGACTAAGCACAGGGGTTCTCTGCACAAAGAGAACAAAGACATTTTGGGGTATAAGTATTAGACCCAAAACCCCTGAACTTTAGACTACTTCTGGAATCAAGAGAAACCTTTGCCAAGGAGAAGAGCTGGAGAAACTGAGGAGAAGTACTGCCCCTTTGCTGTGTGTCTGGGGTTGGCCTGCAGTTGCTGTTTCTGCCAAGGAAAGGAGAAGAACTTTGCTGTGTGCTGTGTCCCCTGCTTGAGGAAAGTCTCCAAGGCCTTGAGTAGAGCTTGCCTCTTGTTTTGAAGTCTCAGGAACACAAAGACTTCACCCCCAACTCCCCTGAACTTCCTTGCTGGGAGTTCTGACCTGCCAATAAGTGCCTGTGACTGTGTGGGACCTCTGGAGTTTGTTTCTGCTTTGGGAGCTGAAAAAGCAACACAACGACCAGAAAATCGACGCATCGCTCTTCTTGCGACAGTTTTTCCGACACAACGCCGTGGTGCGAGAAGAATCTCCCCGCATCGAAGTGCCACTGCCGAAACCGACGCAGCGCCTGTCGCCGCTGCAAGAATCGACACATCGAGGGATTGCGGCTGAAGAAATCGACGCAGCGCCGCTCGACGCAACCACATCGTTCGCCGACGCATCCCGGATTTCCACGCATCGTCCCTGTGCGTCAAGTTTTCCCTGACGCGTCACCTGCGGATCGGCTCAGAATAGACGCATCGCTTCCCCCTACAGAGCGGATCCGACGCACCGTTCCCCTGTGCCCAGAGGAACTGTTGCATCGCATCCATGGAGTTCTCAGCAAACTACACATCTCTTTGTTTTCCGACGCTTCCCATCGTTGCGGCTGTTTGGCCTGGTGAATTTTGTCGCAACGACAGGTACTTTGCAAGAAATCACGCATCCATAGTTTTCTATGGACTCAGTTGCTAAAACCTTTTGAAAGTCATTTTTCTTAATACTTGTGTGTTAGATTTTTGTCGTTTTGGTCTTGTTAAGTTTAGATAAAGATACATTATTTTTCTAAACTGGTGTGATGTCCATTTGTGGTGTTTTCACTATGTTACTATGAGTGTTGGTACAAATACTTTACACATTGCCTTTGGGATAAGTCTGTCTGCTCGTGCCAAGCTACCCAGAGGGTGAGCAGGGGTTATCTAAAGTGTGTATTCCCCTTACCCTGACTAGAAGCAAGGGTCGCTATTTGGACAAAGGTACCTACCTCTGCCAACTAGAGACCCCCATTTATAACATTGGTGGCAGCGGTGGGATTTTAACTTGTATTTGTACTTGACCCACAGTGATTGGTGTGCATCACTAGATTAGTGCAGACCTTTACGCAACCACATACTGTGTTTTATTTTTGGTTCTTTTTTGATCTGACCCTTGAGTTATCCATGCATCATGTCTCTAAATGGTAAAGCAGCAAGTGAGGTTGCAGACTTGCAGTTTGACTTTGAATTGTTAAGCAGTTTCAAGGTAGAGTAACTCAGGCAATTCTGCAAGAGCTTTGGTTGTCCCATGAAGAGCCATTTTAGAAAAGACGAGCTACAAAAGGCCTTAGGGGCCGGGTGGGAGGTCAGACAAGCTGAGGAGACAGAGGATGCAGATGTGGAAGGGGGTGCACCAGAGAATGGTTTCAGATCACAGGATTTACCTGTAGGAAGAGCAGCCTCTAGGGCTGGCAGCAGTCATTCTTCTAGAAATTGGGTGCCAGAGGAAATAGAGGAAAGGCGCAGGGCCAGAGGTCATGAGTTGGAGGTAATGAGATTAAAGGCAGATAAAAGTAAGAACTCTCTTGCTTTGGAAGAAAATAAATTGCTCTTGGCCCATGAGTTGAGCATGAGAGAACTGGACATTGAAGCCAAACAAGTGGAGTCCAGTACGAATGGTGGCAGCGCACATCCAGTGCAAGGTTTACATACCCAATGATGTAGTACAAAATTTCCAGAAGGGGGAGGATGTTTATGCATGGTTTGCATCTTATGAAGCTGCACTGCGTATGAATGAGGTCCCTGAGAAACATTGGGGGGCGGACCTGTGGAAGCACTTTGAGGCCACTGGGAGGAACACTCTGACACCTCTGGGGGAGGCGGGTGCCCTGACCTATCCCAATATGGAGGAGGCTTTATAGCTCAGGTATGGGCTCACACCTGAGCAGTACAGGGAAAAGTTTAGGACCTTCAAGACATTTGAATCTCATACTTGGGTTGAGTGTGTGAACATGTATTGCAGAGCACTGGATGGTTGGACAAAGGGCAGCAAGGTAACTGATTACCAGGGGTTGTACAATCTGATTGGTTGGGAGCACTTGAGTAGTCTGTGTGTTCCAGAGCTGTGCCAGCATCTGACGGATAGTAAGTTGACCAATCCCAGGCAGCTTGCTCAGGAGGCGGACTGCTGGACAAGTACTAGGGTCCACAAGGGGATTATGGGAAACCCAGCCAAAGGTGGGCAGGGTCCCAAGCAGAAGAGTGGGGGGGACAAGGGTAACAAAAGGAGTTCTCTAAAGGGCCTCAAAATAGTTCCCAGGGTAAGGATCCCCAGCCCCCCAGTTCTAAGAAGCCATGGCCCCCTAAGGGTAAGCCAGACAACCATGGTCCACGCAGATGCTATCAATGTGGTCAGGAGGGCCACATTGCGAGGGATCCCAAGTGCCCCAAGGCACCACCAGCACCCACTGGTGCACCGTCACCGGGGTTAGTTAGTGTAGTGCTGGGGGAGGAGTTGGTTTCTAGAGAGGGTGGAGAGCCAGCTGTGATGACCCTAGTCTCATTAGGAGACAGAGAGATGGTCCAGGAAACCTGCCTGCCTGATAACACTAAAAAGTACCTGCAGTGGGTGACCATCAAGGGGAGGAGGGTGGAGGCTCTGAGAGACACAGGAGCCAGTGTGTCATCTGTCAGGTGTCAATGGGTGTCTAAAGAGCAGGTCATCCCCAATGTACTTCATCCTGTAGTTGCTGCGGACAACTCTGAGTGCCTGTGTAAGGTGGTGCAGGTTCCCTTTGAGTGGGGGGAGGGTCTCAGGTTCCTTGAAGGTCATTGTAAGCCTGTCCATGCCTGTTGACTGTCTGCTTGGCAATGACCTGGAGAGCTCACCTTGGAAGGAGGTGGAGCGCCAGGCTCATTTAAAGATGTTGGGACTGCCTGAGTGGGCCTGTGTGACCACTCGGTCAATGGCAGCCAGTAAGGGTGATCAAAAGGACCTGGAGCCTGAAAGAGTGGCCCAGGTGCCTGCCAGAAAGAGGAAGGGCAGGGGGCGTGGGAAACCAGTTCCCGAAATTCCCACGGTCCAGGAGGAGGCAGAACCTGAGAGGGATGCCCTGGAACCTACAGGGGAACAAGTGGCCGAACTGGGAGACCTGCCTGAGCTGACCCATTGGCAGCAGGAAGGAGGTCACTCCAGGGAGGAGTTCTGCAAGGCGCAGTTGGAATGACGGTTTGCGGCAGCAGGCTGCAGACCAGGCAGCAGGGTGTCCATCAGCATCACATTTGATTTATTGGGAGAAGGGTCTCCTTTACAGTGAACCTAAGGTCGCTGAGTCCGGGGGAGACGGTGTGCTGGTGGTACCCGCGTGCTACAGGACCTTCCTCCTTTAAATTGATTTATTAAAAAATACCTGCACTAGGTGCAGTATGGTTAGCTATTACCAATATACATCCTTTGAAAACACTTTTTATCTTATACAGGGGCCAGTGGAATTATGCAATTCTGCAGCTGCTGAATTTTTCACATAATTATGGATTTGCCACATTTGCCACATAATCTACAACTTACAGTACAATATGCAGATTTTAACAAAACAATTTTGTTTCTAGCTCAAACAGATAAAAGTTACTTAAAAACATAGTGACATGTCTGCACGCAGTGGAAGCCCTTTGCAAAGTCTAACTAATTGATCATCTTTCAGTTGCTTATTTCTGTATTTGGCTTTTAAATTGATATTAATGGGGTGAAATCTTTGCCCAGACAGTACTACCATGTGAAAAAATGTCCAAATAATTAAGTAATCCTAGCAAAAAAATGTGCCTCATTATAATGCATAATTTCATTTTTATTGCTGCATAATCTATTAAACACTGCCGCATAATTTGGTGCTCTCTTGCCGCATAATTCCAGTGCCCTGATCACATACATAAAATCATTGTGTGGCAGCCTGTCTTATACAGTGTTTAACACAATTTTTGAATGAGGCCTTTCATATTCACATTGCTTTTTGTTACATGCTGGGACCTTATAACACTATAAATGCATGTCACTATTGTGCACTGCACCAACCAGGATTCAGTTCTGGGACTCTCTGGTCTCACATACAGACATCTGCAGTGATCACATTAACAAAGTTTTATAATGTGAAGGAGTGCATTTCCCATCAATTAGTTTAATGTGCATTTATTTTACACCTCATTTTACACTTCTAGGTGTGTGCATTATTTTAATGCAGTTGCTATGAACGTGTAACTGCAACAAAATACTTATAGAATCTTTTGTTGTTTTTAGCCAAGCCCTTGGCCCAGTCACCCTAGGGCTCAGGATCACAGTTGCCTTAATTTTTTTCCCACACTTCAACTGTCATGTAAATGAAGACCACATAGAACCATGAAAAATAAACAAAGTCAAGCCTCCAGGCCATCTTCATTTACAAGTACTTCACCCCCCTGGGAACACCGCCATGTACCCCCAGGGTGACGTGCCCTCCAGTTTGAAGGCCTCTGCCCTAGGGTGACCAGACAACCTGGATTTGCCCAGACAGTCCCGGTTTTCAGAGGACTGTCCCAGTGTCCCGATACTTTTAATAATTTTAAGTGCATGTCCCGGTTTTTGGGACAAAGGTGAGGTCATCCTGGAGAGCCAAATTTGAAGGTTTGCTCTTCTTTCACAAGTACCTTTGAAGTGTGGAAAATTTTAAGTAATTTATCTGTTGCTGACAGGCAAACAGGAGCAGTTCGACTGTCTTTTTCCAGCCAGCAGGCATAGCTAATGTTATGTAAATGCAGCCTTGTAAATGTGTGATCATGGGATCAAGGTCCAATGAGTGGACTGAAATGCGTTGGGCGTAGTAACCGCTTTTTGAAAATAAAGGAATACACAGTAAACATTTCTAGTGAAGGCTTTTTCATTTTTCTGATGAATGTGCGTCGCCAGTAGGTAGCTATTGCTAGGACCTAGTTTCCATAGGCAAAGTGTTTTTTGACTTGCCCAGAACTTTGGCTCCGTTTGACGAATCTTTCCGGAATTTTCCAATAAAAGTGTGCTGCTGGCTTTAATTGTGCAAGGAAAGTTTTGCAGTGATCCGTCAAATGGTGGCCCAAGTAAAAAGGGGGTCAAAAAAGTGTGTTTCTAATGTTAATTCCCATTGGGATTTTGAACACGACTACAGCCTCAACCAATGGACGGAATTACACCAAATTTGGCAGAAAGGTAGCTCTTGGTCCAGAAATAACCCCTTTTGTGATTTGGTGTAAATCTGTTCAGTGCTTTTTGAGATGTTAATGGGAAAACACATTTGTATATCTAGAGGTGCGAAGCCTTCGCAAATATTTCGCGACATGTCGTGAATATGCGCGCCAACATGAATGCTGCAACCTGTGTAGAAAGTTGCAGCTGCCATTTTATGTAATGTGACAATGTCCCCGGGGGCTGAAAATAAACATTGAAAGTGATAAAAGGGGTCAGGGTAGAGGTACCCTGACCCCAACGGTGGAATATAGGGGTGTTTGTGGAACCCCTCATGTGTATAACAAGTCAAAAAATGTGTTTTTCCCATATATGATATTCACAAGTTTGTCATGCCGCTCAATGTGGCCCCGTGTAACGTTGCAATGTGTTCACAAATATCACTGAAAAAAATACATTCAGATACTCACCCAGACACTAATGTACTCACTCGAAGACCCACTCGCACTCTCATACCCACTCAGACACCCACTCAGAGACTCACGCACTCACTTGCAGACTCACTCAGGCTCAGTCACAGACCCACTCAGACACTCATGTATCCACTCACAGACCATCTCAGACACTTGTGCACACACTCACAGACCCACTCACGCACCCACTGAGACACACATGCACCCACTCACTCACTCACCGACTCAGAGACTCAGGCACCCACTCACAGACCCACTTAGGCACTCATGTACCCATGCCCAGACCCATTCACAGACCCACACAAACACTTACGTATCCACTGACAAACCCACTCAGAGATTCATGCTCCCACTTACAGATATATGGATGTGTGAATGGGTATGTAAGTGGTTGTATGGGTGTGTGAGTGCTTGTATGGGTGAGTGAGCTGCTGTGTTGTGAAGCTGTATTGGTGAGTGAGTGGGTGTGTGAGTGGCTGTATAGGTCAATATGTGGGTGTGTGAGTAGCTGCTTGGTTAAAAGTGTGGCTGTGTGAGTGGCTGTATGGGTGAGTGACTGGTTGTATGAGGAGCTGTTTGGGTGAGTAAATGGTTGTGGGAGTGGTTGTATGAGTTAGTGAGTGGGTGTGTGAGTGGCTCTACGGATGAGTGAGTGGTTATGTGAGTAGTTGTATGGGTCTGTGAATAGGTATGTGAGTGTTTGTGTGGGTGTGTGAGTAGGTGTATGAGAGGTTGTATAGGGGTGTGAGTGATGTCATCAGTGATGTCAACAATGATGTCATTGACCATGTCATGAGTGATGTAATATGTGAGGTCATAAGTAGTGCATTGTGGGGCATTAGTGATAGTTAGCTCAGGTAGCTATATCTGCTGAACTTCTCTGGTTTTGTAAAATGTGAGACTAACTATAACGTCTCTGCAACCTTTGGTTTTTTTCAGTTACTTTCTAGGGTTTTTCAAATTCTATCTCCTAACTATACTCTAACGTCCCTGTAACCTTTGGGCCACCCGACATGGTAACTATCATGTCGGCTATGTGGGCCAGCAGCCGCAAACAGGATTGAGGACGAGTCCACTTGCAGGGTCCATACAGGACAAGATTTGTGTGCTATCCAGACCACATTTTCCACTATGCACAGTCTCCTTCGAGCTTCCCATTGGTGGGTGTGCAATATGAAAATGGCGAAGTGGGTTCAGCGATTGCACACACTGTCTCCGTTCAAGCCTCTGAAGAGAAGCATATGGAGCTTCGAAACGCGTCAGGCATTTCCATTACGGAGCAGCTTCTACAAGCGCATCCTCGTCCCTGCCTATCATAAACAAAGCTGTGGATCGAGTGCTACTCACCAGGTGGACAACCTTTGGAGCAGAATATATATATATATACATATATATATATTTTTCTTTTTTTTATAGGAGAGGGGCCCATGTGCCCCCCCCCTCCCTGAGCCGTATTCAGCCCCAGGGACCCCATCCCCTGGGGCCCGCATCAATTAAAGGTGGGTGCCCTGGTGCCCACTAAGGGCACCCGCCATGCTGACATTGGGGGCTGCGGGGGGAGCCCCAGGGCCCCTATAGCCGCAGCCGACTCCTTGCATGCTGCAGAAGCTGATATTGCTCACACCTGGATGCTACAGCTAATTTTTCTGCTCCCTCCGAGCGGGAGCAATATCGTGATCTGTTTCCCTTATCAGGGTGGGCAGAGAAAAAGATCAAAAGTCTGCTCCTAGCCAGAGCTCCCGCGCACTGGGAGCAGACTTTGTGTTTGCTCCCATGTAGTGAGCCGTTTGGCAGGAGTTTTAAAAATGCTCACGTCAGGCTGGAGCAAACTCAAATATTCCTGCCCGCGCAGGTATGAGCAGGGAAATAGCTGTTTCCCGGGGGTGGGCTCCCCGGGACACTGCAAATGTGCCTGCCACTGGATATGGGGTCCCTGGAGCCATGCGGCCCCCTCCTATTTTTAGACTCAGAGGGGGGCCTCACGCACCTCTCCCCTTAAAAGTAACTTTGGGCCCCAAGGGATGGAGCCAAAAAACAGCCTAGGGAGGGGGACACATGCCTCCCTCGACTTACAAAATACTTTGTGCCCGGGATGACGTTTTTTTTTTTGTGAGGGGGTGCATGTAGTCCCCTCCCCAGGCCTTTTTTAGGCCTCGGGACACCACCCCATGGGGCCCAAATTATTTTTTTTAGGGGGAGGGGGCATGCAGCACCCCTCCCTAGGCCATTTTTAGCCTCGGGGACCCAATCCCCTGGGGCCTGAATTATTCTTTAAAGGCAAGGGGGCAAATCTACAAGAAAGTGCCGCAGCGCGGCACCACAGGCCCTTAGGCTGCGCCACGCTGCGGCACTTTCAGAGCACAGGAATGCGACATATTTACAATCATATGTCGCATTCCTGTGCTCTCCCCTGCGCTGGCGCACAAACAGCTGTAAAGCACTTGCGCAGGCACCCTTGCACCATGGTGCAAGGATGCCTGCGCCATGGGGAGATTGTTTTTGAAAAACAATCACTACAGGCATTTTCCTCTTTCAATGCGTGCTGTAGAATGCAGCACGCATTGAAAGAGAAAAACGAGGAGAAATGAAAACATTTCTCACTCATTGTCTGCTACGCCACCCTAGGGTGGCGTAGCATACTGACGCATTTCCAGGTTTACAAATCCTCGTAAATCTGGAAATGTGTCTCGTTCCATGGGTGTTGCGTGTAAGGGGTCATATTTACAAGGACAGGAAAAGCCACGCAGGGTGGCTTTTCCTGTCCTTGTAAATATGGGGAAGGGAAATGCGCTCTCAGTGCGTCACAAAAAGTGACGTACTGGCAGCGCAAGGGGCTTGTAAATCTGCCCCCCTCCACATGCTGCTTTCCGCCCTGGAGACCACATCCATTGGGGCTCACTGTATTTGTGAGGAGGACCCCCTACCTAAACTTCTAAAGGCCCCAGGTACCCCTTCCCCGGCCGCTAAATTAATTAAAAGGGAGGAGGCCCTCTCTCTGAGCCATTAATGGCCCCGGGGATCCCATCTCCAGGGTCCGGCTCACTTGCTGTGTCCCAAGTAACCCACCCCCGGGAAATAGCAGTTTCCTTGCCCACACCAGCGCAGGAAGGGAAAGATGTGTTTGCTTCCACTTGGCCGGGGCATTTTTAAAACTCCCACCGAATGGAAGCAAACACAAAGTTTACTCCCAGCTGACAATAGCTTTGAAAGTGATCCTGCCGCCTGGGATTAGACTTTTGATTTGTTTCCCCGCTTGATGCAGGCAGAGAAACAGATCAACAGATTGCTCCCGCCTGGAGGGAGCAGCATCAGTAGCTACTCCCTGCGGGCAGGCCCAATGCCGGCTCCTGCATCATGCAGGCAGCTGGCAGGGGTCGCGGGGGCCCTGGGCCTCCCCTCACAGCCCTCAAAGGGTGTTTGGTGAGTGCCTTGGGTGGGTACCAGGGCACCCACTTTTTTTTAATGTGGGCCGCAGGCAAAAAACGACTCAGGGAGAGGGGCTACCCTCCCATTTATAAAAGAATGGCCCTGCAGGATGGGGTCTCCAGGGCCAAATAAAGCTCAGGGAGGGGAGCCATGTGGCCCCCTCTCTCTTTTAAAATAAAAGAGGGCCTTAGGGAAAGGGTCTGCAAGGTCTAATGAGGCTTGGGGAAGTAGGCAACGTTGCCCGTTCCCCTTTACCATGTATATGGCCCTGGAGGATGGGGTCCCCAGGGCCATAATGGCTCAGGGAGGACGCTTGTGTGGCCCCCCTTCCCTTTGAAAGCAATACAGCCCTGGGGGTGGGGTCCCCACAACCTAATGGTGCTCAGAGAGGGGGGTCAGGTGGCCCCTCTCCCCTTAATAAAAAGGCCCACTGGGATGGGATCCCCAGGGCCTCATAAGACTCAGGGTGGGAGCCACATGGTCACCCTCCCCTTTGTTGTGCATAGGGCCCTCTGGATTGGGGTCCCTAGGGCCTAATAAGACCCCGAGGGGAGCCCACCTCCCCTTTAACAAAAAAAGGCCCTGGGGAATGGGGTCCCCATGGGCCCGGCCCTGTGGCCAACCCCTGCCGTGGACGACCAAAGGGCATGTGCAGCCTGGGGTTGGCTGCCTTTAGGGGCTTGGCCACAGGGCCTAGCCACCAGGCTGAGTCAGAATACAGAAACCCCACCACTCCGTAGGGATGGAGGTCCCCAGAGGCCACAGTAGGCCTCGGGGAGAGTTTATTGGCCCCCTTCGCTAACATCCAAACAGCCCTGGAGGATGGGGTCCCCAGGACCTGATGAGGCTCATGGAGGGGGGGTCAGGTAGCCTCCCTCCCCTTTAAAAAAAATGGCCCTCTGGGATGGGATCCCCAGGGCCTCTTCAGACTCAGTGTGGGGTCCACATGGTGGCCCTCCCCTTTGAAGTACATAGGGCCCTCAGGATTGGGGTCCCCAGGGCCTAATAAGAATCGGTGAGGGGACCATGGGGCCCACCTCCTCTTTATCAGAAAAAGGCCCTGAGGAATGGGGTCCCCAAGGGCCAGGCCTTGTGGCAATACCCTGCTGCAGACGACCTTAGGCCATGGGCAGCATGGGGTTGGCTGCCTCTAGGGGCTTGGCCACAGAGCCTGGCCACAGGCTAGATCTTGGGGCCAAATACCCTCCACTTAAGGCCAAAGTCCGTGCACAGCGTGGGGTTGGCGGCATGGGGAGTGGCAGGCTAGGCCCTGCAGTGGGGGGTCGGTTTCACGCATAGCAGTGTATGTTTTACTTTTTTAAAACCTAGAAATTCACTGGAAAAAACAAGAAGTAAACACGAGTCATGGTTAGGTAGAAAAGTTCAGTAAAAACGTACCATTTTAAATGTAAAAACACTGATTACAGTTATAGTTATATTTTCTCAGTTGACTGTAACTCGTGCTCTAAGGTAACTATAACTGGCACCCTACCATTTACTGCACTTACTACTCATATTACATCACTTATGACATCTTCTATGACATCTTTTTGTTCAATATCACTGCAACATTTACCATTAAGAGGTATTAATAGAGAAAACTGTGCATGGTGGAGGCGTGAGTTATATAATTACCTTAGGGCACTAAAGACAACTACAACTGGTAAATTTCAGTGGTTTTTAGAGATTAAACCGTTACATAGTTACTGAACATTTAAAAAGTAGTTACGGTACATTCCCTGGAGCGTAGCTGCCATTGGTACAATAGGTGCAGTGACACAGCGCCCAGAGTCATGAGGGGCACAAATAACACTGATTTTTGCTATATTTCACTTCCCAAAAACCAGAGCTGGCCTTTGCTCAGATAGTGTCCTGGAGTGAGCTCAGTGCCCAGCCCACTCTTGCTTGCCTCTTATTCTGTTTCTCAACCTTTGAGAGGAGTAGGAGAAGGTAGAGGTAAAATTAGAAACAGTGTTTAAACACACTTTTCTTTGGACCCAGATTTAAGGGAGACTGTTGCAGGCAGTTCCTTCCCCCCTTGGGAGGTCACCGTCCTGGGTGTAGGACTAGCTCGTACATGCAAAAGGCCAGCCATGCCAACAGTCAGTCAAAGGTGTCAGTGCTTTTACATAAGCACAGGGCCCTTGGCATCCTTGCTACTGTATTAAGGTCTGAAAATAGGTAATGCCTTGAGAAACAAGGATAATTTAACAAGCTTTTGCAATGTAATAGATCTGTGTTGTGAGAGTTAGAGTTGTTAGCATTGTAAATGGCAATGTCTTTTATCTATGTGTTTTGGTTTTGGAGTGGATGTATGTGGTTTGGAGTGGAATTATGTGGGTTGGGCTGAAATTGCCGTTATGGAATTGGTGGGGTGTAGTATTATCATGTAGTGGAATTATGTGACATGGTGAATGAACAGGGGTGGGAGCTGCATAGAATAGATGGAAAGGAAGATAGAGAGGGATAGGTAGTTTGTGCATGAAGTAGTGAATGAACTCTGAATAGAGGGCAGAAAGATGTGAGAAAGAAGGGGGAGAGGCTATTTTGAACTCTGATTTAAAGAAGGAGCGCCTGAGTGTGCAGAAGAGACCCTGAAGAGGAGCAGAGTGTGGGTTTGGGGGGCGGAAATCTTGGAAAACGGCCCGAGAAAGAAATTTATTGGCAGAAGACGAAGTGAAGTAATATGAGAGTGGTGGGAAGAGTGTGTGACAGAGTAAGAGAGAGGTGTGAGAGAGTACAAGAGAGAGCATGAGAGAGAGAGAAAGAGAGAGAGAGAGAGAGAGAGAGAGAGAGAGAGAGAGAGAGAGAGAGAGGAGTAGGAGGGTCACCCAGATGGCAGGGGGAGGCGAGCGGTGGACTTTTGCATAGCGCGAGGTGGTAGAGAAGGTAGCATGTGTAGCAGGCCAGGACTGACCCTTTAGCAAGCAGGATTTTTAAAGGACTCTAAAACAAACAAGTGGAAAGCAGAAGTTGCTTTAAGCCCACAGAAGAAGTTACACTTGGAGTTTGAATTCTCGACTAAAAGAACAAATAGGTAGCCAGCAGCAGAACGATGCTCTGGTAAGACCACCAGGGATGAGGCACAGCCGAGGAGCCTGCAGGTGGAGGAGGGCCTTGAACTCCTGACCAGAGGGTCAGCAACAGGGACAGCAGTTACCAGGCAGAGCTGTGCAGTAAAGGGAGCATTCCACTAGTAAGGTCAGTGGACTGCAGCGGCTGCCATTAAGTAGTGGTAGTAGTAGTTTAAGCCACGCCACTTAACTGCATAGGCCACACTTCCAGGCCACTCCTCATTGGTTTTTATTCACTTAAAGCCCTGCCAGCAACTAATCAACACCAGCTCGGCGGCCCATCTGACTCCCAAACTAATGGAACCCTTAAAATGAACCACTGACCCATGGTCGCCACGCCCCAACCTCGGAGCCCTTCCAGGACACCGCCAGGCGCAGCTGAGCGAGGCCTCCATCCTCAGGTTGGTCTGGCTGGGTCACAGCTCTGTCTGCCAGGCATCCGAGGAGTGTGGATCACGCTGTTCAGGACCCTCGTGTCAACACCATACTCCACCCACCTCTGCTCCCTCCACCTTCTGCACGCCCCCACTGTGCCTTCGCATCTCTTGCAGTTAACTGGCGCAAGAAGGGCCCCCATGAGCATCATGAGGGAGCCTGCCGAACTGGCCATTGTACTGCCCCCCACGCACCGGAAAAAGGTCCCCCAGGCATATCCCGCTATACTGGGGGTACATCGCAGCCAGCCATCTAATAGTCTGCAAATGGCGCCCCCGTAATGTTATGCATTTGTTTTGCGGGCACGAGGACATTAAGTCATTTGTCCAGAATCATAGGGTGCTAAGGCAACGCCGAAACTAGATAATCTGTTCCCGTTTTAAAGTCAGTCGCCCTGACCGTTCCACTACCTGCGCAGCCATGAGCACACCCTCCATTTTTTTTTCATTTGTAAGTGGCCACCAGCTACACCAAGCCACACACAACTGTCGGCATCCGTTTATGTGTGTGCTGCATGGTGTGCGTGCTACAGAGATCTCATGCCACCCACTTCAGACGGGCACCTTCCCCGACGCTTCTTACTCCCTGTGGACTCATTTCTGGTAGAAGACAAGCCTGGGACCCAACGGTCTCTTGCAGTCACAATCGGCAATGGCGGGAAGTGGTGTGATGCCCGACAGTCCGGGGCAGTCCAGAGCCCGCTTTATTTTCCTTCCCCACTGGCCCCCTGCGAGTCTGCAGCTGAACGCCCCACTGTTGAGACGGACCCACAGCGGCCCGACCCTCCTCTGGGGGTCCCCACCACTTGCGTTCGCCCCAGTACCTGCAGCCAACACTCAGAGAGGATACTGCAGAAGCAGCAGAGTGCCACCCTGGGCCATGTTTAACCCATGCCAGCGCTGCCCTGGTGCAATCCGGGCGCTCAATGTGCCCCAATTGAGCTTTCACCTCGCTCGGAAGTGGACACCCAAACCCGACACCCCATACACATGGGTCCAAAGCCCCACTTACGCCGACCCTCAGTTATGGCTGCAGCGCCCCCACCCCTGTGACAGACACCGCGCCCTCCCACCTCAGAGAAGAATGCCCCAGGGGGCCCCACGCTGACCCCCGTTTCCCCACTTGAAGTTGTAATTTGACTCTTGGCACTCCTTCGGCCAAGGTTGTGGGGCTGCGAACTGGGCCTAGCTCCGCCCCCCGTGTGCTGCCACACTCATCGCACTTCCATCCCCCTAGCCCCACTATTGTCTCCTTGGTGACCACATGTTCCACAGTGACCACTAAGGAACAGGCAGGGTCCGCCAGCCCCACTTCAAGCCCGCAGCCAAAGAAAGTGCCCGTCTCACACAAGCCCTCGAAAGCTTCCGTACACCTCGTGCCCAATATGTCATCAATGTGTGCCGAGCCCACAGTGACCAGCCCTACCTGTGCTCGGAACACAAAGACACAAATGTGTGCTGTGTAGAAACAGTCCGCTCATTCACATCCCGTGCTCCCCCATCGGGCCAAACAGCCATCCCCACCAGCCTGAATGTGTGCGTCTGGTGCCAGGCACGTCGATCACATCCCCCATCTCATCACCAGATGCGCCAAGGCCAGGGCTTCGAGGGCACCCTTCCAGGCAAACACTGCTGGTAATTTCCCCAGGCACCCCAAGAAATGCATCATGCCCCCGCCACACAGAAAGGTGCTGACCCCGTGCATCCAAGGCGGGGGCTGAGGAGCAGCGAGGGGGAGGCGGTTCTCACTGCGCCCCATGCACAGCGCGGGGTGTCTATGAAATCTGCCCACATCTGCGCTCTGTGCATGGGACATTCTGCTCTGTGCATAGGGAGGCTTCAGCCCTGCCATCAAGGAGGCCCCCCTCAATGTGCTTCTCAGCACTTAATAGGACTGTAACCGCGCCACCTCCTTGTGCACCTCAGACCTCATGGGGGCCGTCTGCTCCCTTGGGTGTGCCTGTGCATGTGTGCGTGGTGCCTCGTCCCTTTCTGCACATGTATGTGTGTGCCTGGTGCTTGTCTGCTCACATCCGTCGAATGGCACCTGGATGGATGAGCGACGTGCCATCACCAGGCTGCTGTCTCTTTAACATACCTGAGCGCTAGAAGGACACACGCCTGCCACTCTCGCAGTGTATCACAGCTCTCCAGGAAGGTAGATGCGGCGAGAGTCCGGAGCAACTTCCGCGCCCCCTCACCCTCCACACACTGACCCAGCCAGAAGCAAATCAACCCCCAACAATCCTGTCCCACCTCCTTCCTTCCGCCCCCACCTCAGTGTTCTGAATCCCTGGCACTGTATCAGGTCAAAACCCCCCACCCCCTGCATAGCCCCACATCCATTCAATAAGACAACACCAACCACCCTGCGCAGCCCTCGTCCCTCCCAACCCGCACCGCTCCCCCCAGTCCTCCCAGTCCCCTCACCTGGCGGCTGCCAGGCTTTTGTTGAACCTACCCAAGTGAATCCGTTTCTGGTGGCAAAACACAGTGACCAGTGGCTGCGCATCAGGTTCAAGGCCTCTGCCTTGGCCTATAAGGCCTTGAATAACACCAGACCAGTATCTCTGAAAAATGTCTTCTCCTGGTACCACCCTGACAGACAGCATAAGGTTCACCAGCGCAGGATGATGATCGGTCAAGAAGTTCGAGGAACCTCGAGTTGGGTGGTACCGAAGCATTGGCCATGGTCTGACTAAGCTATGGAATATGATCTGGACATTAGAGCTGCCAATTCTCTTGCCTCATTCAGAAAAGACCTGAAAACTTGGTTATTCTTAAAATTAATTCTTCTCCCCTTTTTATTCCCCAGGGCTTACGGTGGTTTAGCGCCAAGACACCTCCGGGTAGGTAAGCAAAAGTTATATTAACATAACATAGCACTCACATCATGCATGTGCCATCTCTCCTCTGTGCTTCCCAGGAGAAAAATATTTGCAATACTATAAGGTCTCGCATTTAAATGCAAGACCTATGGCATTGCAAACAAGTAGCCGCCATTGTCCCGGCTGCTTCAAGGCGCAGCCAGGCATGGCCGCTTGAATGTAAGCAAAGCACGTCGTCATGCCCAATGTAGAAGAAACTCCAATAAAGAAAATTTTCTGTGTGCTGTGTAACAGAAAAACAAGGGGCAAGTAGCCATGGGAGGTCCTGAAGTAGAAGACATGGCCGTACTAAGGAGGGACTAACTAGCCTATTTAGGAATCAGAGGCAGCATTTACCAGGACAAGAGCACAAGCCAATGAAAAATATGGGATGGGGGAGTGGGCAGAAGCTTCTCTCCCGTACTGTACTACAACAGATCATAAAGCAGAGCAAGCGCTTGCACTCTAGCTCATTCCTATAAAAACATGGACTTTGGTAAATATTGGCATCTGAGCATGTCAGCACACGTGCCGATGTGTGAGTATGGCTCTGCTTCCTAATAGGCTCTGTGATGGGGGAATAATATACCTTATAGGTTTGACATAGGACTGAGGTCGGTATGTCCCTATAGGTATATTAATAAATTTACTTGTACCCAGCTAGCTCAGAGGCCACTAAACTCCTTGATTAACAAGAAGGGAGTAGTTTCTGGCAACACATAAAACATGACAACTTTGTTCCCTTTAGAATCAGAACGTGTCCCAGTCGTGGAAACAATAGATAACTATTTCACTCAGCTCACTCATGCATACTTAGTTTTCCTCAAGTTACCCAGAAAGAATAGTGGGCGTTTCAATAATTTATTGAATGATCTTGTTTCTCGTGTAAGTAATAATAATAGCTAGTACGATCACAAGACAGTATGCAAAATAAATAATGCACAGCGTAAGCAGTAGAAATAAATAATACTGCGCTAGCATGATCTTTAGTAGATATTCATTTACATAAATAACACAGTCTAAAAATGCGAGTACTCATAGGTGCGTTTCTAAGCTAGTTCTACCCCAATGTACCTAACCTAACCTAGGTGTGAGGAGAGGTATGAAGTAGGTGAAGTGATTCCTACTATGGTATACTAAGAGTATGTTAAACCTAGTATGCTAGTATCCTAGTAGTACCTAGTATGCCAAGAGTCCCTCTAGGTTTCTAGTCAGCTCCATACCTTAAGAATGAGAGAGGTGGGAATCTCTTGCCAGACTCGAACTCCAACACCCGCAGAAGTCAGATCACTGGAAGCTGGACTCTCTGCGTGCTGGGATGACAGCGTCTTCTCAGTGCATCAGGGCCGGAGAGCAGACTCCTCTGAAGTCGAGTCTCCTCTGATTTACAAGGGCTAGGGAAGGTATATTTATACCTGAGAGTGCCTCAGAATGTTAGCATTGACGTAGAATCGGACAGCGGAAGACGTCATGAATGAGCCCTAAGGTATAACGGTTCATGCATAATAGATGAGTCCTTGAAGAAATCAGCTAGTCCTGTGCTAGGAAAACTCCCGAAGCCTGAGGGTCTGTTCTTCAAGAACTCGTTGTGACATTAGGGTGGATGGATGTCAGAGACCATGCTGTATTTGGAGTGCACGGTTTAATGCCTAAATAAGGACTGGGATTTTATGCCTATATAAGGGCAGGGCGAATTGTGCCTATATAAGGACATGATGCAGGGAAAGCCCATGTACGGACACCCTAAGAGAATACAACACCCACTCCACTTTTGTGTGTACGATAATAATAAAATGCTAAACATTTAATATGCTAAACATAAAATGAGTACCGCATATTGCTAAGTATTTCTTAAAAGCATTTGAAAACTCATTAAAATGCAAAAGGTACTGTACATTTTAAGCATTGCTCAGCTCTCAGTTCAGGCATATTTTGGAAAATAAAGTGCAATTTGAATGAAATAAGCAGTAATATTTACATGTGACAAAAATGATTGATAAGTTGTTCAAAAATCAAAGTCATTTTATGTCATGAAAATTAATAGACTTGTTAGACAAATAAGATGACAAAGTGTCTGAGGAAGTACTGCGAAGTCCATACTATAAGACTAGTTCTACTTCAAGCAGATTGAACTTGCATTCAGTTTGGAAAAAGAACGGAAAAGGTTCAATTTGGGAAAAGTTCCAAGATTTTGAAATATGAAGGCCAAATTTTACTGAGTCTCTGGTACACTGTTGGTTGAATCACGAGTCCAGTGTACGGGTCTGGTGTAAAGCATGAGATCATCTATTTCTGTGAACAAAATATAGTCCACTGAAGTTGGTGTCAGTTGGAACACCTCGTGTAGTAGATTAGCTGCTACAGAGATGTGAAGCATCGCTTTCAGCATAGGAAGCCTCGGCAATGTTCAGCATCCGTTGTTACCTGTGTGCCTGTAGATCCATCTCGTACCTCAGCAGCAGCTGGAAGTGACTGTGAGATCTCAATGAATGCCGTCATCAGGATTGGTAGCCTCTGGGGACAACACAGAGCATGGGCCGTTATCGGGTCCAGCAGAGTATCGATATCCGTTGGCGTGCTGATGGAAATGTTAGACAGGTGTCTAACACGCATTCTTCACCGCATAGCAGGCATCAGTAGAACAGGTAAGATGCAATCTTGCCAGATTGGTCTGAATGACCGGAACCACGTGGTATTAAGTTCCCGTAGGCGAGGTCATGCCCAAAGCTGTACTATTCGCTCACGGCACGTTCGTTCAGGAGAGCTTTCTCCCAGCCCAGCTGGAGTGATGTCTGCGAATAGGCTGGCCATAGCGTAATAGCAGGAAGAGAAATAGAATTCCGGCAACAAGTGCTAGAATTAATGGTATGCCACCAAACATCGAATGTGCAAGTTCAGGATGATTCGAGTATTGCCTGGAAAGGTGCTAACAGACCGGAACAGATGCTCTTAAATACATGTGCAATTCACTTGTATCAGACATGTTAAAGATACGTCCTATCATTTCCTGAGAATGTATAGGGCAGTTTGTCACGTATTAAAGTCTGTATCTCAGCCGAAGTCCTTGCTACTTGTAGATCATAGGTTTCTTTGGCCGAGGTCAAAGGCACTGTCTGCTGTAAAAGCATGGCTTTCATTCTGCTCAAAGTATCAAATCTTATAAAGAGACGTTCAGCGAAGGCCACAAAGGCGACTCTGACTGTGTCTATTGGGGCAAACAATACTGCATGCAGCCAGTGACCCTGGAGTTGACCGTTACTAGATATGGGATGCCTGGCAACATGCCCAGCAACTCTAATCATTCAACATGAGGTAACTCCCATTCGAAAGTTGTCCAAACGTTGGATTAATCACAGCAGCTGGTGTACCCTGCTGATGGCAGGACAAATTGCCACAGAACCATTGCAAGCCCCGTGTAATGAAATGTCCTGACATATAAGTGGACCGCTCAGTGCACTTTTACAGTGTGTACCGCTCAAAAACCACTTCCACGATCACTCCAACATCTATATGTATACGGTAAATCCCAAGATGTCTTAATGTATTCCTTACCCAACCTTTCATATTTGCCTGCTTGCATTTGTTTGAGGCAATACTGAAACTGAAAGTAAATACAGGTAGTGTGATTTTGCCATGAATGGAGCCATTATGTAGCTGGTTTTCTGCTACTGTGAATGGTAACTTTTCCAGTTTTCAATGCTCAGCACTGTATACTTTGATCCTCTTTGTGCCAGTTCGATCTGTTTATCAGTTAGATTGTATTCTGCAAACAGAATTGACGTGTTGATAAAAAGCCAAGGCACATAGCCCGCATGCAAAGATTGCAGCGTCCAATAACACAATAGAACGTAATTGTGTTTGGCCTTGCTATAACATCGCCGAATCTTGTTCTAGTATGTCGATAGCAGAGGATACAATGTTGTCCAATGAATATATTCTGGAGGACAAAGTTGTTAACCCATTGTCGACCACAGTGAGTGTTTTCTCTAAATTAATACAATCAAGTTCAGTATGTTGCGTTCTGCGGCCTCCATCTGTGACACCTTCCATGCTTCATTATAAGCAGCATAGATGCCGGCACATATGAAAAGCGTTTTTGAGCGAGGTTTTCTTGGTCAAGCAAGAATTCCCTGCAGGTCTCAGTGCTTCTTTAAGTAAGGATAAGTGTTGTCTCACATCCTGTAGTGTAGATTTTGCAGCCAATCAAGGCATAATTTTCCTACACTGTATGTTGTTACTACCCCCAAATGCTGTCTTTGGACGTATCTTGGTCTGGCCTATGAATAGTAAATCCCTGAGTTTTGTTCAGAAATCTTTCCTGACAGTTGTTAGGTATTCTGTGGGCCAGATCAACCATTTTCTCCAATCAGGGCTTCAGATCTGTTGAGTTGTAGTATTTGGTCAACTGTAACCGCTGCCTGTGTATTGTTATCACTTGCAGGTGTTGGTACAGAAGGTGTTTTCATCTCTTTGATCTTGGCTAGTCCAAGACAAGATGTTTGTTGGACAGTTTCATTCAAAACATTATTTGTTCAGGGATGATACAGGCTCTAAATAAAGCTTCTATCCCTGCACTGCCAACCTTTAGTACCCCAGACAGTTTTGTGTCTATTTGTGTCTTTCCATAAGTCGAAACCCCAAGCTAGACAGTTGGGCAATAAATGCCAGAGTAAATCTGTTTTGTATTTGTTAACATAATTTTCAGTCCTGTTCTGTTTACATTTTTGTAGTAAAACGTTTCTGGATCAGATGTATTGTAACCTGAAAAATATGGAAACTTGTTAGCAAATGTTTTTGAACTACCTTGTGGTGGTGTAGGACAATGCCCCCATTGGTTAAACATAAACACATTTCTAGGGTATGCAGATTTATGCAAATAATGATGGCCATAGTGGTTATAGCAATACAGTTGTTCATAGTCTGATGAACCCTCCAAATATTCATTTTAGAAAATTCAGCAGATTTTTCTAGGTCAAACATTATGTAGGTTGCACAGTCTCAAAGTCCCAATCATCAGAATAGGTACTGGAGCGAAATGAGATCACTTAGTGAAATTTTAAACAAATGTGAATGCTTCAATTGTTCCGCCTGAGACCAAAAAATATCAAAATCTGTTTTGTCCCACACTATACCATCCTGTATAGGAGCGTACTGTGATGTTCACTGTTGACAAGTCTCTTGCTTCACGTCGGGAAGATTATGTGGTTTCAGGAAGTACGTTCTACATCTTTTCCTTCGAGTATTCACATGGATGTATCTGCCACTTATAAGCATGCTCACAGTTATAACCAAAGCTACCCAAAGCAGGAAAACAAATATTCCAGAAATAATCCAGAGCTCAGTCCATGGGGAAACCAGATAAGTCTTTTTCAGAAAGTGAAGAAAGTCTTGTACTCTGCTTGAATTTTAATGATGCTGGCGATAGTTTCAGTTCACTCGGATCTTCTGAGAACGTATCAAGGTTCATATGAAATAGCCAGAAGCAGTTCTGTCAATTGTTGGAATTGCATCAGGATTTGTAGAAATCGTTCTGGAACCGGTTGATCACTTGCTACATTGGTGCAGACAGGTGTATTTGGACGAACTGTTACTTTATTTTCAAGAGGGATGAGTTCCATAGCGCATTGTTGCTCAGTCCTTCATCTGTTACTGCTGAATTCCCAATGCGTTATCAGTCTTTCGAGTCTGAACCTCTTGGATAGTAGCGAGAGGATGCGTCTGCTACTAGGTCGAGAGTCCACGAGGCCTACTACTTAGTATTGGCCACATACTGTGGTTTGATGAGGTCGATGGACACAAATCTTTCTCGTTTCTTCCAGCAAGGGTCGGCAGAAGTACTGTTCTTGTTCCTTGAACGGCTAGGACAGGTACTGGATGTCTGTAAGAAGGTCCAAATTCCTTCTTCTCCGCAATCTTTTCTCTGACTAGATCCCCAACTTTTGGAATCCAGACCGGCCTTGCTGGGACCGCGGTTTTCCCCAGTGGTGGTTGGCTGCAGGAATATGTTGCTTTGTTTCGATCTTAGTTCATTGAGATCCTGTAAAACAGCCAAACGATCTTTGATATCAAACGGTTTATTTTCCACCACTGTGCCTACGTGATCGAGATCTGGTACCCACATTCTTGTCCCAAATAGGACCTCATATGGAGTGACCCCCTAGAGAACTTCTTGGCAGGTTATTTAATGAGCGTTGGACCTCATAAAGATGTTTGACCCACTCACCCGAACCTAATACCCTAGCTGTTATAGACTGCTTTATGTCCCGGTTTTCCTTTCCACAACCGAATTTCCCTCAGGATGGAATGGAGAGGTACACAATGCTGCTTTGCGGGCTGGCCATGGCTTCTTTGTAAGCCCGGGAGCTAAACGCAGGGCCCTGGTCAGAATGCTAGCGTGCCTATGCGTATGTGCCCGATAAAGACTACCAATCATTTTATAACACTTAGGCGTCAGCCGGCGCTGAGAGCCATATCCATAGGAACCTAGAGCAGGAATCACTGCAACCATGATATATTTATAGTTACCGTCCCTTTGCAAGGGACATCAGTGGTCAGATAAACACAAGCTAATGGTTTGTCTGAAATTAACAGAGGTGTCTGCGCAGGACGTTTTACTGTTGAGACTTTCATCTGTTGGCAAATATCACATTCTAAAACATAGTTCTTGGTTTGTTTCCAGAATGCCAGGCCACCAATATCTTTGCTTGAGTAAGATGCTGTTGCAGAAACACCTGCATGGGCAGAAGCTATCCCTTCGTGGGCTGCTAGGATTGAGTCCTAATCTACGTTCCTCGTTTGGAATACCCTATCCCCCACTCCAGGGATTCGAGCAAAAGGAAACGTTGTTCGCATCAATTATATAAGAGTACTTTAGTGGAAACTTTTTTGGTAACGCTGCACCACTGCCTTTGCTTGTAGCATTGACAGCCAACATTATCTCACTGTCTATTTTCGTTTTTGAATGAGTGATCGCAGCTACGGAAGCCGTCTGAGCAGCCCCCTTTGCGGCTTCGTCAGCAATGAATTCCTGCAACGTGAACGCCATCACGTTGATGACTCAGTGTATGGATCACGTGAGCCTTTGGTAGTTCCGTTTTTCAACTGAACTACTTGTTCCAAAGCGTTTTGTGCTTTATTGTGCCACCTTTCGAATCTTTGAAACCATTTTCAAGCCAGTTTTGTATATATTCATTATACGACTGAACACAGTAAAGGGAATCGCACACTATTAGTGTAGAATTCTCGATCTGTACTCTCAAGTGCCAGTTTGAATGCTTGAAGTTCAGCTCGCTGAGCTGTACAATCTCCTAGAGATTGAGTTTTTGTGACCATAGGTCTGAAGATGCCATCTCGTATGCGACCTTTAACAATTGCACACGCTGCACTGTAAGCTTGCTTACTCCTGTTGCGTGGCTGTGCGGATCCGTCAGTGTAAATTATGAATTCATACTGATCAGAGGCAGGATTTCAGTAGGCAGAGGACATTCTTGTTCATATTGTAGGAATGCTTGTGTTTTACATAGCCGGATCAAAAACATATTCAACATCTGTTGCAGCAAGAGAATTAAGCCATTGTATCCATCTTGGATGTAATGCTTTAGCATTTGGAATGCTCGCTTTAGTTACCGCCTCTAAGGCCGGTGCGGAGTTACGACAATAATGCGTTTCCCTTGGGCTGAGAGCTCTTTCTTTTGCTACAGCGGTTTGAACTGCTGTCCAGAGATATTTTCAGTTGAAATGAAGCGCATTTCCGCTTGTGTATACAAATGAGATTTGTATGCAATTGGTATTTTTCACCCTCATTAAATGTTAAGTAGAGTGAATCTGCATTGACCAAATTATTCGGATCACTAGGTTGCGTTGATTTACGCGTGTTTGTAAGTGATTTGCTTGCTAACATGTTAGCCTGGAGTGAACGCAAGATTTCTGTGTGTTCCTGTGTCCAATTTCTGATTGAAAAATCAGGTTTGATTAATGCATAGAGAGGTTTAACCCTTTCTGCGTAATTTAGAATATATGTTCTTCCAAAATTTAGGAAACCCAGGATGGATTGTAAGTTTAATAGCGTTTTTGGAGGTTGGAGCAGCGCACATTTTTCTAGAAAGTTAGCTGCCAAGCTCTTGCCTGCACTTGAAAGCTCATATCCTAGAAATAGGACATTGAGATGGGCAATTCTGGACTTTTG
The DNA here is from genome assembly GCA_963921515.1 of Calotriton arnoldi. Taxonomy (NCBI): domain Eukaryota; kingdom Metazoa; phylum Chordata; class Amphibia; order Caudata; family Salamandridae; genus Calotriton; species Calotriton arnoldi. Next base: position 469,679 of record CAWUFW010009693.1, on the reverse strand, counting down.
AAGTTGAATTTGTAGCCCTCGAGGCAAGAGCCCAATATAATGGTACTCACCCTGTTCAAGTGTTTTCCAGGTCATCGTCTGTCAGATAGATGTCATCGACATAGGACAATGCCTCGTTGTCATAAATTTGTAGTAACTCCGTTACCCTCGCTGAGAATAAACCTGGGCTGTTCTTGAACCATTGTGGGAGTCGACAAAATTGACTGGGTCCCCATTATGAGAAAGCTGTTAGATACCTGCTTTCAGGTGCTATGTTTTGACAAAAGAAACCATTTGAGATATCTAATGTGGTTTTATATTTTTACTCACAATGTTATTCATTAATGCTGTACTATGTGCATTTTGCACTGCAAAAGTTTTAGAACAAGTGTTTAAGTGTCTGTAATCCAAAACTAGACGATATGTGTTGTCTGGTTTGGAGACAGAAAGCAAAGGATTGTTCATTGAGGAGGTGCATGTTTCAATCACCCCTTGGTATTCAAGTTGATCTGAGATCTCCCTGACCTGTTTTTAGCTTCTTGCTTTATTGGGTACTGCCTCTGTGCAGTTGGTTCATGTTTCAGATGTATTTTATGGTGAGGGAGTCCTCATCCCATCCTACATGATTTTTATATAATGCTGGGGCCTGGGCTACTGCCCATTTCTGCAGCATATGTATATTTTAGGTGTATTGGAATATGATTGGAGAAGGCAGGCATAATAATGTCCTCGCCGTGTGGGCACTCCCGACCAAATTGCGGTGCAGCCAGTCTTTTTCTGCTAGAAGTATGTCATAGCCCCTTGATAGTTTTCCAAAAGAGTGCTTACACCTGTCTGGGTATGTCTCCCTCCATCCGGAGTGTTATTTCATATAACTTTTGTGGAGTACTAACCTGGTGTCTACAGTCTCAACTGTAATGTACTCATTCAAGTCCACTATCTCCAGAAGTTCCTTCAGGTTCTGGCGAGCTATTGTGACTTCTGCTGCACTGTCCAGCATTGTCTGAGCCCATTCTCCGTTCTTGAGTTGTGTTCTCAGGTATCCTCGGCATGTCTGATCTTTAGACCTGCTACTTTCTTTTTGGAGAATTGAGGTTTTGATTTGTTTTGTAGCGTGTTTTTCTTCCTTGGATTTCACGCGTTCTTCTCTATGTTCTGACCGTCCTCTTCTTTCCGATGTCTGTGATGAGATCTGAAAGGTACGAGAGGAACGTGTATCAGTATCTTGATACCTGTAAGGCTTTTCAAGTATCCCTATTCCTGAGGTTATACCTCCTTTCAGAGGAGCTCCTTTTGAGGAGACCTACCTGGATTGAAACGTTTCTCGTTGAATTTTGTTTGTTAGTCTCCCACTTCTTTTAGAAGACGTAGGAGTTTGTTTAATTGAGTCCTTCTCAGGATTTTCAGATAGTTTCGCTTCACTGGTCTTCCACCCAAAACTATCTCTGCCTAATTCTGCATAAGATTGTTCAATTATTCTGGTTAGGCCTCAGTTTGATGTTCTGTAACATCAAATTCCCTTAATTTTGGCGGATCGCCACTGCTGCTACCTCTCCCTTTAATATTAGATAATATTATTGTTGAGACCTGGTCGAAATTTTCAGTAATTTCATACCTAAATTCAGAGCAGGCTCTGCCCCCGTATTCGCTTTGAATTTGTTTCAGGACATCTGGTATTACCGCAATTGATGGAATGCCATGTTTTAGTATAGATGGCAGCAAAGGCTGAGGCCCCGTGGTGCAGTCTTCCAGTTGTGGTGTGATCCCCATCGGTAAACAGATGGTTAGGATTCTGTGTTTCTCATACGGGCTAGTATTTGGAAATACTGCTTCGATTTGAGTAATTTTTGAGCTATCCAGAATGGAATTTGTTCACGTTTTGTGGGCATTTTCCCATGACTGCGTATAGAGTCTGTGGTGTAATTTTAGTGCAGTCCCGGTTGAGGGGTCTGATTTGAAGTGTCAATGGTGGTTGGACTGTGAAAGTCCGCATGACATATTGGACCAATTGTCTATAGATTTTTATCAATTCTGTAAGTTGAGTAAAGTAGTTCCTCATCTGACATTATATCCAGTTCAGGATGAGGTGTGTAGCAGACTAGAATCGGCCATGTTGCTCTGGTCTACCTAGTGGACCGAGCCTGGTAATGTTTCTGTGATGTTTTAGGGTGCCTTTAAACCAGAGCTGATGCTCCTGGGTATGTAAATGGAATTTCTATCCTCGAAAGGAATATATTCCTCTGGTGGATCATCTTCTTTGTAGAAGTGAAACAGTTTTGTTACTGAATTTGATTCAGGAAATATTACCCATGAATAAGTACCTCTGTCTGAAAGGATTCGTGTTGCCTCTATCATGAAAACTGCTCTGCCGCCTCTTGGTGGTAGACGTGTTTTAAACGTTTTAGAGTGATGGCTCTTCTTAAGTTTGGATGGATGTCTATAACACCCTTCTCAGGTTCATTTAAACCTGTAAAGTTAAAAGCTGCTAAGGCTGGGTCAGCCGCAGCTCACCGGTTCCGGTCATTCTGTTTTTGAAAAATGTAGAACAAGTTTCAAGGAAACAAAGATAAGGTGCACAATATTTTGGAACACTGTATCCTTCAATGTTGAGCAAACCAAACAGCTAATATATGGGGTGCTTCCCTATGTAGCCATGGCGAATACTTAACCCTGCCCACTCCAGACGTCTTTGGAGTATATGGGTAGGGGTCTCTGAGAGAAAAGGCACGGCTGAGTTACTCCGGTATCTAACGTTAAATTACCGCCTTACCAAGCCGTTGGGCGCCATGTAGTGTAGCTCCTATTTCCCTAATAGGCTCTGCGCATTGGAATAATATACCCTATAGGTTTGACATAGGACTGAGGTCGGTATGTCCCTGCATCAGTATATTAAACTTAATTACTTTAGCCAGCTAGCTCAGAGGCCACTAGAAACTCCTTGATTAACAAGAAGGAGTAGTTTCACTGGCAGCCGCAAAATATGACAACTTTGTTTCCCTTTAAGAATCAGAACGTGTCCCAGAGTCGTGAAGCAATAGGAGGATAGCTATATTCCATCAGCTCACTGCGTGCATACTTAGTTTTCCTCAAAGTTACACAGAAAAGAATTAGGCGAGCGCGCTTCAACAAGCATTTATTGAACAATTCTTTGTTTCTCTCGTGTAAAGGCATATGTGCTGTTACTGATCACAAGACAGTATACAAGATAAATAATGTACAGCTAAGCAAGGTAAGAAATAAATAATACTGCGCTAGCATGATCTTTATAGTAGATATTCATTTACATAAATAACACGGCCTAAAAATGCGAGTACTCATGCGATGCGTTTCTAAGCTAGTTCTACCCCAATGTACCTAACCGTAACCTGGGGTGTAGGGAGAGGGTATGAAGTAAGGTAGAACTATCTCCTTACTATGGTATACTAAGAGTATGTTAAACCTTAGTATTCCTAGTAATGCCTAGGTATGCCTAAGAGTCCCTCTAGGTTCTCTAGTCAGCTCCATACCTTAAGAATGAGAGAGGTGGGAATCTCTTGCCAGACTCGAATCCCAACACCCCGGGGCGAGGGAAGTCAGATCACTGGAAGCTGGACTCTTTGCGTGCAGGGACGTGACAGCCTTTCTCAGTGCGCGTCAGGCCGAGAAGCTTGGAGCTCCTCTGAAGTCGAGGTCTCCTCTCTGATTTACAAGGGCTAGGGAAGGTATATTTATACCTGAGGAGGTACCTTCAGAATGTTATCATTGACGATGAGATCGGACAGCGGGAGACGCCATGAATGAACCCCCTAAGGTATAACGGTTCATGTGACATAGGGGATGAGTCCTGAAGAAATCAGCAGTCCTGTGCTAGGGAAACTCCCGGCCCTAAGGGTCTGTTCTTCAAGAACTCGTTGTGACGTTAGGGTGGACGGATGTCGGAGACCATGCCTGTATTTGGAGTGCACGGTTTTAATGCCTTAAATAAGGACTGGGATTTTATGCCTATGTAAGGGCAGGGCGAATTGTGCCTATATAAGGACATGATACAGGAAAGCCCATGTACGGACACCCTAAGAGGAATATAACAGATGGTCCTATATTGGCTTTTTGCTACCTGTGCAAACATATACTTTTGTTCATGAAGGGCACTGTAAGTGCATTCGCATCTGTAGTATGTACTTACTGAAAACACACCTGCACAGAAACACTTGCCATGGTCTGGCACAGTTGTGCAATATGGAATTTTACAGCCGCATAATAGACTCTCTGGTGCGAAAAACACCTTTTCCTGATTATATTTATGTTTGTGTATTTTGAGTGGAATGTCAGAGTCCCTAAACACTACTGGTGTAGTACACAAATATTAGTAAATTAAGGCAGTTTTACATTCATTGATTTCTCCTTTCCTAATGATATTTGATAATGCTACATGTTTTGGCTGAATATTTTGAAAGAGGCAATGCACTGATAAAAGATTCATCTCAGTATTCTAACATGAAGCCATCATCATTATCCTACGGGAGAATTTATAGTATAGCATTCATAATTGTTTTGACAACATTCCTACATTAGCTGTTAATAAACAATGTAACTAAAAGCCATTACTTCTGTTCTTTCTTTCTCTTTAGTAAATGGTTTGTTTTGGGGGTGTGCCTGTGCATGTGCTCTGTGCCTGTGGATATTGTGTGTGTTTGTGTTCACATGACTGCATGCTTGCATTAAAATTGAATAGACTGCCTGGCGCAAACCTGGGTTTCTTTCGGCTGTAAAAACTGTTTAACCTGTCTTTAATGGTCAACATAATTGACTTCTTTTTCCATCAAATATTTCTAGATGACCTCCTCCTTTTATTCAGTGCTTAACTGACTTTCAAGTCTCATCGCATAGCTGGATATTGTGAGATATCGGGTTATTACCCAGGTGCAGCAGAATATAAAAACCCAAAATTTTAATAAACCGGTGTTGTGTTATGGAGACTTTCAATGATAACACCTTCGATTCCCCTTGAGATTTATGGCACATGGCAATATACTTTTCTTCAGAACAATGTGTGTGAAAGAATGAGCAAAATTCCAAGATCAATTTACTAAAAACAAGATTTATGTGATGAGAAATTCACACCAAACACAAAAACCCACGAAAACGACAAAAATCTAATATAGGGAACAAAATACATGATTTTTTAAAGTTTAACATTCAAAAACCGTCAAAAAACACCAAAGTATCAATGCTAATCAATGGGTGTGACTGACCGGGTCCAGGTCTCTCTTTAGGCCAAACGCAGTGGAATGGAGGTGAGATACAGCCCAGTGATTCACCCTTGCCAGCAGTGTTACCTCCTGATTCAGAAGAAATTATGGTAGTCAAAGAGTTCTAATGGAGCAATGCAGGGTGCTGTGTTTGGAGAAGGGTCCGTAAGCCTGGTATAAAAAAACATGTAAAACCTCAACAAACCAATATGTGACTAAAAATATAAAAAGCCAAATCATAACTTGAAAATAACAAGAGAAGGGGGGACGTGGCCAAGAAGACAGCCGCTTTCTTAGAGTGGCTTTGTTGCCCAGAACTCATCCCCCAGTATATCCGTGCACTAATCCGATGCAGTTGACCCCAAACTGATAGTCGGATAACGGCTGGGGCTCCGGGGGGCGCGTGGAGCGAAGCGCGCCCACTGAAGCTGCCGAGAAGGTTGGAGACGGACCTGCGGCCTGATAGTGAAAAGAAAGCCCCGGCCTCGATCACGAGATCTGGAGTCACGGTCGCTGGCCGAGTACGTAAAGTGGGTGGAGCCTGAGCGAAAGCACTCTGCAGCCACTGGGACGGTGGGTTGTCAAGACAAAGAGCCGGAGAGTACACCATCACGGCGACCTATCCGAAGTGGCCCGCCGACGGTGAGTGCTGGTGGAACCATCATCGCTCAGTCCCTGGGAAGAAGTGGGGCCCTGAGACGGGGGTAGCGAGGCACGGAGGGAGTCCGGGGTAGTAGACCAGGCTCTCGCCTACAGCAGGGGAGGCTGGTGACATTTGAAAGTGGTGGGGCGGTAAAAAACCGGGAGGACTGGATGTGTATCGGGGTGAGAGAAGCGAAGCTAGTCCAACTGTCAGGCAAAGGCTGGTTGGGGGGAGTGGGTGCGCGGGGGGTTTCTTCCCTGAGAGACATTTTGAAAAAGATTGGGCAAATGGATTTGCATTTTCAAAGCAGAAATTTGAGAAAGTAAAGAGAAGGTTAATAAGGCACTTGTGAAGGCTGTGAAGTTATGACATCAAGAAAAGCATTTCTACATGAAAATGATATGAGTAGCTGCTTGGCTCAGTATAACCACAGAATGACATCACTTTTCTCTAGGATATACACCCAAATTACAGCCTGCATCAGTGATTGTCATTGCTTTTATATACTAAAGTGTCACATCACACCAGTCATTGTCATCATATGCACAGTTACCCCATAACATGGGCAGACATGCATCTCATGTAACCCACTAACCACCACAGACCATTTACAGTGCCTTAGGATGCGTCTCTATTTCCCGCATATTCCGCCAATGCCATGATGTACCTCTAGGGATTTCCCATTTGCCAATCAACCCCATGGCAGTGCCCCTCATACCCCGCCTGCCATTTAGTGCCATGATGCTTGCCCTCAGAACTCTGACTAACAACACTTAGAGCCATATTGTACCTCCAGAGATCACCTTTTAACCATTCCTATGGATATAATGTGCCAGCGTTAGCCCCTGAAATGTCGTATAAAATCGTGATGTGCTCCAGAGTAATCAATGGCCATAACGTGCTACAGATATTTTTCCCTAATCCAGTTAATGGCATGATACACCCCAGGTGCACGAGCCATATGCCAACCTAGACCTCTTGATGGGCTCCAATTACTGTGTTGGGCTAGTTAGCTCCTCTGGTGCTCCAGTATTCTCCTTGCAAACCTGACAGCTGCAGTGCGTAACCCACACAGGCTAGCTTCAATTAAACATTTCGAGCACAATCCATGAATTAATGTATTCGATCCACAGTCATGCATGATCTCAGCAGCATAAACATCGCACCAACACCTCTCCACCGACACAGATGCAATAAACGGATAAACACAAACAGGCAGGCTAAGTTAACGTTGTAATGTCATTTAGCATGGGCACTGCCATCGAGCTATTCCTACACGCTTCTCGCTGCCTCGATCACCCGGGGCAGCCGCCTACTCTATCCACTCTACACCCTTATCTTCATACGTCCCCCCGACCTCCTCCACAGCCCAGCTGCTGTCGCTGCATGCGTGCTAGTCCGTACCCGTGACTAGAGCCAGTCCAAATCTCCAGGATAAAGCGCGGAAAGCGTGCGGACGTTTTATTAAGTTTCTGCTAGGGTAAAATGAAAAAAATATGTGGAGAAAGCCACAATAGCCGGTAGAAACTATGATCCAAAGTATACACTTGGGTGTGCTAATGAAGCACATCAGAGTTCAAGGCAAGATGTTTTTGCTTCAATCTAACGCTTGAGAAAAATTAGCACTATGGCAGTGCCTGCTTGCCCTCACTGTGGCCTCACAGATGCACACAGAGCATGTGAGATAGCAGTAAAACATAACAAAGCTTTTAAGTTAGCATAACTGGGCCTCAAATCCCACTCTCGCTTTGTTATACATTGCACACTTCTAAAGTTGACATATTCTCTCATTTCTCTGCCTGAGCACCGAGTTGCAAATGTGACCTTCAGCATTTCCATAAAACACCACTTTAATTCAACCCGGCTTCATGGCCCCATTTGTTGTATCTTTTTAAAGTATTCTTCTTTGTGTTCCGTGATGTTCCTGGAAGAAGGAGTGGAGCTCGACTGCATCTTTTTACAAGGCCACTCTCTGGCGTAGTGGAGGTTGTGTCTATATTTTTAAAAATGCCTTTGCTTTCTCTCTCTATACAAAATACAGGATTATTCAATAGTAGTATATTAAAGTGATTTTTCATGTGATGTGTGTTCTGTTTTAACATTTGATATTGTGATGTAACTTGTTTCACACCACCTTGATAGTATGATTTCTCGGTTTGAAAATACATAGCACTGTATTTGGGGTCTGAGCCACAAACCTCCCTCTGGTCTTTCTGGAGACAGGCTTCATGCCAGATTCACTACCGATTTAAACCTAGAATAATTCTCAGAACCTTTTTTTATTCTTTAGAGACATTCCTTATGACTTTGTATTAGAATATTTCCTCTATTGGTTGATAACGGTTTGAATTGACTAACAATTTGCCTTTTGCAAGGTTTCTGTAGTCGTTCAGTCAATAAACCGTCATGGTTTGTGTTCTCTTTAATCTTGTCCAGATTTTTACTGAGTGGCTTTTTCCTATGTGGGTTTTCCTGTAGCACAATGCCTATCGCCACTCATCCCATGGGACTCACGCGGCTCCATTCCGGCGACGTATCAGTTCTTTTTATGGTAAAGAGCGGACACCCTCATGATGTAACCCTCAGTTTCACCTGTTTGATGTAAAACGTCCGTACACGTGGTAGGGTCTTGGATGGCCAGTCCTCCGGGTGTCGGGTGTACAGTCACTACTGTGCTGCACCTTTGCTCACCCGTGTTAGAAGTGGGATTGCTGCCGTCCGCTCTGCCAACCTCCCATCCCCTCCTTCTGGCTGGGCTCTGCCTCGAAGCGCTCCGGCCTTGCCATCTGTCGCCGTCTTCTCTGAGGCCACCTTCTCGGACTTTTCAGAAAATCTAACCCCGCCAGGAGGGAATGGATTTGCTTTTCAGCCTCGTGGCAAAAGTCAAGTGCTTAAAGTATCCCTGGAGTACCTAAAGCAGAACTGTGTGCAACAACTGATAAGTAAAATTACCACATTCGGAGCGGCAGGTGCGTGCCAGATATCATCTACTGTATATAACCCACCTAGCAATCTAGGTCTCCATTTATTCAGTGATTTCAGCCACTGGCGAGTCGCGGCTCGCGGGGGGAGGGGTGTCGCGCGGGGTGGGGGAGTTTCAAAGTGGGATATAGAAATCCTACCTGAGCAGCCCAGGTCTGCCGTCCGCGCTGCCTCGGGTCCGTCATATGCGCCAGCCCCTCTCAAGCCAATCCTGGCGCTGCCAGCAGCGCAGAGATTGGCTAAGGCCACCGGTTAGTACTCGCCCGCCTCTGCCCATTATTAGGAGACTCGGAGGTTTGAGCCTTTGCTCAGCCCTCGACTCTCCTAATGGGCATCGCGTCAGTCTAGCAGAACACAAGTCGCATGACTGGGCACGGCGCGAAAGTTACGCTGCCCTTCCCCACTCATGCGCACTTGTGCTGCTCCTTCGCCAGCCCTAGTCCGTCGGACAATCATGTCCAGTCAGCATGAAGCGGACCGCCCTTACCCCCCTTCCAGACTCTGAAGGGGGTGGGCGTCCGACGATCCTGCTGACTGACATGATTGAACCGTTCTCCCCTCGAGCGTCTTTGAACTTAAGTAAACTGATTCCAGTTTACTTAAGTTCAAAGACGCTGAGGGAGCTGCGGGCGGGGGGGGCTACGCCCCAACGCCCCAATGGACGCACCGCGCCTGGCCTACAGTTTGGACGTCGGTAAAGCTCCGAGCAGCCACAGAGCCCCCAGAGAGCGGGAGACGAGCTAGTGCAGAAACATCAGGAAGCGGGGGCGGCCGCGAGTGGCCCGGTGTGAGAAGGTCCCAGGCCCAACCAATTGACGGGGGTCGGAGTAAGACAACGGGACCGGATAAATGACAAGCTCGGGTCTGGGCTACACCCAGATAACATCAAGATCACCGGTGGAAACAAAACCAAAAAAAACCACGAAGGTTCCAAAGAGACGCAGTGGGCTGGTCAGGAAGAGGGGGCACTGAGAGCTCCCGGGAAACTTGACAGGCCGCGCGGGGCTTCCAACTACCTGCGGCAGGCGGCAGGGAGTACCTGAAGGCCCACATCAAGGCCCCCCCCTCCTCAACAAGGCCAGCCTCCCGAGTAAACATAACGGGGGCCCGTGGCTTGAAGGGACCGCACCAAACTTAGATGGAGAAGTTCGCCCTACCCAGGGGCCCGGAGGGGACGGACCCACCCGGAGAACAACCCCTCTCCTTACAAGACATTATGGCAGCAATACAGGGTGTACGTACAACCCTAGAAGGGAGAATAGACAATGTGGGAGCGGAGGTGACCCTGATACGGGCGGATCTGCGCAACATGGGTACCAGGCTCCAAGCAGTGGAAGAAACCACGGGGACACTCACACAAGACACTAAAGCCCTACAGGAAAGAGTGGGGGAGGTTTAGGCCATGACTTCCAGCCTGGAAGCAAAGGGGCAGATTTACAAGAACTGGTGCATCCCTGCATATTAGCAGGGATGCTAGTTTGGAAAAAAGTAGGGACCCCTACATACAAAGAATAAACTTTTTACCTATAGGGAAAACAACATAAGGGGAAAGGAAACTATGCTAACAAGTGTATAATAATCACAAAATGTGCAAATTCAGGACATCATGATAGTTATTCAATAAACACAGTGCATCATTATTGATAAATAACTTTGTCCATATCAATTGTTACTTTATATAAAAATCTTTTTTATTTTCATTATGTTTTATTTTTTTCAAAGTATCAAAAACCATTTTTCATCTTATAATTAAAATCCATCAATGCATATAAACTGAGGTGTATATATATATACAACATAATCATGTATTCATAAGGAGAGCGATGCAGTTAAATTATACAATTGATTAAACAATTCATAACAATGTATATTTATTTAACAAAAGAGAGGGTCCAGATGGTTCATGGACAGGGGGAAGGCTTTCCGGTAGATGAAAGCTTACGCGTGATTTCGACTGGGTGCCTTCGCTCAGGGGACACTGGCCTCAACTTTCTCTGCATTGAATATATAATAAAATATGGTCTCCGAACTCCTGCATGCAACAGGTTGTTAATTATTTGTTCCTGGATTAATGTCTATTCTTTTTCAAAAGTTTAATATTTAAATCGTTTTGGATATTATTGTACACTATCTCTCTGAAAGGACTAATTAGAAAAAAAGAAGAAAAAAGAGAAAGATATATTGCAGGTTTGTGGGATTACAAAAACCATAATCTAAAATAGAATATGTAAATTAAAAATCTGTGTATACACATGGCTAGCAGTGAAAAGCATGAGTCATATTTTAGTTTCTCAGGGTAGTGTTGCATGCAATACCATGGCAATGTGAAAAAGGATAAGAAAACAGCGATTAAAAACATAATAATCACCTATTTATACATTGGTATCAAGATATGCCGTAGGTGAAGCATGGGTTTTGCCTTTGGGGAGTCTCCTGCTTGTTCAATCAGGGGATGCACCTAATCTTGGAACAAAATATTTTGTTGGCATTATAATTGAAAATGTCGCAATCTCTACATGGAGGTTTAGGTAATTATATGAAGGCAATCACAACTACTCATTCTATACCTTTTATTTAGATGGCAGGTGTGAGTGAAGGAAAGAATTTATATTCCACTCATCTCTCACTCCGGTACTTCAGTCATCAATTATATGCTCTTATTTCTTTTATTTGTGCCTGTAATATATTCATGAAGCTAACGTCAATTGCATGAATCCATAGCCTGGCATAGAAACTCCCGGGGTTATCAAGTCAAGAGCCTATTACATGCAGCTGGCCTGTAATGCTCTTTTAATATTGGTTATAAAAGGTAATTATATTTATATATACCTGTATTTTACTGCAGTTCCCAGTCTCGTAAAGCGGGGTACCTGTCAACTTTTGTTGCACTTTTACTCTTTGTATGCCAAAATGTTGATGTCTGTCAACTTCTTATTATTTCCGCTCTACAGAAAATATTCAATAAATTGAAAAAAGATTTGTATAAATTAGCGCCTAGGAATAATACATTTTTGTTAAAAAAGTAAAGTGTCCTCTAAGGCATTCTTTAAGTTAAAGGTATATTTGGACAACTTAACGACTTACCATGCCAGACTTTTATCTCTCGAGTAGGGAGGAATATGTGAAGTGGATTCCTACATTCCACAACAGGTGTAGGCTTCTATTTGTCTTAAGAATTAAATAAAACATAGATCTTAGCTATTGGTGGACTCAGGATGTTTTCTTATATATAATGCGCCCCTAACATAAAAACCCTTCAACTTGTATCAAAAGTCGTGATCCTATTCCAATTGCTGGCTTACACTCTGTATTATAACCCCGGCAAAAAGTATGGGGGCATGATTCTACGTTCCTGGCGCATCCCTGCATATCAGCAGGGATGCGCCAGGAAAACGCGTCACATAGGCTTACCCTTGCGCCACGTCCGATGCGACGCATTTACAATGCCCTCTCTGCGCTGGCTGCGCCCACATGAAACCTGACGCAGGTTTCATGCAGGGCCGGGGCCCCACTACGTGACGCATCTCCTAGATGCGCTCACGCCAGGCAAACATAGCTGCAACGCTAGCGCATGGTTAGCGTCGCCGCTGCATCACATGCGTGACGCATACGGGCGGGGCAGCAAAGTGGCGCTAGCGGGGCATGTAACATGCCCTTTAATTTGAAAAGTAATTTGCTTACGGTAAAATATTAAGCCTGTCTCCCCTGCTAACGCTTGTTAACAAGATCTGATGGGGATGAACCAGGAATAAAGGAAAGGGAACGCGAGGGGCTGGATGCAAGGCGGCTGTCCCACAAGGCCATAATGTGTATTGAGGTATACAACATGAGGCTATGGTGGGTTTAATAGCTGGGCAGTTATTAATTTCAATTTAGGTGGAGCCAATAACCCCATGTTGCGCTTTCATTATGAGTGTAGGGCTCCATTTTGGGTCATACTCTGTGATCTAAAGTTAGCACTGGATTAAAAAAAGCCTTTTGCAAACTAGCGTTATCCCATTATAGCCAACAGAGTACGGGAGGTGGATTCTTACTTGTATATACGCCTCGCTGTTTCGTCCGACAGGGCGTGTGTCAGATCAGGAGAACACAAGCAGCGTGGGTAGCGTCACTGCTTTTTAAATTCATTGACGCCGGTTTGGCGAATGCAATACGTAAGCTACGTAACATTAAGCGTGGTTCATGTCGCTGCCAAGGCATTGACATAAAATAATGTGCTAGATTGGACGGGCGCTAAGGAGATATTTTTCCGCTCATCCTTGACTGATGTGCCCTATAGCATATGTCTTATGAGCTATCCAATATAGAAGCTATAATTGCATATATTTATTATCTGCTCGATGGACTTAAGGTGTCCTATTTATTTTAAGATAATCTCACCATAGCATTTCCAATAGTCTCAAAAATCGTATAAACCAGCATATTACACCCCTTCCTAGCAGTGAAAATGAAAAATTGACTAATTGGGGTAAATACATGGCAATCGCTCAACTCCATTTTGACTGGTGCATGCCCTTCATGAATAATGTAAATAAAACATATATTAAATTCGGATCATATGTACCATTCACTGAATAGCATGCATTCGAGCCCTCCTGATCTTTATATGGCGCGAAGCGAATACTACCTCATTATAAAGCTATAGGATAAACTCTCCGGTGGGAGAAAGATGGCTCAATTTAAGATTGTTCCACAATCTTGCATATATCTATGTTCTAAATCTTCCTATCCATGTGGTCTTGCATGATGGTTACCCATGAGAGTTATACGTATTAAGGTTTCATGTGCATGTATATTGGGCTCAAGTGCTACTTATGCGTGATGTTGAATTCTCCTAGCAGGTGATGCGTCAGTTAAGTTGCGACACGTAGGGGGTAAACTCCAGTGCGCCACCATTGGATGCCGCATTTTACAATGCCGCGCACCGTGATGCTGCAGGGATAAGCAAATGAGTGATCGGCGATCTTTTCGAGGCGTAAGGGCAGCGCATTGCTGGAGTCCCCGCGTCGCAAGTACTGCAGCTAGCGCTCCGGCAAATGTGGTTAGGGATGCCTATTTCTGGGCATGCTGCATCACTCATATGCGTCTGCTCTCAAGCTGCAGAAGCGTGTGGGTTTTGAGCGCGGTGGCGTCAGTAAAAGTGACCTCAGTGAAGCCCTGTGGATTCTCAACTGCGTCCCTTTTACAAGGCTTTCCTGTGGATGACGCCCACCCCTGCATGCATATTACCTCACGCAGGTATAATGTAGTGCAGGGCTTTGCAACGTGATCGCATCTCCCTAGATGCGTCACTGCTGCTAAACGTGCAGCATAGCGTGGCGCATTGTTAAGCACGACGCCGCTGCGTCACAGAAGTGACGCAACGTGCGGCGAAAAGTTGTCGCCAAGGAGGCTTGTAAATCTGCCCCTAAGTTGGAGGATTTTAAGGTAGATCAATCGGGAGAAGCCAGCTGAGCGCATCCTAGGGCGCGGGAAGAGCTGAAGGTACATCCACTGACCCCATTTGCGTCGAAGACCTCATCATTAAACAGCTACAACCTCGAGTTCTATTGAAACTATTCATGGTGGAGAGAGCCCATATAGTGCCGGGAGGGAGACCACGACCGGGGGCCCCACCGAGACCCATACTGGCTCACCTTCTTAACTATAGAGATTGAGATGTAGTGCTTCAGATGGCCAAGGTGACCCCACCGGTCTCCTACGAGACAGCGCAAATATCCTTCTTCCTGGACTACACCCAGAAAGTGGAGGGACAGAGGAGAACATTTCTGGCGTTGAAGCAAGAGCTCAGGAAAAGGGAAGTGAGGTATTCAATGATCTACCCAGTGAAGCTCCGTGTGGAAGAAGGGGCAAAATCGTGTTTTTTTTAATCAGCTGAGAAGGCATGGGCTTGGATGGAGGGCTGGCGCACAGTGGGGCGCTCCCCAACCAAACGTAACCAAGGAACAAGACCCAAAAAAATCGCCAGATCCACGGAGGGTGAGACATTGGAGAGACAAACTGAGGAGACAATACTGCAGCACAGGAGAGAGATTGAGCACCAAGATGAATCAAGCACTAAAGGTGAGACTATTTTGAAAGACGGGTTCGAGGAGTGATCACCTTTAAGGAGCTACCCTCAACTGACAGTAATGGCTAACAGGAAATGCGAGGTGAATCGACTCCCAAAAGAGGGTACGAACTACGAGTAAGGCACCACACAAAGGCAGACTTTGGGACTTATTTGATTGGAACATTCGAGGGTCAATTGTCACTCTGAACGTGTTCTGGGGGGCTGAGAGCCTGGGACGGCAGGGAGGTACACATTCTCCTGTCTCGATTCAAATGGGAAGGGACAACAGGCACTTGGCTGAGTTGAGGGAGGCGGGTTGGATGGGTCCACCTGGCAGAGTTGCGGGGTGGGGGATAGTTCTATGGGACCCAGGGGGAAGCGGGGGGGGGTTAGACACCTCGTCGCGTGTGTTTACATTATCTTTGATTGTACGAATTGTAATCGCAAAACCATGGGAAATTCACCACACAATGACACAAAAATCCGTAGCTCACTTCACAAAATGCAAGCTAGCAGCACCTAGAGAGAAGAGCTTCTCTGGGGCACAGCAGAAACTTATCAACTTTCAACATCTAGTATGGCCTCATAAGGAGGACTCCTGAGACTCCAAGCTGCTGGACGTGGAATGTCAACGTTTGGCGACAAAATAAAAGAGGTGTAGTTCTCCCAATTTATAAACGACATCCACCTGGATATAATCCTCCTGCAGAAAACCCATCTGCTGGGTAATAAATGGGCAGCTGACCCATGGGGTACAAGAGAGAGTCACGAGGATTTACCGCTAGTTCCAGAGCACCGAATAACTTCCTTAAGAAACGATTCCCACTCATAGTTGAAAAGACATGGTAAGAAAAACTGGGAAGGTATACAGCCCTCTCAGGGAAATGGGAGGGAGAGACGTTTAATATACTCTCAGTATATGTACCACCGTCCCTGGCAAGTTCGACTCTCCCGGTCCTGGGGAAACTAATTTTAGAATTATCGACAGGCCACCTTATCATGGAGGGGATTTCAATATGGCTTTAGATGACACACTAGATAGACGCCCGGTGAGGAAGTCCCATGCAGCACAGGCACAATTAGCTGACTTTCTCAGAGCGCTCGGCCTAAGCGACATCTGGAGAACCCGTAACCCGCTGAAGCGAGAATATACATTCCACTCTAGTGTACATATTAGTCGCTCTAGGATAGACTTCCTAATCACACCCTACGCCCAGGTCCCGGACTTCACTGAGGCTAGACACCTCCCACAAGGAATATCCGATCATTCCCCCAGTCTGGGCAAAGTACTCACTTGACAAACTAAGACCTAGGAACACAATCGCTATAAATGCCATGTACCTGAAAATTCCTAAAATTAGGGAAGAGTTTATTAAATCAACGGAAAATTGTTTTAAAGAAAACGAGAACTCGGTGGCATCAACAATGATGCTCTGGGAGGAATACTAAACAGTTATTAGAGGGCAAGCACTAGCATTAATGATAAGACACAAGAGAGACAAAAGAAAGGAGGTGGAATAAAGTATACTAGAATTAGAACAACAAGTAGTAAGGGTAAACAACAAAGAAACAAAACATCCACTGAGCCTAAAAACACCAAGAATATAAAGACCTAACGTGCAATGTGTGGCATTCACATTTTTGTCTGGGTTGCATCGCAAATAAGAGCATGGGGACAAAGCAGGGAAGCTTATCGCATGGCTCGACAAACAAGAGGGGCCAACCGATGGGTGGCCTCAATCCATTCGGAGGGTAGGGACACCCTCATAGATTCTCAAGATATTGCAGAGGAATTCCCAAATCACTACGAGAATATATATACGTCCGAATCCTCCACTACAACTCAAGAAGCTCTCGAGCTCATTAAAGACAGACCCCTCCCCCCACTCACACAAGAAGACATACAAACTCTAGATGAAGACCTAAAAACCGAAGAATTGCAGCAAGCCCTTGGGAAGGTTAAATCAGGGAGAGCACTGGGCCCAAATGGGATACCAGTCGAACTATATAAAGCTACTGCTGAACACATAATACCCCATCTGTTGCAAATGTATGAAGAGAGTCAAGTAGAAGGCAAATTACCCCTAGATCAAAGATTAGCCTCAATAGTGGTAATCCACAAAGAAGGCAAAACAAGAGACCAGTGGTCATACCGACCCATCTCCGTATTGAATGCTGAAGCAAAGATCCTCACAAACTTTTAGCCCGCTCGCTTAATCACCATCATTTAAGTGATTACATCCCAGACCAATCTGGATTCATGCCGAGTCGAAACACAGCCCCAATCTGCAACGTCTTCAAGGGGTAATGGAGTCGGATGGATAGAGTACGGAAGATGCAGTGATAAAGCCAAGTCTCTGATGCCCGCATGGCCTTTGATATGACTCAATGGCCCTTTTTATTTGCGGCATAGAACATATGGGGTGGGACCGTGGTTCTCGAGCATGGCCCGTTTCTTTATACACGGCACCACATGCCAGTTAAGGTGAATGGGAGGATGTCACAAATTTTCCAACTTCATTGTGGGACCAGACAAGGCTGCCCCCTCTTGCCTCTACTATTTACGTTGGCGCTAGAGCCACTAGCAGTCTGGAATATAAGGAGACCCAAGGATACGGCCTCTTGCTGGTCGGCTGATTGGGAAGATAGAATTTCATTATAAAATGCATCGATATCCCATTGTATGTGGCTTCGCCCAGATCTTCTATCTCCAGAATCCTAAATGTCTTTACCAACAAGGTTCTCCGGATACACGATTAACTGTCAAAATCAGGTCCCTGACATACGGGCAGGCGCCAAGAATGCCGGTAAAGATTGCGAGGGCACAGGTGGTAAATCTGATGGTTCCGATACCTGGGTATTTTTGTTACAGCTAATCGAGAACGTTTTACAGCTAAAAACCTACTTCCTCTTGTCCCGATTGGAGGAAAATACAGTATTTGAGAGCTTCCTCTCTCCCCTCGCTGGGAAGGGGAGTTACCCCTTTCCATAATGATGGCGCTGCCACGCTTTCTCTTATATCCTTCAAACTACTCCCTTCCCCGGTGACGGAAGACTACTTCAAATCCGTACAGGAGAGATCAGAAAGCTGTTGGGATGGTGGGCCTCCCAAGAATAGCTCTAAATAAACTCACGAAGGGATGGTATGACGGGGGGATTGCTATTATCGAGCAGCGCAATGAATGGTAGTTAATCAAAGGCCCACATGCCCATGACCGAACTGGCATACCAGATGGATCGGCTAACACTGGGTCCCAGCGGTGTACTCATGCCGTATACTCCCGCTGAAGAACTTCAACTGTTGGGTCCTACGGGTTTCTGCCAATCCAGACTTGGCACGCAACACTGGAGGAGATGGGATGGAAAAATAAAATCACGCAGGCGACACCCCTGGGGGAGTCCCAACTCCTTGACAGCCTGAGAGAGAGACAGGGGTTCGACAGGTGGGACCTGCTGGGAATCTCGGTGGTCAGAGACGTGTGGAGGGGAGGGGGTATAAGGACATTTACTGAACTGCAGAAAGACTACAATCTAGCCCCACTGAGTGCTCCGGCTACCACGACCAGGACATGCCTTGCAGGCAGCTCCTGTCAAGGGGGAGCCTCTCCCAGAGTCTTCCCCTCTTGAAAGCAGATTATTGGAGGAACATATCACAAAAAAGGTGGTCTCACTAACATATAAGAAACTGATAAATTATGCTCTAGACCAGTTAACCCACTTAAGGGTGAAATGAGAGAAAGACATCCCAGATATGCAAGATGAGGAGTGGTTGGAGGTGACTTTAAGCCCCTTCGGAGGTTGCGATCAGAGCCCGTTTGCCTGTGCAACTCAAAACTTCCATAGGGCCTATATCTCCTGCACCACATTGGTAAAGATGGGGAAACAAACCAGCTTTCTGTCGTAGGGGCTGCAGAGTGGAAGGCACATTCTTTCATATAATATGGGCTTGTCCCAAAATTCAAGAATATTGGAACTCAATAATTCAGAGCTTAAATGAAGTGTATGGGAGTGAGCTGCTCATCTCAGCAAAATGGTGTCTTCTCAATGTGTGGGAGGCAACGGATCTGGGGAGAGGAGACCAAACAGGGGTGACTCTAGCACTGAAGATTGCCAAAAGAACCATAGAACATACTGGGTTCTGACGCGACGCCCTCCTGAGGGACTGGAAAAGGGATATGGACTGGGTGTATGTGGCGGAGGTGGAAGCATACCCAATAGGAGTGATGCCCCAACAAATAGGGGAAAGTCTGGAATAAATGGAAGACTTAGAGGCAACCCTATGTACGGGGTCTGTGCCACAGAGGAGGTGGGAGGAAATGCAGGAGGGAATTGATTAATGAGGGAACAATGGAAGAACACCTAGAAAAGTAAGTTATAAAGAGCGTCAAGAATGTTAAAGATGTACCAGGTGAAGTGACAACATATTGAATGGTAGGAATGTAACTGTTTTGTTGTTTTTTGAAATAAAAAGATTTTATAAAAAAAAAGAATTAAAAGAATGAAGCATTTTTTTGTTATTTGTTTTAAAGTTTGTTCTCCAATGAATGCTGAGATACCAATATTTCTCTTGAAAATAACCTCAATTTATTTTTACTCTTTTAGGACAATAAGACTGTCATTTCCAAGCCTTCACTTACAAAAATATCATCTTCTTCCACAGGAGAGGATCTGAATCTTGACATCATTTGATAAAAAGGTGGTTTATTATATTATGTGGTTGTGCGATATCACTGTATATTAAACTCACAAATTTGTCTTGGGACCTGTCTGGCTTCTTTGCAAAACCTTAGCTCAACCCTGGGTAGTTGCGGCTTCGAGCAGTCATGCCTTGTCAAAGGAACAAGTACAAAGCATTTAGAAGCACCAAAACAGTTGAACAAGAAAGAGGGACAAAGAAAATACAATTTTAGACACCAAAATGGACAAAATCCACCAGAGGGGTCCGGAAACATAAATTATAAGCAACTAATAAATCACTGTATAGGACATTGGGATACTGTTTGAGGAGGTGAACCCCTTCTCAAGCAGTAACCAAAATTCCTGCTAGGATGAACCACAAGCAAACTGAAAATTAACATGTGAATAACCCCCTGGAGCTTGGCACAAAGCAGTCAGATTTAACCTAGAGGCAATGTGTAAAGTATTTATGCAATACGTCAAACAGTAATAAAGTGAAAACAAAACACAAGAAAAATCCAACACCAGTTTAGAAAAGTAGAGTAAAACGTAATAAATGATATGAGACCCAAAATGACAAAAACCCAATCAGTAGAACTGGAGACATGCAATTTTAAAGATTTAAGTGAAAATAATGCCTAAAAGCAAAAAGCGCCATCTGTGGTTATCTGGTCACACAGGACTGACAAAAAGTCACAAGTTCAGACTAACTGTGAAAGATTGCATGCTGGGTACAGGGACAAAGTTAGGCCCACTGAACAAAGTACCTTAAATCCAGGTTACAGAGCGTTACGAGGTCCTACGCAGAGGATACGTAGTGGCTGTTCTGATGTGCTGAGATGTGAGATCCTGCATCTGGATGCATTGTACAATAGCAATTCCAAAGAGCTGCTGGGCTGCGTGCGAGGCCCTGCATCGAGATACATCTTGCAATAGCGGTTCTGACGAGCTGCAGGGAATGCATTGCACTGCATCAGTTCTGCAGGGACCACTGCTGGACTGAGAGACCGTGTTCAGGCCCACTTCCAAAACTGCAGGACTGGGGTGGTACCACTTGGATTTAAGACTCACAGCAGGCAGAGTCCAGGTGCCGGGCTCAAGGTGGTTGGAACCTTTCTGTCCCTGGATTTGGATTCAGAGTGATGGCCAAATCCAGCTGAAGCCACTCTGGGTTGTCCTGGGCCTGAGATGGTGGGGTCCAGTTCTGCCACCCAGGGCAGCAGGACAGTGTGAGTGGTCCTTCTTGCAAAGCAGCACAGCAGTCCTTCTGAGTTTTCCACAGGTACAGAGGTGTAATGAAGAATTGGGTCTGAAGGTCCATACGGTACCTGGGGCCGTAATATAGAATGTACCTGTGGGCACAATGGGTAAGGTGTCATTTGCGTTTACCCCTGGGGCAAGGCAATATTGTATTATAGGAAGGGGCCGCAGATGCTTGTGCGGCCCCTGCTGTAATACTGAAAGGGCTGGTGCACATTAAGCACCAGCGCTTTCTCAAAATTGCATTCCCTCTTTTGCATGGGGGTATGGCCCCCAATGTAAATGAGGGAATCTCTTTATCTCTGCGCCTGCGCCGTAGTATAGATGCAGGTGTAGAGGCAAAGAAGCTATCAGGAGGCGCACTGACAGTGAACCCCCTGATGGCAATCCTCTGGAGGGGGCAAAGGGGATCTTATGGATCACCAGACATCCCCTTGCAGGCAGGTGCAGTCACTCACTGCACCCACCTGCAAGTGAATCTCAAATTTCTTGTTAAAGTGTAGGCGGGTTGACGCCAGCACAGAGAAACACATAGCAGCTTTTAAACAGCTGCTCCATGTTTCTCTTGAATGCGCTGCCCCGGGGACAGCGCAAACTTGGGCCTGCCCTGAAGACAGCGCATTGTACATGATAGGGCACACTTTTCCTGTTTTCCCCTGCGCACCTGCTTAAAGGTGTGCTGTGGTGCAAACAGGAAAAGTGCACCCTATCTGTGGGCCCTTGGTGTCCACTTTGAAGTAGGAGAAGTTTCTAGAAGCTTCCTCCCCCAGATGTGCTTGGATTATATTGTTAAAATCCAAAATGTTCCGATGTGGATGCTTAGTATCAACAAAAGAACAACAAATATAAATTCGATGTTAAAAAATAACCAATTATGCTCCAACCACAATATTAAGAATCTCATTAATATTTTTAATAAAACTACACATAAAATATTAGTGACATTTGTTAATATATTTATCAATATCCATTCGACCAGATACCTCATCAAAACATTTGGTCCAAAAATAACATGGAAAACAACTGTATATAATCAAAATAATTTAAAATGTATTGTGTCAACGCAGCATTTCGGTGGCTCCTTGACATTTAGCCTGCCTTTTTGAGGAACAGTAACTGAATTTAAACAATTGATATTCACCAGGATTTTATATCATGGCATTGAAGGTGCTCTGCTTTTTATTGTCCACCCATAGTGCGAACAGTCTGTTTCTTTGGCTAATGAGATAAAAACAATATTTAGGACTTTGCAGATGAAATTTCACATGGGTAAACCAACAATGGCAGGTCTGCTGTTCCTTTCCTGCCCAAAGCAAGACCACTGCTATCATAATGCGGTGGTCTCAGCAGATCTCAGCAGTCAGTACATTTCTTCTTAAAGCGGCATTTTTAATTATCTGTCTCTTTGGCGCGGTTCACAGTTTGTTGCCGCTGCTAGTTTATGAACCAACACAAGTCTTGCAGGTTGTCAATATGGTGCCCTGTACTTCTTGTTAAAACCAGGGTCCAGCAGGAACACAAACTTTCATTCCAGTTTTTTTTTTTTAAAAGGAACAACGATTTATTTTCTGGCTGGACCTTGTGGGTTTGGGTGCAACTTTTAAGCATCAAGACTCGGTCTCTCAGTTTGTGCTTCAGCAGTCAGTGGTGTGCATGAGATTGTGGCTCCAAACACATCAAGACAAGCTTCTTCAGCTTTTGTGGCCCTGGAGCTGTAACCAGAAGTCAGCCAACGGACTCTTGGAGTCACGTATTTTGTCTTGGGATCAGGGACGACTTTTCCTCAAGCAGGGCACCACAGGCAGACTCTCTCTGCCAAGTCCAGAGAACAGCAGAGCAGTCCTTCTTCCGTCCGCTCTCACATGAGACATGATCTCAGATCTGGGTGCCAGGGGTGCCACTTCTATTCCCTCAGGACTTATCCTCAAAGTATGAAGTGACTACTAGCCAATAAGCTACCAGGTCCTCTCCTACCTGATGACGACCTCCTCCATAGTGGGGCATTCAGCTATCCTATAATGTCACATTCTGAACCCCTTGATGTGTGGAAATTTGTAGGTGTGGCTACTTGAGGACTACATGCTGGCAGGAAAACTGATTTGACAACTGTCTCCCTCTCACTGGCCCAGACAATTCAATCTGACTTAGTGGAGAAGTGTGGCTCAATGGCAGGAGGCAGAGTGGAGAAGTGTGGCTCAAATGGTTAGAGCGGCAGAGGAGAAGCTGTGGCTCAATGGTTAGAGCGGCAGACCCTGATGCAGAGATCTGGCCCGGGGACCAGGGTTCAATTTCGCCTCGGCGGGTCTTGGGCTCACTCGGACCTGATCATTCTCGCCGTGCCTATCTCCTAATCATGGGTCCCACTACAACTCTGGGCAATAGCTGCTTTTAATCTCCACAACGGCCCCAACAGCGCTGGGATGCCTGGCTTCGCCTGGGGTGCCTCCAGGAGTGGACATTTCACAGGGAAAGCCAGGAAGGGTTCCACAGCTTTAGCGCGACAGCGCTGTGGACACCCCTTGGGGGTATAAGTGCGCTTTACAAGTACAAATTTCATTTCATTTCATCTACCAGCAGAGTTGCAGCCCCTCTAGAGTGTGTCCACTACTTGCCCAACAAAGGCTGTTCCCCTTTTGAAGCTCTCCTTTTGGGCTCACACCCCATTTGGTCTTAAAGCCAGGGAGAGGTAGAACCTCTAACAATGGCAGGCCCTTTGTGTTCCTTCCCGAGAGTCATTCACTCCTCCCCCCAGGAGGGCAGGAGGCTGCTTTTTGGTCAGCAACCTTAAACGGTCACTGGAAAACTTGGAAAACTGAGTAGCAACTTTCTGAAATTGCCATTTACTTAAAAATTACTTTAAATACGATTTGGGCATCACGTTTGGCTTAATGTAACGTTTCTTTCAATACCTTGAAATACCAACTTTAGCAGTCCCATTCAGAAGTTAACACAGCTGAGTTGTCACCATGTAACCCTGTACTCGCCAATGGGGCAACTACCCTTTCTACAGAAAAAACAACAATTTGGGGTTTTTACCATTAGGACATATAAAAAACACTACCTTAGGGCTCGAAAGGAAGGCCTCCCTTAGTGGTGAGATATATCATAGGTTGCTTCTGTTGACATATATATATATATATTGCTTTGCTTTATCACACTCATTGTGGCACAATCAGTGCTGCAGCCCATGAGGGACACTTTAACTTACAGGCCCTGGATACCCCTAGTACCATATACTAGGGACACATAATTAAGTGAATGTAAGATAAATATGGATAAGCCAATTAGACAAAGACATTTTAAGGGTCAGAGTTCTGGCACTGAGACCTCTTTGGCAGGGCTTGGGGCCCTCTCCGAGTCGAAAAAACAGCAGGATCTGTCCAAACCTTTAGGGGTGATCATGCAAAAAGAGACCGTTCCTTACAGTGTTGATTGTACTTGTATACTGTAGGCCAAGGGGCTCAAAACTTTTGTTTAATAAGAGCTACTTATGTTCAACAAATATCATTACGAGCTACTGATATTATTAGTGACACATCAGACAAGATTGCATTAGTGGCCATCATATGTAAGATTACAGCAGTGATCACTTCAGTGCATCAGGATGGTTGCCCGCAGTAATGCAAAAAAGGCTTTGACAATTTGGAATAACTGTACATAGGCAATATATGCCACAGCTGCAGTGATGCAGTGAAAAATCAGCTTTAAATATATTTTGTAATTTTAACCATTTTTCTGAAAGTTCTGAAAATACCCACATTTCTGTCTTAGAATACACAATTTAGTCATACAGGTGTTAATTCAAACAAGCAAAAGGTTTCAATTTAAAAGGCTGGGATGCAAACAAGAGAGCTACTGACAGGTAGCTGGAGAGCTACCAGCAGGTCACGATGGATAAGCCTGCTTTAGGCAGTACACAAGTAAACATTCTAACTCTATTTGTTGGATGGCAAGAATGGCAAGTGGTGTTCTGTCCATTAGGACTAAGAGGTGATTTGAGCCTAAGGGTAGTCTGTCAAGAGAAACAAATCCTCCAGCTTGGTACTGGA
This sequence comes from Calotriton arnoldi, assembly GCA_963921515.1. Classification (NCBI taxonomy): domain Eukaryota; kingdom Metazoa; phylum Chordata; class Amphibia; order Caudata; family Salamandridae; genus Calotriton; species Calotriton arnoldi. The sequence continues at coordinate 444,809 of CAWUFW010009693.1, read as the reverse complement.
GTGCCATGAAGATTTAATAAAAACTAGGAGAACAGTATAGTGTGAGAGTACACACCCTGGCACTAAGCTGTTCTGAATATTTATTTACTTGAAATGAGCCCTTAATTTCAGCTGAACTCGTGTCCATGCCTCAAAGCGCAGGCATCTGATTAAAAATGTGAACAAGGGGCAGAAGTCAAGCACTTCAAGCTTGGCACAGGGGCAGTTACAATCTGCAGTGTGAAATGCCACAAATGTCCAGAAAGCAGGCAACTAAGTTGCCCTCTAATGTGAAACTCCTTGACACATACCAATGAGAAAATATTTGATGGGTGGTGCTCACATCAGGCCAGAATCCCTATAGGGATAGGGCTGTTGTGCCACTTCTCCAAATAAAGGGAAGCAACATTGTCAGTAGTCAGCAGTGGTGGGAGGCCGGTGCTGACGGGGCGGGGCAGGGGTGGGGCAAAGGGAACCAGATTGCCGGACGATTTCATAGTGGCGGGGTAATTCACCATAAATAAAGTTTCGCGCTGCATCGCCAAATGTGATGCAGCTGAGAACGAAATTCGTTTTATTTATTTATATGTGTACTTACTTCCGTGGGGAACGCCCATAATCCGTAGTTCACTACCCCCAATCTTGCCCCTCCCCGCCCCACGTCAGCGCCTCGGCGGTACTCCCACCACCGACCGCTACTGAACATTGTACTGAGTATGTTTACTGCTCAGTCAAGCAAAGATATGTCTATCAGCTGAAGGTCACTCTCTTTGGCTTTTTTTAATTAATCAAACCTGTCGATGTGGAGGGAATTGCACATGTCACAACATGAATGAATAGTGGGATATACACTTCCACAGAAAAATCGGGATACTTATGACAAATTTCAATCCTAATTGGCCTGAGACGTATTAGTATTTAATGATTTAATCACAAAAGTAAGTCATAGATATTTTCCTGTGAAACGCATCCTCTGCAACAAATCTTAAGAGTTGAGGCTTTAAATAATATTAGAACGCATGGCTTCAATGAAGGTTTCAGGATAAAGTAGTACAGTCCTTCTTGATATCGATTGGAGTCCCTAGTAAAAACTTTCAAAATTGATGAAAGACCCCTTTTTCTATACCCTCCTCCATCACGAGCCAGGCACTGCTGTTTGTTTTTAATTTTAAGGTCATTTATTGTTTCCATGCTGATTTGTACAGTGTATTAGGTTATTTTCATCACTAACTGTAACCAGCCACTTAAATGATTTTCACTTCAGTTACTCAGCCTATCAGAGACCCTGGCCAATCCAAATGTTTCAATTTTCCTGTTTTAATTCCCTATTTTTAACTGAAACTGAAACTGAAATTAACTGAGTTACAATGAACAGGTACCGAACCTTCCTTCTGGGCACCTCTCATTTCGCCACCACCACCTCCCAAATAATCAATAATTACCGATCGCAACAAATGCATTTTTTTTAAATTGTACTGACTCATTAGTAATATGATACTTAGACCCTCTTCTTTAGTAACAAGTATCAAAGCAGCAACTGGGAGATGGTCACTCCATCTGCGCTAAAACACAAAAGAAAAACACAATTGAAAAGCCCAAAAACCAAAATCAGCATAGCCAGTTGGAGAGCAGAGCCTCGCTGAACGCATGACTTGGTGGAATGCTGTCATGAAAGCATACATTCAGGGGCATATTTACAACGAAGTGACGGAGTGCGGCGTTAGCTTTCCTGGCTTAACGCCACACTCCGCCACTTCTGAAACACAGGGCAGCACCATATTTACACAATATGGTGCAGCCCTCATGCTTCTCTTCTGTGTGGCTGCATTTAAACTTAGCAGCCTAGCGCCAATGCAGGCACCCTTGTGCACCGCCGTGGAGCTGTGATTCTGCTCGGGATCGCCGAGCCGCGCCTCCCGGTGCGTGCCGGCCTGCACGTCCAGCAGGTGAATGAATACAGCAAGAAAAGGGGGAAAAGAAAAGAACATTAAAATGTTTGAAAAGTGAGCAAAGACTTGTGGGAAGGCAAAATGGCAGAGCCGGACGTGGAATGCGTCCCGGCTCCCGGTCCACGCTGGTGTCTAGGAGTGAATAGCCACCCACGTACTTCGCCAAGTCTGACTCCTGGACGTCGCCGTCTACACCCGGTCCCTGCTGGCGAGTACACAGAGACCTTGTGGCCCCGAAATTATGCAGATGTGAGCCTTTGTGGGGGCTCGGGACCGTGCTGGCCGCGGGGCTACGCCGGGTGGCGAGCCGCCAGGTCTGTAGCGCGAAGCGACCGCTTTTCGGCTCCACCGCCGCGGGAAGATCGAGTGAACCACTGGCCACGACTGCTCCCCTGTACTTTGACCTCTCGGAGCCAATGCCTCGTGACGGGGTGAGCCTCTCCGGGTGGCGCAAGAACTCCGGAGGGAACGCGGCAGGGACCGCGAGCTACGCCGTGAAGGGCACACGTGTGAGGACTTCCAACGCGGCGAGGAAGGTAGGAGCAGCAATACGGGGCCGGCCTGGAGGGAGTGTGGTGTGCGCGGACCATTGGAGTGGACTCGGCCCGGTGGACACTCGAGCGGGGAGTTCAATGACGACTAACTCCACGCCCTGACTCTGCCTGACCTCAAGATGGCGGCTCGCACCTCGTCGAGCAGTTGACTTGGCGATGTCCTGACGTAAGGCCTCTTCTGCCATCTGGGGCACGTACTGTCAGCTAGGCACCCTCTTAGCAGGGAGGCACGTAGGAAATCCTGCGCTCCCTGGTGTATACAAGCCCACGGACACAGCCCAGCAGTACTCAGCCTGGCCGGATCTCAGCCAGTTCGGCCTATTGAAGCAAAATTAGGTCGAAATGGCAGCACTCTGGGGACATCTGGACTACACCAATTTTCTAATAATGGCCACCATGAGTGGGCCTCCTCTTCCAAAGCACTCCTTCTCCCCTTGTTGGGGAGGGATCCAGCATTTATGCCCTGGAGTCTCAGAGGCCCTCTGAGAGGAGTCCACGAGCGACAAGGGAGTCTCACACGGCGGAGGCCTGGGTTCTACCCCATTACCGCTGGGAGCACAGCACCGTACACCGTGACTGGCGCGCTCAATGGAACTTTTGGACTATGCCCCCTAGGCGGAAACCATAACCCCTTCTGGTATGTACTGCGGTGCCCGAGCGACCTTTGGCCGACGACCGTGTGGAGCTGTCCCACGCAGCTATAGAGGAGGTTGGCTCTGGTTCACCCTCGGCCAGCCACCTACCCAGCCCGGAGCGTCGGACACTGTTTTTCCTCGCCTCCCCGTTTGTGCACTCCTATACCCTCCCCTCCTCTTCCCCCCATTATTCTCCTCCCACCTCCCCTATTCCTTCCCTCTCTCCCCTATTCTTCTCTCCCCTTGCCTATTTTTTCCTCATGTTTATGCTATGCTTTTGTACTCCATGTAATTCCTGCAACCTAAGCTCCAGTAACTGATGTAACCATTGTCTCTGAAACAATGTTTCTTCCTCATGTAAGGCGCTCTGATACCTCCGGGTCTAGCCAAGCGCTATATAAACCTCAATAAATAAAAATAAATAAAATAAACAAGAGTGCCCGCATTGAGGGGAAGATTGTTTATGTCTAGGAAGGTCTCCCTTTCTGCACATAAACAATCTTTAAATTGTGTTTTTTCACTTCTATTTGTGCTGCTTAATGCAGCACACATAAAAATTGCAAAACGTCATTTTGTTTTATTGTTTATGTGCAGAAAGAGTCACCTTCCTGCACATAAACAATTAATTGCAATTTGTTGTTTCTATGGGTGCTGCACAACGCAGCACACATGGAAACAGCAAAAACGAGGAGAAGGAAAGCATTTCTTCTCGTTTCGCCTGGTTTTCCCTGGTCTTAATTTTGGTGCTGCCTCCTATTTATGCTACCCTTGCAAATAGGGGGCAGTATCAAAATCAATGGGTGTTGCAGTAGAACGCCCACCCGAACACCCATTGCCCTCCCCTTTCACGCTAAGTACAGCGTGAAAGTGTGCCTTATTTGCAGGCGGCGGCAAGCCACGCTAAGTGGCTTAACGCTGCTGCTTAGCACATGGAATGAAACCCCTATCACCACCACAACGTCACTGAAAGTGACGTTTTGGTGGCAATAGGGGCTTGTAAATATGCCCTTCAGTGACTAAAGACCTAAGTCCCCCAGCCGCTTGCCAATAATTCTTCCCCGTTACACCGGTTGTGGCTCTGGAAATCTAAAAAACTGTCCCTTTCACTTTACGTTAATCTCACTAACATCCACTTGCTCTGTGATGCGTGCATTAAAGTCACCCTGCTGCACGGCCGATAACAGAGGGATCTGCACGACCGAAAACAGAGGGATTTGAGGTTGCAGCCCCTCATGGTTTTCCTCTAGTCTCTCTAGGGTGTACTTAAGTCTAGGCTGGTGCCTTTTAAGGTATACAGCTATAATACTGTATTTCTGTTTAAAGGTTTTCTATCATACAGCCATTAAAAACCATTCTAATAAGGGGGATCAATGAGGCACCTTAAAAATAAACAAATACCCTGTGGAACCAGTCTAACAGCTTAAGATACTGACTATCAGCCACAAAGGAGTGGATGGATCTCAACCCAATTCAATCTGAACTCCAACAAATGAAAATGCTGCTATGAGGAAACCTCAGCAATTTAGTCCTAGGGCCTCTCATCATTATCATCAGCAAAGCTAACCTATGTTCTTCCAGCAAATGTATTGGAGACCATGGGTTTATGGCTGCGACACTCAATTCTGATACCGACTCTCTAGTTTCAACACCCTCTTTCCATCTGATAAGTTGAACCCTATGATGGATTTGTTTCTACTCTGCCTTCTCATGAAAATTATTGGCAATAATGTGCCCAATAGATGATATAGCCCGAAAGAAGATACAGCTAAAGTATTTGCATGGCCTCAACCTAGGCCTTAGTGCACCCCATAATGTGACTGCAGTACATTTAAAATAGAGACAACTCACTTCACTATAGACCTATAGAACCTACTTCTTTGGCCCTCTGCATGCCCCATTAGCTCTCAGTAATCACATTCATTTCCTTGAAAGATTTGTATGTATTTGCATTACAAAAGCAAATCCTTGAATAGGTACAGAGGGCCAGATGCATTTTTAAGACTGGTCACAAAAAGTAAATGCAAATTGCAGACTGACTTTTGCAGCCTTTTGTACTATTAGGTCACATTGCAAAATGAAGCCCAATCACAGGGAGTGGTCAAAGAATGATGTACGTAATGTGGATTAATTAGACAGGTCGCTATTTGTGACTCCAGTGATTAGCTCCAAAACAAGAAATTGTGGCTTGCAAGGAACAACAAACTCCATTCCAATGTTTGAATTGCGAAACAGGATTTTTTTAAAGACGTTCTTAAAAGAACTGGTACTGTTTTAAAAAAATAAGTTTCCAATTTGGGAAAATATCAGGTGAGGAGGGCAATGGTCTCATGGATTACTGTCTACTCTCTACAAGGCTACTAACACAATTTAAAAAGGTGAAGATTTCCCAAGGTTTTACCACCTTATTTGAGGTGGCCAAAATTGTGGTTGCAAAGAAATGAAACATATCATACTGAATCACAAATAAGGGGCCGATTACAATCTCGCTAGCAAAGCCCTCTGTACAACTCGGATCTGGACAGCTTTCCTAGCGAATTGCGCCTCTGCGCGCTCAGGAGCGACCGGGAGATCTCGATGCACCCGTATTGGTGGCCGGGCTCGGCTCTCCCGGGCTCCCGGTAGACCTCTATAGGAGCCGTGTACTAACCGAATCGCATACACAGGCTCCCAGTAGCGGCCCGTGTGGAGGAGTTCCGTGGGGCGTGTGAGGGCGGTGGCGTGGGGAGGGGCAGGGGTGGGGGTAGTAAACACCGGAATATGGATGAACGGAGGTAAGTAAACAATTAAATAAATAAAACGAATTTCGTTGCGTGCGCTGCATCGCATTTTGCAACTGTGCATGCATGGAAAGGGGGGACCCCTGGGTACCCCCACGAGACCGATTCAGAGGGCCCTAGGTGATGGGGGGCCTACTACTGCCCCCAAAGTCCCGCAGTGCCCACAGCCGTTTCAGCATTGGGCTGAGGCCGAGCTCTGATATGTCTGTCCGAACGCGTGCATAGCGATACTTCGCTCGTTCGGAAGCCGGCTGCATTGCACGGCACGATTTGGCTGCAAATGAGTCGGACTGACAAGATCTTCGCATCATACTTGGTTGTTCGGAACGGGGGAAGATTGGGTCTGAAACATAGGCTCCGAAATGGATTTGCTCGTCCAGGAACCCATCTGGAGGCCTTCCTAACGAGATCGTAATCGGCCCCAAAGAATGAACACCCCTTCCATGCCAATTCCTAATTGGGATTCAGTATGGGACTGAAAGAGGGAAATATGAACAAAGAGACAGAAAAAGATCGACACTGGCACAGTTAATCACAGAAACCAGTACTGGTAAACAGACACAGGCACTAAAAAACTTGCACATCAGAAACACAGTCTCAGGCACTTGGTATCACACACTACTATGGGCCAGGAGAACCCTAATACTGGAATGGGGAATCGTGACGATTGGTACTCTAGGGTGGGATATTTATTTTATGAAGCTTTTAACACACCCAAACTTTTTCCCCGACAGATTTCACCAAGAGAAACCTGTTAAAATCTACTAGGGGAAAATAACCAGAAAAGAGGCATAATAAACAGAAATCAGTGTGGTAAACATGGATTCCACGTTATGCCGCATTGTGCATGACAAACTCAGAATATAAAGCATTTATTACATCAAGTAAACCTCACCATGGAGTAATGGTATGTGTTAGGCCTGTCAGCCTTAGGGTCATCTTCCTCCAAACTGTTTGCTTTCACTCCTCTGATCTTGCTGAATTTGGTTTGCTGGCCTGAGGACTCTGGCACTTTACCACTGTTAACCGGTGCTAAAGTGCTTGTGCTCTCCCCTTTAAACATGGTGAAATTGTCTTACACCCAATTGGCACATTTAATTTGCTTGTACGTCTCTAGTAAAGTTGTACTACGTGTACCCACAGTCTGTAAATTATTTGCCACTTGTGGACCTGCACAGCGGCGGCCAGCACAGGTAAACGCGGTGGGGCGGTTAGGTGGGGCAGGAGGGTGGGAGTCGACAGACGACAGAATATGTATAATTAAATAAATAAATAATACCTATTCCATCGTCTGTCAGTTTACCCCCACCAAGTCCTGCCCCGCCCCACTACACTTACCTGTGCTGGCCGCCGCTGGGCCTGCAGCACTGACTGTGACACTCACTGAAGTAGCCTTTAAAAACATGTCTCAAGCCTGCCATTGCTGCCAGTGTGTGTAGTTTTACACTGCCATTTTGACCTGGTAAAATAAACCTTTTGCCAGGCCTAAACCTTCCTTTTTAATACACATAAGTCATCCTTCGGGTAGGCTCTAAACAGCCCAAATGGAAGGGTGCATTATATTGAAAAAGTTGGACATGTATTTTTAAGTTTTACATGTCCTGATAGTGAAAAACTCCCAAAAATGTTTTCTTTTCATATACTGCAAGGATTACCTCTCCCGTAGGATAACATTGGGTTACCTTATTACATTTATTAAAGGATAACGTTTGTGTGGGAGCAGGTAGGGATGTAATGTTTGCTGTTTGAGGAATTGTGATTTAAACCCCTCTTTAATGGTAAAGTCAGATTTTAAGTCACAATATTGAACTTGCAACTTTTCAAAAGTTTTAACTATCAATCACAAAATACCCCTACAAACATAAATCAATCCTAGTTAGTTCCTATACCTCTAACTAGGATTGATTTATGGTTGTCGGGGATATTTTGTGATTGATATTTGCATTGGGATCCCAGACCCCTAATACTGAATTGGATCAAACCCCGCTTTGTATTTATACTATTAGAAAGTTGGCATCTTCTTGTCCTAACCATTTGGTGCCTGCGGCCTATTCCTGGGTTACACAACTAGATGTAGTTGGCAGTTGGCCTTTGTGTATTCCTCCCAGAAAGTATCACAATGAAGGGTATGGGTGTTGGCAGGATGGGCCATCATGGCTTGATGATGTGGCAGGGCTGTCATCTACCACACTTGCACTTCAATGGCACTAGCCCAGTTTGACACAAAGGACTTCACACTAGTCTATTGTGCCCCGCTGGGACCAGGGCAGGGATGCAGGAAGTTTCAGACACCTTTGTGAGGGGAAACTTTAGAAGCTTCTCTCTCATCGAAGTGGGCACCAGGTATAAAAAAAGAACCATCAGACTCACTCTTCAGTACGCTACTGGACCTGTGGATACTACAGAAGAGTGACACCCTGCTGTCCCGCTGCTTTAGGCCTGCCTTGCTTGCTGAGAAGGAAGACTAGACCTGCTCACTTCAGCCAAGCTGAATGACTCCAAGGGTCAGCTGGCGTCCTGGTCTGAACTACAGGGACATAACAAGCTTCAGAGACCAACCTGCATTTGCTAAGCTGACCTGCAACTGCGCCTTAAATTGGACCTGCAACTGGAAATGCCTGAGCTCTGCTGACCTCTGCAAGAGTACGTTCCTAATCCTCAAGAGGTGTCTCCTCAGGTCCTGGAACCTTGGCTGGCATCAGATTGCATTCCCCTTAGTAAATAAGGTGAAAGTCCTGAAGTTTTTGGCTCTTCATGACCATGAACAGGACCGTTCCCACCAAGATCTTGCTGCCCGCGCCAACCGGGTTATTTCTTGCGACAGAAGCTGCCAGTCGCAACCTGCAATGCAATGTTTGCAATTCGTGCTACAGCATCAACCTCCTGCAGTGACCGACAACTTGAATCTCCAGCAACAATTGTTCGCAAAGCCTGACAGGATACTTGCGCTACAGCGACAACCAATCGAGATGCTGTCCCTGTTTCTCGCGGCCTCCTCCACCGTGAATGGAGCTTTTTGTGCTGGACTTTAGAAGGTAACTTTTTAGTGGGACTAACCTGGTCCCTGTATCCGGCCCGCACCCCATCACGGTTGGCCTCTACTTGTGACTTTCATCTGGTCTTGCACGACCAGATAACCACAAATGGTGCATTGAGCTTTTAGGTGCCATACTTATCTGAAAACTTTGAAATTGCATATCTCTGGTTCTACTGATTGGATTTTTATTGCTTTGGTGGAAAATAATTCATTAGATTTTACTCTATACTTCTAATTTGGTATGGGATTTTTCTTATGTTGTGTTTTCACACTATTACTGTTTGTGTGCTGCACAAATACTTTACAGATTACCTCTAAGCTAAACCTGACTACTTTTGGGCCAACCTACCAGAGGATTAAGCAGAAGTTAATTTAGTTATTTTTTGTGGTTTACCCTGACAAGGACTGTGGCTGTTGATTGAGTAGGGTTTCACCCCCCCTCAACCAACAAACCAACTTCTCACAGTATGTATCAGGTGTGGTAAATGCTGCCCATTCCACTCTACTCATAATCAGGGCCTCAAGGTTCTCCTATCATACCATTCCAATGAAAACACCACAGGATGAACAAATATAATGCACTCTACACAAGACTTGCACTTGTTAGACATGGCATGCAGAAATAATTGTATGCATTGCAGCTAGATAAGGTATTGTTTTGTCACTGCAATATCCAATAAGCCACATCCCGTCTATAATGTCAATCACATAAGGAAAAAAGTTCTTACCCTACCCCTACATATGATTATTTATGCCATAGAAACATGTCTTTGCACAAGATATTTCTGACTACACATCCAGGAGTGCAAGAAATATTTTTATTATTCAGGGTGGCATATTGATTCATTGAGATACTCGATAACAATAACCTCCTGCAATGACTAAAGGTCACATGTCCCTCCACATCTGTCCCCACCATGCAGCAGCTCGAATAGGTGAGTACGATGCTCTCGCATTATGCATCTCAGAAACTACCACAACCACATCTGGGAGTGCCACATCATCCATTGCCACTGTTAAATGACATGTCTGAGCCCAGAAGTTACTCCAGCAGAGATGAGTGAGCAAATATGGATGTCACATAGAAGGATAGTGACAACACCCAACATGTCCCCCTCCTGGAGGGAGCTGAATATGAGTCCTGAGGCCCAGATAGTTATGATGATTTGGAGGAAAAGCCTAGCCAAGCACCAGAGTCTGCTCGATCTGCCAGGATGGTTACCAAGGGACCATGGGGCATTGTAGGAAGACTGGTAGCACAACAAGTGGGACAGTGTGCTTTGTTAATAAATTCTAAAAACAATTCTGAGTCACTTTGTGCTATACCTGAAATTAGAGACACACAACATGATGTGATAGAGGTGCAGCTATGGGAGACCCACTCAGGCCTTAGGCACCATATCCAGTGAAGAAAGGACACAATACCAAACGATTTACCAAATTGTGGCAGACAGAGTCATCTGCCATGCAATCCAACACATGGTGGCAGCATTGTAAGAGTTGTTGCAAAATATTATACAAGTACAGGAGGGCCTACGTGACATCATATCACAATTTACTGAAGTGTAGCGGGCACTTACATTAGCCATCCAGGCTGACACCTGTTAGAAGTTTTTTAAGTTCATATTTTTGTGCGATAAATATTGTTATGGTATTCATGATTTTTATGTCAGATCCAAATCATAAATGATGAATTAATATGATTGGAGTTAAAAAGATTTAATATGAGGATTAGATGTGTGTCTATTAACATGATTTATTTATGCCACGTTTTGGTGAAAAACTCCATATCGGATAAAATGAATGCTTCGGTTGTCTCTGTATTCCCTACCGCATTCATCCCCTACCCTTGTGTATTTTCTCTCCCCGCAACTCTGCAGAAGGTAGACAAGTATCTAATTTTCCTGTAGTGCTCTGAATTTACTTTTTTGGCATTCCTAACTGTAACATTACTTTAAGGCGCTTCCACTGTGTTTCTGCAGCTCCAGTTCAGTCTTATTCACTTGTGAATAACTTTTGTTTGTTTAATGATGCATATTTTGTTCAAAACATCTCTGGGTGACAGTGACGTGGTAACACAGGATGCTTTTTAAAGAAAATAGGATAGTGCTAATGTATAATGCTACGACATGAATTACTCTAATCCACCAAAGAATTTATACATAGGATCATATCATGCTGAATCTGTGCTTTTGGCTTATTTTAAATGCAAGAATTGTGTATACGAACTCCTTGATTCTGGAGGTGAGACAGATTTTTAAGATTTTTAAGAATACATTCCCTTATTTATTTATTTATTTGAAAGTTTTATATAGTGTGAACTTGACCCAGGTGGATATCAGAGAGCTTTACAATTTGCATAGGTATTACAAGAGTATAGTCGTGCAACATAGTTAAGGTATGTGGGATACAGACCATGGAGAAAGAAAAATTCGACAATCTTCGCTTACATAAATGAGGCATGGCAGGCGAATGCTGGGATTCAAAGGTGTCCAGCAATCTCATTTCAATAAGGTGGTAATCAGTGAGCAGTGGGCCAGAGCTGTTTAGGGCAGAAACATAGCCATTAGGATTTTTTTTACTTCCTTTTTGAAGGTGGTTGAGGAGGAAATTGTCAATCAATCAATCAAATAGCTTTATTTCGATATAAATACCATAAAAGTATCGACCAATTCGTCAATATATCACGATGAATAAAAAATACAGATCAATATAATTAATAAAATGTGATGGACCAGTTCTAAAACCATTAAAACATAAGAAGCTATTTCCTCTTAAGTCAAATTTAATTTTTAACTAAAATCTGCAAATGGCTCCAATCATCTAATTACTATTCCGTGGTCAGGGGCAAGGGTATTGCATTCCATGGCTCCTTATCCCTTCCCAACTTGATCGCCATTTATACTTCAACAGGAGTAGCTACCCTCTGTATGGCCCTAGACCTGACTATCCAGACACGCCCCAGGTACTTAGCGACTCCGCAGACAAACAAGGTACTCGGGTCCGTTTTCAATATACGTAATGCAACTCTATGATCCAAAGTACCTAGTTCTTTGCAAATAGGCGCGAGCCACCTTGACCTGGCGCTTGTGTATCCTGGGCACGCAAACATAAGGTGAGCAACGCTCTCCTTTGGGGTCCCGCACAAGGGGCATTCTTCAATAGTACGGTACGGGGAACACCACTTGGCAGTAAATTCCTGAACTGGGAGGGAGCCGAACCTAAATTGAGTATATAATGACCTGTCTCTAGGGACCTGGATTATATCCAAATATGGTTCAAGGCCTCTGTACAGTTTGTGTTGGAAGAATTCCTCCGTGAGCCTTCCCATATAAGGATTGTTAAGTTCCCTAGCATCAATCCAGGCCCAGTAGGTCCGTTTAAGCTCCTCTTTACTTGGTGGAGTTTGAGTATCCCAGAAGGCCTTGAGGTCAAGTGCTATCATTAAAGCTTTAAGATTGGAGATCCATTTGATCTCCTTCTTGATATCGATGCACATGACTTCTGTGAGTGCCTCAGCATAATTGGCCAACTCCTGGGTCCTCCTGAGACGGGCCCAATAAAGCAGAGGACGAAGTTTGGCCAGATCTTTAAAGTGACGCCTACCCAGGTCACACATCAAAGGGGTAAGGGGAACACCTTGTGGTAACATGATCAGTTCCCTAAGAAACTTGTGCTCCGATCTACTGATCTCATCGAGGTTTTCAAAGCCCCATAGCTCGGCACCATAAAGAGCCGAGCTAACAGCCTTGGCTCCGTACACAATGAGTGCCGGGGCAACAGGTCTACTAAAAGATGAGCGATGTTCTCTGCTCAATGCCCCGGCCGCCCGTTTGTGATTCAGGAGCATTTTATCAAGATGGGGTCTCCACTGTACTTTTTCTGAGAGACGAATCCCCAGGTAGTCGAAGGTGGTAACCCTCTCTAGGCGAGCCCCGTCTAGAGTAAAATTGTTCCTAAACGATTTGTGGGGGTTAAAGGTCATGAGTTTTGTTTTCGTTGTATTTATAGTCAAACCCCGAGAATTACAGAAAGTTTGGAACCTATTCAAAAGGGTTTGCAAACCTGCAGGGGTCTTAGAGATTAGAAGTGTGTCGTCAGCAAACAGGAGAGTTGGCACCTTATTGCCCGCCAGGGCCGGGGCGTCAGCTGGTGTTTCTTGCAAAAAGCTGACCACCCCGTTCACGTATAAGGAGAACAGGGTGGGTGCCATCACGCAGCCCTGGCGTACTCCCCTGTTTACTGGAATCTTTCTAGTAAGCTGCCCTTGCGACCCCCATCTTACCTGGGCATAATTTCCCTCATGGAGCCTCACTAGAAGATTAAGAATTAGTGGGGAGTGCCCATCTCACGCAGTAAGCCCCACCACAGTCTATTCCTACGGTACCAGGTCCAAGGCAGTCTTTAGGTCGATAAGCGCAGATAAGGAGCTGCCTCTTGCTCTACTCACTCACCACTTTCCCATGGAGGAAATTAGTTGGACTTCCGGGGGAAGAGAGTTCCAGGATCTTTGGGGCAGCACCTGAGAAGGCTCTGTGGACTTCGTTTCACATTTCAGAAAGATCTCGTAGGTTTTAGAGCCAAGAACTTGCCACTTCTTCTCACTGACTACAACCTCCAGATAGTTCTAGCTTTGTGAGCCATGAGATACGTGGGAGTCTTGAGATGAAGGCTTTGGTGAGTCATGCAGGCCATCTGCAGGCTGTATTCTAGCCTCATCATGGCAGCCAGTTTAGGGATCTGAGGGCTGGGGAGATGTGCTTGTTTCTTTTTGAACCAGTGAGCAGTCTAGCAGCTGCATTAATGGACGCTTTTAGTGGGGCCAAGCCATATCTGGGAAGTCAACCGAGCATGGAACTGCCATGAAGCTCCTAGCCAGGCAGCACAGCACAGAGCTTGCACCGCCGCATCTTGAAGTCCCTCTTCTGGAAGGAAGGGTTTTAGATTTCTTAGCGTGTTTATCTGGTAGTCAAGCCCCCTTGCTGAAATTGCTAATATGATTCTGCATGCTCAGGTGCTTATCCAGAGTGATTCTGAGGGATTTCGCAGAGTCGATAGTGTGGGGAGTACAGTTGAAAGCCGTAAGATGTTTCTGCCAGTGGATGATCTTTGGGGTGTGTGATTAGGCGGAGCAAGTGAAGGAATTCCGTTTTGGAGGTGTTGAGCATGAAGCGGTTGTCAGTTAGCCAGTTTGAGTATCCAAAAGGGTAGAGTTGAAGATGGCACAAAGTCTTCAGGGTAAGTGATTTTTCAGATAAAGTTGGGTGTCATCTGCATACATATGGAAGAGGATGTTCTGTGGCACTCAGAGCATTTGCCAAGGGTTATAGGAATAAATTGAAGAGTATCGTTGATAGTGCCGACCCCTGTGGAAGCCCCATAGAGACTAAGGAGGGCTGGAATAGGGATTGCTTTATCTAGACTTTTTGTGATCTATTATGGAGGAAGGATGTAAACCATCGCAATACCGTCCCTGGAAAAGCCCATCCCTATGTCTCAAGGCTGGATAAGAGATTGTCGTGGTCAACAGTGTTGAAGGCCGAAGACAGGTCAAGGAGATCCTTCTTCAGGAGGCATGCTTGGTTGTGGTCTAGCATTAATTGCAGAGAGTGTCATCCAAAATGTGGAGTGAGGGCAGATTCGCGTGCTGTGGCCTCTTTGAAATCCGGATTGATGTTGGTCCAGAAGTTGGAAATACTCCATGTGTTCACAAAGTTGCATCTGCACTCATTTTTCCAGCAGTGTAGCCAGCGTCAGGATGGTGGAGATGGGTTGGAAGTTATTGAGATCAGCTCTGTCTGCATTAGGTTTTTTTAGAATTGGGGAGATCTGCTCCACTTTTAAGCAGTCAGGGATTGTGCCTTGTGATAGCGAGGCGTTGATAATCTTTGTCCAAAGGGGGAGGATGGTATTCTTGATGTCTTTGAAGATGGGTGGTTGTAGCGGGTCAATGAAATGATTAGATGGGTCGTAAATATCTCTTTCGCTGAGGGGGGTAAAGGAGAATCAAGAGGCGTTGTTCTTGGTGCCAGTATTGGAGGGGCTGAGCCTCTCAAGGTGAGCTGGATCATCCCTCCCTGCTGATGGGAGAATAGCCCTATTTGCTTCCAGGTCGATACTGATGCTCTTCGTTTCTTCAGTGAAGAAGGCCGCCAACTCGTCGTAAGATGGAAGGCCGTCTTCAAGGTCAGAGCTGCTGGGTGTCTTTCTAGATTGTTGTTTAACAATTTCAAACAGTTTCTTGGGGCGGTTTTTGGCTTTTGGCTTGATTGAGTTGTGTTCGGAAGAAGTCAGCCTTTGCAGTTCTGATTTTTTTGTTATAGGTGTTCCTGACCGATCTAAGGTGAATTAAATGTTCAGTGGAGGGTACTGATCTCCAGGTTCTTTCAGCTGACCTTAGGTTGCGGCGTTCAGAGTTTAGGTTGTCATTGAACCAAGGTTTGGAGATTTTGTCAGAGTCACTTTAGTCTGTGGAGGGTGCAGGAGCTTCATCCCATGGACATGGCTAATGGACGGTGTTATATGAAGTCCGCAGAGACATGCACATCCCACATGTCCGATTGGGAAGTCTAAGGTTTCTCTTACAGTTGGGGTTGCCTAGAGTCCACTCAGAGTTAATCTTCCTAGGTTCCTTTTCCACATGTTTCGTTTTCTTGGGTTGGACCCTCCTTCGGTGATACCTCCTTGTTAATTAGGAAGAAGATGCAGTAATGGTCAGACCAATCACAAGGGATAATGGCATCTATCGAGATGGTTTTTCCTTTGGAGATGATGAGGTCCAGAGTATCACCCTTGTTATGAGTTGGACTTTCGCAATATGTCAGCTCATGCGTCAATAGGAAGGCTTTTAGACAGTTTCCAGCTTGATCATTTGGGTTAGACCAGTGACGGTTGAAATCTCCCAGGTATATTTGGGAAACTAGGGTGTCATCATTAGAGGAGATTATTTGCATTAATTGTTCAATGAAGGAAAGATTGTCTCCAGGGGGGTAGTAGAATGTGTGTAATTTGCATATTGTGCGGTGATTGCTAGCGATGTTTATGCATAGGCACTCACTGTAGGTCAGCTCAGAGGGATCGGAATGAGAGACCGAGAGTGTATTTTTATGTATGCAGGCTAAACCTCCATGCCTGTTTTATGGATCTGTCTAAATGAATTATGTGATGGGTAGGTGGGACTAGAAGGTCAAGGATAGGGGTGGACAAGACTTTTAGCCAGTTTTTCGTGAGGATGATGATATCAAGCTCATTGTTAAGGATGAGGTCAAAGATGTCGGCTGCTTGTTTACTCGCAGATCTGCAATTGAGTAGTACGCATTTCAATTGGAGAGGTGTGTGGGCGGTCAGAGTCTGCATGATGTTCACTCATTTGAGGGTGTCATTGTAACTCTGAGGTTGTAGGAGGGTTCCCTGTTTGGGTTGGCATGGATGGTTTGGAATAAGCTCACAGGGGCCTTGCATGAGTCCAGGGGTGTCTTGTCGGTCTTTAGTGGGAGGGCATACAAGAGAAGAAGAGCATCAATATCATTGTTTGACAGCTCGGACTTTATTCTTCTGGGGCGGGAGTGAGCATTAGGGAGGGGTAGAGTTTTCGGGGTAAGGTGTGAGGGACACATATCTGAGACAGGGACTGTGCTCATTACTTCTAGTGATACTGTCCAATTCTTTCTGATTATTTTTGATGCTCACTTGGGAATTAGAATTATTTCTGATTTTGACTAGTCTGTATAACTCTGCATTTGAGCCTTCATGGCAACATTTATTCTGTACTGCTTGATTTTGAGATAAAAGCTTTTAACCTTTCCCCTGATCTATAACTAAATTATTGAGTGGTCTGAATTACTTATTCATGATACTCAGCTAAACTGGTGTTTGGTAAGGTGCTCTTTTATGCAAGATCCAACACAAGTGGAACTTCTCAGGTATATTCTGAGATATGATTATTGGGGTACAGTTCTAAATATTTGGGTATGAGGTACCACTTCACACACCTATTTTAGAGCAGATTGAGCTCCACATGCTGGCTCCAAAAATGGTTGGCCACCTCAATCAGAGCAGTAGTACACCTTCTTCACCCCTTTCAAACTTGTTACCTTCAGAAACATCACAGCTGGTATCACCCATCGTAGCAGGTCTACACGAGCTGCTCAGCTGCTGGAAGAACAACAGCCTCTGAGAAAAAACAAATGGAGTGAAAGTCAACTGTTCTGAAATGTTTTGGGTCGTTGGAGCCGTTGGGCTGTCTTGCTGCAACAATACTACAGTGTAGATTTTCTTTCTGTCTTTTGTGGGAATGAAGATGCTGCCAGAGTCAGGGTTAGTTGGGCTTAAGGAGCGAGGTAGGTCAGGACTGTTAAGGGTAGAACAAGAAGACAATAGGAGGCATTACAGACAAAATAGGTTTCCCTTTCAGGATTCATTTATAAATAACAATGTTCACACTAGCAATCAGTCGTACAGTGTGGTTTATTGTACAAGTGCTCAACAGTGGTTATGTGCAGCAAGAAAGTAAAGTGTTTAGTCTCGAGTTTGGCTTTCAAAAGTAACTTGTAACCATCTCATCACTCATCCACACAACATATCGAAGTACTGTTGTTCTTGTCCATCTTTGGCAAGTTCCTCATCAGCAGTACTGCTTACATTTCTGTCCTTCACTTCCTCTGGCATGAGCACAGGTCATAATACTGCAATGTTCTGCACAATGCCACAGGCTATTATGATTACACAAACTTTCCAGGGACTATGCAACAGCCTCACCAGTGCAATCTTGGTGTCTAGAATGTTACAAAAAACAAAAACTACTAGATAAGAAAGGGATCCTAGGGAATGTTTAAAGACCTGCGCGGATAAACCTCTCCAAACCAAGTACATTAACAACACACAATCCAAGGGTCTAATGTGTATATAACTAAAGAGTTTTGACCAGCCATAGACTACAATAAGTAATAAACTAATATGGGAAACCCATTAAAGAGGACGGATTCCCATCACCCACCGAAGTGGCATGCTTCATCATTTTGGGATCTCCTCTCGGCTGCAGGCTACTGCAGCTAAGGAGCTACAACTCCTTTCCAGAAATGGGAAGGAGGAGCCATGGGATGTTACGTCAGTAAGCAAAAGGTGGGCGCAATCAGATGTACTGGAAGTAAGGGTGTGATGGGTGCTCTGGGAGAGAGAATTATCGTAAAAAAATATTGTGATACAATAATGCTGTGATGCAAAAATATCGCTCAAGAATATCGTTTTTAGTTAAGTTAATATAGCTTTTAAAAATATTGTTTTTAATACAGATTTTAGTAATATAGTTGTAAAAATATTTTTTTTTTATCATTCTACTTGATCATTGTGTTTTAGTTCATATAAGAATAAGGTATGTGTCATTATTGCTTTTATAGTTGTTTATTTTTTTAATATAGATTGTAATTTTAAGTGATTCTAAATTTTTATTTAATCATGAATAATCATTTAAAGTGTTTTAATGGAGTTTGTATGTTGCCAGGGGTATTGGATGGGAAGTTGAATGTTTATAGTTACAATTAATTATTAATTAATTGGTAACTAAATATATGATTGATATTAATTATGTAATACTTATTTATTTTAGTTACATTTTAGGAGCGGCTAAGTTTGTAGGGTATAGGCTGGGAAGTTAAATAACAATTAATTAACAAATCATTAGTAAGGTGATGTAGGTGCACATTGGGCTAGCTCTTGTAGGGCTATGTGGTGGAAGTTAATTAAGTGAAGAATCATCATGAATCCAACTAACTTGATCAATCGCAAAATAATTATTTAAAATGATTATTAATTGTGTAAATTGTTTATTTGTTTTTGATTTTTTCAGACACACACATATAGATATATGTTCATGTTCATTATTAATGTTTATATATTAAGAGTTTAATATTTTTCTAACATTAATAGAGTTATTCATATGGTGGGTAATGGGTTTCATAAAATGAAGCACTCACTGTTGCGTAGACTGGAGTGGGAGTAGTACATTTAACCCCTAAGAAGTCCAATGCTTTCCCTACTGTTGCACAGACTGGAGTGGGAGTTGTAAATAATACTCCTTCGAAATCCAACACTTTCCTTAGTATTGCACTGTTTTGAGTGGGAATAGTAAATCTAACTCCCACCAATGTCCAAGTCTTTAACTACTTGTTTGCTCAGACTTCAAAGTGAGAGAGAATAGTAAAATGTAACCTTCTCCAAAATCTAATGCTTTCCCTTCTGTTGCTTAGACTGGAGGGGAATAGTGAATTTAACCTCTCTAAAGTCCAACGCTTTCCCTGCTGTTGTGCATCAGTCCGGAATGGGACTAAGTAAATCTAACCCCTCACAAAGTCCATAAACTTTCCCTACTGTTACACACTGTTTGGAGGTAATATTAAATCTGACCTCAGAAGAAAAACACTTTCCCTACTGTTGCACTCTTTGGAGTGGGAATGGTAAATTTGACTACTCTGAAGTCCGACACTTTCCCTACTGTCGCATAAACTGGAGTGGGAATAGTATAACTAATTTCCCAAGACGCCAATAATTTTCCTAACTAATATTGCTTGAATATATTTTTTAATATTAATTGCTTATTACTTTAATTTTATATTTTTTGTTTATATTTTTATTGTTTTTATAAATTTTATATTTTTTGTAAATATATTTTATTGTTTTTAAGAAACTTTATATTTTATTTATTTGGTAATGTATGTAATATTTCATAATTGATTTGTTAACATATTTTATGTTTTATTTATTTTTTAGATAGATAGACTTGTGTAAATATCTATATATAAATATTCATATATATTTACATTATATATATATATGTATATATGCGTTTTTATAGTAGCAAATTAAAAAAAACATAAAACATTAATATACTGCAAATGTATAATATTTTATATATGAGTATATTTTTGTATAACATATTAGGAATTTCTGGTATGTATTTAATTTACATTTTATTTAGCCATGATATATATTAAAAATATTTAAGATGTACTACTTTAAAGGCATACATATATATTTAAAAAACAATACTTTTGTATTTTTGGGACAACATTAATCGTTAATCGATTATTTTATTCCTGATATTTTTGTACTTTACCACGTATATGTATCAAGTGACAATATATTTTAGTAAACAATATTGTTTACCATGATATTGTGTCAGTGATCCCATCTTTAAGCTGTGTTTTAAAGACTGGGCCGTCTTGAAATCTTGCATCCTGCAGTATTAGCTGTATTTTAAAGCCTTCAATTAAAGGTCAATGATAGCTAAGCAGAATGGCAGAAAAGCCTCATGCTATACTATTTTGCTATTATCCAGATCTATGTTTACACTTCTTTGGCTGCAAAATAGGAGCATTTTAGATTATGAACTTTAGTGATATTCTTGCTGGAAAAATAAAAGAAGGATATATGTGACATGTACCTTGACACAAACAGAATTAAACAAAAACATTTTCTAGCATTCTTCACAAATGTAGACGTTTTTTTAAAAAAAAGTGCATTGTAACTCTTCATGTTGAAAGGTGAAGAGATTCTGAGAAGGACAAAGAAGGTAACCAAGAAGAAATGCTTTCAATGATGCATTCAAGGCTACAACCATGCCACTTTATTATTGCTCTTTGATGATCTCTCTTTTTCAGTTACACTTGATGAAACTGCACACTGCATTCTTTTCAGTGCAGTCTCATTGGTAATCCTATACTACGCGGTAAAAGCCCCTGACAAGTATCAGTACTACAGAATTTAGTTCAGGTCAAAATGGGGATAACGTGGTAGTTCCACAGGTTTTCCTATTTACACTAGTATTTGAACAATGCTGAATTGTACGCAGGGTAAAACTGCACAATGTCAAATGGCCGGAAATGTGTGCACTGTCAGGTATGATTTCCTTCTTTTTTTGTCCTCTTTTCCATACACGCACGCACACCAATTATGAGGCTGTTCTTTGCTCTTCTGACCTTGAAATGGATTTTTGCCTTAAGTATGGGGAGATATTTGACCATTTCCACAGTAGGAAAGTGCTGGAGGGAAGTTGTGAATGGCCACAAAAGTACATGTCTGAGGCTATGCCTAAACTTCCAAGGCTGAGCACATCTTGAAGTCTCCGTTACCCAGTTCCTGCATACATTTACTCCTGTATAACAATAATATTAGGCATGTGCGGGGTAATATTCTGTGGTAGTAGAAGAATTTACGAGTGCAAAGGTATAATTTGTGAGCACCTTTCTCTCGTAAATACAACGTTTCCTTTTCAGTCTGATCTACAAGCACAACAATTCGTTTTGTGAATCAGGTTGAGGGTGTTTATTAAACTGAAAAACAATGCAAGAAATTTTTAATGACATAACAGCTCTTCAAGAATAAGCTTTGGACTAACAACATGATTTCAAGTTTACTTCACCCAGAGTGCATAAATAATGAATCATCAATGGCATGATTATCCT
The DNA here is from genome assembly GCA_963921515.1 of Calotriton arnoldi. Lineage (NCBI taxonomy): Eukaryota > Metazoa > Chordata > Amphibia > Caudata > Salamandridae > Calotriton > Calotriton arnoldi. The sequence goes on along the minus strand of CAWUFW010009693.1, from coordinate 423,420 downwards.
CATGACTACTGTACCTCATACTAAAGTTATGTAATCCAACTAATATACATAATTTAAGTTTGTATTTGTCCATGAGTGGGGGAGATTAGAGGACTTCTTCCTTTGGCAGTGGATAATGTGTCTTCAGCTCTTTTCCCAGGACAGTTGCCATTGTATGGGTGTCTAGCCTACCTCTGACATCGGAAGGAGCAAACTGAGGGTGGGCTACAGGGTGCCAAGGGCTCTAAATGAATCTGTGTATTACGGTAAATTATCATGAGCAGAACTCCGAATAGGTCTGGCAGTATGAAAAGCAGAGTACAAAGTAAGTCTGTCTGTGTTTTATCAGATTCAGAATTCAGCTGAGTGAGCCTGGCTTTTATATCAAGAGTACAGTTCTGAGTAAATATGGATAATAATAAAAGTAGGGGTCTAAGAACTATCAGTTCTAGAGCTGAGAATAATTATTGCTTGCCATCTGAGCAAAGCTGTCATTGAGTCATTTTCATTAGCTCTGACAGTTTATGCATTATGAGGAGTAGATTATTGATCGAGAGAGTATGTGCATTATTACATTATCAGGAGCAACCCTGTGGGTGAGTCTGTGCATTAGCAAATGCACATCTCTGATGGAGACAGAGTTTATGTTGAGAAGAACTCTGAATTAGTGTGTTTGTTACATCTCTCTTTGACTATTTATCTTCAGGACTGGAGTTCAAATGAGTTTCATAGATAAGCAGAACTCTGATTCTACTCTGAGGGCAGATTATACATAGCCCCTTGCTGCCCTTGCTAGTCACTTTTAACATGGGAAAAGTGACGCATAAAGAAATGGCGCAAGCATCTGGGCAAATCTGCCCTGGAGAGTATCAACAGGAAATCTCTGCAGTACTCCAAATATTTCGGGTCTCAGTTATGGGGATTTGACGTAGAGCATTGTAGCAAGTCACCTTGCTGTACTGCACTACGTCAAAGTGAAAGGGCAGGGATGCACTGTATTTTTCCAATACGGTGCATTCTTGTCCTTTCCCCCTGCGCTGGCGCCGTTTTGACAGCCTAACGCCAACACAGGCATCCTTACACAATGGGGCAAAGGATGCTCTGTGTTGTAGCAGGATTGTTTTTGTGCACGAAGGGGCAACTTCCTGCACAAAAACAATCCTGAGAGACATTTTCTACAGCACACATAGAAAGAGTAGGTAAAAACGAGGAGAAATAAAGATGTTTCTCCTCGCGTTGCTGCCTCATCGCAGGAGTGCGAAGAGGTGTTACGCTTTGCCAGGTTTAAATGGTCTTGTAAATCTGGAGAAGCGTCAAAATCGATGCGTAGAGTAAGGCAACAGAGTGATTTGCGCTGCATTGCCTTTGGTGTTTAATTTGTAAAATATTAAGTCTGAATGCTCAAACTTTTTGTAGGAGGCCACACCCACTTTCCCTGGCTCCACCCGCTTCCTCCCACTGGCTCAACCCCGCCCACTCTGTTGGCTCCACCCACATCCTCAACTGGCACTGCCTTCAAAGCCAAGATGTAGCACTCCAATCTGAATTTCCTGTAAGAGAGCCTTCCTCAAGTAACAAAGGTTTTTGATAGGAGGTTCCCCCTCCTCACAAAAGTTTTTGAAAAGATTAAATCAGGGTGCATTTCAAGCACAATTTTGTAACAAATTGGCTAAAATGACAACAACAACACTGAAGTCATAGGATTGTGAAAAATCCAAGCATCACACAAAGAACAAGCATAGCCGGGGTGATACACGCCCTTAGTTATCTGGAGGAGTTCTTGAAATTTGCGGGGCTCTGGATTTATAAGGCAAAAACACGGATTTTCCCGGTGGCGGCTGGACAACAGTGACCAGCTGACCTGCCTTAAGGATTAGCTTGGGCTTCCCAATCCTTTAAATATCTGGGAGTACAGGTGTTCCATGCCTTAGAAGATCTGCAGGATGGGAACCTGGAACCGGCGATGGGGCCTCATAGAGCAAATGTGCAATTTTCGCGCTCCCTACGGCTGCCCACTATGGCTCAAATTGCATTATCCAAAATGATCATGCTCCCCAGACTTCTCTATTTTTTTGTGAACCTCCCAGTCGTGATACAGCCCGTTTGGTTCAGGAGATTGGACACACTAGTCAAGAGAATTGAGTCTGGGATGGGGACGGAACAAGGGTCTTGCTGGCAAGGGGCTCACGTAGAGCCCCAGGTAGCTGGATGTCCACCAAGGCCCCCGCTTTTTGGAGTTATACTACCTGGCTGCACAACTTTAGTGGCTGGCCCAATGGCTAGATGGGAGAGGCCTTGAAACATTGGGTACCATAGGACAAATAATAATAGTAATAACAAACAATATAGATAATCCATGACTGCTGCTGGTGAGACTCCTCTCCTCTGAGGGTCCCTAGTCCCACGGGGCCGGGGAGTGCCGCGGCGGGTAGGCATTGAAATGTTGGCAGAGGTGCCTCGGACGCATGCTCAGGACCTCTCTCTACGCACCTGACCTACCGCTAGTGAGGCTCCCACAAGGCGTGACTTTTACTCAGTTTACAAGGCGTCAGTTGTCAGAGTGGATGTCAGCGGGCATAGTTACAGTAATTGACTGCTTTCAACATACCACTGGATGACCTTATTTCCCAGTGTGACTTGCCCCAGGCCAATTTCTGAATTACCACGCCCTAGTGCAAACATTTGGGGGCATATTCACAAGGACTTATCGCTGAGTTACATCACGCCTTAACGGCATCATAAAAAGTGGAGATAGAATTAACGCCCATTCACAGGCGGGTGCAAACTGCAAACATCGCCAGTATTCCCGCGTGATAACTGCCGCAAAATTTATCTCCACGGGTGACACCACCAACTAACTCTAATGAGATGCAGAGCAGGCGTCTCCATGCAGAAACTCACGAAAAACACCACTACACCACTCTCACAACGAATCTGCCAGATCTGCGATGCGAAACCAAAAACAGGCGATAAGCCGCGGTAGCAGGAATTAACACCTGCCTTGTGCTGGTGTTAATTAGGACGACACTCTGCAGCATGAAAGGGAGCCAGCCAAGAGCCACATCTGAAGACCCACAGATGCCATGGAGCCAATGATCATGCGGCTCGAGCCCCAAGGAGGGCCACAACACCCACCGCCACCACCCCAGGCCCGCCACCGCCCCCAGGACCCGCCTCTCGCCCCCCGACCACCACAGAGGCAGCGTACACAAAGACAGCGGACCACCGTAAACGCACCAGCCGCACAGACCCAACGCCAGAGGGACATTGCCCACTACAGGCCCAAAAGGACAACCATCCCCTCACATCCTGGACCCACACTCGCCCACCGGCTGACGGTACCAACACAGCGGACAACCAACATCCCTCCGCAGACAAAGCTGCCGGCTGTGCTGTACATGTTGGCCCTCATACCTTCTAACCCACAACTGCCAGAGTTGGAGGAGTCTCACAGCCAGCCCTATCCAAGTTCATCACACCTGTCCTGGATGCCATCATCAGCCTGGTACCCCAGTACCTCCACTTCACCCACACTGCGCAGGGAGCAGCTGGAGACTCAAGCAAGGCTTCTACGCCATAGCTGGATTCCCTCACGTGTTGGGGGCAATCGACTGCACACATGTACCCTCGTGCCCCCGCCGACACTGCACACAACTACCTCAACAGAAAGCACACGCATCCCATGAATGTGCAGGCACAGTGGAGCGCCCGGCACACCTCAACAATGTCGTGGCCAACTCCCCAGGCAGAGTGCATGATTCCTATATCTCCCTACAGTCATTCATCAACCAGCTCTCCCAGGATGCACCTATGGAAATGCAGTGCTCACTGGAAGTCCCAATGAACACACCACACCTCCACCCCACAGTCATGCAACTCACGACACTGGCAATGGGCACGCAGCAGAACTACATGCAACATGCCACACAACATGTCAACTGACCAGACACGACAACACGACTCCATTGGGAACCTGGGCTTGCCATGCGCACAACCTAGCCACGGCATGGCACCACAGCCACAATAGCAGAATGTGAGGAGAGGCTTGGAGCAGGCATGTGCGAGGAGCGGCAAGTGACTAATGAATGAGAACCACCAATGCCAGGTGTGGGCGTGGATGTGCCGGACAGACTTGCAGTTGCAAACCACGGAAATGGCCATGTGGACATTAACTGCTGGTGCATGGAGTGTAGTGGCCAGTGGACGCTACCGGTGTCCCCACAGGCTGAGGGGCAGAACGTGGAAATGTCGCACGTTACGCCCCCCCCTGTATGCGCGGGCGGAGTGGGTTTGCCCTGCGCATGCCAGGCCTGCGTAGGGCGTGCGAATAAAAGCCCGCCGCACTGGGCATGGTTCTCTTCGGAATGGCCAACTTGTCTGCCAGGGCGGCGCCTCTCAGCCCCCCACGAGGCCGGCGCCATGCGCGGCGGGGCTTGCGTCCCTGTGCGCCTGCTGCACCCTGGGCCGCTGGTCCCCAGACCCGTCATGCCTGCCCCAGCGCACCAAGGAGACTCCACTCACCTGCCGACACCGGCGTGTGTCAAAGAGGGCCCACCATGTGCCGGTGCAAGCTCCAAGCCCCAGTCCCGCGACCTTTGCAGCCTCCGCAGACCAACGCTGGCCTCCACGGTGCTGGCCCACAGTAGTCCTTTTTCGTTGACATACTCCACCGGCGTACTCTCTGGCCCAGTTGTTGGCACATGTTGTACTGAGTCATGAGTTTTGAATGGCAGTGACCAAAGGTCTGTGGCAGCGTCCACATCACTAGTACTCCCTCCGATCAGTGAAGCCAAAGTCTGCATCGCAATCCTGCGACACGTGTTGCCACTAACCCTGTTCAACGCAAGCCGGCGACACGTGGTGCCACTAACCCTGTTCAACGCAAGCCGGCGACGTGTGGTGCCACTAACCCTGTTCAACGCAAGCCGGCGACAATTGGATGAGGGATCAGGCCTACACTGCTGTCCAGTAGGTCCCACATGTGGAACTGTGTCCTGAGTTTTGAATGGCAGTGACCCCAAGTCCGTGGCAGTGTCCACATCACTAAACTCCGTCCGATCAGTGAAGCCAAAATCTGCATCGCAAGCACACGACACATGTCTGGGCCCGTGCTGACCGCTGCCCCCGGCCTACACTGCGGTCCAGTAGGTCCCACATCCAGCACTTAGTCGTGATTCATGAATGGCAGAGTCCATACCAGTGAACGCACAGAGAGGAGTAAGAGGAATCCACGTCACGGAGGTGACCGAACACTAGCAACAACTGACCTGGTGCCACTAACCCTGTTCACCGCAAGTCCGTGTCCCGTGGTGCCACTGAACCTGAACTACGCAGGCCGGTGGGACCATCCAACGTAAGCCGGCGACACTCGGATGAGGGCCCCTGCTGACCGCTGCCTCAGCGCCTACACTGCGTGTCCAGTAGGTCACACGTGTGGAACTGTGTCTTGGGTAAGATATGGAGGAGTCCACACCATTGGACAGGCCTCATCGCAGACGGCATCCCCTATCAGCACTGGTGGCACTAACTCTGTGCGCAATGAGTCATGGGCACTTTCTGGTTGGACTTTGGTGGCTTCTGAGTCCATGGCCTGGGGGTTGTCTGCATCATCATCTGGCTGGGACGGACTTGATGTTCAACATGTGTCTGTTCCATTCATCTCCACCATAGTGACTGTTTCTGCGTGGTTCTGCCCTCTGCATCATGCCCTGGGGGTACACCTTCCACTGTCCACCGAGACACTCCGCGACAACCCCCCTGGGTCATCTACGAAAACCTGCTCTGCTCTCGTGACCCTGCCCCAGTGCACCGCAAGTCAGCGGCCCGTGGCGGTAGGGCCCGTGCAGGACGCTGTGCATCCGGGAGCCACTAACTCTGTGCAGTTCAAGTCTAATGGGGCCTTTATAGTTGAATGGTTGTGTCCTTGACCGATGGACACTGTTGTCGTTTTGACTGCACCAGGCACTCCATGACGGCTGGTGTACACACACCCCACACACATCCAACACAGGTGTCACTCGACATGTGAGCCTGCTAGTAAAAGTGGCCGGGCACACGTGCACATAGCCATTCACACCATCTAAGCAAGTGTGTCCGTGTGGTCATTATGTCAGCATAATGGGCCCGAGCCCTGCAACATCACAGTGTGCTGTCTTCAGCGGACGATACCATGTCACCTCAGCAGTGGCTAAGACCTTGGACATGTAGCTTCGCCCGCCCCCCCAGCATGCACAAGCGGCGTGTGCTGGTCCGGCGTACGTCAGGTCAGCGCAGGGGTGTGCTGATTCGACAGGGGGATCAGGGCGTGGCTCTGGTCTGGCCTTGAGCAGGAAGTGCGGTAAGCGTGTCTCTGTGTTGGAGTGTTGTCACCACCAGAGCCACAGTAGTCGATGTTGCAATGCAGCATGCACCCGGAGGGCGGGCCAGCACGTACGGGGAAATGTAGGAGCACAACACCACTCAGGGTCTTGGCTCATACATGCCAAGTGTTATGTGTATCAGTCCTGCGACTCCATAAGTCAGATGCCTAGCCTCAATCGCAGCACGATCACAGCCAGCCATGGACTGTACACCTGTGTCCGCCCTGTCCAGACCATTGGACTACACTCACGTGGCCACACACCCTCAACGGCCAGCTTCACAGTGTTGTTGGCATGCCGCTGGACATGCGCAGACAGGCATGACAATGGGGTGCCGTAGGAGTGCACGTGATACAACCGTGCAGCGCACACAAGTGTGGGGGCTCGTGGCAGGGAGGAGCAGCTGTGAGGCAACGTGACACCCAGTGAGGCCGCTCATGTGCCACGTGCTCGGCATATCATCCATGATTCCCTGGGTCACAGACATCCAACCCCACCCACAACAGGCCTCTGTACATCTCCTGTATGCAAGCAGATGGTAGAGTTACTGTAGGGATGAAAGGTCCTTTGTCTGAACTATCAGGCGGAAGCACATCTGCAGCTCCGAGGCTGGGACTTGCATGTGCCCAGCACCCCCTGACAGATATGATGGCATTTGCTGGTGACTCCCACACTACGCACTGCCCGACGTGAGACCAACGTGTACACATCCCACACACAGAAGTCCTTGGTCGTAGTTAGTGTGCATGAAATGGCCTTCACATGTACTCCCACCCCACCCCAGGCCTGCACCAGTTGCACACAGACACTGCTCATTGATCCGAGCTGTGGCCTTTCATCCACAGGACTGGCGCGGGTCAGCACAGTGCGGCTTCAAGCAGAGCCACTGACGCAATGGCAGACCATCCCGGACACATGCACAACTCCAGTCACGTGGACCGGTACCGTGCACGTCCTGCTGCATGTACTGGGGGCACTGCCATTGGCAGTGCTGCTGGATCAGTTACCGGCTGAGCTTCCGCCTTGCCAACGTCACCTGCGTTCAGCCTGTGTTGCATTGTCGCCGTGCATATTCGAGTGGACCATGGATGTCTGCCTCTCCAGCGTAACGGTAGCTGACTTGGATTTCGACGTGTGTGCGCCCCCTGTTGGCCACGCACCAGGAGTGTCACCGTGATGCCCGTTTATGGCATGCCTGGATGATTGGCATGCATGCTGGCAACTGGGACCTGGGAGATTGCACGAGTCGTCGTGGTGCAGTGACACATTGAGCCGCTCCCCTATTGGGCTTTGAGTGCCAATTGGGGCCAGGAGTTGGAGTCAGCACATCTGTCCGGGACAGCTGATGGGCCACGTCGCCGACATGTTGGAGTGACAGTCGACAACGAGCTCATGTTGGAAATGTTGGCTCTACGCTGCTGCACTCCGCGGTCATGGACCGAGTGACACACCGTACCTGCAGCCACAACTGAATGTGACCCATTGCACGTGTCCTGGCGCCTGGTTGACATGCTGGGGATCTGGTCACATGTCCCAAGACGACAGTGGACATGGCTGCACTGGCCTGGACTCCGGATTAAGCTCAGCGTAGGTTCGCAGTGCAGCGCTACACGAAGCTACGCAAAGCGCAGTTCGCACTACGCGAGCTACGCATAGCACTTGGCGCGAACCGCGTAGTGCACTGTTCGCAATGATTGCACAGTGCCGGATGCTTGTCCGCACTGTGCAATCATTGAAATGGCATCTTGCACAGTGCGAGCTGTCTTTTACTGCCGCTCGAGTAGATTTTTACTCGAGCGGCAGCTTTCTCAACGCGGACTGGTAGTTTCTCATCGCGAGCGGTCGCTGAGCATACGCGACCACTCGCAATGAGAAACCTGACCTCCCCTGCGTTGAGAATCTCGCCCGGAGGTTTATTTTCCACGCTCGCGATCGGCAACTTGATGCTGCTGATCGTGGAACGAGAAAGTCTCGCCGGGATGTCATTTTGCTTGCTCGCCGGTCGCCAACTTGGCGTTGAGGACCGCGAGCAAGCAAAATGACCGCTGCACTCACGCTACGCTACGCGATGTTTGCACTTGATGCTACGTGCAATCGCGTTGTGCGAAGTAGCGCAAACTTCGCAAACTACGCGAGCGTAGCGTAGTGCTTTGCCCAGGGTTACTCCGGATACATGCGCGAACAACCAATGCGCGTTGGCACTGACTTGTGTGGGTGATGGACTCCCCGGGGTGGACATGGCGCTTTCAACGTTCCTCATTCAGACATGCTGCTGCATTGGTCTTGCATGTTGTGGCACTTCTCTTGGCCGTACTGACACGCAATTGTTGATGAAGTTTCCGCACCTTCCTTGTCTCCAACTGTGATGAGTGTTGATATGTATGCAAATGTGTATGTCACGGTCTATCTGGGTCCCTGCCATACATGCATTGCATACCCCATCAGGGCTGTGGGTTGGTACTTGTGCATTATCATGTCCCTGTTTCGGTGCTTTGCTAGATTCAGTATGGCCATTTCCCGGCCACAAGCTGGTGCACTTGTGTCCTGTGTTCGGTTGTGCAAATGTCGGTGTTTGTACCACTTTGTGGTTGGATGTTGGGGTGCTCATGCTTCCTATGTGTGTGTGCTGCATTGTGTGTGAGATGGCCCTTCAGCTCTGATTTGGCTCACCCTTCTCCCTTTCAGGCAGTGTGGTTTTCACTTTTGTGCTTGTTCAGTGGTGTGATATTGCTGACTTGTGTGACTTGTGCTCTTGGTTGGTGTTGTTACTCTTGGGCATGGTTTGTCTGCAGTTGTGCTGTGCTTAATTGTGCATGTGTGCCATTGTGCCCATCTCCCTCCGTCCCCCAGTCCCTGGTCCGTTCCTCTCCCTGTTGCTGTTGTGTCTGTTGATTTTGAGCAGTTTCCGGTCCCCGACTCCTGCCACCATCTCCAGACTGATGTGGTGGACACCATTTCCTCCATGTCATCCAGCTCCTGGTGTGGCGCTGGACTCCCACCTCCGGTGTGCATTGCTGCCTTCTGGTTGTTGGCGTGTTTCGCATCATTCCAGCTGTTCTGGTTTTCTTCCATTCTCCTCCTCCGCTCTCCGGCTGCATTCACTTTGTCCACGATGGACTGCCATGTACAATGTTTTGTTGCCAATGGGGCTTGTGGGGTTGTGTACTTGCTCCGACTGCCTCTATTGTGCTTCGCTGTTGTTTTCTGTTTGGTTTGTCTTCCTTTTTCCTGCTTTTGTTGTGCTTATTCCCTCCTGCCGTTTGTGTGTTGCGGGCCTGGCGCTGCTTATCGCTGCTTTCCTCATCGCGAATGGGCTCATCGCACGTTTTTCTGCGTTGGGTTTTGTGTTTTTATCTCCGTCGCGGTGGTTGTATCGCGGACACTGGCCGCGTTTTCGGCAAACTATCGCATGGTACCGCCGTGTTGTGAATTCCACGTTAACACAGGGTTATTTCCCTGCGATAGACTGCGATGTGTAAAGTTGCGTTAACATTTTTGGGAGATGTTTAGTGCACGTTCTTGTGAATATACCCCTTGGAGAGCTGTGGCGGGAGGAGACAGGAACCAATGACACATGGGGTACTACAGGCAATAGTGACCCTAGGAGCGGCCTGCCACTTGGTGAAATGGCTCTATTGCTCTAGCGCCAGGAGACCCTTTTGGGTAGCTGCGCGCTCTATAAATTCCCTAAATAAATATAGGGCACAAAACCTTTGGACAAATCCAGAGCGAGATGGAATACCCTTTTAAACAGGGAACTGACAGATATGGAGTGCACCAGAGTTCTTGGGAGCCCACAAAGGATCTCTAGAAATACTGCACTCAAACTCAGCCAATTTAACTATATACATATGACATACCTCACACCACACCAACTACGAGTCATGAATGGGGAAGATGACCATGGCTGCCCGAAATGCGGGGAGCGAGAGACAGATTTCGAGCACATGACATGGACATGCCCGAGGTTACAGAGCTTTTGGGCCACCATAATAAACACGGTCAACAGGACATTGGCTTGCTCCTTACCATGCATGGCAGAGGTTGAGCTACTGGGCCTATTTCCAATGCCCAAGACTAAGAAAGTGGGTACCAGAATCGTAGATCTTGCACTGGTCCTGGTGCGGAAACAAATAGCGCTGAAGTTGATGGCGAGGGTGGGCCCTTCAGAGGTGGCATGGGAGAGGAATATGGAGTTGTGGGCCAGGGCAAAACAGAGGGTACTATTATGGGAGGATGCCCAGGGTATGCGTAGGCACCAGCTGGCGGGACTATGGACTGAAGTCCCGAATGCATGGGGGTCTAGAAATGAGGAAAATACGGCTGAGAGTGCAATCGACACACAGTAAGCAGCTCACACAGTGGCACTCCCCCAGATGAAGTGACTGCCATGCCAGAGTAAACACCGCTTGGGGATTAACAATATATATACAGCTCCCGCAACCCCCCCGGGACCGATGGCATAAATTATTTAAGAGGTAGATACCTGCCCCTCATTGAGCAGACTTAGATCCTAAAGATGTATACTGAAAGTAGACACCACATTGGTTTTCGTGTTAAGTTGGTTTCAATCTTACATAATATGATAGATATTATATTCAGATGGCAACCCCAGCAACTCTAGAGGGTCAATGTGGATATATAGAGCAATATGAGGCGTATATATCTCACTGGAGGTAGACAGTGAATCAGACAACGATATTGTTGGCTACACTTTGCTGTTGGACATACAAACCGGGTTGGCTTGAAGTAGTCAACCACAATGTACAGTATATGTAGTGGATTGGGACCAGACGATGAGCTGTGACATGATATATTGCTCATGTAAACTTAATTGAATTTGTAAAAAAGGACAAGCATAGCAAATGAGCCTTTCCCATTCCGGCAGAGGTGGCGAGGGTGAGGTATGTATGCAGTGGAGCATTTTGAAGACCACTGTTGCAAACATATTACTAAAGCATGCTGTGGTTTACTGACAGCACATTTCCCAGTGAAATTATCCAAAAAATCCCACTGACATGCAGTTTTACTGATTAAACTATGTACCATTCAAACGATAATGAGTGGAAATTGGGCTTCAGAACATATTTACATTTTGCACATTACCAAGTAAGGTGTCTTTCTTTATTTGAATCCTATTAAAATCATTGTTTTCATCACACTTCAAAATTACAAAATAATATGCTTTACTTCCCTAAATGATGACATACTTTAAAATATTTGTGCAGTTTCTTTACATATAGTTCGTTTTACAAAAGCCACTAACTTTATAGTCACAGAAATAAAAGTAAACACCACTCTCCATTTAAAACGAATAAACAGCAATTTGTCAGACCACATAGCCTGTCATTTGACTTGTCTTTGAACGCACAGCAAACGTGACAAGATGGAAAGAAAAAAACTAAAGACATTTTATTTCCCATTCCCCTTTTTAACTCTACCCTGCTTTTTTGGGGGGTGCTGCAGCAGCACCCACACCCCTATTGCCAGCACCTATGTCCCAGGCCAGAAAGCATAGTAATGGTACACCTTAAGGTCAAACAATGCAAACTTAGCAGGTCATACTCACCACCACCAGTCTTCTCTGCCTGTACTGCCCTCTATCCTCGTGGATTGACAACACTGGAGAAAGCCCCACACAGTCTTGGTCCAAAACTCGAGGTCACTCTGCCTCATAACAGAAGCACCCAGGGAGCCCTGTGGATGTGTGCAAGGCAAGGGGCACTCAGCGAGGGATTACACAGGGCGTAAACATTAAATAATAATGCAAATGCGTGCCATGGTGATGGCAAGGGCAGGAGCCACAGGAGCAAGGCAGACAAACCAGGACCGTCAAATTTGAAGCGCTTTCGCGCTACTAGCTTGAATGACGGCCCTCGCGGTGGTTTGATGTTTATTTTAAAAAGAAATAAAAAGCAGTGCAGGCTTCAGCACAGGTGAAGCATGTGCACGCTGACCCTGTGCTCTATAATGTGCTTGCTGCTGGCACCGGCCGGGAGGGAGAAGGGGAGGCTGGCAGCATCATGGGCTTGCTGTAGACTGTCACAGTGGCCTTTTGATTTTGTTACTGTGGGCCGATTTTGCTAACAAAAAATAGGCCCCCAGTAACAAGACCAGCCCCCTGTTTCAAAACCAGCCCCTGCCCTTCCAGCCTCCAGGGGGATTGCCTGGTGCCCGGCATGTAGTCTGATTGCTCGTCAGTCCCGTTCACAAGTTACAATACCGGCAGCCTCACTAGACGTGCACCCACTAGTAGAAAACCTCCCAGGCGCATTCCCTCTGCTCTACTGGTTCCTTCCTACTGAACTCTGCACCCGGGCTTGGCACACGTTAAATGAATCACCTTCATTATAAACAGTGTAACCCAGCCCCAGCAACCAAGGTCCCGCTGCTGGCTGAATATTCACAAGGGTTATGGCATGACCCCTCACTCTTGCACTCAAAACGCTTTTTAAGACAGCAAAATAACTGTCCAGGCTATTGGCAACATTTGTAAACCACTGATCTTAAAGCGAGGGACACAATATTTTAAAATGATAATCTCTCGAGTCTGCTGGTTAAGCATCATATAAATATATGGATTGGTAGGGATACTAACATATTAATTCCTATAGACTTAACTCTCAGTAGCAATTTACCTGCCTCCCACCCGATCATGGATTGGACTCTGTATCAATTTAAAGAGACGCACATACAAAATTAAATGAGCTGGTTTGGAGGGGCACAAAGTAGCAAGGAGTTAAGTCACTGTCGCAAGATGAAACGGCATACAAATGTGACGTGATGAAAAGCATGCGTATTAATCCACTGAGCTATCCACATTATATTAATGTATTGTAATGTTTCTCGGCAAAACTTGGTTTAGAACATCAGAAGCTAAAACAAGCATACAGTAAAAAAAAAAATCCTAAGTAGAGCCCGGAAGTGAGGATCAGTTAGAGGTTCGTCTCTAGGAAGGGACAAACCTAGTTGTCTCCAAGGAAATCACCCATATGGGTCTCTAATTTCCACTTAGCAGCTATGAATGGCAGGGCATCATTCTCAGTGGGTAAAAATAAAATTACACTTCACCTGGCTGGCATAAAACCGTGCTGCCCGGCACGCTCAAGAAATAGCAGCGTTGCTTACTGCCTTAATTAATCTGATTCTAAGGCCTGCTGCTGCACTGCACGACACGCTGCTGCTTGCTTCAACTGAACTGACTGTATAGTGCTGGTGCGTCATGCGTGTGTGCCTCATGATAAGGTGGCTGGCATCGAATTTTTAAAAGGTTATGCTTACGCATCTGCAGCCGCACACAGGACCAAAACCAGCCCAATCAGTGGCCCGCCCACCGCAACACTGACTAGAGGCATGGATTATTTTACTGTTTGATATATCGGCTGGCTCTTCACTGGAGACAGCGTGTAGTGCCGATATTGCGGGACACACGCTGCCACCATGTGAGTTTACACTCAGGTATGTCTAGACCTGACCCTGATAAATAAGTGCCAGTGCTAAGCACCGGAAACCACCGGCATAACTTAAGCACTGCTTGCCTTACTCCATATCTATGAGGCCATTCAAAGCCACACAAAGTGGCTTTACGTGACCTCATAGATATGATTTTGTAGTTTGCACCGCCGGAGCATCACAAAAAGCGACGCTGCAGCGCCATAAGGGGCTTATAAATATGCACCTTAGTATTGAATTTTGAATAAGTCAGTTATCGAAAGTGATTCTTTGATAGTGATTATCGTATCATCAAGCGCAGACATCTAAGTGAATGTTGTGTTGTTATGTTATGTTATATTATGCTATATCATGTTAAGGACACTTGATATAGTGCAAACAGCTGATTCCCAATGGAGTATCCGGGCGTTGAAGCCTAGTAAGTAGAAGGCTGGACACAGTTCCCACAAATTGCATCCACTTAATTTACCATAGAAAGCTTATTGCCAAGTAAAAAGCCAAGGTTTTTAACTACGTTTTTGGGGCTGAGGGACTGTTCAATTCCAGTAGCCACCAATCAGAACTAAGTCAGACATGCTTTCACAAAAAGCAAAATTACAGTTTCCCCCCATTTAGTTGGAGATAACTCTGTTAACTGGCTACAAAAGAGCTCTGATTCATACTGAACCCTTTAGTCACACTAATCGGGATGTATGACTTAGGGTATCTGCCGCAGAGCTCCGGGTGACTATCAGTATTATTAAGCCTTAACCTTTGATTGAGCCCACATTCTAGTAATTATTACACGCATATCACAGAATGAATCTGCATTAGTAAACGCAGAACTGAAATCACTGGGATTTGTGAATTGCAGAGCTCTATTCGAGTCCATGTATTAGCAAGTGCAGAGTTCTGAACATGTCTAGTATTATTACGAACAGGAGTGGCTTTAGGTCTTAGCAAAGCCAATGCTCTGGGTCAAGAGAGCCTGAGTGATGTCATCAGCACAGCTCAGATCTGACAGTAGGAATTGTCAATAACAAAGTTTTGACGTATTTATGTAAGTTTGAGAAAAAAAATCTGTGTGAAATAAGAGTAGGTCACTAGTGTATTTTGATATTATCGAGAATCATAACAGTTGTCAAAATTACAGCAATAAAATCCATGGTGCATCATGCCCATTTTTTCTAAAGCTACATACAAGAAACAAACAGGTAAAATCTTAAAAGAAATGCGTTTCTGGTTCATCTTTATTAAATGCTTCAGTCTTGACTTTACAATAAATACTTTCATGCCAGAAGTATGGCCTGCTGAGATGTATTTTACAATTATTGTTACAACATTCACTGTGCTGTATTTCAGCAGAAACCATGATGAGGACTTCATTCTGCTGCACAGGATTGTGAGGACCTATTTGTTGTCTCAGAAGTCTGCGTTCTGAGAGCCATAGTTCAACGCCAGAATTTCCTGAGGGACATTGTGCCATGGCCCAGTGCCATTGTGGGCAATATTTCTATTAGCCATACATATTTTTCTGACAGTATTCTTCTTGATATATTTCAACAATTTTCTAACTATAACCCAGTTTTACCGAAGAACATTTTACTCCCAGCACCATGATTATAGTCTTATCCCTAAATAGGACTCCGAAGCATCTCCTCTGTGGTTGTTTCTAGTGATATATTATCAGCAACACTTTGTCATCTAGAGGGTTTCCTGGCAGACCATACACGCTCAAGCTAAGGTATTGTCACATATTTAGCAGTATGAGCTTACAAATGCAGCACGTACCAGGCTTTTATATACAAAGTAGTGCGAGAGGTGTCTCACCTCTTCTTTCACACTGGTGTAACAACAGCCCCCACAGCCCCCGCACTGCGGGGGGCACCGAGCTTCAATGGTACTCTGGGTCCTTATGCAGTTGTGTGGCTGCTCTGCTCTTTTGGCAGGCTCATGCAAATGTGTTAACGGTCCTGGCTGTAAAGAGTAGCTGGAGTCACCTGGAGTTGTGAGAGTTGCATGAAAGTACATAAATATGCTTTTGCTGTTCTAATGCATAAGACTGAGAAGAGACATCTTAACATCTTATCTACATCAAATCCTCATCCCTCGAGGAGATTCTCTCCCTGAATGAGGCCCTGAAAGTGACTGTCCAATGGCTCGCCTCCAATCAACTCAAACTCAACGCAAAGAAAACAGAATTTCTCCTAATTTCCCCCCCCAAAAAACCAATCTTGAGATGCAGACATGGATTAAGGCTATCACAGCCTTAGACTGCCCACCGACCATCGTGGACTCGGCCAAATCTCTGGGAATTACCCTGGACAGTAATTTAAACATGCGGGACCACATCAACGCGATGGCCAAATCAGCCAGATTCCACCTGAGCTACCTTAGGAAACTGAAACCCTTCCTCGACACTGCCGACCTAAAAATGGCAGTCCAAGCACTGTCATCTCCAGACTGGAATATGGCTGCTCTACACTCTCGGGTTTACCTAAGATCTCCCTGGCACCTTTAAAAGCCTGCCTCAACACTGCCGCCAGACTTCTTACCAGCTCAAGAAAATTCGACCACATTTCTCCACACCTAGAAAGCTTTGAACTGGCTTCCTCTTGAGGCTAGAATACAGCTTAAACTGGCCTGCATCACACATAAGGCCTTATACTCAATCCCCTGCTTATCTTGCACAGAAACTTGTGGTATCCGGAGGAATCAGAAACTCCGATCCGCCAGAGACCTCCTGCTACAACCTGCACGCTTCCGGAAAAAAAAACTTACAATCGGGCATTCTCTGGGGCCGCTCCAAGAATATGGAACTCTCTCCCGCCCACCATCAGAAGAATCCCTTCTCTGACACACTTCAAAAAGGAGGTCAAAACCTTCCTTATGGGTAAATTCCTCGGTTAAATGTTGCCTCCAACCAGCACAGGAGACCCTGATTCAACTCCTGACTATCGCCTCCCTCAGATTACCTAGTCACCTCTCCTAGAAACCTGGGGACTTGTCTCGAGCAACTACAAAATGCAAACTGTACATACGTGTCCTCTATCCTTTATATATCCCGCACCCTGCCTCTTTTTACCTTTTGTATATTATTGTGATTCCAAGCCTATTGTACATTTCTATGTTGTCCTGTAAAGCGCTCTGATACCCTAACGGGTCAAGTTAGCGTCTCTATAAAACACTAAAATAAAATAAATAAATAAATAAAATCTTTGTTTTTGGAGGGAGGCAAGATGTTAGATCCCATTCAGGGGGACACTAGGAAAGCAGGAGCTGCTGGGTCTTAGCCGTAGGGGCTGATGTTGCTTGCCTCTGATGTCCTGAGGTCCGCCCTATTATGGCTCCATAAATTGACCAAAGTACAACCCCTTCAGTACTTGTCTCTCTGTGTCTTCCCTAGTGTGAAGGTGCTTCAAGTTCAGGACTCAACAACTACCCAGCAGCATAATAATCTGAATGTTCAAACCAGTACTTTACTACACACGGAAAACATAATACTACAGACTACTAAAGCCTATGGCTCATAGATATGGGTATTTTACTGGCACAAGACCACTGTTTCCAAGGATAGATAATTCCTTCAACTCTCCCTCCTCCCCTCCCTCTCCTATTTCTGGGTTTGAGTCTGCCTGTAGGCAGGTGTGGGTATCAGTCACAGGTGCAGTGCTACTCCTCTCTTTACAGTTCATATGCTCACTTACTCTTATTATTCTCAACAGCTCATTTATCTCAAGACTGCAGAGCTTTGCCAATGTACCATCCATGGCAGAGACCCCCGGGATGTGTCTGACTCTCCCTCACTCCTCTGGGAGAAGATGTGCCCTGGCACTCACTCAAACTCACTGAGAGCAGCATCAGAGTCCGACACCCAGAGATTGTGCAGGTGTGCAGGCTCTGGCATTTTCACAGGTTTCCAGCTGGTCGCAAACAAGCTTTTGGGTTTCGAATGATTTCAGTGGTAAGCCGTCAGAGTCAGGTCTCAGTGCAAGATTACCGGTGCATATCGTTCAGGTTCAGTCAGTCATCGCAGAGGCCGAGTCTGCTCAGGCACACTCTAGGCTGTCACAGCGGCACAACTTTGGGACTTTGAGGCACCACAGTCCGCTCAGACACAACTTCAGGATTACAGTGGGACAGTCTGCTCGGGCACAACTTGAGGACAGGATCTCGGCACAGGCTGCTCAGTCACCACTTCAGGTTCACAACAGTACAGTCCACTTGGTCATAACTTCGGGCAGTACTGCAGTGTAGGTTGCTTGGGAGAATATCAGGTTTGCAGCATCATAGTTTACATGGGTGCATCTCCAGGACAGTGCAGGGGTGAAGGGTACATGGTGGGAGAGACTTCACTTCAATCTAGGAACATGCAGATCGCTATGCTGAGTAGAGGCCATTGACTAAGGGGTCAGTTGTTTCAGGCTCACCCTAGATCTTCTAACCTCTCAAAGAGTTGCAGCATGCCACCCATTTCAGCAGGCAGGTTAGCTTGCAGGTACTTAAAGAGAGGGAGATAGCTCTTCCTTCCAGGCCAGACTGCAAGTGATGTCCTCTCATTTCTGGGAATCTGGTTGTCGGCAGACACCAGTTCTGGGTACTGGTACTGCAGAGCATCGCCTTTATTGGTTGGGGACAACTTGTAAATGGAACAACAAGTGGTTCGCCAGCTCCCACATATATGCAGATAAAGCAGACAGGGAAAGTGTATTCTCTGTCTGCAATTTCAGAATTGGTTTGGGTTGGTTCTTCTGTTATGTGTCCTTCCAGACTCAGATTTGTGTACAGTGATGCTCTTCACAGCAGGGTCATCTCCAAGATTGAGCAACCACAACCAACAGAGACACAAACAGTTGTGAACACTATTTACTTGGCTATCAACAACTACACTTAACTGTGATCAGAAAGAGAGTCAAAAGGTTGGCCTCATCTAAAGGTATTGATGGAGCAGGATTTCGCGAAAGAAACCTGCTCAATTGAACACCCCTATAATACGTACTAACAGTAAGTAGTACTAGAACAACTAATGTACACTTTTACATTACACGAGGGAAGCTTACTTTGCAATATGCATGAACTAACCCAAAATAATAAGTAAATAACCGGAAATGTAATAATCTTGTGTTTAGAATGAATTTAGGAGGTCTATTTGGCAAGGCCGCTTGTGTATTTAGTAAAAAGCATGATGTGTGTTGCTTTAAACTAATAAATAATGCAGCTTTCCTGTTTGTGCTGTGCTAGGCTAATCGATAATATGGGTTAGCATTAAAGTGGGTGGTAAACAGAAAAAAATTGCATTATCACATAATTAATAAATGTCTGTTTTCCGTTCTTTTAGTAATGGACGAGTCCTCCTTCTTATAAAGTTAGCCTAACAGAGGGCGGGTGGAATTAGGAGTGAGCAGAAACCATGTGACCACGTGACTGAACTGCTGTGCAAAGCTGAAAAAGCCTGACCTGGTGAAGGACAGAACATTGAAAGCCAGCCAAAGCCAGTATCATCGTGGGAACGGAATCTGTAGTTGTCAAATTTATCAAAATGTACAATAAATTGTTGCATGTGTACTCATGAGAGAGAAGAAGTATTGATGACTGTATGAAAAAGGGTTCAGAACAATGGTGTAGTCAAAGGTAGATGATTTCATAATGGGGTGACATCCCACCCCTAGAATCCAACCAATCCCTTAGCTAGAAAATGTGAATTTAGCAACTATTGTGGGACGGACATGTACTTTTAGGGTATAAGAATAGGTGCGTTAGGAGTGTGGTTAGAGTGCTGCTGGTGGGTCGCTTAGGCTGAAGGTGTCTGAGAGAGGGATGCGTCGCTGTTCGTCGGTTTGCTGAAAGGCCTAACTGTTCCTGTCTTGTCCCTGTCCTGGTTCTTGAGTCTTTGATCCCTGACTCTTGGTTCAGGGGTCCCCCACTGCTGCCTAGGCCTGGGTGGTGGTTTTCCCTTACAGATCCTATGGGTTTGTATCCGATCTAAATTAATATTCTTATTTCTGAAACTTTTGTCTCTTCATCTATCCCCTCCTAATCGTTTGGTTTAAGTGATAGATTTTACCTGTATCTAATGTCTCCTCATCTATCCACTCTTTGCAACGTATATTGAAATAATTGTTCTGTTGTTTCTATGATTAGATTGTTACTCTCTCTCATGGGGTTTTCAGTATTTGAAATTGTGAATGTAATCGCTATGAGCATTGATTATTACTAGATAACATTATTAAATCTCACCAGGAGTTTGTAGTTATTTAGCCAGTTTTTAAGATTAATATTTGATTTGAGAAAATATCATTGCTATCAACTCTTCAACTAATTGGTTCATCGACCAAATAGATGAAAAGTCGATCATCGTCTGTTTAATACGCAATAGTACAGGATGTTAAATATTGAGTCGGAATAATAAGAGTAAATTGAATTAAAGTTAACAAACTTGACATCAGCGCATCAGGGATTTTGGGTGAATGTGTATGGGCCATGTATGCTGTTATTGAATCTTTATCCCTGATCAATTTATTGGGTTCGTGCTGGATCAGTTTCTTGGCAGCAGAGGACGGTTTAATTATTGATTAGTTTAGTAATGGTTATTGACTATTGATTATATGTCTTAACATGAAGAGTTAGTGTCCTGTTCTATGTTGTCTAGAAGTACAGGTACGGAGTTGCCTGAGGAATCCCGGGAAGGAATTTGCCTGAAGTAGGCAGAAGAAGAGCGTGGTAAAGAAATCACACTCCAGAAGTACTTTGTCTGTTGTAATAATGCTGAAAAGCTACGTAGGGCTGTCAGTGTTATAATTAGGGAAAATTCGGATGTAAGTAGAGTGTCTGTAATAGCAAAGGGTCCACTTATGAAACTCTAGCAGTATCCCCGGGGGAGTA
This sequence comes from Calotriton arnoldi, assembly GCA_963921515.1. Taxonomy (NCBI): domain Eukaryota; kingdom Metazoa; phylum Chordata; class Amphibia; order Caudata; family Salamandridae; genus Calotriton; species Calotriton arnoldi. The sequence goes on along the minus strand of CAWUFW010009693.1, from coordinate 402,769 downwards.
ACGGGACACCTTTTTAATGCCAAAAAAGTCCTCTTGTGAAACTTCGGCTTTATCCCTAGAGAAGTAACAGGTCTCCCCGGAGCTTGTTAGAGAAGTGAGATAATGCTGGTCGTTATTATTACTTGCAGTGTAAGGATCTCTTGGAAAAAGTGAAGACTATCTCTTTATTTAGCGGAGCAGACAAAGTAGCATTGTCTTTTTATCTTGTTATTAACAGATTTTTGAAAATTTTTAAAAATATTGTTGTAAGATTTTGTGAAGGAGGGGTCAGTAGAAGGAGTGAATACTGACGTCACAAAGTGCCGCGATGGTATTGGACGAAGCAGCGGGCATATATCGAGAGCAGATTGTAAAGGGAGGGTCAGTAGAAGGAGTAAAAACTGACATCACAAAAGGCCGCGCTGGCATTGGTCAGATAGCGGGTGTGAACAAAGCTCCGATTGGTTAACTGGTGTGAGTCGCGCTGACACTGGTTGAGACTGTAGTTACGTAGGGAGCAGTGACTGGTTGGTTGGTGTGAGTCGCGCTGGTATAGGACAGGACTTAACGAATTGGGAAGAGAGAATTACGGAAAAAAATATTGTTTGAGTTATTGTTGAAAACACATTAGTAAAGAAGAGTTTGAAAATGGGTTTGCTAAAAACAGTAAAGAATTTCTTTAAGAAAGACAAACAAATTGTGACTAGAGAGGGAATTCCAATTCCACCCCCAAGAACGCCTGCCTCTTATATGATGATGGAGTGAGGGTACCATATTTGTGTTTGGTTGGAGAATTGGATGAAATATACAAAGGATGATGGGATGTTAGCTTTCCCTGAGTTTGGTACATTCAATGTAAGGATTTTACAGAATTTGAGAAATAGGATGAACTCACTAGAGTCAAATCCTAGACTTACCCAGTATGAAGTGTTGGAAGAATGGGAAGTAGAAGCTTTTGAGCGAGAAAAGATAGAAGTGGTAGAAGATTCAGAGGTTTTTTGCCTAGATATCCATTTGAGAGGCGAGAAGATCAAATGAAAAGATGGAGAAGAGCTGTAGTGACCGAGGGTCTATATCCAGTTTTGGCAGTAGGGAGTCAGACAGGTACTAAGTGTAAAGAGAAAAAGAAAAATATGGCAGAGCCATAGGCTGATAGCCTGAAACCGGTCCTAGGATGCTTGATTCCGGTCCAGGGAAGACATGGCTTGGCAGTTCGGTCTGGACTGTTCCCATGAGGCACAGGGTCAAGACTGATTTGCATATGGCTATGTCTGAACTGGGTGTGGCGTGGTGAAGCAAAATAACGATGGATTAAACCCAGATCTGTGACTGGGGGTGAATGTTTGCCAATGTGCTGCATTCCGTCCATCATCTTGGGTGTTTGCATTTCGCCCTAAGTGGGAAGGGTATGCCCAGACGTGGGTCCCGTGCTCACTACGCCACTGGAGTCAAGCTATCCTGGCTGATGAAGGCTGATAGCCTGAAACCGGTCCTAGGATGCTTGATTCCGGTCCAGGGAAGACATGGCTTGGCAGTTCGGTCTGGACTGTTCCCATGAGGCACAGGGTCAAGACTGATTTGCATATGGCTATATCTGAACTGGGGGTGGCGTGGTGAAGCAAAATAACGATGGATTAAACCCAGATCTGTGACTGGGGGTGAATGTTTGCCAATGTGCAGCATTCCGTCCATCATCTTGTGTGTTTTGCATTTCGCCTAAGTGGGAAGGGTATGCCCAGACGTGGGTCCCGTGCTCACTACGCCACTGGAGTCAAGCTATCCTGGCTGATGAAGGCTGATAGCCTGAAACCGGTCCTAGGATGCTTGATTCCGGTCCAGGAAGACATGGCTTGGCAGTTCGGTCTGGACTGTTCCCATGAGGCACAGGGTCAAGACTGATTTGCATATGGCTATGTCTGAACTGGGGTGGCGTGGTGAAGCAAAATAACGATGGATTAAACCCAGATCTGTGACTGGGGGTGAATGTTTGCCAATGTGCAGCATTCCGTCCATCATCTTGTGTGTTTTGCATTTCGCCCTAAGTGGCTATATATGTAAAGGGAGGGTCAGTAGAAGGAGTAAAAACTGACATCACAAAAGGCCGCGCTGGCATTGGTCAGATAGCGGGTGTGAACAAAGCTCCGATTGGTTAACTGGTGTGAGTCGCGCTGACACTGGTTGAGACTGTAGTTACGTAGGGAGCAGTGACTGGTTGGTTGGTGTGAGTCGCGCTGGTATAGGACAGGACTTAACGAATAGGGAAGGAGAATTACGGAAAAAAAATTGTTTGAGTTATTGTTGAAAACACATTAGTAAAGAAGAGTTTGAAAATGGGTTTGCTAAAAACAGTAAAGAATTTCTTTAAGAAAGACAAACAAATTGTGACTAGAGAGGGAATTCCAATTCCACCCCAAGAAGCACTGCCCTCTTATATGATGATGGAGTGAGGGTACCATATTTGTGTTTGGTTGGAGAATTGGATGAAATATACAGAGGATGATGGGATGTTAGCTTTCCCTGAGTTTGGTACATTCAATGTAAGGATTTTACAGAATTTGAGAAATAGGATGAACTCACTAGAGTCAAATCCTAGACTTACCCAGTATGAAGTGTTGGAAGAATGGGAAGTAGAAGCTTTTGAGCGAGAAAAAGATAGAAGTGGTGGAAGATTCAGAGGTTTTTGCCTAGATATCCATTTGAGAGGCGAGAAGATCAAATGAAAAGATGGAGAAGAGCTGTAGTGACCGAGGGTCTATATCCAGTTTTGGCAGTAGGGAGTCAGACAGGTACTAAGTGTAAAGAGAAAAAGAAAAAATATAGAAACGTCAGAGAGGGCTTGGATGAAACTGATGATGAATTATTATAAGAAATTATGACCTCCGCCATATGAAGAAAATTCAGGAGAGATGATTCCAAGTGCCCCACAAATGATAACGCTCATTAACTCCCCAAGTTACCGAAAATAGCTAGAATAGTGCGAGAAAATGAAGTGAGTTTGTTAAATAAGGCTAGGATGGAACAGTTACAGAAACTAAATCAGTTAAATTTGAATGCAGAAGCTTTGACGGTACCAGTGACAGTTGGTCCCGTGGTTCCATTATTTGGAGAAAAATCGACTTTGCCAAAAGTACACACATTGACAGTTACAAGAAGTAGTGTAAGGAGTGAAATAGTGAAAATAAACAAGATGACAAAAATACCACACTGTTAGACCTACCGGTTGGTGATTTATTTACAGAGACCCCGAGGAGAAGTATTCAATTGGACCCAAGGAAAATAGGTCCAAATATTACTCCAGTAGCAGGGAGTTCAGCAGGGACCTCTCCAGAAGAATTAACTAATTGGATAAAAGAAATGACCAAGCCAAAAGCTCAACCACAGAGTATAAATGTGAGTCAATAGAAAGTAGATTTAGAAGAGATGATTATTGAACAGTAAGTCTGGATAGATTAGGGACTTATAGTGAGGAAGAGTTGCTGTTTTTGTGTAAAAGTATTACATGGAGAGCTAAGAATCTTCATGAGAAACTATCGGAAGCTGCTAGTGAGTTTGGGGTAGATATAGAAAAGTCGAAAGTGTTGCAGAAAACGTACAGAATGGCTTTCACTGACAAGGATTTAGAAAGCTTGAATATGTCAGGGAAAAGATTGCAGATAAAAGAAATAATGAATATTCTGAAGAAATGGGGAAATGTAGAACGATGGAGGAGTAAATGGATGAAAAAGAAGGACGAATCTACTGGTAAGGAAACTTCCATGTTTCTGTTAAAGGGAACCGAGCAAGTTGAGAGGGCATGTCCAATGAGAGAGGTTCCAGGTGGTGGATATGTTCATGTACCGTGGACTAGACAGGATATATTATCATTCACAAATGATTTTCCAAGTAGATAGATTTGTAAAGGTTTCAAAGGTGTTGTTGAAAGATTTAGATGGTCTTTTTGAAATAGTGGTTCCAGCTGATTTGTGGACAGAATGTAAAATTACTGTTGACTGGCCTAAGGATGAATATCCCAGGGATGCAAAAACAGGTGCACCATCTGAAGAAGTGATGAAAAAGTACCATCAGGTCATTACTTTCTTGAAAGGGAAGATTTCCCCTAAAGAAGCAGATTGGGTTAAGATTGACAGGAAGACCCAAGAGCCTAAAGAGTCAGTGCATGCATATTATGAGAGATTGTTGCAGGTGTCTAAGCAGTACAGTGGATTTGAAAATATTGGAGATAAAGATATGGGACATTTTGTGCATTGGTTCGTATATGGATTGAAACCAGAGATTAGTGCAATGATACAGCAGCATATGCTCTGTTGGCAAAGCAAATCAATAGACGAGATTTTGAGGTATACAAAGTATTGTAGTGATGACATTGATTCAAGGCGTAAAAAGTTAAAGGAGAAAATGATGTGGGCACAAGTGAAGATGGCAGAGCAGCAACAGGAAAATGGTAATGTGCAACAAAGTCAGAGTCAGGCAGGTCAGGTAAACAGTGGAGGTAAAGGAAAATTTAAAATGAGTAAAGAAGAAGCTAGAAAGAAATTTCCTTGTCATGCGTGCGGAAAATTTGGACATTGGAAAAATGAGTGTAGATCTGGTAAAAAGGATAATGGAGTAAATCAAAATTTAAATCCACAGATGCAGAATGAGGTGATTGGGAATCAACAGCAGCAGCAGCAGGTAGTTACTCCACAGTTACAGGTGCCACAACCTCCTATACCCCGTAATGTGAATGCTCATATGCAGATGTACAGTGCAAGTACTGGATTCCACGGAGAAGAGCAGTTTGGTAAGAATCCACTGGTTTCACAGTATTTGTTGCGGTGCAATGAGAGTGATTCAGATTCGTCTCAATGACGGTGCCTGAGGGGAGGCGGAAGAGTGCATACTTGGCACATCTTTAGCGTTAGATCAGCCAGGTCCATTTGTTGATGGAAAGGTGAAAGGTAAAGATATCACCTTCTTGTTGGACACTGGTGCTACCCGTTCTAATGTGAAAGCAGCAGAAATTCCAAACCTACCCCTCTCGGGAGAAACTATCCAAGTTGTAGGCGTTGCAAATAAACATATTAGAACTCCTGTCACAGTCCCGATAGAAGTTCATATTGGAAATTTCAAAGACATGCATCGGTTTGTGGTATGTGGTTCCAGTCCCGTTAATCTCTTGGGCAGAGATTTGTTGTGGAAAATGAATTGCACCATTTATTGTACACCGGATGGTGTTGCCTTTATGACACCTGATGAGGATGTCGAGTACAAAGTAATGATGGCCCAAAGAGAATCAGAAGTGAGTGAATAATATTCACTCCTCACTGAGGAAGATTTGCCTGAAGAATTAAAAGGTACAGTGAGATCAGAAGTGTGGCATTTCACAGGAAAAGAGATTGGGTTAATGACAAATGTGGATCCAATTCAGATTACAGTAAAGGATGGTGCTATATATCCAAATACCCCACAGTACAAAATGAGTCCAGAAGTAATTGCTGGAGTCACACCTGTGATTGACCAAATGATTAAACAGGGGATTTTAAGAGAAATAATGAGCAGTCCCTGTAATTCACCCATTATTGGAATTAAAAAGCCTAATGGAAAATATAGAATAGTTCAAGATTTAAGAAAAGTGAATAAAATTGTAGTACCATGTTGTCCAGTAGTGCCAAATCCAGCAGTAATTCTTTACCAAATTCCCTGCGATGTGGAATGGTACACCGTTATTGATTTGTGTCAGGCATTTTTCTCCATTCCCTTGCACCCGGAAAATCAATATTTATTTGCATTCCGGTTCGGAAACCGTGTCTTGGCATGGTGCCGAGTTCCTCAAGGATACACTGAGAGTCCTTCGATCTTTAATCAGATCTTGAAAAAATGTTTGGAGACTTTGGTCATGCCTGAAAACTCTGTTTTGGTTCAGTACATTGATGACCTACTAGTGGCATCAAAAACACGAGAAGGATGTGTAACAGACACAATTGTTTTCCTGAACCATTTATCAGTAGGAGGACATAAAGTGTCACCATCTAAATTGCAATACTGTAGACAGGAAGATCAGTATTTAGGTCATAAGATTGAAAAAGGGGTCAGAAAGGTGACGCCAGAGAGAATCAGTGTGATCAAGAAAATGAATCCACCCAGAAATCAAAAGGAAGTGCAAATGTTTTTGGGAATGGTTGGATACTGCAGACAGTGGATCTGTGGTTTCTCACTGATTGCAAAACCCCTACAGAGGTTGACACGAAAAGATGTGAAAGTTCCAATCGTGTTTTGTGAGGAGAGTATGGAATCTTTTTCAAAATTGCGAAACAGTCTTTGTCGAGCACCTGCTTTGGGAATGACAGATTACTCTAAAGAATTTGCATTGTACTGTTGTGAGAGAGATGGATGTGCACTTGCAGTCTTAACTCGAAAACACGGAATGGCACGACGTCCACTAGCATATTTTTCTGCTACCCTGGATTTAGTGGCTGCAGCATTACCAGGCTGTTTAAAAGCAGTAGCCGCCACTTGTATAAGTCTGGAACAGAGTGAAGCAATTGTGATGGGTGTTAGAACTGGGGGGTCTCTAGTTGGCTGAGGTAGGTACCTTAATCCAAATAGGGACCCTTGCTTCTAGTCAGGGTAAGGAGAGAGACACGCTTAGATAACCCCTGCTCACCCCCTGGTAGCTTGGCACGAGCAGCCAGGCTTATCTCCAAGGCAATGTGTAAAGTATTTGCAACCACACTCCCAGTAACACAGTGATAACACCACAAATGGACACCACACTGGTTTCATAAAAATAGCGGTATCTTTATAAAAGGAATACGATGAGACCAAACAATAGAAATCCAACATATGCGTATTCGTAATATTTCGCTTTGCTGGTTATTAGGCCAGCAATCACTTGTAGGTTCTTGCGGTATTAAATGAGCAATTCACGATCTCTAATGCAGTCCTAATGCAATGCTATGCAGTTCGTAATGTAGTAATAAGACAGACCTTAATGCAAGAATCGGGCAGTTCGTAATGCAAGAATAATGCGGTTCGTAATGCAAGATTCAGGCAGTTCGTAATGCAAGAATAATGCGGTTCGTAATGCAAGAATCAGGCAGTTCGTAATGCAAGAATAATGCGGTTCGTAATGCAAGAATCAGGCAGTTCGTAATGCAAGAATAATGCGGTTCGTAATGCAAGAATCAGGCAGTTCGTAATGCAAGAATAATGCGGTTAGCTAATCTGCGCTGGTCAACTCGGGCACCACTAGGCCCCAACAACAGAGACAACGGTCGTAAGCTTAAAGGGGCGGCCCCGGTACTGCTCGGCAGGTGCGGGCCGCTCCGGGACTCAAGCGCGTCTAACACGGGTGCAGCGGGGAGAGAGCTCGGAGCACTCCTGTACTCCTCCTGCACGCCTCCCCAGGTCACACACGCTTGCGGCTCCCGACCGGAGTCCAAGCCTTACCTGGGGGGGGTGCGCTGCCTCGCTCTCTTTCTCCGCTCGCCAGACATCCTGCTGGGCGATCCCGATCACGTTGCAGCTCTGTTGCTAGGCGACGCTGTAGCCGGACTGGTTATGGCGCTGCCTTCTCCTTCGTTGACGATCTTGGGCAGATTCCTTTCAACGAACAACGATCACGATCCCTTTCACCTTGAAGCTTCCTTAGCTTCAAGAAATCCTTTATCACGTTGCGGCTCGGGCCGGCGGCAGCGATCGTTACTCACACCCTCAGTTACGATGACGGCTCGGGTCACAAACAGCAATGCAGCAGCGAGGACGATGTTTCACGCTGCGGGGGCAATGCGGTCACGGGGCATCTCGTAAACAGCACCATGGACCACACGGCAGTCTCAGGCGTGCAAAAAGCACACGCACACAGCGTCGCTGAGACACGGTCCTTAGTTTCAAGTAAGCCTTTAGCACGTTGCGGCTCGGGCCGGTGGCGGCAATCTTTACTCACAGCCTCAGTTACGATGACGGCTTGGGCCACAAACAGCAATGCAGCAGCGTGGACGATGTTTCATGCTGCGGGGGCAATGCGGTCACGGGGCACCTCGTAAACAGCACCACGGACCACACGGCAGTCTCAGGCGTGCAAAAAGCACACGCACACAGCGTCGCTGAGACACACTTGGAAACTTTTATGTTCCTGAGTTTCCACAACAGGGGACCAGCTCTCCTCGGGCCCTTGGAGACAAGTTACTTCAGGACACAGCACACAGCAAAGTCCTATCAAGCAGGGGGACACAACACACAGCAAAGTCCCTTGTCCTCTCCTCAGTCAAATCAGCAAACTGCAGGCCAGCCCCAGAACACACAGCAAGGGCAGTCCTTCTCTTCAGTCTCTTCAGGTGTTCTTCTTTGGCAGAGGTTCCTCTTGATCACGAAGTAGTTTCAATCCTTTTTCAGTATGGATTTCAGTCTTGAGTTCAGGGGTTTCAGCTCTTACATTTATACCCCTAAATGCCTTTGAAGTCTTTGTGTTCAGGGGGCTCTGACCCCGGTCCAAACCAGACCTGGGTGTCTTCCTGCCAGTGCACACCCTCTTCCTTTGATAGTCAGGGTCTGGGCCCAGACGCTCAGCAGGGGGTGGAGTCATCCTCTGGGGGTAGCAACACAGCCCTCTTCACATCCAGGGGGCTACTCTCCCCCCACATCAAACGCAGGCCAGCCTGTTGCTGTCTCACCTACTCCTCCCTGGAGTCAGGACACTTCCAAGACCCTGTCACATCCAAACCCAGACAGGCAATACACAACCAGGCAGAGGCACACTGGATGGTTTAAGACAAGAAACCAGCCACTTCTAAAAGCGTGGTTTCTAAACACACAATTCAAAAACCATCTTCACAAAAAGATGTGTTATTAAATTCTGAGTTCAGGCACACTAAACTCCATCTCTCCATCTTATGCCTATGGGAAGATATGCTGGAAACATGGGAATCAGCATTTCCCATTCTGTCCTAAGGGCAAGATGGCCTTGCAACAGTGAAAAACGAATTTGGCAGTATTTCACTGTCAGGACATGGTACACACCTCAGTACATGTCCTACCTTTCACATACACTGCTACCCTGCCCAGGGGGGTACCTTGGGCCTACTATAGGGGTGTCTGAGTGTGCATAAAAGGGGAAGGTAAGGTTTGGCAAGTGGGTGCACTTGCCGGGACAACTAAGGCAGTTAACAAACTGCACGCAGGCACTGCAGTGGCAGGCCTGAGATCTCTTCTTAGGAGCTACTTTGTGTGGGTGGCACAATTAGTGCTGCAGGCCCACTAGTAGCATTTGCATTACCAGCCCTGGCACACATAGTGCACTTTACTAGGGACTTTACTAGTAAGGCAAACATACCAATTATGGACAACCAATTACCATAACACTTTAAACAGGGAGCACTTGCACTTTGACACTGATCAGCAGTGGCAAAGTGCCCAAAGCATTTAAGCCAGCAAAACGAAATCCATCACAGCATCAAAAATAGAGGAGGTAGAGGCAAAAGTCAGGGGTAACCACGACAAGAAATGCCAGGTCTAACATGTGTCCCCTCCAGCTGAAAAGTGGGGAGAACTACCCACCCTCATGGGAGTTCTCATCACTAAGGCGGAAAAATCTGGACAGACCGTCAGCATTGGCGTGTTCTGTTCCAGGGCGGAGTTCCACCATAAAGTCCATTCCCTGTAGGGAGATGGACCACCTCAATTGTTTTGGGTTCTCACCCCTCATCTGCATCAACCATCTGAGGGCCTGTGGTCTGTCTGAACCAGGGAAGTGAGTCCCAAACAAGTAGGGCCTCAGCTCCTTCAGCGCCCAGACCACAGCAAAAGCTTCCCTTTCAATTGCACTCCACCTCTGTTCCCTGGGAAGTAGCCTCCTGCTAATGAAAGCTACGGGTTGGTCTAAGCCCTCGTCATTCAATTGTGAGAGTACTGCTCCCACACCGTACTCTGAAGCATCTGTCTGCACCACAAACTCTTGGGAGAAATCAGGCGCCTTGCGCATGGGCGCCGTGCACATGGCCGTTTTCAGGGCATCAAAAGCGGTCTGGCAGGCATCAGTCCAGATCACCTTCTTGGGCTGTTTCTTTGAAGTCAGTTCTGTCAAGGGGGCAACAAGGGTGCCATACCCCTTTACAAACCGTCTGTAATACCCCGTGAGTCCTAAAAAGGCTCTCACCTCTGTCTGGGTCTTGGGGGGTTCTCACGCCAGAATGGTATCAATTTTTGCCTGTAGGGGCGCCATCTGGCTGCTCCCTACCTGGTGTCCTAAGTATACCACAGAACCCTGCCCTATCTGGTACTTACTTGCCTTGATAGTGAGGCCTGCCCTCTGCAGGGCCTTCAACACTTCGCAGAGGTGTTGCATATGTTCCTCCCAACTGGAGCTGAACACAGCAATGTCATCCAGGTAGGCAGCGCTGAATTCCTCCAGCCCACACAGCACCTGGTTAACCAGTCTCTGGAAGGTGGCAGGGGCGTTCTTCAACCCAAAGGGCATAGCCCTGAATTGGTAGTGCCCCTCTGGCGTTGAGCGCTGACCTCTCTTTGGCCCCCTCGGTCAAGGCAATCTGCCAGTACCCAGACGTTAAGTCAAATGTACTGAGGTACCGGGCAGCTCCCAGCCGATCCACGAGCTCATCAGCTCTGGGGATGGGGTGAGCGTCAGTCTTGGTGACTGCATTGAGCCCACGGTAATCCGCACAGAACCGGAGTTCTGGGGTGGCACCAGGCGCAGCAGCTTTTGGCACAAGGACCACTAGGCTAGCCCAGGGGCTGCTGGATGGCTCAATTACCCCTAGCACCAGCATATTGGAAACCTCCTCCTTGATGCTGGCCTTGACCTTATCACCTACTCTGTAAAACATTTTGTTTTACAGGCAGGCTGTCTCCAGTGTCCACATCATGGACGCACCAATGGGTGACTCCTGGGGTCAGAGAGAACAGGGAGGCGAACTGACCCAACACCTGGCGACAGTCCCTCTGCTGTTCTAGGGTCTGGCTAGGCGAGAGGTTCACCCCATCCACTGGCCCATCCTTTCTCTCTGGCTGACAGGAGGTCAGGAAGAGGTTCACTCTCCTCTCCGCCCCGTCATCAGTAGCCAAGAGCATGGTCACATCAGACCTCTCAAAGTGGGGTTTGAGGCGGCTCACATGGAGGACCCTCAGAGGGTTCCTAGGGGACTGTAAGTCAATCCAGGTAGGTCACTTCGCTCCTGCGTTCCACCACCTCATAAGGCCCAGTCCACTTATCCTAGAGCGCGCAGGGCTCCACTGGTGCCATCACCCACACTTTTTGCCCAGGTTGAAACTCGACCAGAGTGGCATTCTGGTCGTACCACTGTTTCATTTCTTCCTGGCTGGCTTCCAGATTCACCTGAGCGAGTTGCCTGAAACGCCTAGTTTGGTTCCTGAAGGCCAGCATGTAGCTATATACATCCTGGGGGGGTTTACAAGGAGCCTTCTCCCAGCCCTCCTTCACCAAACTCAATGGTCCTCTTACAGGATGTCCATACAGGAGCTCAAAGGGACTGAACCCCAGGGACTTCTGTGGCACCTCTCTGTAAGCAAACAATAGGCATGGTAAGAGGACGTCCCACTTACTCCTCATGGGTTCCTCGGGATCCAGAAGCCCTACGATGTCAATGCCCACCCTCTCAAAGGGGGTGCTGACTAGAGGGTAAGGTTGGAGAGGAGCCTTGTGCTTCCTCTCACTCTTACCACTTGCCTGGCAAGTTTGACAGGTCCTGCAATGAGTATCAGAACTCTTGCGCATTTGAGGCCAGTAGAAGTGGGTGACAAGCCTCTCAAAGGTCTTGTCCTGCCCCAAATGTCCTGCTAAAGGTACATCATGAGGCCAACCCCAGTAGGAAGGCCCTGAAGTGCTGGGGTACCACCAGCCACGGGCTGACCCAGGCTCAGCAACCTTAGGCTGCGCTATGTAGGAGATCATTCTCCCAGTAAATCAAATGTGACCCGACTGATCACCTGCTGCCTGGTTTGCTGCCTGTTGCCGCAAACCTACAAGAGAAGGGCACTTTTTCTGCTCCTCACAGAATTCTTCCCTGGAGGGCCCTCCCTCCTGCTGCCATTGGGTCAGCTCAGGTAGGTCCCCCAGTTCAGCTACTTACTCCCCCGTAGGCTCCAGGGCATCCCCCCCAAGGGATGCCTCCTCCTGGACCGTGGGAACTGTGGGGGCCGGTTTCCCGCGCCCCCAGCCTCCTCTCTTTAAGGCCGGCACCTGGTCCACTGTTTCAGGCTCCAGGTCCTCTTGAACACCTTTACTGGCTGCCATAGACCGAGTGGTCACACAAGCCCACTCAGGCAGACCCAACATCTCCAAATGTGCCTGGCGCTCCACCTCCTTCCAGGGGGAACTCTCCAGGTCATTCCCTAGCAGACAGTCTACAGGCATGGACGGACTTACAACAACCTTCAAGGAACCTGAGACCCCCCCCACTCAAAGGGAACTAGCACCACCTTGCAGAGGCGCCCGGAGTTGTCTGCTGCAACTACGGGGTGAAGCACATTGGGAACCACCTGCTCCTCAGACACCCACTGATACCTGACAGATGTCAAACTGGCTCCTGTGCTGAAAATGTGACAGTGGTGAGATGCACTACTGTGAACCCTGCTACTCTGTTACCAAATTCAAGATGTGAGGAGGTGAGAGATGAAGCAGAACATGATTGTCTGGAAGTGACAGAACTTTGTACTAAGCCTCGTCCAGATATAGAGGATGAACCCTTGGAAGAATAAGATTGTGAATTGTTTGTGGATGGATCATGTTTGAGAAACGAAAAGGGTGAATTGTGTGCTGGTTATGCTGTCTGCACCTTGTCAGGAGCACTAGAAGCATCTTGTTTGAAGGGGTAAACTCCGCCCAAGTTGCAGAGTTGATTGCTCTGGCTAGAGCATGTAGATTGGCAAAAGGTCTAAAAGTAACCATCTACACTGACAGTCAGTACGGATTTGGAGTTGGACATGACTTCGGTCAGCTATGGATGCAAAGAGGATTTCTGACATCCTCAGGTACCCCAATTCAGAATAGAAAAACTGTAAAAGAATTAATAGAAGCTTTGCAGTTACCAAAAAGAATTGCAGTTGTAAAATGTGCTGCACATCAATCTGGAGATGACGATGTGACAAAGGGCAACAGATACGCAGATCAATTAGCGCGTTACTGTGCACAAAATACAATGGCCATAAACAGATCAATTGATAGACAAAATACCGAATGCCACCTTATGTTTACAACAACATTTGAGACTTGGGATGAGGTGAAGGCAAATGCAGGAAGAAACCACAGTGATGATGAAAAGAAAGAATGGAGTAGAACAGGTTGTAGGAAAAATGAAGAAGATGAGGTATGGGTTTGTCATGATGGAAGACCAGTATTGCCAGATTCATTACTTTCTCACATGGCCAGGATGTACCATGGACTCACAGTATTGGAAGAGATCCATTGATTAGACTGTTCAAGCAGACATGGTATAATCCAAAATTCAGGGTCATCGCAGAAAGTTTATGTCAAAGGTGTGCTATATGCCAAAAACAAAATCCAGGAAGAAAAACAGTTGTGAGTTGGGGTGTAATCGGGAAAGCAGGAGGTCCTTTTACTAGACTACAGATTGATTTCATTGAACTGCCACCATGTAATGGGCTGAAATATGTCCTTGTCATTATTTGTTTGTTTTCTCGCTGGGTAGAGGCCTATCCAATGAGAAGGAATGATAGCCTTACAATGGCTAAGCTGTTGCTGAGAGAACTGATCCCTAGGTTTGGTTTTCCAGTCACTTTGGAATCAGATAGAGGATTGCACTTCAATAATGAAATAATTCGGATGATTTGTGCAGCGTTACAAATTGAGCAGAAGCTGCATTGTGCCTATCGACCAGAAGCATCTGGAATTGTTGAACAGATAAATGGCACAATAAAGTCTAGATTAGGGAAGGTATGTTGCATCCACAACACTGGAAATGGCCTGACGCTTTACCCCTTGTATTGATGAGTCTTAGAAGTATTCCTGACAAAAAGACTGGATTAAGCCCCCATGAAGTGTTGATGGGAAGAGCCATGAGACAAGCATACATACCTGCGAACAAACTGATGAATATGTCTGATGATCGTGTGCTAGATTATTGTAAAGGACTGGCTGACCTGGTGAGTTCCGTGTCCCACCAGGTTGGAGGAGATGCCACAACGACACAGCAGAACCAAGCGCATGATTTGAATCCTGGTGAGTGGGTCCTAGTCAAGAAACACGTGAGGAAAACGTGTCTAGAACCCCGTTGGAGCGGCCCTTACCAGATCATATTAGTGACGACCACAGCAGTGAAGTGTTTTGGTTTGCCAAATTGGATACATGCAAGCATACCCGCCTAGTCCCAAGTCCAATTGAAAGACCTAAAGAACAGCAACTGGTAAATCAAAATCAAGAACCAGCAGCTGAAGTGTGCAAAGCTGAAGAATCTGAAGTGACAGCTTCTGGTGAACATTTTGACGATGAACAGCCAAGCACAAGTCAAGTAAAATGGGCACCAGATACTGGGACTGAAAAGACTGCTGTTGAGTGTGAAGAAGGTGAGGTTGTCGCTGAGCCAGAGGGGAAGTGAAGGCGGCTGTCGAGACAGAAGAAAGAAAAACAGCTGTTGGAGCCAGAAGTAGGGCCAAACGAGAATGAAGTCACAAATGAGCTAGAAGAAGGTGAACTCACTGATGAATCAGGAACAAGTGTTGAACCTACAGAAACAGAAATAGGAAGGAACAGTGAGGGACAGATAGAAAGAAGACTGAATAAAAGAATTGGTGAACAAAACACAGAAGGTGAAAAGATAGTACAGAGAAAGAGAGCTAGAAAAGGAGACAATTGGTCAAGTGGATAAGAAAACTAAAATATAAAATAGCAAAAAGAAGATTGAGGAAAAGACCAGAGCAAAGTAACGAAGTTTCAAGTCAAACAGAACCAGACAGTACAAGAAGAAAAGCAACCCGAAAAACAAAAAGAATAAGAATTCCATGTAGAAAGTACAGAGCTCCTGAATGGACCTACGTCATACTAGAAGAATTTGAAAGTCTGGGCTTAAGTGAAGAACATGACAGTAGTGATTCTGAAAAAGAAGATGAGAACAAACTGAGACCACCTTAAAAGGAACTGAAAGGAGATTAAGGTGGAAAACTTTCAATTGAAGCTGAATTAAAGACTCAAGAAAGACCAAAGGACTGAAATAAAAGAAAGGGGTGAAGAAGAAAGTCATTAAGTGTAGGATTACACAAAATCTATTTTTAGAATTGTTTTCTTTTTAGAATAGAAATTTTGTAGTAAATCAAAATGGCAGAAGCAGAAGTGACTGAACAACCAAAATCTAGTCTAAAACGTAGATGTATTAAAACCTGCTTATGTAGTGTTTTCCTATTAACATTTATATGGATATTAATAATTGTTTTCATACCCATTTTTAGTGGAAATAACAGTGGAAATAATACTAATGATGTGCCAATTAAATGAATGAAAGACGTTTCTAAATCATCTATGAATACTAATACAGAACAAATGGATGGAAGCATTCTCCATCATGACAAATCAATTAATGATTTTTCGTTAAATGTTTTTACTAAGTTGTTGTATGAATATACTAATACTATGAATGTGAAGCGATTGTTATGTCTGCATGCAATTACCTTCGTCTGTCTCCCTGAAGGTGTCACGTATCACCACCTTTCCCCTAACATATGGTGTGTCATGTAGTGTCCTCAGCAGCCTATTCTATGTGACAGGTAAACTGGAATATCAGTATACTGATATAGATTTAGTATTTTCAGAAGTACCAATTGTAGGGAATTAAATAAAGTAGTAAGTGGTAAAATGCACGCTTATATGGGGAATTCTTCCATATCACTAAAACCTTAGATGTAGAATATGCCTACAAAAACAATTTAACCTGTAGTTTACATGTTGAAGAAAAATTATTTTTAGATATGGTAGAAAATAGAAGAGCAAGTTACCAGAAGAAAGCTGATAAACAGAAATCACAGGCACCACCTTGGGCTTTTAGAGAAGGAAATTATGAAAAGGGTGAGACATACGCCTGCGATGTCCTGGACTGGTCACGGAAGGGAAACTATGTTTGTTTAGATCAAAGACTAACTATAACAATTATTTTATTGGCACTAGTGAATGTGAGCATACTTTCCAAATAACGGGAGGGTGGGGATTAAAGGGTGGAACTGATCCTGTTTTCCCTGGAATCTATTATGTGTGTGGTAAGAAAGCCTATTATACTTACCTGCACATTGGTATGGAAGCTGTTATTTTGGGATTGTTTTTCTAAAGGTCTATCATGTAGACCGAAAGGACAATAGTGCCAATGAAATAAAACAAGGACTAATGCGTAGTAAGTGAGCAAGTTTCGGGGAAATAGTAGGTGATATTTTTTGTGCACTAATACCCTCAGTTGGGGTTGTTTTAAATTCACACAAAAATACTGAAAGATTGTCCACAGTGGTTGATCGTTTATCAACAGATACTGATGGTGGTTTCTTGATGGTTGATACCCAAATGGTGGCATTCAGATCAATGGTTTTGAAAAATCGACTTGCCTTAGATATTCTTTTGGTAAAAGAAGGAGGAGTCTGTGGCATGTTGAAAATTCAACACTGCTGTACCTATATCCCGGACAAAAGTAAAGGGATAGAAGGATATATTAGCAATATTACAAAATTACATAATGATTTAACCCAACTGGAGGTTGACGGTGTTTGGGAGAAACTTGGCAAAGGTTTTTCCTCTGTAAGTAGATGGTATTCTACCTTTGGAAGTAGTTTATTATGAAAAATAATAATGCTGATATTTTCAATAGCAGTAGTAACTTCTAGTAATATTTACAGCGTATAAGTGTTGTAAATGCATAAGAGAAATAAAAAATGCAACAGATGAAAAGAATAAAAGAAAAGAAGAAAAAGAAAGATAGAAGAAATAGAATTAGAAAATATAAATGAAGAATATTTTGATATGATGAAAAAGCTAGATGAAAGTGCCATGAAAGAGAGAGAGAAAGTAAAATCTAGATAAAATAGAAGGTGGCACTCGGTATGGTGAGTATTTATGATGGCTTCTAAAAGCCATCAGAGGGGGGGATTGATGGAGCAGGATTTCGCTAAAGAAACCTGCTCAATTACACACCCTTATAATACGTACTAACAGTAAGTAGTACTAGAACAACTAATGTACACATTTACATTACACGAGGAAGCTTACTTTGCAATATGCATGAACTAACCCTAAATGATACGTAAATAACCGGAAATGTAATAATCTTGTGTTTAGAATGAATTAAGAAGGTCTATTTGGCAAGGCTGCATGTGTATTTAGTAAAAAGCATGATGTGTGTTGCTTTAAACTAATAAATAATGCAGCTATCCTGTTTGTGCTATGCTAGGCTAATCGATAATATGGGTTAGACTTAAAGTGGGTGGTAAATAAAAAAAAATTGCATTATCACATAATTAATAAATGTCTGTTTTCCGTTCTTTTAGTAATGGACGAGTCCTCCATCTTATAAAGTTAGCCTAACAGAGGTGGAATTAGGAGTGAGCAGAAACCATGTGACCACGTGACTGAACTGCTGTGCAAAGCTGAAAATGCCTGACCTGGTGAAGGACAGAACATTGAAAGCCAGCCAAAGCCAGTGTCATCGTGGGAACGGAATCTGTAGTTGTCAAATTTATTAAAATGTACAATAAATTGTTGCATGTGTACTCATGAGAGAGAAGAAGTATTGATGACTGTATAAAAAATGGTTTAGAACAATGGGTGTAGTCAAAGGTAGATGGATTTCATAATGGGGAGACATCCCACCCTAGAACCCAACCAATCCCTTAGCTAGAAAATGTGAATTTAGCAACTATTGTGGGACAGACATGTACTTTTACTGTATAGGAATAGGTGCTTTAGGGGTGTTGTTAGAGTGCTGCTGGTGGGTCGCTTAGGCTGAAGGTGTCTGAGAGAGGGATGCGTCGCTGTTCGTCGGTTTGCTGAAAGGCCTAACTGTTCCTGTCTTGTCCCTGTCCTGGTTCTTGAGTCTTTGATCCCTGACTCTTGGTTCAGGGGTCCCCCACTGCCGCATAGGCCTGGGTGGTGGTTTTCTCTTACAGATCCTATGTGTTTGTATCCGATCTAACTTAGTATTGCAGAAATTATTTTACCAGTCGTATTCTTATTTCTGAAACTTTTGTCTCTTCATCTATCCCCTCTTAATCGTTTGGTTTAAGTGATAGATTTTACCTGTATCTAATGTCTCTTCATCTATCCACTCTTTGCAACGTATATTGAAATAATTGTTCTGTTGTTTCTATGATTAGATTGTTACTCTCTCTCATGGGGTTTTCAGTATTTGAAATTGTGAATGTAATTGCTATGAGCATTGATTATTCCTAGATAAAATTATTAAATCTCACCAAGAGTTTGTAGTTATTTAGCCAGTTTTTAAGATTAATATTTGATTTGAGAAAATACCATTGCTATCAACTCTTCAACTAATTGGTTCATCGACCAAATAGATGAAAAGTCGATCATCGTCTGTTTAATACGCAATAGTACAGGATGTTAAATATTGAGTCGGAATAATAAGAGTAAATTGAAGTAAAGTTAACAAACTTGACATCAGCGCATCAGGGATTTTGGGTGAATGTGTATGGGCCAATTTATGATGTTATTGAATGTTTATCCCTGATCAATATATGGGGTTCGCGCTGGATCAGTTTCTTCACACTCCGAACAGAGACGGCAGTCACTCCATACAGCCCCACCATCTACCAAATGGCCATGCTCTGGAAGGCTCATCAGCACATCCTGCAGCAGAAGGATCAAATTGAATTTGCCAAGGAAACTTGACTCCTCTTTCCCCACTTCAGTGTCTAGGTCTCCGTACATCAGCTCCAAGAATGTCAGCAAGAATCTTCCCTTGTCTTGGAAAACAACATCACCTCCATCTTCTACACACGGACAAGCCAGGGGCTTCTAAAGTGGTATCCACAAGCCGCCATTATTACGGTTCACTAAAGCACAATATATGCACCATGTAGGTCACACACCAACATTCACAGACTAGGGTGTAGGTTACTATTTAGCAGTGAAACTTAACAAGAATGGGTCAGTGGGCATTTAATCCTGGGATATAGATAAAAAAAAGTCTGGTTACCACTACAAATTCACAAAACCAGATACTCTGCCACCACCGTTCTATACACTAAAACCATGGCATGGACAGTAGTGTACTGTCAAACCAGTAAGGGCACTCTTTATGCACGCCCCCAGATCCAGTAAGGGTCTAGGACCTCTCTCATGTCAAGGGACAGGTGTACTCTTCTGCCCACAAGTCCTCTCTGTCTACTAGTGCTTCAGTGTCCCACATAGGGATAGTAAGCGCTATAAAAAATGCTGCAATACAATAAAATACTCTATGTGGTGGCCTGTTTTTTCCTGTCTTCTTGTCTCTTCAGGTTCTTCCTAGTTGGTTGCTTGACACACCTATGTTTCCCCCTTAGCTCCCGTGTTCAGATGGTATGTATTTGTTCAAGACAGATAAAGAGAGGGTTACCACTGAGCGAAGCAGAAGTTGATAAACATAACATAGGAGGTGAAGAGAAAGTGACAGATATGGTGTCTCTTAGGGCTTAACTCAGGTGGAGTTCATAGTAAGGCACTTTAGCATGTTCCTGAAAGACAGCAGATCTACCTTTGTAATTCTTCATTTGTGGAGCGTGATGATTACCCCAGTAAGAGTTCTGTAAAATCTATGTGGGGAAAAACCGCATAAAACTCCTATGCTAAAAAGTTCGATCAAACAAGCAGGATTAAGTTGATCTATCAATATTGATAGGAAAGAGGTTCAGATGCTGGTTGCAACAGTTATAAAATACTATTTAAGAGCCAGAAATGTTGTAAATGTTGAAATTTCCCTAATTCAATATTTCTTTACTGCAGAAACCTCGGACATTAGTTTGATTTGTTGAGTTACTTACCTAGGTGCAGGACCTTATGTGCAAGGAAGCATATATTAAATTTTATCCTGGCTTCAATTCGCAACCAGTGAATAGCTTTCAAAACTGGAGTGATGTGATCAAGTTTCTTCTTAGCAAAGAGATGGTGAGTTGCGGCATGGCGAACTACCTTGATCACGGAGAACGAGGACTGACGGATGGCAGCAAACCTGGCTTTGCCACTGTCCAGCTGTTGCATCTTGCGGCTTTCACTTTTCCGCAGTAACCCCTCTGCCATCTACAGTTTAATCCACCTCTGTCTTCTCTTTCGCCCTCCTTAGGGAACCGACAAACTTCACCATTGGAACAGAGAAGAGATGGTGCTTGTTTTTTTCGGTCTCGTCTTTGATGTGCATTTCAATGAGAAACGCATAAAAAGGAAAATGGTTTTGATTACGTGAATCTATCTATTGAACTGGAAGCTCGTGAAGCTTACAGGAAGAGTGTCAAGTGGACCCAACCAGTTGAGATCCAGCTTTCTGAGTCAGATGCAATTTCTTTCTGGTCCTTTGTGATCACAGCCATTTAAAGAGTTCAGCCCACTGTGCTGTTCAATAATACAGAGCAGCGACTTCACAGCCTCTCTAGGAGCTCTGCCGCATGACCAGGCACGGCCCGTGGTAGGAGTGCCGGTCGGACGGTGACATCGGGCGGGGGAGGGGCAGGGTGGGGGTAGTAAACTACGGATTAAGGCCGAATACAGGTAAGTGAACATTTAAATAAATAAAACGAATTTCGTTGTGAGCGTTGCATAGCCAAATGCGATGCAGTGCGTGCAACGAAATTCGTTTAAATTATTTAAATGTTCACTTACCTGTATTCGGCCTTAATCCGTAGTTTACTGCCCCTCCCCGCCCACGTCACCGCCCGACCGGCACTCCACCCGGGCCGCGCCTGCGGCGACCGTGCAGACTCGCTGGCGGACACAGGCGTCTGCCATTCCCATTTCCCTGCTAGCCAAGCTTTTCAAGAGCTGCCTATGAGGGACACAAAAGCACGGCTGCCAGATAAAAACAGCTTCGAAGGACGGTTTTCATGAAAACGTGGGCATTGCTGGGTAAACGTGCATGCGCGCGACACGCGCCCTGTGCGTAGATTACAAGATGAGGACGCCAAGGAGGGTGGCGTGATGTGTGCGAAAGAGCACGCGAAATGCACATGCTATCCACCCTTCTGAGAAACCTAGAAGTGATTGGCATAGAATGAGAGCTATCTATAAATACCTGTGTGCTCCAGGGCCTTTTGCAAAGGGGTTGAAAACAATTATTTTTTCATTACTGACGGTTCATCAAGTGTGCCATCTGCTCGGAAAAAGTACGAGCCCCTTGCAATTATCACTTTTTATTAGAAAGAAAAACTATGTTTGTTTTTTTTAAGTCATGATTGCCCATGAGAAAAATCCTCTCAATGACATAGACGTAGCTCAGTGAGATTCGGGGGGAGGGGAGGGGGCCGGGCGGGGTAGGGTGTGCTTGGGGGTGTAGGTTGAATCTCAAATATTTCAGTCAAAAATTGGTCAGCCTCAGGGTGGAAGGGTAAAATGAAGAAGCATCACCTGTGTAGAGTGACACAGAGGGCAAAAGCGATGGGTTGGGATGCTACCCCGAGTAAATTGCCACTGGTTACACTGTTTGCTATCGTTCGTCCTGTCACTGTTAGGGTGATTGATTGCCAGTTTTATTCCTGCAAACATGGGCTGGCACATCTATCCAGACCTACTACTGCCACATGTTTGTGAATTCCAAAAAGTAGTACATTTGCACCCATTCGGGAGTACTTCTAGGAGTGCAGATTTACTACTTTTTGGTAATCTAGTCGCAATATACATTTGAGTTCCTGATCCAAAAAAACCAAAACTAATTAAAGCCTCATATTGAGATGAGAACAACAAGGAAAAAGTGATGGAGACATAGCAGACTTGACCCCGAGTCCCCTGCCGAACTACCAAGCCAAGAATGCATATATTTGGAGGGGTGTAACACTCCAGACACACCCCCGATCCCCCAAAGCTACACCCCTGCGCAATGAGGGTAAATGTTTTTGGCAAAACATGAATGTGAAAAAACTGCTAGAAAACACTTTTTTCCATTATTTGTGTATCCTTGGAAAAATATGCCGGTTTTTGGGTCAAATTTGTGAATAAAAGGAAATTATTTCCACAGATGAATTTTCTTTGGAGGCATATTTTGCATGATTTGTGTTTCTCTGAATATTTTGATCATCCCTAACAATGTGCGTGTGTGTAGATGTGATTCATTAACAGGCATACAATAATCTCTTGTAGCAGCTCTTTCATATTTCACCACTGGAGCATCTCCCCTGCTGCAACGAAAGCAGGTAGATTAGATGCCATCATTTTCTCTGTCCAGAAAGTGAAGCTTCAGCAGCCATCTTTGTAGCAGGCCTCCTCTAAATTGTGTGTCTGATAGAACTGTCAGCCTTAGGGTGGTCTTTCCCCAAACTTTTTGCCTTGCTCTTCCTATTTTTGCTGAACTTGTTTTTATTGGTCTTAGGACGGACTCTGCACACTTCACCACTGCTAACCAGTGCTAAAGTGTTTGTGTTCTCTTCTTTAAACATGATGAAATTTGCTTACACCCAATTGACACATTTAATTTACTTGTAAGTCCCTAGTAAAGCGGTACTACCTTTACCCAGGGCCAGTGAAATTAAAGGCTACTAGTGGGCCTGCAGCACTATTGTGCCACTCACCTAAGTAGACCTTTAAACATGTCTCAGGCCTGTCATTGCAGCCTGTGTGTGCAGTTTTAAATTGCCATTTCGACCTGGCAAAAATAAATCTTTTTGCCATGTCGGAATCTCTCTTTTTAATACATATGTCATCCCTAGGGTAGACCCTGAACAGACCTTAGGGCAGGGTGCAGTGTATTTACAAAGTTGAACATGCACTTTTTAGTTTTATATGTCCTGGTGGCGAAAAACTAAATTTCTTTAGCACTAGTGCAAGGCCTATTTCTCTCATAGGATAATATTGGGTTACCTTATTACATTTATTAAGTGATAACTTTCCATTGGGAGCAGGTGGAGAGGTGGAGTTTGGTGTCTATAGAATTGTAATTTATATATACTATCTTGTATAGTCTTAAACTTGACTCTTTTGAAATAATTCGGGTCATTGATTCGAAACAAATACATATTACTATCCTCCCCCAGCATGAATTGATTAAAAAAAATTGTATGTGTAGGGTTTAGGAGACTACGAAAGCGACGGCAAAAGCAGACCAAAAATACATTTTAAAATCAGGAAAATCAAGCCCTCCTGCTTATATCGAAGCTTTAACAAATCTATTGCTCGCCGAAGCTTTTCTATAGCTCCAAATGAAGCTGCTTAGAACACCCTCTACTCTTAAAAAGAGTTGGGAACCCGCAAAGGAATGGATCGAAATAGATACAAAAATGTGGGTAATATCTTCATTTTAATAATATTGAAGCGCCCAATGATACCAATAGGCAATTTATGCCAATTCTTTAAAGATCTAGCTGTATCTTTCAGTAAAGATTCATAATTCAAAGAAAATATCCTATCTATCTGTGCAGAGAGCTTAACCCCTAAATAGGTAGCTACAGAGCAGACCCCATAGATTGATTCTCCCGGCTTAAAATTAAGAAGTATTTGTGTTTTTTTGACGTTTAGTTTATACCCTGAGATAGAGCCAAACTTAACTGCTTCATCCTCGATTACCTTTATCGCTCTAGCTGGTTCCGTTGTGAAAACCGCGTTATCGTCTGCATAGGCGATAACTTTAAGCAGAATTACACCTGCCACTAATGGCGTGATTTGAGAATTAAACTGCAAAACATAAATAAATGGTTCAATGTATAAAGCAAATAACAAAGGTGAGAGGGGACAGCCCTGCCTAGTACCACAGAGAATCGAAAAAGTTAATGACTATAAGCCTGAATATACTAGTTTAGCTCTGGGTTTATTATATAAAGCTTGGATCCATTGTCCCTTAACGCCAAACATTGTGAGTATGGCCCACAGGAAGTCCCAGCCCACCCTATCAAAAGCCTTTTCGGCGTCTAAAAGTACCCTACCAAGGGGGGTTGACATCTTCCCTGCCATATCGAAAGCACCGACCGCCATATTAACGTGGGCTGTAGTATCCCTACTTTGGATGAAACCATGTTGATGAGGAGATACTAGCCCTGGCATAACAGGGGCAAGGCGATTCGCGAGTATTATTGTGAAAATTTTGGCGTCAGCATTAATAAGTGAGATTGACCGGTATGAGCCGCAATCATCAGGGGGTTTATCTTTTTTCAGAAAAAAGACTATCTGGGACATGTTCCATGACTCTGGTATCTTACCACTTGTACCAATACACTGTATGACCAATCTAAACAGCAGAATCAGAAGATCTTTAAAGAGCTTATAGAATTCAATGGGTATAGAATCTTCCCCAGCCGCCTTACCCGATGGTAGGGTGGATATTGCCAAGTCTATCTCTTCCCTTGAGATATCCTTTTCCAGTAAGTCTAGATGTAATATATCATTTTATTATGATAAACTTCCCCTATGGGGCAATCCGTTATTCCCGGAGGTGTTCCAAGATGTTGCTAGTAAACGCTGGGCTGGTTATGGGATTATTTGTCTTGGGGATCTTTTTGATTATAATGGTTTTGCATCCTTTAAGAACTTGCAGTTGCAGTTTAAGCTACCTGATCATATGCTTTTTAAATATCTCCAAATTAGGGATGACTTTTTGAGACATCTAACCCTGACAAAAACGATTAATTCTGAGATTTGGGATTGTTTGCATAAGGAGAGGACAAAATCTTTGATAAGCCATATGTATAAATGCCTTATTAATTACAGACAAAGTGATTGTGAAAGATTGGCGGAACGCTGGAGTAAGACTCTGGGGACAGTAGTTACATCACTTGCCATAGAACAAGCACTAAGTATCATCGATGACTCAGTTCATTCTATCAATTTGCGGCTACAGCAATTTCGAACTATATGCCTGTTGTATTACACGCCAGAAAAGATAGCTAAATGGGCCCTGGCCAGTTCAGTCAGTGCTCGGACGAAATGTCCTAAATGTGATCTGTATGCGGCTAGTATAACGCATATGTTCACAACATGTCCGGAATTGGAGTTATTCTGGCAGCAGGTGGGTCAAGTAGTCTCACAGAGATTGGGGATAGATTCACCTCTTTCAGTCACGGAAATTATGTTTGGTCTTGAGAATACGAATCATAGACTTACTCGCCTATCTTTAATACTACTTGTAGCCTCCAGGCTGGTAATTGCCCGGGTATGGATTGCTCCAAAACCTCCCTCTATAAGTGATTGGTGGATGTTGGTTCGGGAAACGTACGAAATGGAACATGCATTGGCAAAAATAAGGGGTAACACACAAAGCCTATGCACACGCTATATTGTTCATTTGATGGTTCAAGTGAGTACACATATATGAAAAAACTTTTATGTGTTATTTATTAGAACATCACGACGAGGTCCAGCCAACACGTGTTTCGTCCATGTGACATCCGGTTTTACGCGCTACCGGGAGTGTTGTGTAGCAGGACTGTAGCGTACTCGCTTCAAGATTTGTTGACAATACCTTATAATAAGTATTGGAGTGTGCCATTTAACCTACCGGTCTGGAATTAATCGATTTTAGATTTACCTGGTCTCACTTTTAAGACTACATCATGCAGTACCGGCCGGTTTGAATTTACACCGGTTTTAGGTCTTAGAATTTCCTTTTCATATCAGCCCTGAAGAAGTCCAGGGTTACTTTCCCTTTGGACGAAACACGTGTTGGCTGGACCTCGTCGTGATGTTCTAATAAATAACACATAAAAGTTTTTTCATATATGTGTACTCACTTGAACCATCAAATGAACAATATAAGCGTGTGCATAGGCTTTGTGTGTTGTATATGGACCTTGGTCCACGTTTCAAGGGGTTTTGTGGTTTCTTTCCCCTACCTTGTGCACCGCAGAGATAGCCATAAAGAATACTGGGCGTGATTAAGCGTGCGCCATTTGCCTCCTGGGTAGAAACCGCCATTTGTCTCTAAAAATAAGGGGTACTCGCTCTATGATAAAATGAAATGCAATATGGGGTCTTCTATTTTAGAAACAGGCCTAGGTGATTGTAACTGGGTTTGATTTTGATATTTGTTATGCTTTGGCAATTTCTTGCTGCTTAATGATGTATGTCATCCTGTTTTCAACATATCTGTTATGTTTTTTGTTATTTTTTCTCTATGTAAATATGTGCTGAGTTTGCTGCCCGCTTGTTGACAAATAAAAAAATGTTTAAAAAAGAATTGTAATTTAAAACCTTTAATGTAAAGTTGGATTTTAAGTCACAATTCTGAAAATGGCATTTTCAGAAAGTTGCCATTTTCTTGTCTTAACCATTTGGTGCCTGCAACCTGTATCCTGGGTCCCAGGACTAGGTGTAGCTGGCAATTGGTCTTTGTGTATTGCTCCCAGACAGTGAGACAAAGGGGAATAGGTGTCGGCAGAATGGGCCATATCTGACTTGATAGTGGGGCGGAGTTGTCACCTACGACACTTGCACATCACAGAGACGGACCTCAGCACACTCACAAAGGGTTTCACACTAGTCTTTTGTGCCCCCAGACAAGGTGGTGGCAAGGCAGGGAGGATGGAAATTCCAAATACCTTTAGGGGTGAAAACCTCTAGAAACTTCTGCTACTTCAAAGTTGGCACCAAGTATAAACATTGGACCCTCAAACCCAAATCTTCAGTACACTCCTGGACCTGTAGATTCTACAGAAGAAGGACACCCTGCTGCACTGCTGCTTGAGGCCTGCCCTGCTTGCTGAGAAGGAAGACAAGACATGCACCTTACATCCCAGACTGAAGTGGATCCAAGGGTGAGCTGACTGACCTCCTGTTCTGAACTAAAGGGACTTAACAAGCTCCAGAGGCTTCCCTGCATCTGCCTAGCTGGCCTGCAGTGTTCAACTGGACCTGCAACTGGAACTGCCTGAGTCCTGCTGACCTCTGCTGGAGTGAGTTCCCAATCCCCAAGTGGTGACCCTCAGGTTCTGGACCACTGGTGTGGGATCAGCTGAGGTCCTCTTAAAGAAAGGATAAATCCTGAAGTTTTGGGCTCTTAATGATGGCAAACAGGCCTGTTTGCACCAAGATCTTGATGCTCACACTTACCACCAATGCGAAGCTCCGGGGAACCCGACTCTTCGTGCTATAGCGACCGCTAATGACGACCGGCAACCTGAGATCTGCACTTTGCACTACAGCATCAACAGCCCACAGTGACTGCCAACATGAATCTCCAGCAAAGACCGTCTGTGACGCCTGACAGGTTCTTCACACTGCAGCGACTCTTATCCACTTCGCCTGGCCTGCACTTCGTGCTACCGCAACAACCATCCATGATGCTCAGCTTGCCCCTCATGGCCCTTTTTGCTATTTCCAAATTCAATCTCATACTACCTGGCTTTCTGTAAAGTCAGGCTCATGAACCTGGAGAGCTACACTGTAGGCGAGCTCAAGGAGTTCTGTTAGGAAAGAGGATTTTCAAACAAAAAAGGCACCAGAACGTTTGAGCTTCAGAAAGCTCTAAGGGCCTGGGCAGAGACCCACCAGTCACTGACAGCGACAAATGACCAGAAAGAGGAAGACGATCAGGAGAAAGTTAACAAAATATGTGCAACTTTACCATGCAGTATTTCAAAATACTAGGGATACTCTGCATCCCCAGCTAGAACAGGCTAAGTCGCATTTGACTTCCTTCTCAAAGGTTAAAACAGAAGACATTGAAAGTTTACTTACATCAATTAAGTCAGGATCCCCTTTGGATTCCGCACCCCCAATATTCTTCTGAAAAGTGGAAAAGTCATGTGCATAGATTTGGTGAACATAATCAATCAATCTCTCAATAGCAGTGAAGTACCGGGGGCATGGAAACACTCCATGCTAAAACCACTTTTTAAAAAACCCTCACTAGACCCATCAATTCCGGAAAGCTATAGACCAATTTCCCTGCTTCCAATCATGAGTAAAATTGCAGAGTAATTCGTTAATAACAACCTGTCTTTATTTCTGGAGAATCAAGGTATTCTCCATTACACCCAAACAAGTTTTCAAGCAGGTACCAGTACTGAGATGGCTCTGTTAGCCGTTACTGATGAACTCAAAACAATCCTACACACAAAGGAGTCAGCAGCAGTTATATTACTTGATTGAAGTGCCACATTCAATACCGTATCTCATCCAACCCTTATCAGGATACTAGTGGGTAATGCTCTCAAATGGATAGCCTCATTTTCACAAAACAGAAGTTTCCAGGTCTGGGAGGAAATATTTTGCCCAAAAACGCTTGCCTTGGATTATGGGGTGCCACAGGGCTCATCCTGGGCCCCACCCTGTTTAATCTTTATGTTAAACCACTGGCAGACATTATAATGGGACAGGCTTTTCAGTGGTATCATATACTGATGATACCCAGATAACCATCTCCAATACACCTGATACAATAGCTCTCTCAACCCAGCTTAACGCTTGTCTAAGAGATGTTACGGACTGGGTGTCCAGTTAGAATCTTAAACTTAATGGAGACAAGACAGAGTTGTTGATGGTTGGCAACAACTCCTCCCTCTGGAATGTATTACACTGGAACAATTATTCAGGAGATTTACCCCCCAAAAATATAATAAAAAGTCTGAGCTTCTGGATTGATTGCCACCTTACCATGGAGGTCCAAGTCAAGAAACTAGCCACTAGCTGCTTCGTTCAACTCAGGACCTTAAGAAAGGGTTTCAGTTGACATCCCCAGTCCAGCGCTCAGTGCTCCCCCGCCTTGATTATGGCAACTCAGTTTATCTGGGAAGCCCTTTGTATGTGAACAAGCGCCATCAAATTGTTCAGAATGCTCAGCCCACATTTTTCTAAATATTCCTAAGCATCACTCTGTTTTCGTCCTCTTTGGCTTAGGGTTACTTTGGCTGCCGGTTCATAAGAGAATCAAATTTAAGTCTCTCTGTCTTGCCCACCGAGTGATGTATAACAAAAGTTTTCCTTCAATCAAACGGCTGCTAACTCCCTATAACCCCAAAAGATCACTATGCTCTGCAGATCAGAGACTCTTTACTGTGCCAAAAATAAAGAAATCTAGGAGTGGAGGGCATTTGTTCGCCTACCTGGCACCAAGGCTCTGGAATTCACTGCCTCTATCCTTGAGGATGACTCAGGAAGAAACAGAATTTAGGAAATTACTAAAAACTCATCTTTTTGAATAAGTGGCTTGCTTGAACCTCTATGTAACAGACTTGATCTTCAGTGCTGGGTAGCCCATTGGGTAGCCACGCTCATTATAAATCCCTAGCATAGCATAGCAATGAGGAAGATGATATGAGGTAAAAGCAGAGGATGTGTGAGCAGGTCCTGAGAAGCAGCACACAGGGGAGGGGGATGTCTTGCCTCCGGAATTGGCGATCCTTCCCAAAGCAGAAAGCACTATATCCTCCCAAGGTCTGTCCTGAGAGGAACTGGTGGACAGGAAAGCTGACGGAGTTTAGGCTGCAGATGACCAAACTTAAGAAGGAGGTCAAGCAAAAGAAGTCTGAGAGAGCCTTGGAGGAAAAATAATTACTTCTGGCTCATGAAATGAGCATGACAGAGCCGGAAATTAACACATGGCAAACAGAATTCTGCAGCAATGAGGGCAGCATACCTGCAGGGCCTGAGTTGGACAGGAAGCTCTACATCCTAAAAGATCTGGTGCCCAGCTATGTGATAGGGGATGATATTGACAAGTGGTTTTCTACCTATGAGTTGACCCTCAAGATGGACACTGTCCCAAAAGAATATTGGGGGCATAACTCTGGAAATACATGCCTACAGTGGGGAGGGATACACTACTTACACTGGAGGTGGGGGACCAAAATAGGTGCACTCCCATGAAAACCATCCTTGTAAGTTTGGGCTCATCTCAGAGAAATATCACATTAGATTCAGGGATAGCCAAAAGGTGCAGAACCAGTCTAGGGTTGATTTCCTGGATTATGTCAGTGAGGCACTGAATGGTTGGGAGTGGGACAGAAAAGTTGATGGTTTTACTGGGTTGTTGAATCTGATACCACCTGAGCACCATGTTCAATATTTGTTTTACAGAGCTGTGCCAGCACCTGATTGATAGTAATCTCACGGAACCCAGGAAGTTTGCATAGAAGGCGGACCACTGGGTCAGCTCCAGAGTGTCCAAAAAGGTATCTGGGAGATCGCCAGAAAGGTTGTCAGGGGTCCCACCAGAAGAAAGAGGGGGGAGAAAAACTTAAAAATAAGCAGTTCTCTAAAGGTATCAAAATAATTTTCAAGGGAAAAGTAACCAGTCCCAATCTGAGCCTAAAAGGAAGGAGTTCTGTGACAATACAGGCAGGGAGGTTTGCCCCCCAGTGTACTGAGGGTTGCAAATATGGGCACTCCAAGGGAGACAACAAATGTCATGGTGCCACTCACTTAAGTAGCCTTTTAAGCATGTCTCAGGCCTGCCATTGCAGCATGCGATGCAGTTTTAAACTACCATTTCAACCTAGAAAGATAAACCTCTTGCCAGGCCCAAAGCTCCCTTTTTAATACATATGCCTCCCCTAGGGTAGGAACTACAAATACCAGAGGGCAGGGTGCATTGTATTTAAAAAGTTGGACATGTACTTTTTTAAGTTTTTTCATGTCCTGGTAGTGAAAAACAAATTCATTTTTCACTACTGTCAAGGCCTACCTCTCCCATAGGATAATACTAGATTCCCCTATTACATTTAGTATGTGGTAACTTTCAATTAGGAGCAGATTTAAATGTTGAGTTTGGTGCCTAAAGAATTGTCATTTAAAACCCATTGTAATGGTAAAGTCGGATTTTAAGTCACAATTCTGAAAATGCCAGTTTTAGAAAGTTTATTAAAGGGCACATCTCTCGAGTCCCCATCTGTCGCACTGCTGAAAGAGGGATGCTTCTTCCCATTTATCCACTTCCTCATTAATTATCCATATTTTATCCACTGTAATCCAAACATTTTATGTTTTCCACAATCTTCTTCCATCATCATTCCTATTTATATAATCACTGCAGAGACAGCTTAATTGCACCTTAATTCTTTATTCTGCATTTTCAAGTACCTCTTGTGTGCCCATCCAGGCTTTCACAAATGGCTCGTGCAGGTCAATCATGCACCAAGGAAGACTCATTTGATTATGCCCAATGGATTTCGAGCCTAAGCTCTTCGTCAGGGATCTCTGAAATGATGAAAACAACAGTTCAACCGACTGCTCATTGCGAGCTTACTACATAAAAAAGAAATACTGAAGTAATCAATACCTTCACCCTCATCAACCTTCACTCCCCTCCCCAACCTCATCCCTAAAAACCACTCGTGTTCCCTCCCAAAATACTTAACTTCACCCCTCTGCATGCTCTCTCACCAAACCAAAAAGTTACACTGTTGCGTAAAATAATACTGCAATTGCTATAAAACAAAACTGCATCCAGACAACGATTTCAATCCCTGCTCCCCCCTATCAATTACCCCTCATTCAAAATACATCCCCGCTACCCATTCAAGCTCGCCATCCCCGTGTCCCATACAAACAAAACAATTTTACGATTTACCTCAAAGAGCCGTGACCGGCAGCCTAACTTCTTAATGCTCTTTCACAAGAATACCTGTGTCCTCTCTCTCCCTTCTGATCGGACCGTTATTTGAGCTAAATCCACCCTCATGTGCTCAACAAATTTAAATGGAACACAAATTAACCCCGTGACCTATTCCTCCAATGATAGAGCTTCTGTTTAAAAAAATGTATGAATCAAGGAAACTCCAAGTCCCACAATACACTCCTCGGACACCCAACCAACGAAACCCCATTCTGGCACTCCACACTCCAACCACCCCTCACTAGTGAACGTGAAAGGACGAAAACATTACCAATAAAAATAATCATTAATAAAAATAATAATAAAAATGTGCTGCCTAAAAAACATAAATCACCAATGACGTGTTCAAATCTATAAATAAATACGCTCCCATTGCCGTAGTCTGCTGATGGCACAACCACAGAAACAGACTCGGTTCAACTGTCTTTAAAATCAAATGCTAGTTCACATCAGGAGAGTTACTGCGTAACTCCATAGTCCATTCCAGATTGTCAGTGTACCACTGTCTCCGAAGTGATCAATTCTTTAACTCTGCTCCTTACTTGATACTGGTTCACTTAATCCATGGGGTACATCTCTCGAGTCCCCATCTGTCGCACTGCAGATGGGGACTCGAGAGATGTGCCCTTTAATATACTTTGAAAGTAGCTGTGACGTTGCACGGTTCACAGCATCTGGACGCACGCAGCATAAAATACAGTTTTCTATGAATGTTTACGGATAAGGGAAGGAGTGCATTTTCACACTTACTTGTTTCTAGTTTTAGAAAGTTGGCATTTTCCTGTCCAAACTATTTGGTGCCTGCAGCCTGCATCCTGGGTCACATGACTAGGTGTAGCTGGCAGTTGGTTTTTTATATTACTTCCAGACAGTGAGGCAAACAGGGAGTAGGCATTGCCAGGATGTGCCATCTCTGACTTGATGGGGGTAGAGCTGTCACCCACCGCATTGCACATCACAAAGCCTCGGCGTGAGCACGCTCACAAAAGGTTTGACACTAATCTTTTGTGTCCACAGACAGGCTGGGCCCATGGGAGGGAGGCAGGGAATTCCAAGCACATCTGGGGCGAGAAGCCTCTAGAAACGTCTCCTACTTCAAAGTGAGCACCAGATGTAAATAATGAACCCTCAGACCTAACTCTTCAGTACATTCCTGGACCTGTGGATACTACAGAAGAAGGAGTGTTGTGCTGCTCTTCCACCAGAAGGACTGCTGTGCTGCAGCCCTGCTACTCTGCTGCCTGCTGCCCTACTTGCTAAGAAGGAAGACTGGATTTGCACCCTTTATCCCTGGCTGAAGTGCCTCCAAGGGTCAGCTGACGGACCTCTTGATCTGCGGTACAGAGGCATAACAAGCTTCAGAGACTCCCTGCATCTACCCAGCTGACCTGCTATATGAATCTGCTACTGGACCTGCCTGAGCTCTGCTGACCTCTGCTGGAGTGAGTTCCTGATCCTCAAGAGGTACCCTTCAGGTCCTGGACTCTTGGTGTGGCATCAGTTGATCTCCTCACCAAAGAAAAGAAGAAAGCTTGAAGTTCTGGATTCTTTGTGATCATGAACATGCCTGTTCGCGCTGAGATCTTGCTGTCTGTGGTGACCGCGAACATGAAGCTCTGCGTACCCAACTCTCCGCACTTCAGCAACCGCCAGCAACGACCAGCAACGCGAGATTGGCACTTTGCACTGCAACATCAACAGCCAGTGGTGATCGCCAATGCAAACTTCCAGCAATGACGGTCTGCAATAGGGGCTTCATGCTAAAGAGACCTCCATTCCGACACCCGGTCTGCTCTTTGCAGTACAGTAACCACCATCCATGACGCTCTCCTTGCCCCTCATGGCCTCTCCACTGCGAACTGGACTCTTTGCGCTAGACTGTGAATATCCCTGTTTCTGGCCTGTGCTCCATCATGGTGGGCTTTAACGTACCACTTTCACCCAGTCTCGCTCGATTAGACAGCCACAAGTGGAGCTTTGTGCTTTTAGCCGCTTTACCTATCTGAAATCTTTAAAACTGCATATCTGTGGTTCTACTGATTGGATTTTTGTCATCTTGGTCTCAAATAATGTATTAAGTTTTACTCTATTTTTCTAAATTGGTGTTGCATTTTTATTGTGTTATGTTTTCACTTTACTACTGTTTGAAGTACTGCATAAATGCTTTACACATTGCCTCTAAGCCTGACTGCTTTTGTGCCAAGTTACCAGAGGGTTGCTTGTGTTCCACCTTGACAAGAATTGTGGTTGCTGCTTGAGTAGGGTTTTACCCCCTCAATCATTAACCCAATTGCCTACACATAAGTATCCTACTCCATGTGCACACTTTCTAATTCTCAACCTAGCAAAAACTGAATTTATTTGGTGATGTTTTTGGGTATGAAATAATATTCTGCTAAATACATGATGGTTCCCCTTTTCCCCAATTACAAGCATTCAGGGGGCCTTTAAAACCGCCTGTGCTGTCCGCCCGCTGCTGCTGCTGGTAAGCTCGCCCTTCCGCTTGTGGCCTCGGTGCCCGTATTTCGTTGCTTTTTTTTCTCTCCATTTTTCCTTCTGTGCCCCCGCTGCCCCATTGTACTGTGCCCGTATTTCTTTGCTTGTTTTCTCTCCATTTTGCCTTCTGTGCCCCCGCTGCCCCATTGTACTGTGCACGTATTTCTTTGCTTGTTTTCTCTCCATTTTGCCTTCTGTGCCCCCGCTGCCCCATTGTACTGTGCCCGTATTTCTTTGCTTGTTTTCTCTCCATTTTGCCTTCTGTGCCCCTCGCTGCCCCATTGTACTGTGCCCGTATTTCTTTGCTTGTTTTCTCTCCATTTTGCCTTCTGTGCCCCCGCTGCCCCATTGTACTGTAGCCCGTATTTCTTTGCTTGTTTTCTCTCCATTTTGCCTTCTGTGCCCCCGCTGCCCCATTGTACTGTGCCCGCCCCCTGACTGCCCATTCGCTGCCCTCCCTCCCACCTCCCCCATATATGGCGGCCGCTGCGCGCCGCGCCCTTCTGGCGCGCACGAAGGCGCACCTAAGGCAGCCCGTCTGCACCCGTCCGCGACTGGACCGCGCCCAGCGCCAGAACCCCTGGACCGCGCGCCCCCGCTCCAGCCTCGAGGACCGACGTCGATACGATGCCACCACACTCCACGCTCTCAACCCCGGACGGACGCACAACTGCTTCAAGGCCGCCCCGAAATGCACCCATGGTCCCTTCACCTGCCAGAACTGCAGCTACACCAGCCTCAGAGCCACCGAGGCGCCCGCTCCGCACGCAAACACGCCGTCGAGCTCTGGGACCTGCTCGACACATCATCACCAGACGTCGCCTTCCTGACAGAGAACTGGATGAACGACTCCTCCGCCCCCGACATCGCCATAGCCATCCCAGACGGCTATAAGATCACCCGCAGAGACCGCATCAACGCAGTAGGAGGAGGAATCGCCATCGTCCACAAGAACACCATCAGGATCTCGACCAGCACCGACTACACTCTCAGCACCGCCGAACACATGCACTTCCAGATCCACACGGACCCCAACACCACCCTTAGAGGCACCCTTGTCTACAGACCCCCTGGGCCCCGACCCCAGTTCAGCGACTCCTTCGCCGACTTCATCAGCACGCATGCCCTGACCTCTACCGACTACATCCTCCTCGGAGACCTGAACTTTCACCTGGAGAACAACAACGACAGCAACTCCACCACCCCTGATCGACAGCCTCGCCAAGCCTCGGCCTGAGCCAGCTCGTCACAACACCGAGCCACTGCGCTGGCCACACGCTTGACCCCATCTTCTCCTCAAGCTCCCACGTCTCCTTCAGCCACACCACGGAACTCCTCTGGACCGACCACCGCTGCATCCATTTCACCTTCCAGAAACCCCCACACACCACCGCACCCAACAGATCCCACGCCGCTGCTGGAGCAAAGTCACCGAAGACCAACTCCGGGCAACCCTCGCTCTCAGCCCTCCCTCCGACCCATCCAACACCGACGCGCTGCCTGCAACCTCAGACGATGGATGGACGACTGTGCCAACACCCTCGCCCCGCTGAAAAGCTCACTCTACAGCGACACCACCAAAAGAGCCAGCTGGTTCACCTCGGAACTCCTAGCTTCCAAGCGTACCTGCCGGAAACTAGAGAAGAAATGGCACAGTGATAAGACACCGGACAGCCACACAGCCCACAAAGACGCCATCCGTAACCACCACCACCTCATCAGGTCCGCCAAGAGAATCTCCTTCAAAGACCGCCTCGATAACAACGCACACAACAGCAAGGAGCTTTTCAACATCGTGAAGGAACTCTCCAATCCCAGCTCCAACACCAATGACATCCCGCCGTGCACAACCCCTGTGCGATTCCTCGCCACCTTCTTTCACCGCAAGATCGCCGACATCCACGACAGCTTCAACACCCAGACAACCCCAACTAAGATCGATGCACCAGACCCGCCACACACCATCGACCACGACCCCCTGCCAGCCTGGGCCAGCGTGAACATCGAGGACAACATCAAGACCATGAGCACAATACACTCCGGCTCCCCGTCAGACCCTTTCCCGCACCACATCTTCAACAAAGCCAGCAGCTCCATCGCACCCCACCTGTGCAACATCGTCAACCTCTCCTTCGAGACCGCAACCTTCCCAGAGAGCTGGAAACACGCAGAGATCAACGCCCTACTCAAAAACCCAAGGCAGACCCGAGAGACCTCAAGAACTTCCGGCCCATCTCCTGCTTCCGTTCCCAGCCAAGGTCATCGAGAAGATCGTCAACAAACAGCCTAACCCGATACCTCGAAGAAAACAGCATCCTGGACCCATCCCAATCGAGGGTTCCGCAGCAACCACAGCACTGAGACTGCCCTCATCGCCGCCACACGACGACATCAGGATCCTGCTGGACAATGAGTGAGACCGCAGCCCTCATCCTGCTGGACCTCTCCGCCGCCTTCGACACTGTCTGCCACCGCACTCTCCACGCGCACGCCTCCACGACGCAGGGATCCGAGACAAGGCCCTGGAATGGACCACCTCCTTCCTCGACGCGCAGAACCCAGAGAGTCCGCCTCCCACCTTTCCGATCCGAAGCCTCCGAGATCATCTGCGAGCGTACCCCAGGGATCGTCCCTCAGCCCAACACTGTTCAACATCTACATGGCCCCGCTCGCACGCATCGCCAGACAACACGACCTCAACATTATCTCCTACGCCGACGACACTCCAACTGATCCTCTCCCTCACAGGACCCCCTCGCCGCCAAAGCCAATCTCCATGAAGGAATGAAGGCCGTCGCCGATTGGATGAAGATCAGCCGACTAAAGCTGAACACGGACAAAACGGAGGTCCTCATCCTCGGCTCCAACCCCTCAGCCTGGGACGACTCCTGGTGGCCAACGACGCTGGGAGCAGCCCTCGACACCCACCGACCACGCACGCAACCTGGGAGTCATCCTCGACTCAACGCTCTCCATGGCCAAGCAAGTCAACGCAGTCTCCTCCTCCTGCTTCAACACCACTCCCGCATGCTTCGCAAGATCTACAGGTGGATCCCGACAGACACAAAGAAGAACAGTCACCCAGGCCCTCGTCGGTAGCAGACTGGACTATGGGAACGCCCTACTGCGGGAGCCCCGGCCAAGCTCATCAAGCGACTGCAACGCATACAAAACGCCTCCGCACGACTGATCCTCGACGTACCACGCCACAGCCACATCACCCCCCACTTGAGGAACCTGCACTGGCTCCCCGTCGACAGGAGGATCACCTTCAAACTCCTCATCCACGCACACAAGGCACTCCACAAAACTGGCCCAGCCTACCTCAACAGACGACTCTTCTTCTACGTCCCCAACCGCCAGCTCCGCTCCGCCGACCTCTCCCTCGCCACCGTCCCTCGCATTCGAAGAACAACCACCGGCGGCAGATCCTTCTCACTACATCGCCGCCAAGACCTGGAACACCCTTCCACTAAGCCTACGACAGACCCAAGACCTGCTGACCTTCAGGAGGCTACTCAAGACCTGGCTGTTCGACCAGTAGCAGCATCCCCCCCTTCCCTCTCCCCAGCGCCTTGAGACCCTCGCGGGTAAGTAGTGCGCTCTACAAATTCTGTGATTGATTGATTGAATTGGTTTGCTTGAACTTTTTTCTCTTTTTGTTGATGGAGCTGGAGATGTATCTTCTGATTGTCCACCTGCTCCTCTGTGGGCTTTGACACCACTTCTATCCTGATTTAATATCATGTTTTACCTCTCTGGATTTCTACCTCTGTCTTTTCTGCTATTTTATATTCTGATTTTTATTACTTTCCATGTGTGATGATTATTTTCAATCGATGGCCTTCTGTTTTATTTCTTTTATTGCTTTTTAGTTTGGGTTTGTACCCCTCTCAGCATTATGATTCCTCTTTGTACATTTCGAAATAAAAGCAAGTTACTCACTAATCCAAGACTCCTTGAAATGTCTGTGGTATTGCTTTGAATGTAATTTTTTTGTTTCTGTTGGATTTCATTTGCTGACAGTGGCAACAAGTGATTGCTCTTCCTGTCATATTATTTTATGATGCTTTCACTGTAACACGCTGTAGTTTAGTCTCTCTTATATTTGGAGCAATATCAGTCTTGTTAAATGAAGGCACAATGACAAATGACACTTAATTGGAAATCCCTAGACTATTTGTGTGTCTTCTCTCTGCAACTGTAAATGAGGCAGGGACGCAAACTTCTGTTAACCACACGACTCGAGCTTTTTATAAATGGCATTTTGAGTTGCTTCATTTTATCAATCCCTCTTCTGCTTTTAATACCAGTCATTATTTCTTTATCACTCGTTTGTGTTGTCAAATCTATATAGTTTAGCAATATAAAGTGTGCATTTGCAATTTCGTACTTATCTTCTTTTTTGAAGATCGTTTCCCCCAGAGATGATGTTTCTAAGTGTTTAAGATGTGTCCATACGTTCACTGCGTGAGTCTAGTGAGTGCAAGGTTCACCAATCAGTATATCAGAGCGTAATTTCATTGTGCATTCAGTTGTGAGCTCAAAACTACCTGACCTGGGGTCACACACCACAACATGCAGGACAGCCTTATAAATATTGCTAGTGCCGCAAAGTGCGTACGATCGATTGCTCTCTCTTGCAAATCACTGCTGAAATGCAGAGGTTGCAAGGATGTGCATTGGTAAAGGCAAGAGTAGTTCACATGGGTCACTGAGTCCGTCATATCCGGCCTATTAGCTGTTCCAACCTCGAGTTCAAAGCTGACACCGTATCCTTCCTGCAACCCATTATGCATCCATTCTTACATACCTGTCCCTTGATGCGCTTCATGTGTGACCGGTTATTTCCTAACTGGACACAGCTTCACATTGCACTATGCTTATCACCTTTTTGCATCATTTTTTTAGCAAAAAAGCCAAGCTTTAAAGATTACTACTCGGCACTGAACATTTTCAAGATAAACAGATTGATTAACGTGCATAGGCTACACATATCAAATCCATTAAATGAACTACAAAACATTTACCTTGTAGCATCAACAATGGTAAAATCAAAAATGGGTTGATTGAAAATACATAATACATAACGTGCTATAATGCTTTATCTGGTATCCTAACAGGATATCAATTTTCAAGGGAGGGAGCGGGACAGACAGGTAGTGGGGTCAGACAGTTACCGGCATGGACGTCATTTAGGGGTCACCGGGGGTCACAGCTGCGACCCCTAGCTTGTCCCTTGCTACCCTTGGCACAGCCTTTGCGACCCCTGGTCTCAGAGGTGCCAAAATCAGTGCCAAGAACACAGGAGTGTCTTGCATTATCAGAGTCAGGTTCTAATCTCGTTTTCTACTGATTTTTATTACATTCATAGAGAATAATAGTTTATTATTCACTATCCATGTAATAAAAAGTGGAGTAGCAAGATCTGGACTTTCACTGGCATCTTAGATAAGAAAAATAAAATTGTTTTAATGTATGTTGTGTGCGTGCATGTGAGTGAGAGTGAGTTTGGGTGAGAGAGCTTGTATATGTGTGAGCATGTATGTTTGCATATGGGATCGTGTGTCATAGTGAGTGAGTAAGTATATGTGAGTCAGAGTAAGAGTGAGTGAGAGAGTGCAAATGAATGATTCAGGGTGAGAGTGAGTGCAGAAGAGCAGGTGAAAATGAATGAGTACAAGTCAGTGCTAATGAGAGAATGAGTGTGAATAAGTGAATGCAAGTGAACATGTGTTGTTATGCTTGCAGATCCGCTGTTGGACCTGGCATGCTTCTTGGCATATAGAAGAACCCTTGATAAAATGTTGGCACTGGAATACTGGAGGCAATACATGCATATGGGACACCCGCGGGAAATTGCTACTGCTGGCACTCTGTAGGTACATTTTTGCATGGAGAACCCATGAAAAAATGCCAGCACTGGCCTCCTGGAGGAAATTCTTGGCATAGCTGGAACCTGTGGCAAATTGCATGTGATGGCACATTGGAGGAAATTCTTGGCATATGGGAAGACAACTGTGGCAAAGTCATGGGGCCATAGATGACAAAATGTAGTCCTTGACATATTAGACATAACAACCTTTGACATAAGGTACCTCCATAGTGGAAGAGAAGCAGTATTGGGAACATTTTGGCACTGGCATATTGTATGTAATGTTTGGGCAAAAGTGGCTGATCCTAGCAATGGAGGTCATTTTTGACATAGGTGGCACCCATAGGACATTTTAAAAACATAATTGGGTGAACTCATGGGGACTGTCAGATTTCAGTAGCTCGGCACACCATGAAAGGACTTGAATATTAAGTGAGTGTTTTTAGAGCCTATTGGCTTTTTAGCAAATTTATGTGAGAATTGTGCATTAAAATGCACTAGTAAAGCCCATTTTTTAAAAGGTTTTCTCAGGGGAAGAGAACACTCTCCACCCTTTGTCCTCCCCTTGAAGAATATATGTTAATTATTGTGATGTTATCAAGATTAAGGTTATGTGACACCACTTTTTGGGATGATGCAGGGTCAAAGGTCATTTGATGTCACTTCCTGTGACATCATTAAGGTCAAAGGGTTACTTCCGCTACCCCTGGCATTTTGGTGATTCGATGTCCATGGTTACAGGAAGCATGTCAATTCCAGCCCACTACCCATTAGGTCAGCCCTGTTGCAAAGGTAGAACAAGCTAAGGTCATTCAAATATCTTACCAGAACTTGGGCTGAAAGTGGCAAGTGGTACAAAAGCCAGGGAGGGAAATCCATTGTTACTTTGCATGCCATGTCACCTCAGTTTGGTGGTTGTCACCATTTGTATGATCTGTACTCTACCCAAAAACAGAGGTTCAACTTAGACCAGCGAGTAAGGTCAATAGTAATAAAGACCTGCAGAGGTTGCAAGTTATCAAAGACCAAGATTAGAAGGCTTTTATTAAGAAAGATACCTAGCTTCAGGAGGTGCTTAGGGGGTAGTATGAAGGAATCACGCATGAGTTTTGCACGCATGCCTTTTCAACGCTGACATTAGAACCAATGCGGTGTTAAGACGTGTTCCTTTTCCACGCAAGTCATACAACGACTTGCCTTAGGGGGTGCTGGACTTTGGATTAGTATCATTTACTATTCCAACTCCAGTCTGTGCAACAGTCGGGAAGGTGTTGGACTTTAAATCCAACACCACTCCACCAATGCGCCCCCCTAAAGCAAGTTGTTGTAACGACTTGTGTGCTAAACGAATGCGTGGTAACAACACGTTCATTCTATTGCTAGCGCTGTAAAGGCATAGCGTGATGCTGGCTTTGTATTAAAGGATGTTTCCCATTTAGGGACCCACCTAAATGGTAGACCTGTTACCGACATTTATGTAGCACCTCTAGCCATAGAAAGAACTTCACACTTGCCCTATTGATTTTGTACCCAGAGAAGTCTGAGAAATCATAGATCATCTTTAAAGAGTGGAAATTAAGTCATCAGGTTTCGATACATTGAGCAGGGTGTCACCTCAATATAACATTACATTCTGGTGTCCGGCGAAGGTGTCAGTGTAGCTGCTCTAATGAGCCATTAACATTTCTAGAGCAAAGAGGAAAAGTATGGGGGACAGCAGTCAGCCTTGTCTATTTCCCTTCGTTACTTGGAATAGTTAAAATAAGAAACCTCAACAGCTGACCTCGGCTGTTGAGTCTTAATAGAGCGGTCTGACTGTGGTGGTAAAATTGGAGCCCATTCTAGCTCTTTCTAGTGTCCTGACTAGATAGCCCCCTTCTACATGGTTGAACACTTTCTTCTTGTCTGGAGATAAAATCAACTTGTAGTCATGGTCATTGCGAAGTTGCCAGAGCAGGTGATGAAGGGCCCACAGATTGTTCCTGGAGGAATGTCCTGGCACACAGCCGACCCAGTCCATGTGAGTGAGCTTCAGTATTACTGTGCATAGCCTGTTTGCTGGAAACTTGGCCAATATTTTATTGTCAATGTTGATCATAGATATCAGCCTATAGCTAGAACAGTAAGTAGTATCTTTACTTGTTTTGGGTAAGAGAGAGAGAGATGGTGGCCTTGTTGAATTCTGGCAAAATTTTGACAGTGCATTCACATTCTTCAACAGCCCAGAAAGTACAGAAGAAAGTCTGTCCCTTTCAAGTTATAATTCATCCTGAAGGTTGTCATTAGCTGGAGCCTCATCTATAACTTTTGATATTGCCTCCTTTGTGGTGCCGTCTTCCAGTCTCGCACTTCTTCCTGTGATAAGCTGAACAGATCTAATTGAAGTAGAAAGTTTGTTCCCTTTACTGAAATATTTTCTTAGTCCAAATTATAGAGTTGTTTGTAAAATGATGCAAACTCTTTATGATGCCAGAGGGTGTATGATCATTGTCCCAGAATTTAGTGCATAGCATTTATGGCACACATTTTCCCACAGTTGTGCTATGCAGAAAGCAATAACCTGACTTTTAGACATGTTTGTACTGATTCCATCTAGTTCCTCTGGTTCCTCCTGGCAGCATAACAGTTCCTTCTGCCCAAGCGTAGTCTGTTAAGCCAGCAGCGGCTGGTTACAAGTCCCACGCTGTCTCTCCTCTTATGGGGTCACAGCCCTGTACTTAGAGTTCCAAAGTCTTTGTTCTGGGGGCACTTCAAACACTGTTTAGAAGTGCACAACACCCCCAATCACATCTCAAGCTCAGGCCCCAGACACACTGCAGGGGGCAGAGACAGCATTGTAGAAGGCAGGCACAGCCCTATTCAGGTGCAGGTTGAACTCCTCCCATGACTCTAAATGCAGACCAGGTCTTTTCAGTTGCAAGGGAAACTCTTCCCGCTACTCTAAATGCAGCCAAGGTCTATTCAGCCTAGCACGGAGTCACCCAGGAAAGGCAGGACACACCTCAACCCCCCCTGTGACTGTCTAGAGTGAATGCACATCCCCTCTCTCCTGTCATTCAAAGCCAGGCGGTGAATAACACAAAGACTCATGAGCACACCGAAATGCGCACTTCTAAAAGTGGCATTTCTAAAATAGTAATAACAAATCCGCTTTCACCAATAAGCAGGATTTATTACTACTATTCCAAACATACCAATCATTGTTACGCTACCCCTTTCATGTTAGAAACTACCACTGAAACATATATCAGGGAATCCCCAATGCAAACCTAGGAGAGGGCAGCCTCACAGCAGTGAGAAACCAAATAGGCTGTTTGTCACTACCAGGACATGCCACACAGTTAAGGCACATGTCCTACCTTTTACCTACTGAGCACCCTGCCGATAGGGCTAGCTAGGGCCTACCTTAGAGGTCACTTATATGTACTAAAAGGGGAGTTTCAGACGTGGCAACCACTTTACATACCATGTCCCAGTGGCAGAGGCCTGAGACAGATTTGAAAGGCT
Organism: Calotriton arnoldi; assembly: GCA_963921515.1. Classification (NCBI taxonomy): domain Eukaryota; kingdom Metazoa; phylum Chordata; class Amphibia; order Caudata; family Salamandridae; genus Calotriton; species Calotriton arnoldi. Next base: position 359,239 of record CAWUFW010009693.1, on the reverse strand, counting down.
ACTTCGGTGGGTGGCACAAGCAGCGCTGAAAGCCTTCTACTAGCGTTTCATTTACAGGCCCTGGGTATATGGGATACCACTGTACAAGGGACTTACAGGTAAATTAAATATGCCAAACAGGTGTAAACCAATCTTACCAAGTTTACAAGAGAGAGCAAATGTACTTTAGCACTGATCAGCAGTGGTAAAGGGCCCAGAGTCATAAAACCAACAATAACGGGGTCAGAAAAAATACAGGAGGAAAGCAAAAAGTTCTGGGATGACCCTGCAAAAAGGGCCAAGTCTAACACAACCCCCTTCCAGCCTAAAGCCAGGGTAGACTAATCAATGCCTTGATGGGCTACCCTGCTTGGGGCGATAGAACATGGACCCTGGCCCGCAACTGCAGGGACACATTCCAGTTCTATGCCAATCTGAACCGATGTGGATCCCTCTGTCTAGGCTCTCAGGACCAACTAAGCTAACCCATGGGGACTCCTTAACTGTCCGCGGCCAGAACCAGGCCCCAGGCCTTCCAGGGGTTTCTAGTCCTTTCCATCGCACAGAGTGGGGGGGCAGTAGCACAAGGTACATAGTATCCTTGCTCCACTCTACCTCTCACCAGTGCAGGAGTTCTACACTGCCACTGGTCCCTCAACCTAGGGTCTGCATTCTCTGGCTGACCAGGGGTCACGGGCAAGGCTCTCCTCCCCCTCCTTTTGGGGTTCTGCACCCTCCTCCTAGGAGAGGTACCCCCAGAATCTAGAATTGTCAGGGCACTGGTATCAGCCCTCCCACACAATTCTCCCACCAGTTCAGGATTTCCACCCTGCAACTGGTCTCCGAACCCAGGGACAAAACCCTCGGGTGAATCGGGGTCAGGGGGTGAGTACTCCCTCCCCTGAATCCCCTTCCAGAGTTCTGCACCCTCCCAGCTGGAGTGGTACCCCCAGAAGAGAAAATGGTAGGAACACTGCTAGGAGTTGTCCTTCCCTCCAGGTCAGACATTACATCCTGAACCTGGCCTCCCAAACCAGGGACTACACCCTGCGGCAGAGCCTGCACCTGGCAAGCCAGGACTTCCTGGCGAGCACACCTGCCCCCTCAAAGGGTAAAACATACCTCATGTGTTGTGTGACAGTCTGCCTGGTGCTGATCTCCCGACCTCTGCCCATCTGACAGTGCGCGAAGAACCCCAAACCAGAAGCGATGTCACCAGGGTCATTCCTGGGGAGCTCTACCTTCAGAGCTGGCCCCTGACCCACTGGTTCTCCCACTGGGGACTGCCTCCCTCTCAGACCCCTCCATCTGGGCTGCTGCACCCTCCACTCAGGAGTGGTGCTGCCAGACACCAGAACTGATGGAAAGCTGCTTACAGATGCCCCCCCAAGTTATTCTGACACTAGGAGATCCCCCTCAGTGGATAGCCTTCATGTACAGCCTAGGCTCCCCTCCTTGTGTTCTCTCATGGAACAAGCCAGGCTCTGGGACAGGGCTTTGGGCAACCTGGGCTTTTGCCAACCCTCACCCCTCCTCCTCACCTGAGAAGGGACCTGGGACTCTCTACCTATCCCACTACACTGGGACCTATCTGGTCTACCACGAACCTTTCCCACCACCCTCGGTTGCGAAATACCTGTGCCACTCCCTTTAGGATCACTCCCAAATGCCTTTCCAGTCCCTCCGGCACTCACCCAGAGGTCTGCCTCCTATGCAAGTTCCCTGGGATCAGAGAACCTACACTCCAGCAGGTGTTGGCGTAGCCCAGGAAAACAACAACGGAACATGTGCTCTATGCCAATCAGATTGAACAGCCCTTCAAAATTGTTTGCTGTGCTATCCTTTACCCAACTCTCCAGTGCATCACAACATTCTTCCACAAACTCCCCCCAAGACTGGTGAGACAGTTTCCTACTGCCCTTGAACCTCAACCTATACCCCTCGGGTATGATACTCTCTTCCTGGGAGCTAGATACCACGCTCTGGGATCTGGAAGTAGAAGTTTCTACACTGGACACAACATTGCTGCCACCACTGGACTCCACCCTCACTGGTGAATCCAGAACACTGAAACTATACTCAGGGGACAACCTATCCTCCAGAACTAGTTTCTCTCTGGTGAAGGCCCTCTCTGCCTCCGCCATTCTCTCCTGAACTAAGACTCTCTCCACATCAGCCTTACTCTCCTCCACAACTAGCTGCCCTAGCTCCTTGGCTTGCTCCTCCTCCTCTGAATCCAGAAAAACAGTCACACACGCCCTCATCAACAGCAGACTGGACTACGGCAACCCCTTCTACACCGGAATCAACAAAACAATTCTCAGCAAGCTATAGACCGTCCAGAACGTCGCAGCCAGACTAATTCTCGACATCTCCTGGCACAACCACATCACCTAACACCTCCACGATCTCCACTGGCTCCCCGTCAAAAGTAGACTAACTTTCAAGCTGCTCACACACGCTTACAAGGATCTCCACAACATCGGACCACAATACCTCAACAACCGTCTCTTCTTCCACCCCCCCAAGAGAAACCTCTGTTCAGCCGACCTCTCCCTGGCCACCATTCCACACTTCTGCAGGAACAGAGCATGTGGAAAGTCCTTCCCCTACCTCACAGCCAAAATCTGGAACGACCTCCCCCTCCCCCTCCGGCAAAGCCCTACACTGCTCCAGTTCAAGAAAGACCTCACGACCTGGCTCTTCAGATGACCCCAACGGAGCTGCACCCCCCCCCCAGAACCTTGAGACCCTAACGGGTGAGTAGTGTGCTTCATTGATTGATTGATGCTCCAATTTGAGCCTTTCCAATGCCAGCTGGTGCTCCCTTTCTTCCCTCCTGTCCGCCAACTCCTCTGGGGACAGAGAAAGGGAGATGACACTACTCCTGGCACTCATAGATCTCAGGGTATATCTTAGGCCCACCTGGTGGGTTCCCGGTTGGCACTTTTTCATACTAATCCCTTAAAAAGAACAACACAGTATTTTGCAGGTTCAGATATGTGTGTTCCCCATCTATTACCCGCATCATCCACTGTCTGCAGAAGACCTCTAAATCCTCACTTGTGTAATCTGCCAGATTTTCAAGTTTAAAGATTTACTTAATTTTGGCAAGGTACTAACATACACATGCAACACAGATTCTAGGCGTAAGAGCTGGGTAAGAGTACACAATAATAACATGAATAATGAGAGAAAATCAGGAGAAAATAAAACACATGATTGTCTAGCTTCAGAGTTTGTAGTGCAACAACGAGCCACTGTGGTACTGCGCAAATGCAAGTCCTATCCTCACCGCTGATCACCAATGTTAGAAATTGAAGGCCTGATTCACAGAACTAACTTACGTGAAATACGTAAAGTTGGTAATTTTCGGTATTCTCAGAATACACTTACCATACTAACTCTTATGTCCGCTCCCGGGCCGGAGATTCCGGCCCTGTGCCGGAGTTTCGCCTCTGGGCCGGAATCTCCGCCTCCGGACCGGAATACCCTCATTTAGGCCGCTTCAATGCTCAAACGCCCCCAATGAGGGTATTCCGGCCCGGACGGCGGAGATTCCGTCAAGGCGAAATTCGCTACAGGGCCGGAATCTCCGGCCTGGGCGGACTAAAGTTAGTAGTGGTGGGTGTGTTCTGTGAATACCGAAATTACTAACTTTGCGTATTTCACGTAGTCAGTTCTGTGAATCAGGCCCTGAGTTTCTGGTTGGCTAGGGTATATAACTAAGCCAGGCAGAACCCACCACTCTAGTCAGATCAAGGGAGTTACACACCCAAGATAACCCCTGCTCACCCCCTTGGTAGCTTGGAAGAGCAGTCAGGCTTATCCCAGAGGCAATGTGTAAAGATGTAAAGCATTTGCGCAACACACACACACACTGGTGACACACTAGGCACACCACAAAAGGAGACTCCACAAAAGGTTATATAAAAATATCCTTTGTATTGTACAGAAAACACTTTAGACCATATTCACTTAGGGGCCGATTCACAGAACTAATCTGAGATAAAATCCTAAACTTACTACTTTTGGTATTCACAAAAGGCATTTAGTAGTAGTAAAGTTAGGAGTCCTAACTTTACTACTACTAAATGCCTTCTGTGAATACCAAAAGTAGTAAGTTTAGGATTTCATCTCAGTTTAGTAGTAGTAAAGTTAGGAGTCCTAACTTTACTACTACTAAATGCCTTCTGTGAATACCAAAAGTAGTGAGTTTAGGATTTTATCTCAGATTAGTTCTGTGAATCATCCTATAATCACTGTGCCACTAGGCACTTGTCATGACGTCACATAGATTGCACAATCACTTTGCCAATCGGGCAATTGTCATAACAAACACCAGTAGTGCACTAAAGTAAATACTGGTAGAGTGCACACATCATAAATCCACCTTCACTGCACATATAAGCAACTCCTGAGATAATACCTGTGGTCCAGACCACTCAGGCATACATGACATTCATAGTAGATCAGGGCACAAAAGGCAGTAGTTAGGTTACATCTAACTCAAAATTAGGGCATGAAATACAGTGCCAAGCATCACATCAGGGAATGACAGGCAGTAGTCACACCATGCACGCCAATTACCCTAACTTCCTAGAGTGCAGCGCTTCTGTGCTCCTATTAGGCACTATGCTGTAATCTCCAGCTTTCCCCGTAGACTTCTGGGCCACCTGCCTGCCTGCACCAGGGAATGTGGGTATTACTTTGGTGCTGCGAAGACACCTAGGTCTGTTCTCCCCTTGGTCCCTCGGGACCCCAAAAAAGCTGCATGGCCGGCGTGCTGAGAAGGCACCCAAAAGGTATGTCTGCCCTGACCCCTCAGGACAGGGTGGGGGGATTGCGGTACTTGCCGGCACCCCAGGCAATTAAGAGCTGCGGCGCGAGATTCCATTGTGGAGACCGCCTCCGTTGGGGCAGAGCCTTCCGCTCCAGCACCCCGGGCTCTCGTCTCTTGTGCAGAGCACAGAAGTTGCGTGGTCCTGCACCTGCCCCCGAGACAAAGGCAGCTCTTTGGCTCTCAGGGAATGCCCTCTCCAGCTTCCCTCCACAGCGAATATGACTCTTTACTACGCGAGTCACTTACATTGCGTGCCTCCACAACGTTAGTAGTTACAACGACCACGACATTACAACGCAGTACTATTACAACGCAAGTCGGTTACAACGACTTGCTCTGGATGGCGCTGGACTTAGGAATAGTATGATTTACATTCCAACTCCAGTGTGTGCAACAGTAGGGAAGGTGTTGGAATAGTAAATCATACTATTCCTTAGTCTAGAGCGCCATGTAGAGCAAGTCGTTGTAACAACTTGCGTTGTAATGGCACTGCGTTGTAACAACGCGGTCGTTGTACAACCGCATTGTGAAGGTATCGCGGTGTAATGTCCGCGTTGTAAAGGTTGTTTCCCCTCCACAGCGGCGTCTTACTCCTGTGGTGCTGCGCCAGCCGCCAAGGAGTCGCTGCCCATGTTTGGGGCTTCATAGGCAGTTTGTGCGACGGAGGGGGCAGGGACTCCTGCTACTATCACTCGGGAAGCGCCCGGTGCCGGGTTCACCACTGCAGCTGCCCTCAACCACGAGGTGCAGGGACTCCGCTTTCAGTAACGTGCACGACTCCCGAGAGGTCGATCCTCAGTCTTGGCGGCCCAGAAGCACCAGGGCTTTCTAGCATGAAGGGAAAACACCAGGACAGTGCAAAACAGAGTGCCAGCAACAAAACTGGCCGAGGACAGACCAGGGAGGGTAGGCTACCTCATCCCTGGAGGACAAATGGGGGCACCAGGCAAAATTAAGCAGTCGGCCAGCACATCAGGGTACTTGCAGTAAAGAGTGGCAGTCCTTCTTGTAGCACCACAGGCAACTGGTCTGCACAATAAGCAAGGGAGTCCCATGGCGGTTCCTCCTGGCAGCATAACAGTTCCTTCTGCCCAATTGTAGTCTGTATAGCCAGCAGTGGCTGTTACAAGTCCCACGCAGTCTCTCCTGTCATTGGGTTACAGCCCCAGTACTTATAGTTCCAAAGTCTGTGTTCAACACTGTTTAGAAGTGCACAACACCCCCATTCACATCTCAAGCCCAGGCCCAAGAAACACTGCAGGGGTCGGAGACAGCATTGTAGAAGGCAGGCACAGCCCTATTCAGGTACAGGTGCAACTCCTCCCAAGACTCTAAATGCAGACAAGGACTATTCACGTTGCAAGGGAAACTCCTCCTGCTACTCTAAATGCAGCCAAGATCTAGTCAGCCTAGTGTTGAGTCACCCAGGAAAGGCAGGACACACAGAAAACCCCCTTGTGACTGTCTAGAGTGAATGCACATCCCCTCTCTCCTGTTATTCAAAACCAGACAGTGAATACACATCCAGGCAGGGCACAAAGACTCATAAGCACACAGAAATGCCCACTTCTAAAAGTGGCATTTCTAAAATAGTAATAGCAAATCCGCTTTCATCAATAAGCAGGATTTATTACTACTACTCCAAACATACCAAACATGGTCACGCTACCCCTTTCATACAAGAAACTACCACTGAAACATTTATCAGGGAATCCCCAATGCAAACCTATGAGGGGGCAGCCTCAGAGCAGTGAGAAACCAAATAGGCTGTTTGTCTCTACCAGGACATGCCACACAGTTAAGGCACAGGTCCTACCTTTTACCAACACAGCACCCTGCCCATAGGGCTAGCTAGGGCCTACCTTAGAAGTGACTTTTATGTGGTAAAAGGGGAGTTTCAGATGTGGCAACCACTTTACATGCCACATCCTGGTGGCAGTAAACTGCGCGTGCAGACCCTGCAGCGGCCTGAGAAAGGTTTGAAAGGCTACTTCCGTGGGTGGCGCAGGCAGCGCTGCAAGCCTACTGGGCATTTAATTTACAGGCCCTGGGTATATGGGATACCACTGTACAAGGGACTAGCAGGTAAGTTAAATAGTCCAAACAAGTGTAGACCAATCTTATCAAGTTTACAAGAGAGAGCACATGCACTTTAGCACTGATCAGCAGTGGTAAAGTGCCCAGAATCATAAAACCAACAAAAAAAGATCAGAAGAAATACAGGAGGAAGGCAAAAAGTTCTGAAATGACCCTGCAGAAAGGGACATTGATGGTCATGGAACAGGTGTTAGACCCTAAAAACACCGCCCTCCCACTCCCATCGAGACACTCATCGAGGGGACCCTGGAACCAGACAGTGTGGCAGTGTCTGACATCGACACCTCCAATCCAGCAGGCACCAGCCAGGGTAAGTCATCTTCCCTTTACTTACATAACATACGATAATGTTAGTAAATCCATATATCATACATCACAGCAGGAATAACTCCATTGAGATGCTTGCCCTACCCTGGCAATGCATAATGGGAGTTGTTGTAGACATCAGTTATTTGCTGTACTGTATGCTGATGACTACACCAAACATATCTGTATGACATAAACATGTCACAAACACATGAAGCACAGTTACAACAACATTGTGGACAAACATCAACCATTTATTTACACTAATTATATACATGCATTTCCACAGATCACAGCCGGGACGTGTCAGGAACCATTGCAGCAGTAGGAGCTACTGACACTCATGTGGAAATTGAGGACACAACTTCACCATCCACTCAACCCATCACTCCAACTCCAACGCCAGGAGAGTAACCATCTCACCACTGCCAGAGTTTGTGGACAGTGATAAGCGACAATTGCAGAGCAGGGACCCCACAACATTGGAAGGCAGGACACACCAGACAGGGCAGAGGCCAAACATCAGCAGATCCGTAATGACAACGTGTCCAAATGACATGTCGGAGATTTCTCCTGTGTATGGGGGCTTGTCCATCATCTCTGTATAGTGCCTTCTAATAAAACAAATATGGACTGTCAGTAGGCATCTGCTACAAATGTCTAGGTCAGGGGTCTTCAATCTGTGGGGCGCGCATTCCCGTCGCACTTTTGCCTGGAACTGCCTGAATCTGGAATCCAAAACGTTTGCGAGCAAACGTTTTGGATTCCGAATATTGGCATCTTCAGGTGCTCTCTGATTGGAGGACTATCGTGAAATCATACAGCGACAGCCGGTGATTGTCCTCCAATCAGAGAAATTGCAGATTGAACACCAGAAATGCCGGGAACTGGGTCCATACAAATATGCTCCTGGCAAAGGGTCTGGTAGTGCTTCAATGTTTTTGTTGTTCACTTTCCTGTCTGCCACGCACTCCTGCTGCATTTCTCTGGACTTCCTAGTCATCAGTTGCTGCTGCTGTGTTTTTCCAGCTGGTGTCCTTTTCGAATTGCTTCTTCTTCATGCCTGCCTTTGAAATACGATCTCGTTGGCTGTTTCCTGGTTTCCACGGCAGCAGAGCTGCGTTGGAACGCCTGTCAGTAGGCTGCCTCTGCCCCACCTCTTCCACAATTCCCTGGATTTTCACTCCTCAGACCCACACACAAGCATACACACACATTCTTATCTCCAAAAATTCACGCCCACCCTTTCCCCACTGCTGTCTTTGGGATTTCTCTGCTAGAGAAGTAAGTCCACACAACCAATACACGAGGTTGGAGACCAGTGAAACGCAGGCTGGAGAGCCTTTCTCATAGGTTCAGTCAGGTACCTGCTGACTTGCCTTGGCTGTTGACTACCAGACCTTTTATACTACGCTTGATATCACCAAAAACTCTGCACTGTGTTTTATGACTATTTAAACATTCTCCTAAATATGTTATTAGTACATGAGCTGATACTGTGTTTCTGTGTTAAAGTACAATTTTCACACATTCCCATTCTCTTCCATCCTCTCTACGAAACCTCGTTTCTCCTTCCACACATCTTTGTCTTTTATTCTCATTTCTTTTCTTTCACTTTTGTCCTGCTGCTGACGTCACCCATATAATGTTGTCAAATGTGCAGCTTCCACCATAGATAGCCCAGGTGGTCCCTTTGCTGTATTTCTGTTTGAAAGATTGTCCATGGCAGGGGGGTGGGGGTGTATTCCGCCCTCACCTCCTTGTCGAACTTCCTGTCTCTCTTCCTATCTCCTCTCCCTTAATTTCCTTCAGGTGGCTTCTTCACTTCCGATTTTGTTTTCTCTACACCTGTCCTCCCACTCCCTCCCGCTGCCATCATGTCCAGGGCAGGCACTGGCTCTCTGTTTAGCCATGTAAGTGCATGTTCCCACCATCAGGATCATGTGGGTCCTGTCCCCTCACCCCTCCAGTGGTCAAGACCTAGCTCTGTCTTCCCAGGCAAGGTCTATCCTTCTGTTCTGAGTAAGAAGTGTCTCTCCCACACTGGGGCTCTCTCAGGTGAGTCCTGCCCTCTGACCCATCCAGTGGGTCTGCCAGGCCTGGCACTGTTCCACAAGGTCTCCCTCTGGTGTAAGGTGTGTCTCTACCACACTGGGGCTCTCTCGAGGTGGGTCCTGCCCTCTCACCTCTCCAGTGGGTCCTGCCAGGCCCTGGCTCTCTCCTTCCACAAGGTATCTGCCTTTGGTGTCTTCCACACAGGGGATCTCTGTGAGTGGGTCCTGCCCTCTCACCCTCCATCTGGCATGGCAAGGCCTGGATCTCTGTGCCACAGAGGTCTCCCATCTGTTGTGAGTAAGGAGTCTCTCCCACACTGGGGCTCTGCTTGGGTGGGTGCTGCCCTCTCACACCCTCCAGGTGGGTCTGCCAGAGCCAGGCTCTCTGGTCCACTGGGAGTCTCCCTCTGGTGTAAGGAGTGTCTCTCCCACACTGGGGATCTCTTGGGTGGGTCTTGCCCTCTCACCCCTCCAGTGGGACTGCCATGCCCTGGCTCTGTTCCACAAGGTCTCCCCTTCCATTAGTATCCAACATATTAACCAGGGAAACTATGTTTTGACATTAATTGTTTTCTGGAGAACAGGTGGATTGAACAATTTTTTAATTTGCCTCAAACTTCAAGTAGAACCTGGTCTCTCTGTAGAGAGGAACACTGTGTTTCCTGTTCTGCCTGTTTATTTGAACAAAGTATTGCTTTCTGGGAATTGTAGTCCTCCAATGTTTAAGATCAGTTGGATTGCTGCACCTGATAACAATAATTTGTAAAACAGAAAGCCTGAGAGTGGATGCATGGACCCTCTTTTACTAATGTTTTGTAAGGGTGCTTGCACGCTGAAGGGCTACACAAACGTTAGTGTCAATCTACTTACTTTTTTAAAGGCCTGTATTGCTTTATTGCGTTGTGTTATGCACCCGCCAATGCATACTTTAGTAAATAAATGCCATGGTGTTTGGCCTTCATTCTGAGATCTAGATCCATAGTGACCTGGTAGCATAGTGTAATTTAGCATCCCTATGCAAACTAGGGTTCTTTGCGGCGCTCTAAGGCTGGCTTCAGAGCCTGGTCTCTCAGTAAAGAGGGATGCAATGTGGTCCCCTGGAGAAGGTAAGTAAGGTGTGACCCTGAAGAGGCAGGAACTGGGTGGACTGCTCCATAGCACCCACTGGTAGTATGGAGGTTGTCCATGAGGAGTAAGCAGGTGGTGGTTTGCGTCCCAATTTTTATTGATGGGGCAGAATGAAACATGGGGGAGGGCAAGAAGCAGTGGCGGTTGGCATGGACCCTGAGAAACAGAGATGGGTAGGTGAGTTTATCCTAGATACTGCATTGTCTGTGGTTGCCTTTTGGGCTGAGGCCCAGGTCCTGGATCTCTGAGGGTAGCAACCCTGAGACAGAGAAAGTAAGGACTAGGAGGCAGGTTTCACCTGCAGCAGTGAGGCTAAGAGGGTGAAGTAGGAGAGTGGGCCATGCTTAAAAGAATTGCTGAGAAACATTTTCTACTCAAACTCTGTCTCTTGCTGTCTGTATTTATCCATATTTATTTTTTGCCCATCTTATTGGTATTTATCTATATTTATTTTGTGTTTTGTGAACAGATGATGTGATAGCTCGTATATTTCCACATTTACTTAACAGATAGACGTACACTCATATTTTGATGCCTGTCGCGTTGTAGCAAATTACACTGACAAAATAATATAATACACCCATCAAACAATTCGCATCATAGCACAAATACCTGTTGAGAAATGCAACAATTAATTTAAGTAAATCTCAGTGAGCTTTATAACTCCCTATGCTGGCAATATGTACAGCTACTGGCCTGAAAGTCAATAATCTCAGCATAGAGAGTCACCCAAAAGAAGCCAATTATCTGTATTTTTCCACTTTTAAAAGTAGATACAGACAGGACATACAATGTTTTCTGTCTGTAGTTATCTGTAAAAATCCGTAAAAACGGAAAACAGGGAGCCCTAATTATGAGGAGTACTAAGTTCTAGAAATTTTTGTAAGGAGGGGGGTCCTCATGCCTGAAAAATTTTGACAGGGGTGTCTCGGCATCCAAAAGTTTGAAGACCTCTGGTCTAGGTTGATATAGAAATTTGGGAAAGGGCAGGACTGGTGGCTAGCTGCAATGGAGGAGCACCGTACACAGAGACAGAGGCACAGGTAGTACCTGGCAAGGTTTGATTCGTAATAGTTGATGAACTCTATGCGTCATATTCTTCCCTCTGCTGCGCATGTACCCTCTTGCTGCACCTGTAGTGGTGGTTATTCAACATCAGCGTCTGAATCAGGCTCTTTGTCATGCAGACCTTTCTCCATTGCAATGTTGTGCTGTATGGCACATGTTTTACAAAGACAAGGGAACCCAATAAATGGTCATGGACCTTGGGTACAAACTGTTTAAAGGAACAACGGTCCCTTACAGAATTTCTTTTTACAGAAATTCATATATATAGAGATGCAATGATGTTTATATTTTGGCTGTCCAACTGGACATCATCAATTAATGAGAAAGTAAGGAAAAGATACAAGTGGGGACATATTCTTCTTTTTTATGATGTCAAACATCGGTATACATAATATGGCTGAATCTGTAACTATCTCCTCATACTCCACTCCAAAATGGCCGCCCTCTTCTATTTTCATTCTGCATCTATCAAACCAGACCTGACATCGCGTCACCACTTCCATCCTTCCAACACATCACAATGCGGTTCCCACCCACTACTCTTTTCTTCAGTCCCCCTCCCGCACTTCCGGGTTCATTGGCTCCAGCGCCATCACCCCACAACGCCTCCTTCTCTCCAGGTGGACTGGACCGTATTTCATCCTCACGGTAAGAAATACAACAAACGTACAGGACCTTACTGTGCCCACCCCAGGCCTCACCACTTATGTTCCGGCTCTTTTCCCAAAGCCCCCTCACCAGTGCCTGGCTGTTTTGGTTCGTCGGGAAGAACCATAGAATCCCTCGCTACTGGCGGACACTCCTGTGGCTGCAAGACTTTTGTGTGCGGTTGGTTGTACTCATCTCCGCAGAGATATCCCGGTTTGTATTAATTTACAACCCACCTCTACCCCAATCACACCTACCCTTAGTGATTCTAAATCAATCTAATTTGGCCCCCACAGCGCTTCATCACGCGATTCTTCCCAGATCTACCTGGACCTAGCATACCTCTACGACTCTGGTCTGAGTCCCAGGTAACTCCCCGTCACTGCCATTTTATTATCACCACTCTGCCGCATTAATGCATGGACCCCAATTGTACTCGGAGTACATCTCACCCCTTGAACCGCCGCATGCCCGGATGGGTAACACTTGGATAGACACAGCCCTTACTGTAGCATGTCTCACTATCCACGTGCCAATTTCTCATCGAGAAGCTCCAATTCTCCGATTTTGAATCCCCTATTTTCCCCCTTTTTTCCCCTTTCTTCCCCTCTTTCACTTTTCTTTTCCTCCCTCCTCCCAGAACCTCGTTTGGAAGGGGAATCGCCTCAGGCACCCACTTGTTCTGTCCTGAAGATGATCCCAGCATTAAGTTAAAGGGATCGAAACGTAGTCGACTTCTTGCACTCTGACATAAATGCATAATTTGTATTAATATGTGCTAGGGTGCTTTTACATATTCTTTGCTGGCCTAATAGTTATATTCCCTTTTTCTTGGCCAAACCTTCCTGTATTGCCTGAGCGGTTTTTCTGTTCTAATGATATATATGTCCCCACTTGTATGTTTTCCTTACTTTCTCATTAAATGATGATGTCCAGTTGGACAGCCAAAATATAGACATCATTACATTTCTATATATATGAATTTCTGTAAATGTTTTTCTGTTAGGGACCGTTGTTCCTTTAAACAGAATGGCTCATGTGGCAATGATCTTGCAGCACATCTCCAGTCTTTACAGTAGTGCCCTGCCTGTCTTGTGGAGGCAGCGAAACTGGGACTTCAGGATCCCAAAGGTCCTCTCTATTATTGAATGCATTGTCCTGTGTTCCCTGTTGTACTGCCTTTCACATCTTGTCCTTGGAGTTAGGTATGGGATGAGTATCCAGGGACGCAAGGCAAATGCATTGTCACCTTAAGAGCATGAGAAGGAAAACCATTAAGTCACAATACACACACCATCCTGGACACTGTATTCATTGATTATGCTTTGCTCTTACCTAGAAGGAAACCATTGCCAAATTCACCCTGTAACAGTCGGTGTTGTATTCCACTGTGGCGGAACATGAATGAGTTGTGGGTGCTGCCTGGGAATCTGGCCACTAGGTCTGTTATGATACATGAGGCATCACATACTATCTGCACATTGAGTGAGTGTGAGCTGTTCCTGTATATGTATTCATTTGTTGAGGGGGACATATGGCAATATGTGTGCCATAAACACAGTCACTGACATTGGGGAACTGTGCTACCCTGTAGAACATCAATTTGGTTTGTTGCAATAATTGGTGGGTATTGGGTAAAGATATATATTGGTTGGCTTTACTAACCATTATGTCCATGAACCTGTGAAAGAACCTGGAAAAGGCACTTTGTGACACCCCCTTGCCACTGCTATGACCCCCTGGTAACTGCCAGAAGCTAAAAGGTGTAGGAAACACAATACCTGCTCATGTGGTGAGATCACGTTGCTTCTGACTGGTGTGGTCTGGAGCTGAGGTTGTAACTCAGCATTAAAATCAAGTATTACCTGACCACTGAGTCTGTACCTCTCATAAATCTCCTCCTCAGTTTGTTCAAACAGGGTGACCGTCAACTAAATATCGTCTCCTGTCCCCTACTCCTTCTCTGCCTCCCAGCCAAAATCCTCATCCTCCTTGCTAGAACATACAAAGCTGACATTGCGAAAGGTCCAAATGCATTTTGGGTGCCTTTTTAGGTCTCGCCTACGCAGCGCGCATGCGCTGCATAGGAGGGGACCTCATGGAATCGATCAGCTCTTTTGCCCAAAAACGTGCACGCTTTGCATTGCTTTAACTTGCAACGCGTGCACGTTTGGCGTTTCCCTTGCGGCAGCGATCTTTGGCGACATCTGTTAGCAATTATCGCGCTCCCTCCCGCAAGGTAAACGCTGCGTGTCCCTGCTCTCGGCCGCACTCCCCCCACCCCTCCCACTTGTTTTTCTGCTTTGCACCCGCAGTTTCTCAGAAACGCCTGAAAATCTCAGATTAGCCACTGAAGGCTACGTGCAGCGTTACTAGCAAAAGAAATCAGAACATTTATAGGCCATCGCGCACCCTTGTTCAGTTATCTTTGAGCAGGAAACGCCGCAGTGCCCATCCAATTACTGTATATCACCAAGATTTTCTTTTCCTTCATAAAATGATACCGCCACTAAAATGGTACGTCTGCTTTTTAAGATAATGCGGATAGATACTTTGTGACTAGAAATAGGAACCGGTGAACCTAGTTTAAATGCCTCAGCCTGGCCCAATTACAATAGCAGCATTAGGGCTTCTGTGAAAGCAGAGGTTTGGGACCGGTCGAGGAACGCGGGAGGCCCCGTTCCAGCTACCACCGAAACCATTTCTTCACTTATCAGCAAATGTCCCCATGGCAATAAGCGTTGAGGCTTGTCTTTAAAGAATCCAGTGTAAGAGCAGAGAGGAATGTGTCACAGGCGTGGTGAGAAGTGCAGCAGTCGGCTGGGTGGAGAAAGTACATTTTATAAGCCCTGCCGCGTCTGCCATTCAACGAGGGAGCGGCTGCCTGCGCGCCAACCCGCTAGACCCGGGAGCCCTGCGTCTCCCCACAGGCACGCAGGGCAGGTCTTCAGCCGGCATTTTCAAAAGCGAGGGTCTTTTGCATGCAGGGTTGGATTCGGATCAAAAATAGGTCCAAGGCACTCTTAATATATATATTTTTTTAAGTGGATCACATCTGTGGGTTCGCGGCTATTTCACAAAACACTGCTTCAATGTTATAAAAAGAAAGAGGGAGGGAGGTTGTCTAAAAGAGACATGGTTTCACTGAGATTTAAAAAAAAAAAAGGATATGTTGCCAGGACTGTTTGTGCATGGATTAGTTCACAGTGGTGAACCACACCTGATTGGAAGTGGGGCCACTTCTGCTCAGGCCCCCTGCTCAATCTGCATACGTTAATGGGCGAGCTCCGTGAGAGCGCCGGAATGACCCTCTTCCCCCACACCCCCCCTATAAGAAGCCCATCTGCCTGGGAAAGGCCGCTCCACCCCCCACTGGGCCGCTGGCGGCATCTGAGGCAGCCCAAATCGGCCACCACCCTGGCCAAAAAGGCCGCTTAGGGCTGCATCTCCGATACAAGCCTATTGCCCGAGTGCCTGCCTTACCAATCGCCCCTGTTTTGCAAGTGAGCTGTGGGACAATGTTTTTTTTGTTGTTGCAGTTTTATTCAGCACAAACTCTACCCGAAGATATTGGAGCGCTTTCCATCAGCACCAGTTACATTAGTACACAAGGACACATTTTTGTAGGCATCACGGGAAGATTAAAATGATTTGCCCAGAATCATAGGGCGTCGAACCCACGCCAAGACTCGAACCTGTTTCCCTAGTTGCAACGTTGGCAGCTCTGGACATAACGCCACATCTCTCACCAGGGACCGACTGGAGCAGAAAAAAGGCCAGGGTATCAAAATTAAAGTGCCCCCAATAGCGAATCTAATAGCAAAAACAAGCATTGGCATAGCCAATAGGTCTGGCACTTGGGACCTATCAGTGTTTAGCCATGCAACAGGTGATGTTGGCACAAGGATATTGTGCTGGATAACTAAACACTTATAAGGTCCCAAAGGAATTCAGAGATGAGCACAGCAGCTGTTGTTATTAATTCAATATACATTAAGATTTAAGAACGACTAATACCTGCTACCAAAGCCATTCTTTAACTTCGGGGTACTGAAATTGTCACAATTGTAGGAGTGTGACTTATTAGATATGCTGGTACTGTGATTGACAGCAGCAATGGGCAGTGCAAGCGGAAGTGGCCTGCTGACTAGAGCCCTGCCTTCTGGTTTTACAAATTAAGCACTATATATGAAGGGGATATAAGGACATCTGGGTGGTCCAGTCTGCCCTTTTACCAACCACTGTCTGTAATAAGCTCTGGTCACCAGATGGTCTTTGCTCCGACCTCATCGTTTACGCTTATCATGTCTCGGAGACGGATTTACTCGCTTGTTTGTTGTCTTTCGGTTAGGCGCGGGGTGCAGGAAATATTCACTTTTTATTGCTCAACGCAAATATGTACTTTTGTTGGTTCACGGGGTGGATGAGATGGACAGAGCAAAGCAGGACACGTGGAACAAAAGGCAAACCTACCCTGGACTGCAGGTGAATTTGAGCACACCCAGTGGCGTACCTCGGACCCCAGTGCAAGCAGCCCCTGCTTGTAAATACAGCCACAATTGTGGTTTACTGGGCCCCAGTGCCAGTGCACCTGTTGCACAGTGGATGGCTACGCGATCGAGCATGCCTCAGGATTCGCAGCCTCTGCTGGAATGTGAAGGGACAGTTAGCACCCGAGTGAGAGCCGGGCAGTTACTCCTGTTATGGCGGCAGCGCCTTTAGCTGGGTTTAGGACACATACACGCAGCATGCACTGTTGTCCAACATTCCTGTCTCATGTACGCACTAATGACGCAGTCTCCGCATGGCCTCTCCCTGCACACACACCGAGCGCCCTCCTGTGCTTGAGAGGCATCAGTTCAAGAGCTTTCTACATTCCAGGTCCAAGCATAACTCGCCTAATTCGGGTATTTTTTTCATTGTTTCTGGGATTTGTAGTCCATTTCAACCCTAAAGAAAATGGAGACTACAAACCCCAGAATGCAAATAAAAGTACTGGATGAGCTACTAACGCGTGGCCCTGGGAAACAAGAGAGCTCTGCCCTACCATGTACACCCCTGCCATGCACTCCCAGCCTCACACCCCCTCCCTGCTGCAGGAGCCTAGAACAGTCTAGTCCCCAGCTCCACCTTTACTCAGTTTTACTGTGCCTTAGCAGGTGAGTGGGTGGATCTCCGAGCCTATGCTCTCTACCCATCTCCCTTCCATTTTTAAAAAATTTGTATTTATTTATTTATTAGAGATGTTGTACAGCGATGACCACGTGAAGTCGAACCGCTTTAGACTGGAGCAAGGGAATTACCAGCCATTACTAGAACATGTATACATAAACACATCAGTTGTTAAAGTCTAGAAGCGTGTTAATTTCCATGTCTGCCTCTTCTCCTGTATAAATTTGTTCTGTGCTATTTTTGTGCATTTTAAAATGAGCCATCTCCACTGGGCAGGAACATTCCGCTGCACCCACCTCCGCGGGCGTCCCACCTGCGCCTCGCTGTCTGAGGTCACACGTGGATAAAGTTTCCAGATGACTCGATGTCTCGAAGGACGCCAGTGTTCCGGTCCTTGGCTTGTGTTTCTAATTTGACATATCTTGTTTTCGATATTAGTTCAATTCCATCAAGCCCGATCCGCCAGGACTACAACTCCCAGAATGCATTAGCATTTGCACTAAAGCAACAAGTTAGCATTGCATCCTTGATATCATGGAATCTTCTGGTAACCTTACATGAGGATGCCAGGCACTAGGAGTTAAAAGGCTGATTGTTGCATCTGAAACAGTTCAACTCCCCCTACTTACAGGGCTGTCCAAGCCCCGCCCCTTCCTCCCAGACCTCACTGTATAAGCTTCTCGAGAAGCACGCTTCCGATGTGGGTGTGGTCTGGCCACGCGAGAAGATGGCCGCTTAGACCCGGAGCTCCGCACGCTTCCTTCAGTGCAGTGGAAAACACACCTCGAGCAGAAGTGGGGTGGGCTCTTAGCTGCAGTTTTGTAATGCAGCACAATATCCTTGGTGCAACAACATCAACTGTTGCATGGCTAAACACTTATAAGGTCCCAAAGGCGAGACCTATTGGCTATGCCAATGCTTATTATATTTTGCACCTGGTTACCACCTGATCCGAATCTATGGTAATTTTATTTCCTAAATGGCCATTTTGCGACCAGTCGCAATTAGGAAATCCGTTGTACATGCTGTTAACGATTCACAATTTTGAAATCCTTATTTGCAATTTCCTATTTTGCAACTTCTACTAGGTAGAAGTGTATTTTTCACCAGCGCAAATGCCTTTAGTTTATTCCAAAATGGCATTTGCATTTCCTAATGCCCCGAAATTGCGATTCGCACTGTTAGGAATTGCAAAATGCCTATGAACATATGGCCCTATGCATTTAAAAAGCTCTTGTGTTTCGTTGTGTAAACAGGTGGAGCACATAATGTTAAATTCTATAAATTTTTGCGCATTCTTTACACAATTTATGTCAGGACGACAGTACATGTGATCAAACAGAAACTTCAGATAGACACTAACGAGCAGGTGCCAGGCTCTTCTTTTGGGAAGAATGTGTGAAGGTCATGAAAGAAAGATACAACAAGCTCCAGAAAAGGCTGATTTCACAAAATCTGCAGTTCTCGCCTCCTTGTGCCAACTTCAGAACAAGGCTACCCTTACTTGAACTGTCAGGCTAATTGTGTAATGTGCAACACAGGTTAACAGATGGCAGTGATTTAAAATATGTGTACATGTGCAATAATGCTAAGCCTCTAGTAGTGTTTGAAGCAGGTATAAAAACAAATTCACAAATGTTATTAATCAGCCAGGACTACATAAAATTCTATTCTCATGTGGGAGAGGCCAATTTTAGTCATTACCATGTAATTTTTTTTCATACTCAATATTAATATGCTAGAACAAAATTTACTTGCATGGGTTGTTAAAATAAAAGCAATGATCGTGGTTTGAGTTCTTTTTGGGATGACATAAGTTTTGATAAACTACCCTGTCACTCTGTAGGTCAGAAACGAAAATGAATTCCTACATTTCTTACAACTTGGAAAATATAAAATACATTTCAAATTGCAATACTTGCAAAAGCGAATTCAGAAAGGACAGTGTTAAGCACACTGAAAAAGGAGATTGACAGATCAAAAGAAAATTACACCATCAAATGGCCCCAATTCTAAATGGATCGAACTCCGACTGGTAGTAGTGCAGTGCCACTAGATGTAGGGGTGCTGCTGCACCAACAAATCAGCTTGAATTATATCAGCAGATATATGTCTGAAGCCCTACAAGCTATTTTCTATTTCAGCCTGGGGTCTGTGCTGAAAGACAATGATTTTCACAAACTGCAGCACATTATTGTTTCTTACACACACACACACACGCACACACGAATGCACTATATTATATATATAGAGAGAATTGTCTGGCTGTAAAATGTGAGCACTTTGAGCTCTTTCCTAAACCACAGATAGTTGAAAAGCACATTTCAAAAGTTGCCAAATAGTTCAAAACAAAGTACAAATAAGTCACATTAACGCATAATGCAGTACAGTGACGGGAAACATATTTGAGCAGAGTAAAAAATTAAATGGTTCACAGAAGCTTTTTCTTTGTATGATGTATACAAGACGGAAACTTGTCTGTTTTATCCTTGTTGTATTGTTTAAATCACTACATTTTTGGTTGAAAGTGACATAATTGCAGACCAACAAATGAGTACAATTTGCAACATCATAGGCAGTCTAATGCTATGAAAAAGCTATGGGCCTGATTTAGGGGCTGATTACGATGGAGGGCGGAGGCACATCCGCTGTGCTGGCAGTGGCGGAAAATGCCCTTTTCCGCAATCCATCGGCGGTCTTTGCGTCCGCCGTATTATGATGGGCATAGATAGCCCATTTCCCGTCCACTGCAGTGTTCCAAGTTCCGCCGAAAATCACCGTCCGCACCGGTAGCGGACGGAACCAAGAGAGAGGTACCGTCGTGCGGAATGCGGTCACGACCGCCGGTCAAATCACGATGCCTCAAACAGCCCACCACACCGCTGCGGAGAATCTGGCCATTCGAGGATGGCGGTGGCAATACTGCAGATAGCTCCATGTGTTCCAGTCCGCTGGGGAAACGGCGGTCTTTGGCCTTTCCGCAGCAAATCCGACCACCGCGGACGGATTTTCAGCTTTTCCGCCGCTGAATCCTGCAATCCGACCGCCACGGTAGGGAGTTTCTGGCAGTGCATCCTAATTTGGCCGGCGGTTTTTCCGCGGTACCTGCGAGTGGAAATTTTCCGCTAGCATGGCGGTTGGAATGCTTTTCCACCCGCCATCGTAATCAGCTCCTTAGATCGCAGCTGACGGGTTACTCCGTCTCAACGGTGACGGATATCCCCTCCGCCGAAATATAAATCCAATGGGATTTATATTTTGGCGGACGGGATACCCGTCACGGTTGTGATGGAGTAACCCATCTGCTAAGATGTAAATCAGGCCTTACGTTATCAGACTTTCAGCTGCAGTATGAATCGTTTATACTGTTTGGGGAAGTCCTGGGTTGTAAGAAAGGCACATGAAGGAAGGAAGGAAGGAAAATACATTTATAGAGCGCATGGCTACCCGGACGCTTCCCAGTGCTAATAACTGACACGGGGGGGACGGACTAGGGGAAGAGCATGGTCTTTAATTGCTTCCGGAAAGCCAGATGGTCTTGGATAGTGCGGAGGTGGAGAGGCAGGGAGTTCCAGAGTTTGGAGGCATTATAAGAAAAGAGTCTACCGCCACTCCTAGATTTCTTGATCCTGGGGATCTCTGCCAAATTACATTACATTACAATAAATTGCTGCAAGGCTGCCAGTGGGATTGGAGGGTTCCCCATGGGGGTTGTGAAGGGACTAACAGTATACACTCATATTGTGTACGTTAACACAAAAGACCCCTTAATGTTATCTAGAATGCTTGTAATAACATAAGGTAGGAATTCAGAATTTTGGCGCTTGGACTGAAGAAATATTTCACACAATAACATTTATTTCAAAGTAGTTTGTACTTTTAAATTCCGATTCCCAAAATCAATTTTGTCTGACTTTTTACAAAGGAAAATGTCATTTATTCCTATGGAATATACGAATCACTGACATAATATCGGAAGACACATTATCGACCTACATTTTTATCGACACAAAAATATCGTTAACAATAATATCGACATTATATACTTACTTTAAAAAATACCCTATTATCGAAACCACAATATTGTCATTCAAAATTATCGACATCAAAAATATCGTACACATTTTTATCGTTATCTAAAATATCGAACAATGTTTAAATAAATACATGTCCAAAATATCGATAACAGACATATCGACAGCAAAAATATTGTTTTTTTGTAATTATCGACAATGCTAAAATTGAGAAAATACACAAAATAAAACACAATAAATATAAATAAACACATAAACATACATTGTATATCAAATCAAATTAAACACATTTTTTTCAAAAGTATTAAAACATAACTAAAAAATAAATTAATAAACACACCATAAACAACAATTATAAATATAAACTTACATCATATAAAGTCACTTTTTAACATTTCATATATATTATAACACACAATACAATAAATCTAAACGTAAGGAAAAAAAAAATAACTGTGACTCTTAATTAGCGTTTTCCATATAGGGAAACCAACTTCCAAAACAATTAAAACATTAAAAAATTAACCAATAAAAATACACAATATTCAAACCAACCAATAAAATTAAACAAACAATTAAATAAACCCTATATAAACCAACAAAGCTTACTCTTATTTTACACCTCAACCCAAAAAGAACAAGAGCGAAACTCTGCTGGATTGCTGCTAGAAGCAAGAACTACCATCAAACCAAAAACCTGTATCTATTTGCTGAAAGTAAAAGTAAATTAACATTTATAAAATAACAGTTAAAGCTAATATTGTAGAAAATATTCACTTTAGGTACTCAAATGACTCATTTATATATTTTTCCCTATTTATATTCCCACTACAGATAAATCCAAATACAACAATAAAATAACAGAGAACATCCCTGAAACCACATCGACCTAATAAAGTAAGTATTGTTCTAAACGCATTTAAAAAACCTGTAAAACATCCATCCAAACCCCAAATCCATCCCAAACACCCAACCCACCCCCCATGTACAAAATTTATTAAATAAATGTTAATGTCTTTTTACAGGAAAACAAACCACTTAAAAAAAGCTTCAACAAAGAAAGAATTCAAGCCACCATTTATAAACATCTAAAGGCGAGAGCTTTGTAAGTATATTCTGAAAAAATGCATATTTATGTAATCATTAACAAATATAATATTATTTTGAATTATTTTTATATGCATTTGTTATAGATTCTACCACATCACAATGATAGAAGGCGCACAATTTATAACATCTCAAAAAAAGGAAAAATGTTATTATGTTATATGAGGGTATGTCTACACCCAGGAAAAACAAACTGGCCTAAAAAGTCAATTGGAAATGTTCTAAGTATTACTCTAATAAATGTTATGGTCGGTGCAACTGCCAAAGAAACAACTGTAATGTATACAAGGGAACATAATCATCCTCCTAATATTACAGAAATTGAAGTTAGGAATGCACTTGATAACATTAAGAGAGAGCTAGCACAAGCTCACGATTACCAACCAGTGCAATTCTTAAAGAACTGCTGCCTAGGGTACCCAAAGAAGCAGCTGGACAAGTGCCGTCCATTGCTTCATTAAAAAAGAACAATAACTTCGCAATAAAAGGGCTTCAACCCTACCACACCTGCTCCTAAAACCTTCAGAAGAGGTGATAATTCCCCCAGAACTAGCTATTACTTACAATGAGGAACCCTTTATTCTCTATGATAATAAAAGCAAAGAAAAGAGAATAATTGTGTTTGCTACCGCCAAGCAATTTAATAAAGCTTTTAACAAGCTCAAACATGGATGATGGATGGGACCTTCCAAAATCTATCCCAAACCATTCTTCCAACTATATACTATCCGTGGCCTACATCACAATACTAACATTCCCTTTATTTACGCCTTGCTGCCCAATAAACAAAATTCAACATATATAGAAATCCTAAATAAAATAAAACAAAGAGACAAATAATTATTTTCCTGAGAAAATAATTATAGATTTGAGACAAGCTATGATAAACGCTATACTCAAAGCATACCCACATACATCAATCCAAGGATGTTACTACCATTTCAATCAGTGCCTACGGAGACACTTACAAAAATCTACACTAAGGGGGTCATTATGATGGCAAGCGGGCGGATCGCCACCGCCCAGCTGACGGTGGCGATCCGCCCGCCATCACAACATGATTTACCCCCGCGGCGGGCAGGAAAAGATCCGTCCACCGCTTTCCCTCGCCGGCGGCTGGCAATCGTCACGGTTGGCGGCCGGGCGGGGCTCGGAGCATAATATGGTGGCGGTGCCTGGAAGGCACCGCCATCACGGCCACATGATGCCTGGCGGTTCTGGCCCTTTCATGGCGGCGATGCCGCCATGGAAAGGGCAGACGAAACGGTGTGTGGGCCCGCTGCGGGCTACCGGTGGGGTGGGTGGGGGCTGCCGCGGGGGGCCCATGCGGGCACCCCCTACATTTCCATGCTCAAGGTGGCGGGCACCACGCGGTGCCTGTCACGTTGCGCATGGCACGTGCAGCATGCCTGCTTTGGCATTGCGGCGGGTGCTGCTTACGGCACCGCCGCAATGTTGGGAGGTGCGGGGATGCGGCCGCCAGGGTGGCGGTCGCATCCCTAGTGGTGAGTGCGGGACCGCCACTGCTGGCAACCTGGTCCCAGCACTGCTAGGAGGTGGCGGGTGGACTTCCAGTGCGCCCGCCATCCTAATAGGCCCCTAAGTGTAGAGTATGCAGCAAAGCACTGCATTTGCATACCAGATTTAAAAGCCTTATCGCATTACAGCCTACGTGCCAGTAACTGATGTTGCTGAACATTACAACCTTTGCTACAAGCCCTACCCACCCACAACATGAGCAAAAAATTAAGGGGCCTATTAGAGTCTCGGGGCGAGGGTCGCCACCGCCCGGCGCGGTGGTGGCCACTGCCCCGGACCGGCAGTGGCCGATCTGTCCCGCCAAATACTCCTGTCTCGCCCCGCCACGGTCGTATGGCAAGGGGCACCCGCGACGGACGGAAAAGATCATCTGCCTCTTTTCTGCAGAGTCGGGATTGCACCCGGCCGGGCGGAAGAAAGGCACCCCGCTCCTGGTGGCGGGGTGCCTCGCAGCCACCGCCGTCCATGTGTGTGATGCCCTGACGGTGGAATGCGTTTCCATGGCGGAGAACTCCGCCATGGAAAGGCATGCGGTGAGTGACATTGGGGGCCAGTTGCGGGGGCCCCCGGGAGGTGAGGGTGGGTGGCTGCACTCGGGGGCACCTATGGTACCCCCTTCACGTTGCCATACACACAAGGTGGCAGGCACAGCGCGGTGCCTGTCACATTGTGCATTGCAACGCACAGCATGCCAATTTAACATTGCGGCGGGTGCAACTTACAGCACCGCCCGCCGCAATGTTAAATACCAGAGATGCTTGCACAGATGTGGCCAGGCCGCATCCCTAATTGGCCCTAGACGGGACCGCCGCACCTCTGGCAGTCGGTCCGGTTTACCGTTATGGTGGCGGGCAGACAAAGTCCGCCCGCCATCGTAATGGGGCCCTAAGTCCCCTCCTAGACTACCTCGAAGACAACTGGGTGGGAAGACTTCATAGATCAGGCCATAAAGGAGACAACCCCAGGTACAAATTCCCTGGTGGGAATGTCTATCTTACTACACAGCCAAGAAAGCCCAAAACCCAATAACTTTGCTGTTGAAGGATGGCATAATGCCTTCCAATCAACAACAGGACGAAGCACACCTACACCACACAAAACTAATAATCTCCTTACAAAAAGAACAGAGCTATCAGGAGACTCAAGAATAGAGCAATCTGTCACACAACTAAAACCTAAACTATCTAAACAAACTAAGCAATTGTACCAATACCTTCAACAGCAAGTTAAACTATACCCTACTAGGAATACTTAGGAATGATAGCGAAAAACCTATTCTAAAATCTCCAAACAAAGTAAATGCATAATACTTATCATTTATTTTATAGCAACATAAACAAAACATTTTTATTTTCTCACAAAAATAATTACTTTGTCTAATATATTTTTATTAATAAATAATAATATATATAGACACATTGAGTAAGTCTGCGAGAAAATAAAAAACATCTTCTTTAATATGCATATAACATTATTTCCCTCCCACAATTTAAAATATTTTAAAAACTTACCGTTTCCGTTGTTTGTGAGACTCAAATTCCACATCTTCTAAATTAATCCACCCGTAGTTGATAATTCAAAATCCATAAAAGTTTCCCAAAAAAATGTAATAATACAACTGTACCAAAAATAAATCCTCCGTAGATAAATCCGTCAATGCGAAACCATCAAAAAACCCGAAAGTTAGTTTAAAAAAAAGAAACGCTCCATGAAAGCCAGAAAAAAAATTAAGAAAGTGTAAATAATTGCTTGAATTCACGAAAGCTTAATATACACTTCCTTAATTAAAAAAACACTATATTCCGGCACCACCCAACTTTTTTCAAATAAAACCTACAAAACAAAAACACAAACATTCCCACCCACACAAATAGTAACACATATACCAGTCTATGTTAACATTTAAACTAGGCCTCAATAACATAAAACTAGATAAACAGTAGATACCTAACTAACGCATAAAAAACGTCATAACATCACAAACCAAACTCAGAAAACACCCTCTTAGAGGGTCATTATGATGTCTGGTGGATTGCCACTGCCCGTATGGCGGTGGCGATCACGCCCGCCATTCCACGTCCACCCGCACAGCTTTCCCCCCTTCCCTCGCCATATCACGATGGCAGTGGGGACCCAGGCGGGCGGAAGAGCCGTCTGCCGCTTTTCCGCCAGTCGACTCATCGAGCCGGGGCGGAAAGGGCTCCAGGCTGTAATGGCGGTGTCTGAAGACACCGCCATCCATGATCAGGATGCTGGCGAGCAGCCTTTCCATGGCGGTGTTGCCGCCATGGTAAGGCATGTGGTCTTTGCTTCTGGGGGTCCCGTTGGGCCCCAGGATTGGAGGGTGGTGGGTGCACATGGGGGTACCTATGGTACCCCTACATTTCAATGCACAAGGTGGCAGGCACCGTGCGGTGCCTGTATCACGTTGTGCATTCAAATGCCAGCATACGTTTTACGCATTGCGGCAGGTGCTGGTGACAGCACCGCCCGCCTGTCTGGAGCAATACGGGATGCCACCGCGGCGGTGGCATCCTATACCTATGGCGGGACACCACACCCCTTGCGGACGGTCCCGCATTCCGCTGCGGTGCCGCCATCGTAATAATGCCCTAAATACATTACAACTACCTTCAAAATATATTAAAACATAGTTAAAATAGCGAAAATTATTCTTACCTTGCTCGGGTGAAACGGCTCCCAACCGCGAGCTTTTCCCTTCAAATGACCCAAAACAGCAGCTGATTTACAAAATACAAGGCCCAAACAAATATGGCAGCTTTAAACATATAAAATAAAACCAATTTATTTTTAAAAATGTTATATTGACTTATAAATTTTTATTGTATTTAATTTAAATACTACAAATTGCAAATGATTTTTGAAGATGCATATTATTTTTAAACATTGCAAAATTATAATAATAAATATTATAACACATATAATATTTAATATTATAATTCCATAAAATCACAACTTACAATAAACAATATATTAAACATTTTACTAATTATTTTATGTAATAAAAATTTATACTTTCTTTAACAAATGTACAATATGAAAACTATATAATAATTATTACTATTAATTTATAATATATTAATAATTAAAATGTATAATATTTTTGCATATCAATGAAACTATGTTTATTTTTCTCAACTGTATTAAAACATGTTTAAACTTTCATTGTAATGAAATGTTCACCAATATATGTAACAAACTTAAAATGATTAATAATACAAAACAATGATTAACAATTGTTTAAAAAGTATATTATTATTCCAAATGTATCCAAATTTAAAAAAAAATACAGTATCTAATATTACCAAATTATATACAAATATGTAAATACATTTATTAATGTAATACAATAAAATTGATTCATTATTGCACAAACAACTACAAATAAACAAACTGTTTTGTTGTTTCTCAAATAAATATTATTTCTTATATTTATATATTTTTTTATATGTAATACAACATTGTCTTTACATTTACATACTACATTTTTTGAAAATATATGTTAAAGAAATAAAAATGTCTAATTTATTGTCTACCATCTCATGTGGTATTAAATTCAATGTTTCATAATAAATATATTCATATTAATTATACTGTATGAAATAATATGTTATAATATAATATATATACCAAATCGTTCGTTTTCGGATAATCCCAAAGAAGAACAGCGGCACACCAAGGACAACACAATTAGTTTATTGTTGTCCTTTGATGTCGCCTATTCTCTCACAGATTATCAGCAACATTTAATATATATTAGCGACTGTCGTTGCGCTGCTGGCACCGGTGTCGAAAGGAAGGGACTGGCTATTATCGGCATACTTCTCTGGATAATATAATATATATACAAAATGTATTATCTTCCTACACAACTATATTTTATGTATATGTTTATTCTACTTTTAAACTGTTTTAATATTGTTATAAATTTTCTTAAGTTAAATTTTTGCTATATTACTTTTCCAACTCCACTTTACATAAATACAATATAGGGGTCGATTCCGATCTCGGCCGGAAGCGCACCGAATACGATTCGTCCGGAAAAAATATGAGCCGAACGCGTTTTTCCCGACCGATTCGAACAGTCGTCCAAGCGAGCAAGTGCGATGCGCATTACTGCTAAAATTCCGACCGAGCCGTACGTTCCCATTCCAGCTCCAGTTCCCGGCCGAGCCGGATCCGTAACGCCGATTCGAGTGCACGAGTAAATACACAGCACCTTCCGTCCGGACTAGTGCGATGCGCACTCCGTGCGCGGCGAACTGTGGCTCGTCCGGCACGTCAGAGCATCCGGGAGAGCTGCACATAAGTTCCGATTCGCGCCACCAAGGCGATCCACGGCTACGAGGCGAAGCGAAGCCAGCTCCTGATGCGAGTCCGGCCACGATAATCCTGAACGAGACGAACCAACCATGAATCCCATCGCGCAGGTCCTACCAATACTGTACATCTATTACCGGAACTGGTACGGACCCGCGTACGGGCGCAGGCGGTAGGGTCAGACACCCACTACACAAACAAGCGACACAGTACCCGACACTGTCACACTAGGGATGCAGAAATGACACACTAGCAACAGCCAAACCAAAGGGGCGGGATGGCTATCACCAATGCCATACACACCCGTAGGGGCCTGATGGCTACCACTACCACCCCCACTCATGGGGCACTGGATGCCTGTCACTACTACCATCCCCACTCATGAGGGGATGGATGCCTACCACTACCACCACCCCTACTCATGGGGCTGGTTGCCTAGCACTCACCACCCCTACTCCATGGGGGCTGGATGCCTAGCACTACCACCACCCCTACTCATGGAGGCCTGGATGCCTACCACTACCACCACCCCTACTCATGGGGGATGGATGCTAGCACTACCTACCACCCCTACTCATGGGGGCCTGGATGCCTGTCCCACTACTATCCCCACTCCATAGAGGGATGGATGCCTACCACTACCACCACCCTACTCATGGGGCCTGGATGCCTCTCACCTACCATCCCCACTCATAGGGGATGGATGCCTACCACTACCACCACCCCTACTCATGGGGGGCTGGATGCCTACCACTACCACCACCACCACCCCTACTCATGGGGGCCTGGATGCCTGTCACTGCTACCATCCCCACTCATAGGGGGGATGGATGCCCACCACTACCACCACCACCACCCCTACTCATGGGGTGCTGGATGCCTAGCACTACCACCACCCCTACTCATGCGGGGCTGGATGCCTAGCGCTACCCTACCCCTACTCATGGGGGCCTGGATGCCTACCCACTACCACCACCCCTACTCATGGGGGGATGGATGCCTAGCTACTCACCACCCATACTCATGAGGCCTGGATGCCTGTCACTACCATCCCCACTCGTAGAGGATGGATGCCTACCACTACCACCACCCTACTCTTGGGGGCCTGGATGCCTCTCACTACTATATCCCCACTATAGGGGGGATTGGATGCCTACCACTACCACCACCCCCTACTCATGGAGGCCTGGATGCCTGCCACTACCACCACCCCTACTCATGAGGGGATGGATGCCTAGCACTACCACCACACCCTACTCATGGGGCCTGTATGCCCTGTCACTACTATCCCCACTCATAGAGGGATGGATGCCTACCACTACCACCACCCATACTCATGGGGGCCTGGATGCCTGTCACTACTACCATCCCCACTCATAGAGGGATGGATGCCTACCACTACCACCACCCCTACTCATGGGGGGCTGGATGCCTAACACCCCTACCCACCACCCCTACTCATGGGAGGCTGGATGCCCTAGCACTACCACCACCCCTACTCATGGAGGCCTGGATGCCTACCACTACCACCACCCCTACTCATGGGGGGATGGATGCCTAGCACTACCACCACCCCTACTCATGGGGGCCTGTATGCCTGTCACTACTACTCCCCACTCATAGAGGATGGATGCCTACCACTACCACCACCCCTACTCATGGGGGCCTGGATGCCTCTCACTACTACCATCCCCACTCATAGGAATGGATGCCTACCCTACCACCACCCCTACTCATGGGGGGCTGTATGCCTACCACTACCACCACCCCCTACTCATGGGGGCCTGGATGCCTGTCACTACTACCATCCCCACTCATGAGGGGGATGGATGCCTACCACTACCACCACCCCTACTCATGGGGGCTGGATACCTACCACTACCACCACCCCTACTCATGGGGTGCTGGATGCCTAGCACTACACCACTACTCATGGGGGCTGGATGCCTAGCGCTACCCACCCTACTCATGGGGGCCTGGATGCCTACCCTACCACCCACCCCTGCTCGTGGGGGATGGATGCCTAGCACTACCACCACCCATACTCATGGGGGCCTGGATGCCTGTCACTACTACCATCCCCACTCATAGAGGGATGGATGCCTACCACTACCACCACCCCCTACTCATGGGGGCCTGGATGCCTCTCCTACTACCATCCCCACTCATAGGGGGATGGATGCCTACTCACCACCACCCCTACTCATGGGGGGCTCGTGCCTACCACTACCACCATCCCTACTCATGGGGGCCTGGATGCCTGCCACTCTACCATCCCCACTCATGGGGGGATGGATGCCTGCCACTACCACCACCCCTGCTCATGGGGGATGGATGCCTAGCACTACTACCACCCCTACTCATGGGGGGCTGGATGCCTAGCACTACCACCACCCCTACTCATGGGGGCCTGGATGCCTACCACTACCACCACCCCTACTCGTGGGGGGATGGATGCCTGTCACTACTACCATCCCCACTCATGGGGGGCTGGATGCCTAGCACTACCACCACCCCTACTCATGGGGGGCTGGATGCCTAGCACTACCACTACCCCTACACATGGGGGCCTGGATGCCTAGCACTACCACCACCCCTACTCATGGGGACCTGGATGCCTAGCACTGCCACCACCCCTACTCATGGGGGCCAGGATGCCAGTCTACTACCATCCCACTCATAGGGGGATGGATGCCTGCCACTACCACCCCTACTCATGGGGCCTGGATGCCTAGCTCTACCACCACCCCTACTCATGGGGAGCCTGGATGCCTACCACTACCACCACCCCTACTCATGGGGGATGGATGCCTGTCTGCTACTGCCATCCCCACTCATGGGGGATGGATGCCTACCACTACCCCTACTCATGGGAGGCCTGGATGCCTGTCACTACTACCATCCCCACTCCCATAGGACGGGTAGTGCATGACACAACCAGCATGCTCCAACAGAAGGAATGTCAGCAAAAGACATCCCCAACATCATGACAAGAGTGTGTAGTCTGTGTCAAATGCCTACAACACTGAACATGACATTGAACATACAATGTGACCCCCTATCACATGTGTCACACAAAAATGTGTGTGGCCTTCCACAATGCAAGCAGACCATGACCACTGTGGTAATGGGGTCTAAACCTCCATCATCACAGTGACCAAAAGGTGAAGTGTGGTGTCCATAGCTGAAGCACATTTTGAACAATGTGGCAATGGGGCCCTAAACCCCCATCATCACAGTGACCAAAGGTAAGTGTGGGGTCCATAGCTGAGGCGCATTGTTTGAACATTGTGGCAATGGGGGTCTAGACCCCATCATCACAGTGACCAAAGGTAAGTGTTGTCATGGAAAAAGCTGCAACTGTCAAACAGCATGGATGATTCCTGGTCACAGAACAACAAACACATCAGTGGCAAAGTGGTGGTTGTGTCCCATAGCAACCATAGATTAGGTAGAGCCAAACAGTGCAGTGCAAATATAAACATAGCCACTGACCATGTGCAGACAAGCATCACCCATGGGGGCTGTCATTGTCTCCATTTATCAATTACACAATGCCAGAAGTGACCATCATAATGCAGACCCACATATCTGCACTAATGGACACACAAATGTAGATATCCTGTGGAGACTGTAGATGTGAGTGAACAAATACCATACCATAGCAGCAATGGGACAGACAAACCATGATTATTGTGCTGACTGATGACCTAGGAGTCCCAGGGACAGCAGGGGAAATCCTCCAAACAACAATCGGGCAATGGCACACTAAAGATATGCCAATGCAGTGGTGCAGATGCACAAACACAAACTGGCAGCCTCACACTGCATATCCAAACACAACAGGTGATGGGGGGTGTGCCAGTGTCCCCAGGTAACCACACAACACATGAGGAGGCCTGAATTCCAGTTACACAGATGTCTATACAGTGCCATACAAAAGTAACTCATGGATCGGATTCCCTATGTGGGCAATCAGGCATTGTTAGATGAGGAGGGAGCCCAAATTACACATGTCACACAAGCTTGTAGGAACAGCAACTAACACAGCAAGAGACAGACCCACCACAGCACTACCCCCATGGACCCCACATTGTGGTGACACTAGCCTGCATGATAATCCCACTGTGATGACAAGGTAGATGTCGTTCACACTGTGAACCACAGCCATGTGTCCTGAGCAACAAACTACCATCAGACCTACACAAGCACGAATCAATCAGCACGGCCTGTCAGCCAAGGCCAATATGGAGGTAGGGGTCTAGCCGTGCAACAACTCACATTTGCACACACTCAACACCACACACCTTGATCTCCACCAATGTGCAGCAGTGAAGCTCACATGGACTGAGTGACATTGCACATTCACCCATGACAATCCCAGGGGTGGTGGTGGGAACTAAGGTGCAGAAACCCATCACACATGGCCAGTCAACAAGGCTCGTGAATGTCTGACACACTGCACAGTACGCGGTACATGGGCATGACGTGAAATCCACCCCAATCAATGGGATCGCGGCCACAGTCACACACCAATGAAGAAGCCAAGGTGACCCACAAAGAACACACGTAGACAACTTCCAACATTGCAGCTCTGACCCTGAGGAGTGGCACAATCACTGAAAGCTACCACAAACTGTAAATTACATGACTTGTGTAACCAACAAGTGCCAAGGGGAATCCTGACTGTGTCCCATCTGCGTTTGCCCACATCCCCGACAACAAAGACAACTAGGGATGACAACCTGATGAACATTAGTTTGCCACGCACCCACATCCCGGAGAATCCAGGTCCAAGATGCTGGATGAACACAGGACAACTCAGCAAGCATCACAAACAGGAACATCCGTGAGGACTACAGCCTGTGTAGGAAGGAAGGGAACACACACAGACATGCTTACACAACACACAACACCGGGCCCAGGCAATGATCTCAAGGATTACACACTGCCATGAGGGCACTCCACTCCTGTGGAAGGTCCGCTGTGCCAAACCTTGGGGCAGATTTACAATTAACTAACGCAGCACGGCGCAGCAAGTCATTTGCTCGCCATGCTCGATCAGTTTAAAGCTTACAGGGATGCGACATATTTACAGAGTATGTCGCATCCTTGTGCTCCCCCTGCTGGCGCACAAACTGCAGCCATGCGCCGGCGCAGGCACCCTTGCACCATGGTGCAAGGATGCCTGCGTCGATTAGAAGGTGTTTGTGCAGGAAGAGGAGCCTTCTGCACAAGCACAATCACTACAACCATTTTCCTCTTTCAATGCGTGCTGAATGCAGCACGCATTGAAAAGGAAAAGCGAGGAGAAATGAAAACATTTCTCCTCGGAGTACGCCTCTCCTACGCCACCTCTAGGGGTGGCGTAACTCAACGCATCTCAGAGTTACGATTTCTCGTAATTCTGGAGATGTGTTTTGTTCCATGGGTGTTGCGTGGGAACACCCACAGCAACACCATGGGCACGCCCTTCACCGCAAAGTGCTGCGTGTGAAGGGGCCGTATTGTAAGGAGAGGAAAAGTCACGCAGGGTGGCTTTTCCTCTCCTTGCAAATATGGAGCAGCCCCCTGCGCCACCAGTACGTCACAAAGTGACGTGCTGGTGGCGCGAAGCTCTCCGTCTGCCCCACTGTCTGTGTACGACTCAAACATGTCAGCAGAACACTCGGATCAGTGAGTCAACAATTACAACACACTGAAGGCTCTGCTCACATCAGCCTGGAGTGCGGGAGTGTCACTTCAGTCATCTGCATATACCCAAAACACGTGTCAAGCAAGTTGCACTGTATACACAGGATGAGTCCTTCAACATTGATGTGCTAAACTGCATGTCCAGTGGAGATGGGCACACAGTCAGGGAAATAGAAACATTGAACAGTGGTAAGCCCACCAGATGTGCATGAGTGTAAGCCACAGATGTTAATTTACAAATGCAAAACGTACATCCCTGTGTCAAATGCAGAACATTACACCCTCAGACTGCAGCAAAGGATGCTATGGATCCAGACTAGATTAGGACACATATCCCATGGACCACATGGAGTCCATCACAGCAACACTTCATTTTCCTGATCTGAACAGTATTACAACAGCAAATGCATGATGATACTCATCTACATCATGTACATCAAAAGCAAAACCACTAGTAAACAAAAAGAGGCTTTATTCAGCCAATGTGAATGAAAAATTGGAAGTCCAAAAGAAACTAAGGCCAATGGCCAGTCCACATTCACAGTCCGAACAGGGTGACATGTGACAACTTGTCACCCATTGCTTGCCTGCACTGGTACGGACAGGGGACATCCCCCTCGGAGGGGCATACAAGGGGCAGGCCAGGCACCGCAGGGACAGGATTAGGGGATGCCAGAAGGAGGCAGTGAAGGGATGGTGGGTGCAGGAGTGTCACCGGCAACTGCAGTGGAGGTGTCTGACTCAGTGGGGGCCGGCACCACTGTAGGGCACAAGTCAGATGGTGTGGGTGCCGGCACCACTGCAGTGGGCCGGTCAGATGGAGTGGACTGGGTCCCCACTGCAGTGCCCAAGTCAGACGGGGTGGTTGTGGACTCCACTGCAGTGCATAACTCCAAGGGAGTGGAAGGGGGGCAGATGAGGTGGGCAGGACAGAGGGGGGACCCGGTCTCCACACCAGTGGCACAAACAGGCTGAGCGTCTGGGTTGGGGGTGGAAGAGCAAGTGGTAGGGGGGAGGGCCTAAGCAGTTTGGGGATGCGGTATTGGTGTGTGGGGGAACCTGGGGCAGGGTGTGGTGGGGGAACCTGTGGAGTGGTGGCCTGGGGGATGGAGGAGAGAGACTGTGCGGTGGAGCTGCGTGGTGGTGGTGGTGGGGTCTTGCCCTTCCTGGTCCGGGGGACTTCCTAATGGGGTCCTCAGTCTGCCTGTGCCTGGGGGAGGGTGTCCGGGTGTGAGGGGCACTCCCCTCTGTGTGTGGTGGTGGCCTCTTCCGCCTGTACGTTGGGTCAGATGGATCTGTGGGGAAGAGGCCAAGCTCACAGAGGAAGAGCTTCTGGGAGGGGGGGTTGCAGGTGAGGCAAGGGAAGGGGTTTTGTAGGAGGGGTATCTGAGGACTGCGGAGTGCTCGTGGATGCGTGTGTGTGTGTCTGGGCCTCATCCCCTGTGAGTGAGGTATCAGTCCCCTGACTGTGCGTGCGTGTGCGTCTGGATTTTGGCTTGTGTGTCTGTGTGCTGCTTGTGTCTGTGCTGGTGCGTGCCTGTGCCGGTGTGTGTGTGCTTGGGACAGGTAGGGTGCTGGGGATTGTGGATGGGGCAGAGGTAGGAGGGGTGAGGGACTGTTGCAGGAGGGACACTGCTGCCGTCAGTGAGGAGGCCATGGACTGATTGGTCCGCTGTAGGGCAGACATGCCAGATGAGATGCCCTCCATGAATGACACCAGTTGTGTCAACAGACCCGTGTGTGCATGGAGGACACTCAGCATTGATGTCTGCCCTACATGGATCTGTTTCAGCAAGTCCACAGACTCCACACTCAGGGCAGCAGGGGAGACAGAGGCAGGGGTGCGGTGCCTGGCACGAAGGAGACACGCTCCCCTACACGGGAGCCTCCACGGACATGTGGGATGGGAGCAGATGGGAGGGTGGAGATGGTGGTGGTGGCGGGGACAGACTTGCTCGATTTTGTCTGTGGTCTGCTGACACCCGCCTCCACAAGGGAGTCCTCACTGGAAGCGCTGTGTTCCTCAGCCGAGGTGGTCGTAGCTGAGGTCTCCTCAGTGTGGCTCCCCTCACCCTCCGTGCCACTGGGTCCCTCGGTCTCCTCTGCAGTGGACCCAGTCTGGCTCTGCCGCTCCTCTTGGTCCGTGGAGCTGTCTCCTCCTGTGGCCGTGGATGTATCTGCAAACAATCAGGATAAACAGAGCAACATTAGTCACCTGTACTGACCACACACACCACAGTAAGTACAGCACATCACAGAGCAAGCCCTGCCATCATTTGCTAGACATTGCAATAAGTGCTGACACTGATTTGAAGAAGCCCATTGTCTGCCTGACAGTCATTCATGCCACTCATATCCTACCTGTCCATGCACCCATCTGTCTGGTGCCTGTTGGATGCCACTAATCATATGTGCACACATGCACCACATACACAGTTGTTGGACATCCAAGAGAACATATGGAAATGTGTCACTCCAAACACATGCCATCTCCTGCCACTGACTCAGTACATGTGTCAGGAAAAGTGATGGGCAGAGTCTCTGTCGATATGCGGGTTTTGCTTCCATCACCAGACACAATGATGTCCTCATGTCCTGATAGTCAATGCGACAATGGTGTGCATGCAGGACATATCACACTACTGCTGGATCACCCTTTGCAAGTTGAATGTCATGGCACAGGCCTGTCTGGCAAGTCAGTCATAACTGTCTCCTGTCACAGGGGCAGTGCATACACACAACACCAGTCTGCACTGTGTCACAATCATGGAAGTTTTGGGAATGCAAGCCCTGTAGCTGACAGGTGCACATGTGCACCCCTGGCCACCCACATCATGAGGACTAAGATGATCCCACGTCATTCAAATGAGACATTTGAGTGACTGCAAACACAAATCCATACACATGAGCACTTCACCGTCTGATGAGAATGAACCAAAGCTGCCTGCACCTCAATGTTTCATACACCATTGTGCACAGTCAAGGGATCAGAGACCTATGCATTAACCAATGTGCAGATCCTATAGTCACAACTCAGATGGCTGGCCACCCCAAACTGTTAAACACTCCAGGAGTCCAAAAAGCAAGGCCACACCACGGTGACACAGAGGCAGACACCTGAGTGCACTCTTCACAATGCCCAATATGTATGCTGACACACGGGAGTGGGAGAACAGAGTGCCTTCGATGTCCGGAGTAGGCATTACAGTCCTGGTCCATGTGCAACATGGTATTACCCTGAACACTAGGCAGGTGGCTATGCATGTGTCACACACATGATGTACATACTTCTGAGGCTCCTACCTTGGTCTCTGCTGCAGCATGGGTGTGTGGCACATACCCCAGACATGTGGTGAGTCAGAGCAGCAATTGGAACACATATTAAAGCCATACCCAGAGTACATGTCAGATCACAGGCATTGTGTGAGCAATTGTACCACCCATGCAGCCCACAACAAAGTTCCTGTAACTGATGCTGTCCCCAACTTGAACCACAGGTAACTGCAAGTACACAGTACCCAAGTGACCTAAGTCACAGACTGTAAGGGCCACACCTGTGTATCAGATGAGGAGGGGCATGACACAAGTGAGGGACATGAGTCCAGGACGACAAGACAGTCGTACTGTGGAAGTGTAACCAGGCTAAAGGAGTGCATAGAGCATGTTAGTCATAGTACCCAGAAAAGGCTAGCACTTACCCCCTCCTTGCTGCTGTCTGGCCTTCAGCTGCCCATCCAGGTCAGGGAAGACCACCGCCAGAATCTGGAGCATGTGGGGGTCATGGTCCGGTGTCCGCCCCTCCTGCGAGGAGGCGACAGCTTCAGCTGGACCCTTGCGATCCTCCGGGTCCAGCCACGAAGGTCCTGCCACCTCTTCTGGCAGTTGCGGATCCTGGCGCCTGTAGACCCCCACAGATCGTACTGCCCGGGCGATGGTCAGCCAGATCTCCTGCTTCTGGTGGGCATCAACCTGTGAGGATGACAAAGTGAAAAGGCCATTACTACACATGCAACATATCCGTGCATCACACAGTTGGATATACATGTCTCAATCACAGGGGCATATGATGTACACAGGTAGTGCAACTATGGCTATGAACAGTTGTCCAGCAGTTACTAAATGGTATCATTGCCTGGGAAGTAAAACCTTGTTGGAATGCACTGTTACTGCACTATACCTGTTCAGTGCATGTAACTACACACTTTGGGGGGTGACAACTACTCAGTGAGCATGCTAGCCACTGGTGTACACACTGTAAGTACTGCTAGTCAGACAACATGCACAATTAGTAAGGCAGTGGACAGCACACTCACCTGCTCCCCTGGTTTCCCATACAGCTTGCTGTACTGTGGAAGGAGGCTGTCCAGCAGGGCCTGGTTCTCCTCAGTGCTGAAGGCTGGGGCTCTATCCACAGTACGTGCCATTGCAGTAGCCAGAGGATGCAGAGACAGCAGCAGTGGTAGTGGCAGATGTCGTCCTGGAGCATGTAGTGCAGGCAAGTGAGCTCTCAGGGGAACAGCCAGCATTATATGTGTGCTGCAGAGGCAGATACTGTCCCATGTGTCCAAAGTGATAGGTCCAAGTCGTTTGCATCTTCTGAATCTGGCCAATCCATGGAATTGCACCACTTATACACGCCTACAGCATCCTTCAAAATTTCAACTTGATGACACCCATGAATTTGCAACATTGTTGTGGGTGGCCAACTGAATTCACTGCATCCGACTCGTACAAGCTTCGAATACGCGTCCGTTACCATGTCAGTCCATAGCCAATGCGTGCGCACGGATCGGTCCATTGCTGTACGACGCGTATTTCGTAACACAACACGCATCCGTCAACATCATATGCAATGGCCAATGCGTGCGCACGGATCGGTCCATTGCTGTACGACGCGTATTTCGAAACACAACACGCATCCGTCAACATCATATGCAATGGCCAATGCGTGCGCACGGATCGGTCCATTGCTGTACGACGCGTATTTCGAAACACAACACGCATCCGTCAACATCATATGCAATGGCCAATGCGTGCGCACGGATCGGTCCATTGCTGTACGACGCGTATTTCGAAACACAACACGCATCTGTCAAGATCATATGCAATGGCCAATGCGTGCGCACGGATCGGTCCATTGCTGTACGACGCGTCCCTGTACAAGTCACTCGCATATGTCACCATGTTTGTCACAGGTGAACATATGCCAGCCACAATTACTTGCCAGGGACTCAGGGGCACACCTACAACACCACAGCCTGTCCACACTGTATCCTAAGGCATGTAAGGCTGCATTACCTGTGTGTGTATGGGGGTCAACATGTGGTTTGTTGGGTGGCACTTGGGGGCAGCCACTCCCAGGCTGTGCACGTGTTCATGGGGACAGAATCCTTTGTGTGTTGTGCACATGACCACTGTGATGTGCAACTGTTCAGTTCAGAGCATGTGGCATGGTCACATTTCCAGGTTGTATATGTGTATGTTATGTCACATACACCCTGAGTCCCATGTGGGATGGTATGTACGTCACAGGGTGACCCATTGCCACAATTGTGATGGCCCTCCACAGTCTGTGTGCATGTTGTGTTTCAGATGTCTCTGATTCCATGTGCACAATGGGAGACAGTCTCCACATCCACGTTGTTTGTGCATCGACTTTGATGTTGTGCGTGTGTGTGTCACAGACGTCCATGTCTGTCCTGCAGAGGCAACAGGGGCCACTACCTGTGGGAGTCATGGTTGTTTTGCTGGCGTGTACATGATACGCCATGTCATGCCAGTGTCCATGTGGCAATACAGGGTCCCTGGGAATCTACCTGTCAAAGAGCTGTGATGCCTGGGGCACATCTGTCCTCACTTGTCACTGTGGTGTGTGTTTGGAACGTGACAGCAGTACATGGGTACTGTGACACAGCCTAATGATTTCCCATAGCACAACCTGGAACTTGTTGTCAACACATGTTGAACTGAGATGTTAGATGATGGCCATGTAGGTGCCATATATGTCCATACAGAACGGCACACACATCAAGTACTTGTGTCTCGTAATGATGTATCATGTGATATTGAGTATGGTCAATGCCACATATGTGGGGTGACTGACAATCTTTCTTTGTTCACCTATGTACTGCAGGGCACCAGCTGTCCATAGACCATTCCCTGACCTTGCAACCATGGTTGAACGTGACTGCATCCGACGGTACCGCTTCAACAGGCCGCTGATTGAGGAATTGGCGGGGCGGTTGGCCCCACATTTGCTACCTGGCCGGCCATACCCTACAGCGCTGACCCCCAAGGTGAAGGTGATGGCAGCCCTACACTTCTTTGCCACCGGTACCTTTCAACACACTGTGGCGTCTGCTGGTGGGATGTCACAGACCATGTTCAGCCGTGTGCTACGCGATGTTTTGGAGGCAATGTTAACATACTTGAACCAGTACATCTATTTCCCTAAACGTCAACAACTCACTGACGTCAAGAGTGACTTCTATGCCCTGGGGAGGATGCCACATGTCATCGGCTCCATTGATGGGACACATGTGGCTTTGGTACCACCACAGGCACATGAGCAGGCATACAGGAACAGGAAACATTTCCATTCTATCAATGCTCTGGTGGTATGTCTTGCAGATATGAGCATCTCACATGTGTGTGCACGTTTCCCCGGTTCTGCACACGATGCCTACGTAATGAGGAGTAGTCGCATCCCGAGGATGATGTCACAGATGCAGAACCAGCGTGCCTGGCTTGTCGGTGTGTACTGACTTTGTACCATTGTGTGTGTTCTGCAATGTTGTATTCCACCCTCTTTTCCAACTCAGCTAATGTGCAATTGTCTGTATGTAGGTGACTCCGGATACCCCAACATGCCGTGGTTGCTGACACCCCTCAGGAACCCTGTGACACCAGCCCAGATGCGCTACAATGAGGCACATGGTCGGACCAGGAGAGTGATCGAGCGGACATTTGGTCTCCTGAAGAGCCGCTTTCGCTGCCTGGACAAGACAGGAGGGGCCCTCCCATATGCCCCTGCAAAGGTGTGCAAGATTTTCATCGTCTGCTGCATGCTACACAACCTGGCAGTGCGGAAGGAGTTGCCTCTCATCCTGGATGACGATGACCAACATCCGCCACCTGTGGAGGATCCTGGCCTGGGCCACGATGCCAGTGATGATGATGATGATGAGGGTGATGTCCGCACACAGCTCATCAACAACTTCTTCAGCTGAATGTGAGTATACAGAGATGTTATGTCAATGATTTGAGTTTGCATGATATGTGTTGGTGGTGCTCTGTTGCTGTTTGAGTGTGGCCATGTGCTACTTGACTGGATGCGTGCAGCGATGTGTCCTTACAGGTAGTCTGTACTCCCCAACAGTGTTGACATGCTAACTTGGTTTTGTGTAGGTATCTTGTGACATGTATTGGGCATGAGTATTGCAGTTCTGTCCTGTTCTTCAGTGCTTTTAACTGTGTGTCATGTCTGTCCTTCACAGGGTACTTTCAGAGTTGTT
Organism: Calotriton arnoldi; assembly: GCA_963921515.1. NCBI lineage: Eukaryota > Metazoa > Chordata > Amphibia > Caudata > Salamandridae > Calotriton > Calotriton arnoldi. Next base: position 317,715 of record CAWUFW010009693.1, on the reverse strand, counting down.
TGGTCAACTCTGATCCCCCGACACCATGATTCAACTTCCAGGGTGGAAGCAGTCGTTTCCCTACAGGTGATGTGCCACACACCCCTGGACTTTATTTCTTCAACACTTGGTGACTGTGTGGCCACTGCCACGTGGGATTACCTTGCATCTGTAGTGGAAACAACATGTTGCAAATGTGTAATAAACCTGTGCTTCACTTTGGGATGTGCGTTGTCTGTGGTCACACATCTGACTGACATTTGCTTACTGCACCTGTGGGCTAGTTAACACAGACTCTGAATAGGTGTGGTGTCTGTGCATTCCACTGTATTTCCTGGCAACATCAGTGTAGGCGATGAGTCAGATGGCCCTGGTGTGTATGTGTTGTGTTGCCCTAGTGGTGTGTCTCCCTCATATGTGTCACGTCGCCATGACTCACATGACGGTGTTGAAATTGCTGTAGCAGTTAGCATGCACAGTGTCATTTAGCAGATCATCATCTCCATGACAAAATACCACGTTGGAATCACAACAGAGGCAAGTATGGTGTATTAGTGAGTTTATTTACATACATGTGTGAGGATAGTGCACAGGATGGTGGGTGCTGTACATTGGGATTGGAATCCAAAGTTCCCAGATGAGTTGGAAGTGTTGGTAGCAGAAATGTCCTGAGTAAAGTCCACAGTCATCTGATACATTAGTCCAACTTAAACTCCCCATGTCATGTGGGAGAGTTGGGTTGCATTCGACAGGGTGAACAGTTTGCACACAAAGGAGAATTTCCAGAACAGGTGTTGGGTTCCTGGGGGATGTACATGGCCATCTGCCTCTCAGTTGTCCTTCCTCGGACGACCCCTCTTCTTTCTGGGGGACCCTCACGTGCAGGCCGCTGCGGATGCAGAGGACTCTCCACCAGAGTCATCCTCCCTCCCTGTGGCAGTTGCAGTTGTTGCGGCACCAGATGTTGTGGGCACACAGGGAGGTGTGGACATGTTGGTGCTAATCTGGCGGAGGCATGTCAATATGTCCCTCTGCACCGCTGTCAGTTCTTCCAATGTGTCCCACTTGGACTCCATGCGAGACATGTGTGTCTCCACACGGGACATGTGGGAGTCCAAGCGGGCATGATGGGCAGCCTGCTGCTGTTGAATGTCCTTGAGGATCCCCACTACCTGGCTGACCTCTCCGGTGCTATTCTGGAACGCATCTGCAATGCGTACCAGTTGTGGGTCATCATGCAGTCCAGACCCCTCTGCAAACAGCGACCTCTGCCTACCACCCCTCCCACCACCCCTGGCCACACGGGCGGGACCTGCGGTGGCACGCACAGGTGACCCTAGGCCCCCTTGGGGGTTGGTACTGGGGTTGTTGTCCGTTGCTTCCCGGGGGCCGGGGTCCCTGTGCTGTTGTCATTCAGTGTCCTTGGTCTGTCCGTGTCGGCGGGGGTGGTCTGTGTGTTGGCAGATGTTGGAGGAGTGGGTGCAGGGGTGCAGATGGTGGTCCTGCTGGTGCTGCATGATGACTCACACCGGAGGGGCCAGGTAGGTCTTCGCCATCCGAGGAGGGCAGAGGCTGTTCCACACCAGAGAGCTCAGGGGCCACCGGAGCCTGGGACAGGGACTCCTCATCATCTGCTGCTGTGTCCCCATCATCACCTGTGTTTGGAAGAGACACACAATGTATGTTATGTTTCTACAGGCATCAATGGTTCAAACACATGACAGTTGTGACTGTACATCTGGATGCGTGCCTGTACATTGCATTGTCCTAAGTTGTCACAGCCAGAGGTTGATATTGGTGTAGCACATTGTCCTGCCAACCTGAAGCATTTCAATGTGAATGTTGAGGTGTGTGCATGACCAGCTCATGTATTGATTGGCTGTACATGGCCATTGCTACTCAAGGGCCATCACGTGCCTGACACAGGTGTGTCATCCTTGTCCACATTTGTCCTTTAACAGGGACATACGTGCAATTCCACTTAGGATATCTTTCAAGATTGGGCCATGTGTGGTGGCAGTTTTTGCCAGTCTTTGTGCGTCACATTGGTGTGTCTGGACAACATGGTCACAGTCCGGTATGCCTGGGATCTCTTGGGAGTATCTGTGTTGTTGTCTGGGTTCCTAGTTCACGTCTCATTTCATACAAGTGATGTTGTTAACGTAGCTAATGATGTTGTTGCTGAGTTTTGTACGTGCAAACGTGATTAATCTTGTCAATGTCCTCCATGGTGATAAGGATTGGGCACGGCAGCTCTCTGGCTTTTCCATTCTCATGACAGTGATGGCCAGTGGTGTGTGTTGCAGTTCTGCTGCTGTGAGTAGCATGTCTCCTCAAATGCAGTCCAGGTTGGTGCTTGTGTCTACAGTGTCTATGACAGTGAGTGGTGTGTTGTGTGAAGGATGCATATGTTGCCGAACGATGTGGGAGTGGAATGCAGCTCACAACCGCAACTTGTGTGACTGACACCATGGTACAGTGTCCGGTATATTGGTGTGTCCATTGCATTCACTGTCAGGTGTCCCCTGTCAATGATGTCTCTGTGACTTCCTGTGTGTTTTGTGCTATGTAGTATGTCTGATTCTCCACAGTTGTCATCTGCAAGACACACCTTCACAGCCAGGCCAGGGGGCACCCATGGACACTGCATCCCCTGACAGTGTGTGTAAACATAGAGTTGCAATGGCTGTGAGTGTGTACGTGTTTGGGTTGGCCAGTGCATGGGTGTGAATTGCAGGCACATCATTTCTCATGCCCATGTGTCAGCCATCTTGCCAGGGCTTTTACTTTGGGAGTGACTGGTCCCACGTGTGCAATGTGTTTTTGCAGAGTAGGTGTGTGTATGGCCAGCATTGGTGGTATTTGGTTGACATCCGGACCTCCTTCTCCCCCAGCCCAGTTATCCCACCATGAAGCATGCCACCCTTGCAGTGGGTGCAGGTTAACTCTCAGGATGTCAGTCAGTGGTGTCCTGCTGTTGGTTGGTGCACAGTTCCCAGCAGGGCCTTGTGCTCCCCACAACAGAGCACCATTGTCAGACATCTTTGAAGTGGCTTTTCACTCCCTGTGAGGTGTGCATGCTTCAGTGTGAGCTTGCCGGGCCATGTGGGTGGGGGATGTTGAGCTGTGACTACCACTCCCATCATGCTATTGCCTACACCCCCTTCCCAGCATGCCCATACTTCCTTCCTTTTGAGTCGACTTCACTGTGTGTGAGTGTGACAGCAATGGCAAGATGGCTGACAGTGTGGTCCTGTTGTTTGTTGGTGCACAGTTCCCAGCAGGGCCTTGTGCTCCCCACAGCTGAGGCCAGTGTCAGACATCTTGGAAGTGGCTTTTCACTCACTCTCTTGTAGAGCACGGTCCCAGGTGTGTTGTTTGGAGTTAGTGGAAGTGGTGTGTGTGTAAGGGCCTGCTGGTAGCTGTAGTCGGAGCTGGCACTCCTCCTCCCCCCAGGCCAGACATCCCACCATGAAACGTGCTTCCATTGCAGGGAGTGCAAGTTGGTTGTCAGGATGTCAGTCAGTGGTGTCCTGCTGTTGGTTGGTGCACAGTTCCCAGCAGGGCCTTGTGCTCCCCACAACAGAGCACCATTGTCAGACATCTTTGAAGTGGCTTTTCACTCCCTGTGAGGTGTGCATGCTTCAGTGTGAGCTTGCTGGGCCATGTGGGTGGGGGATGTTGAGCTGTGACTACCACTCCCATCATGCTATTGCCTACACCCCCTTCCCAGCATGCCCATACTTCCTTCCTTTTGACTCTGCTTCCCTGTGGGGTAGTGTGCCTGTGCTGACAGGATGGCTGACAGTGTTGTCCTGGCGTTTGTTTGGCTACAAGTCCCAAAAGTGTCCCTGTGCTTCACACAGCATAACCCAGTGTGGTAGTTCTTTGTGGGATATTTAATTAGAGTGTGAGGCAATGCATTCTCCCAGGTGAGTTGTGTGGAGTTTGTGTTAAGGGGGTGTGTGAGAAAAGCTGCTGGTAACTATGGTCAGAGCTGTCAGTCCTCCTTCCCACCCAGCCAGATATCCCACCATGGAACGTGCTTCCATTGCAGGGAGTGAAAGTTGGCTTTCAGGATGTCAGTCAGTGGTGTCCTACTGTTGGTTGGTGCCCAGTTCCCAGCAGGGCCTTGTGCTCCCCACAACAGAGCACCATTGTCAGACATCTTTGAAGTGGCTTTTCACTCCCTGTGAGGTGTGCATGCTTCAGTGTGAGCTTGCTGGGCCATGTGGGTGGGGGATGTTGAGCTGTGACTACCACTCCCATCATGCTATTGCCTACACCCCCTTCCCAGCATGCCCATACTTCCTTCCTTTTGAGTCGACTTCACTGTGTGTGAGTGTGACAGCAATGGCAAGATGGCTGACAGTGTGGTCCTGTTGTTTGTTGGTGCACAGTTCCCAGCAGGGCCTTGTGCTCCCCACAGCTGAGGCCAGTGTCAGACATCTTGGAAGTGGCTTTTCACTCACTCTCTTGTAGAGCACGGTCCCAGGTGTGTTGTTTGGAGTTAGTGGAAGTGGTGTGTGTGTAAGGGCCTGCTGGTAGCTGTAGTCGGAGCTGGCACTCCTCCTCCCCCCAGGCCAGACATCCCACCATGAAACGTGCTTCCATTGCAGGGAGTGCAAGTTGGTTGTCAGGATGTCAGTCAGTGGTGTCCTGCTGTTGGTTGGTGCACAGTTCCCAGCAGGGCCTTGTGCTCCCCACAACAGAGCACCATTGTCAGACATCTTTGAAGTGGCTTTTCACTCCCTGTGAGGTGTGCATGCTTCAGTGTGAGCTTGCTGGGCCATGTGGGTGGGGGATGTTGAGCTGTGACTACCACTCCCATCATGCTATTGCCTACACCCCCCTTCCCAGCATGCCCATACTTCCTTCCTTTTGACTCTGCTTCCCTGTGGGGTAGTGTGCCTGTGCTGACAGGATGGCTGACAGTGTTGTCCTGGCGTTTGTTTGGCTACAAGTCCCAATAGTGTCCCTGTGCTTCACACAGCATAACCCAGTGTGGTAGTTCTTTGTGGGATATTTAATTAGAGTGTGAGGCAATGCATTCTCCCAGGTGAGTTGTGTGGAGTTTGTGTTAAGGGGTGTGTGAGAAAAGCTGCTGGTAACTATGGTCAGAGCTGTCAGTCCTCCTTCCCACTCAGCCAGATATCCCACCATGGAACGTGCTTCCATTGCAGGGAGTGCAAGTTGGCTTTCAGGATGTCAGGCAGTGGTGTCCTGCTGTTGTTTTGAGCACAACACCCAGCAGGGGCTTGTTCTCCCCACAGCAGTACCCAGTGTCAGCCATCTTGTCAGTTCTTTTCCACTCCCTGTGATGTGAGCATGGTTCAGAGTGGTGTTGATGGGCCAATTGTGAGGGTGACCAATATCTGTGACTACAACTCCCATCATGCTATTGGCTACACTCACTTCACCAGCATACACACAATTCCTTCCTTTCAGTCAGCTTCCCTGTGAGGTGGTGTTCTAGTGGTGGCAAAATGTCTGACAGTGTTTGTTGGTTAGATTTGTGCCACTGCCTTGCTCTATTTGTTGTTAGGTTTGTACATGTCATGACACAGTTACATATCACTATGAGATGGCAGGTATTGTGTTTGTCTGACTAGCATACACATCTTGGGATGATTATCTTTTGGTTACTGTGGCTTTGCTAACGGTGCATGGTTTCACTATCCCCTTGACAGTGATGTGTGTGTATTGTCACACAATGTGTGGGTATATTGGTTGTGTACTCACCCAGGCTCTGGGATGTTTGATAGTCCATGTACGCTCTCTGGTGGTAGGATGGCCCGCACCTTCTCCTCCCAGGACCTGAGGTATACTGGTTTGGCAGGAGGGCCACTGCCGGTGCGATGACTCAAGGCGTAATCCTTCTTGAGTAGGTCCTTGACCCTCCTGCGCACATCATACCACCTGTTCTGGATGTCTTCCTTTGTGCGCAAACATGGTGATTGTGCGTTCACCCTGTCGACGATCCTCTCCCACATCTTGGTTTTCTGCGACATGGGGGTCTGTTGGACCAATGTACCAAACAACTGAGGCTCTACCCTGAGGATTTCATCTACCAGGACTTCCAATTCACTGTCTAGGAACTTTGGATTCCTCTTTGGGGGCATGGTGATGGGTGGTGGTGGGGATTGATGTGTGTGTGAGTGTGCAAGTGAGGGTGGGTGAGTGTCAGTTTTGCTGGGTGTATGTGAGGGTGCTATTAGGGAGGAGCTAATGGTGTGTGGCTTGTGTGATGGATGAGTTGTGAGTGTGTCTGTGGTTGCTGTATGATGGTGTTCTGTGCTGGCAGGTCTGTTGAATTTGCAAAGGATCATGGTAGGGATTGTGGCCTTTATATGGGTGGAGTTGTGGGTGTGTCTTTGTTCCATGTTTTTTTCCCCATTATTTATTGACTTTGTCATTGCTTTTTTGGCACTTTTTTTTGTATTTTTTCCTTTGTATTTTTTGGGCATGTAGGAGACGTTCTTCTGACCGAGTAGGGCCGCTGCAGTTGGCTCGTGACGAGCTTCTCCGAGTCTTTCACGCTGTCTTTCTGCTGGGTTTCATGTTGCGGCGTACGGGTCGGTCGCGGAGTATTCGGTTGCTTCGGCTCCCTGTTTTCTATGCGTGTCGGTACGTACGGCTTGAGCTCCGTGCGACTCGGTCTGGTTTTACACGCATTGCATCGTACTGCGCGGGTCGGAGTTCGCGGGTACGTTTCTGTCGGGTTTATTCCTGGTGCGTGTCGGTCGGTTCGATTCGGTGTAGATTTTCCGGCCGGATAGCTGCTTTCCGTGCGGTTCGGTCGTTCGGCTTGTGTTCCGTACTAGTCGGTCGTAATTCACATGCATAGCATCGTACTACGCGGATCGGACAGCACCAGTACGTGTCGGTCGGACTACATTCCCGTACCAAGTCGGTCTGTACGTTTTCCTGCCTGAATCGGAATCGGCCCCATAGATGCGAAACACTAAACTTAATTAACTTACTATTCCCACTCCACTCAGTATTAAGGTAGAGTAGGTGCTGGACACTAAGCTAATTTATTTACTATTCCCTCCAGTCAGTATTAAGGGGTCTATTAGGATGGCGGTCGGATGTCCACCGCCGGGCGGCGGTGGTGCCCGCTGGACCGGCGGTGGACATCCGGCCTGTCTAAGCAATCCGCCGGTCAAATTAGGATGGCGGTGGCGACCGCGCGTTGAGAAATTCCGACCGCCGCTTTTCCGCCGAGTTGCCATCCGCACTCCTGCCTGGCGGATGGAGCAGAACCGGGATAATAGTGGCGGTGCAGAGCAGGCTCCGCCGGAAGGATTATGATGCCGGCAGCCAGCCAACTTTCCTCAGCGTCAGACTGCCATGGAAAGGCATGCGGAGGTTGTCTTCCGGGGGCCCGTTGGGGGCCCCCAATATTTTGAGGGGTGTGGGTGCACTGGGGGTACCCATAGGTCCCCTACATTTCCTGTACCAGGTGGCAGGCACTATGCAGTGCCTGCCATGCAGTGCAGGAAATGCAGAGACATGCTCCTTTTGACATCGCAGCGGTGCTGCGTGCATCGCTGCCGCCACAATGTTAAAGCCCGCGATCCGACCGCAGCGGTCGGTTGAGCAGGAACATCGTAATCCGACCGGCGGTTATGTCGCGGGCCTTGCGGGCGGTCTTTTCCCGTTACCATGGCGGTCGGGGAGGTTTTCCGTCCGCCATCATAATAGGCCCCTAAGTTGGGGTAGGTGCTGGACACTAAACTTAATTAATTTACTATTCCCACTCCAATCAGTATTAAATTAGGGTAGGTGCTGGACACTAAACTTAATTAATTTACTATTCCCACTCCAGTCAATATTAAATTGGGGTAGGTGCTGGACACTAAACTTAATTAATTTACTATTCCCACTCCAGTCAATATAAAATTAGGGTAGGTGCTGGACACTAAACTTAATTAATTTACTATTCCCACTCAATCAGTATTAAATTAGGGTAGGTGCTGGACACTAAACTTAATTAATTTACTATTCCCACTCCAGTCAATATTAAATTGGGGTAGGTGCTGGACACTAAACTTAATTAATTTACTATTTCCTCCAGTCAATATAAAATTAGGGTAGGTGCTGGACACTAAGCTTAATTAATTTACTATTCCCACTCAGTCTGTATTAAATTAGGGTAGGTGATGGACACTAAACTTAATTAATTTACTATTCCCACTCCAGTCTGTATCAAATTATGGTAGGTGCTGGACACTAAACTTAATTAATTTACTATTCCCACTCCAGTCAGTATTAAATTGGGGTAGGTGCTGGACACTTAATGTAATTAATTTACTATTCCCACTCCAGTCAGTATTAAATTGGGGTAGGTGCTGGACACTAAACGTAATTAATTTACTATTCCACTCAGTCTGTATTAAATTAGGGTAGCTGCTGGACACTAAACAATTAATTTACTATTCCCACTCCAGTCAGTATTAAATTGGGGTAGGTGCTGGACACTAAGCTTAATTAATTTACTATTCCCTCTCCAGTTAGTATTAAATTAGAGTAGCTGCTGGACACTAAAGTTAATTAATTTACTATTCCCACTCATTCAGTATTAAATTAGGGTGAGGTGTTGGACACTAAAGTTAATTAATTTACTATTCCCACTCCAAACACTATTAAATTAGGAAACCATGCTGGAGAGTAAACATATGTTAGATTATAATTTTTATTTTAAAAACACTCACCTTATTTAACAACTCACAAATGTACATCCCAATACTAACTAATATTTTATAAAAATTAATTCTTATATTTTCAATAATTTTTCCCAATTTATATATTTTTAAAATGTAATTTACATTCTTTTTAAACACTCCCCACCATTATCCTATAAACACAAAACTACTCTCAAAATAAAATTAATCTAAATTCGAAATTAAATTTTAATGTGAAATTTATTTTTAAAACTATTATTTTAAATTTTACAAAAATAAAAATATATTTTTTAAAGCACTCCCCACCCATATCCCCTATAAACCCAATATCCGCTCCTAAAAATATATTTCAAAATTCGAAATTTCAATTTCAATTTAAAATTTATAATTTATCAATTTATATTATATTTTTAAACATTTTTTTAATACACTCCCACCCTTATCCATATAAACCCAACATTACACTCTAAAAAAATTATATCTAAATTAAATTTTTATTATTAAATTAAAATATTATTTTACAAAATTATATTATATATTTTTAAACATTATTTTAATACACTCCCCACCCTTATCCCTATAAACCCAATATCCACGCTCTAAAAAATTATAATACAAATTTTTTTTTACTTTATTTAAATAATATACTACTACAAACAAACTCTAAAAAACCACAAATATAATACTTTAACGATATTTTTACATAACGATATATTTTACACTCGATATAACATACTTGATATTTTTGACAATACTTAAAAACAATATTTTTAACATTGATATACAGAACATCGATATTTAATACAATCGATATATTAAACTCGATATTTCTGTATATCGATATTTAAAACTCGATATTTAGACTACTTACCGGAATATACACCAGGCACGAGGAATTTCTTTCCATGGTACAAAGCAGCATCGCTGCTGCGTTCAATGAAAAGTTAGCGGGATGGACATTGAGGGCATTCACAAACATTTTCTGTGCTTTTCCACATTCATCTGCACTTCTAAATGGACATCTAAATGTACCAGCATTAAGTGATATAGTAAGTGTGGGACTGCGGGGACTTGCATAAACAATCCGCAAAAGACTATCCAAAGAAAATAGTGGTCTACGAAATGGATAAAAGTAACAAAAGATATTTAAACATTTTTGCCAATTTTATCATTTGGCTTCTGGTTAGGAAAATAGAAATTTAAAAATACATTTAATTTCTCATGGTAAAATTATTTTCATGAAAAGCTCTTTCCTGCACGAAGACCCGATTTAGGGGCCGATTCCGATGTCGGACGGACTCAGGTCCGTCCGACATCGGTCAGGAGCCGTAACCGACTGACCTGCTGTCGTCGGTTATGGCCCCTACTGCAAGTGCGATACAACCGAACCCTGTTCGGTCGCACTCGGATACTTCACAATGGGAGCATGCATTCCGAGTGGAATGCGTGCACGTGTGAAAACAAGTGCAGTTCATCCCTGCACCCTGTGGCCGGCACCCCAAGGTGCCTGCCACGGGTGCGAGAGGATCAGCAGAGGAACACATAGGTGCCCCCAGGCACGCTCATTCGGTGGCCTCGCTTCCCATGGGGCCCCCAAAGGCAGTTTCCGAATGCCTTTTCGTGCCGGAAAAGACCAGCACGAAAAGGCAGTGCGCAACTGCCATCGTACTCCTCGGTCGTGAAGAGGCGGCCTGGGGAGTACTGAAGGATTTCCGGACGGCGGACGGGCTCTCCGAGCCTGTCGGTGGCCATCCGAAATCCGAGGTCGATTCCTTTCCGACCGAGCTCATCGGAATGGCTCGGTCGGAAAGGATCCGGCCCCGGCTGCACGTTCCGATTGGGTCGGAAGGGCTCCGGCCATCGTTCGGTGCCCTTCCGGCCGAAGTCGGAATGGCTCTTGTAATATGAGTTTTGATTGTGCTGTCCTATAAGTATTAGAAAAGTGAGAGGGGAAGTGTGGGAAAGTGTACAGAATATAGTGGGGCATATTTATCATACTTTCATGAAGCGCAACACAGCAAGCCATCTTGCTGCACTGCATGAAAGGGGAAGGGAAGGAATGAGCCATTTTTTAACATCATATGGCACATTCTTGTCCTTTCCTTGAGCTGGCACACTTTTGGCTGCCTCTCGCCAATGTGGGCAACCTTGTACCATGGTGCAAGGGTGCCTGCGTGGTAAGCAGGATTGTTTTGGTGCAGGAAGGGACACCTTCCTGCACATAAACAATCCTGAGAGGCATTTTCCTCTTTCTGTGTGTCTGCTATGCAGCACACATAGAAAGAGGAAAAAATGAGGAGGAAAAAACATATTTCTCCTCGTTACGCCTTAACCTGGCAGGAGAAGCATTTTAATGCACTCCCAGGTCTACCACTAATGGAAATCTAGGAATGCACCAAAATCAATGGGTGGATGTGTGGGAACACTCAAGCTCCACCGGTAGAACGTCTCCCTGGTGCAAAGAAACACAAGGCAGCAATTTGTGCTGCATTGCGATACTCCACATTTATCAAGCATTGCAGGGCCAGTCAAGGCGGCCTTGCGGGTCTTGATAAATCTGACTTAAGTCTTCAGTCGCTCTTGCACCCTCTTGTGTGATGAAAGAGCAGCACGACACTATGATCAATATGGGCCTGTCATTTCATGAAGGTGTAGGGGAAGGCTAGACTAGCCAGCTGGGCTATGGGGCAATCATTTAGGGGGATGGAGAGCCGTGGAGGCCAGTTTCAGTTCCTCGGGGTCACAGCAGCAGGGCCGGCCTTTAACATGTGCGAGCTAAGCTCAAGATGCCAACCTCCAGAGGGGGGCTGGACCTCCATGCAAAAATCTCACTGCCACTTAGGTACAAAACAAAATGTGTATAAACACTTTTCTTCTGAAAACTGCCGGCACCCTCGTCTGCTTTTTGTTCGTTATGTTTTTTATGGCACTCCTTAATTTTGCCCCCTCACCTTATCTTTCCTCTACCCTCCCAAACTTTCAATACATAGACAATTAAAGAGGACAAGGTAAATGAATGTCAAGTTTGATTTCGCCCGTGGCGCTCTATGAGCAAAAGCCAGCTTTGCACAGCAGTGCTATGCAAATATTGAACAGGTGGACCTGGACCTGAAGCCTCGTAGCACCATTTTGAAAGTTGGGTGCTGTTAGTGTTTTTCTTCCATTTCAGCATTTTTCACAGCATCAGTGCATGTTTGCACATACGCTCTGAAATTGGTTATACTCTATTCACCACCCCCATTCACAGATAAGCACGAGGGAAGTCAGTAAAGAGGACAAAGAGGAGCACAACAGGAGCTTGACATCTTTCTATTAAAATTGATAGTGATGATTGTGTGTGTGTTAATAAAAGCAGGGACTGCTATCTATTCACAACATGCCCTACACCTCATCCACACACTTTCTGACACCCACAGCAGAGACATTCATGAAATTGCTTTGGGGCCCCCAAATAAAGTGGGTGAGTAATTATATTTTGTCGCCAGCAGCAGCATACATTGCCACTTATCTCTAGATGACTTAAAATGTTTACACAGTGATGCATGCTTCCCAGCCTGGGGCATGTAAATGGAAACACGTCACTTACGGCTCTGCAACAAATGTCTTTGATTCTTCAGCATACGATTGCACAACTCCTAATGGGTATGCATTACGTCATGATTTTAATAGCCTTACCTTAACACCTCCAGAAGCTTATGTAGTTCCTGTTTGAAGACCTCATAGTCACGTAAAGGTCTAATGTTCATAACATGAAGAATCTCCTTTCTTAAATAAAAGTACAAACAAAATCAACATCATATTTCTTCAGATGCGTGGTAGAAGGGTTCTAGCACTGGTCTGCCAGATCCAGTAATATGAGGTGATTGGGTGGTACATGGACTATTCACCAATGACATAGGCTCAGATGTTTGATCTAGATGTTCAGGTAGGTTTTCCTCAATCACTTTCTCAGGAGTAGATGAACACCGAAACAAATGTCTAAAGTGTGATGAGTCCCCTGTGATCTTTCCAGGATGTCTTGCAGTCACCATGTGTCCTTTGGTCTTTACAACTTTCAGTTGGTCGACAGCAAACGGAGTGTCTGTTTTCCGCTTCCGTTTCTGTTTGACTAGTACCCAGTCTCCTCTGTTGAAGACTGTTTCCTGGGCGTCTCATTGCCGATAACCACAGGTTTTCATTTTGCACTTTCGAGACGTGTCCGTGACATGAACCTTGTCAAGGTGTGTTGATTGGTCTGATGTCCACTGTGGTAGTTTATCTCCTATTGCTCTCCCAAACACAAGGTGGCAGGACTCTCACGAGTGGTGGAGTGGGGAGTTGTCCGATAGGCACGAAGAGCTTGACACATGGCTTGTTTCAGATCGATTTTCTCCAATGACGTTCTCAGAATTATTCTTTTGAGGGTGCCCATAAATCATTCAACAAAAACAACAAGGAGATGGATGGAATGCTTGTATTAATCTCAGCCACTGGCAATCGCTGTGGGCCGCATCCCAATCCATAGTTTTTTGCCCACCATGCCACCTCAGATTAGACCCAGCCATATGCAAATCAGTCCTGACCCTGCTCCTCAGGGGAAAAGTCTGACCCGAACTGCCAGGCCAGGTCCTTCCTGAACTGAAACACAAGCAAACTAGGTCTGCTTTTGCCCTAGTCAGCCTGGTATAGCTTGGCTCTAGTGGCACATTGAGCCCAGAACCCACATCTGTGCATACCCAGGGCACTTAGGGCGGCAAATGCAAAAATAACAAGTTGATGGGTGAAATACTTAAATTAAACTCAGCCACTGGCAATCACTCTGGGCTGCATCCCATTCCATAGTTTTTTGCCCACCATGCCACCTCAGTTTAGACCCAGCCATATGCAAATCAGTCTTGACTCTGCTCCTCATGGGAACAGTCCAGCCTGAACAGCAAGTTCAGGTCCTCCCTGAACCAGAACACAAGAAGCCTAGGATCTGTTTCACCCTAGTTAGGGCTCTTCAGCCATGTATAACTTGGTTCAAGTGGCACAGAGAGCCTGGAACCCACGTATGGGCATACCCGGTGCACTTAGGGCAGCAAATGCAAAAACACAGTTGGACTGAGGCCAGAGCAGTTGCTCTTTTGATGCTCGACATTGAGGTGACTCAGAAACTCTTTGAACTCATTGCTGTTAAAAGTTGGACCATTGTCTGTGTTGAGAATAGTGGGTATACCCCACGCTGCACAGATGTTATCAAGGCACTGGATGACTTTGTCATGGGTTGTTGATGATAAGTCTTTCACCAACGGAAAATGTTAGCATTTATCAATGATCACCATAAGATGATGTCCATTCTCCAGGGGTCCACAGAAATCAACTGCCACTCTCTCCCAGTCATGTGCAGGAATGTCAGACATTGTCAATGGAAGCTGTGTCACTTTGGGTGATAAGCTGTTACACAGATGACATGCTTTCAGTTCCTTCTCAACTCGTTCATTGAGGCGAGGGAACGGCACTTGATTAGTCAGGGCTCTTTTGATGGCTGCAATAACTTGTCTCAGGCTCTCAGGTATGATGATTCTCAAGCCTCTCAGTACAATTTTTCTTGAGTGATGGATATTTCATCTTGTACATTTTTAAGTTTCTGAAATTAAACATCAGCAAATGGTCAAACATTTTTCTTCCACAAGTGAGATAAAATGATGTCTTTCAGTATGGGCATGTTCTTGTCTGTGTTGGTAGCATCAATAATCTGTTCAAGTGATAAAGCTGCTGGTGTACTAGCCCTCACAATAAAGTCAACATACTTCCCAGCCACTTTGGGTGTCAAACTGTGGTGCGGTAGCAGCACTCATGAAACGTAATTAGCAGGGTTATGATCTTTCCCCAGCTTGTGTACAATTTCGTAATCATATTCTTGCAGTCGCAATCCCCACCTCTCAAAGTGAGTAGGCATCTTAGGCCCCAGGTTTCCAAAGATGGTGAGCGATGCCTGATGATCTGTGATGATGGTGAAATGTTTTTCTCACAGAAACACATAAAAAATGTACCACAGCCCGGCTCTCCTCCGGCTGAGAATAGGCACGTTCAATTTCAGGCAGACTATGACTGGCATATGTCACAATGTGTCTCTGAGCATTCGGATGACCATTGTGTTGAGCAAGAATAGCTCCCAACCTCACTGGGTTTGCATGTACTTTGATCTCAGTATGCAATTTGGGGTCAAAGTAGGCCATATCAGTTGCATTTTCAATTGCATAATTTATTCTTTTGAAACTTTTATCATATTCAGGGGTACAATGGCAAAGGACATTTCGCTTTGTCAAGTCTTCATTGGGACACTCACTGTAGAAAAGTCACAAATATACTTTGAGCAATAACTGGCCATGCCTAAGAAGGATCGCAGCCTGGTTACATTTTGTGGGGGGGTAAGTAGATGACAATGCTTGCACTTTATCCGGGTCAGGAGTCATTCCTCCCTCTGAGAATATTTGCACAAATACTTTTAGTTTCCTCTTGTAAAACTCACACTTTGCTGCATTCAGAGTGAGACTTGCATCAGCAAGTAACCGGCACACTGGAACTTTGTTGTGTTCCTTTTGTTTTGTCCCAAATAACAATATGTCATCACTGTAACTGAAAACATGTTTAACAGGTTGAATTATTCGGCGTGTAACATCTTAAAATATTTCTGTAGCCGAAGATATTCCAAAAGTTAATCTTTTGTGTCTGAACAAACCAACATGAGTTGAAAAAGTAGTAATGTTCCTGCAATTCTCTTGTAGCTTGAGTTGATGGCATCCCTTGTTCAAATCGAGACAGGAGAAAACTTTGGCTCCATTCAATTGCATGATCTTGTCTGCTATGTGAGGACCGGGATGTCTTTCTCTCTCGATTGCTTTATTGGCCTGGAGCTTATGAATACAAATGCGCACGGCACCTCCACTGTCCTTTTCTGGCACTACCACTATGGGCAAAACCCATGGCATAGAACCGGTTGAGCGTTCAATTATGTCATGTTTCAACAGTGTCTCCAGTTCCTTTTTGACAGCTTCTTGCAAATGAAAGGCGATTCTGCGCTGTCGTTGGACCAACAGGGAGAATGTTCTCAATGATATGAAGTTGCACTTTCATTGTCTTAAGTATTCCTAGATCATGAAATAATGATGGGACCTTGTTCACAATCTCAGACTGAGTGTGAAGGTTGTAATTGAGTGATATCACTTCCATGTCAGCAGTGGTGGCAAAGCTGAGTAAACAGGCACTGGATGAAGTTCTTTTAAGTAGATAGATTGGCGCTTGAACTGACATAGTTTTGTGTCGTATGGTTACTATGAATAATCCTTGGCTTTGCAGTAGTTCAGAAACAGCCCTTGTGTACACCTTTGTGCCCGATGGAGTGAGGTGAGGGACAGGGGACAGGCCATTAAACTTTTCCACAGGCATGGTATGAATTGAAGCACCATTGTCTATGATGAATGTTAATGGTTGATCATACACTCTCAGTGTGATTTTGAGATAGTGCAAAAATGAAGTTTGTTGTTTCGTTTGGTGAGTTTCTTTTGTATTGTCGTCTTCTTCGCAAGAAGCTATTCCTACATGCGCATGTCATTCCTGGGTAGCTACCATTAACGCACACCCATGTTTTTCATCGGCACTTGATAGTGATGTCAAAGAGCCTCTGCTTGATGACAATTGGTCTGGTCTTATTTCCATTTTTCCTAGCTGATGTTGCTTTTTAGTTTTGTGGGTGTGGCGTGAATGCTTCTGGAATGTTCAGGCATCCATTTTGTCCTTCCTTCATGATGTTTTTACATTTTCTTTTGCTCTGCAGACCATTATGATTTTTTTTTCTTTCCCACAACCTCTACATGTCTGTCCTATGGCTGGACATTTACCTTCATGGGGAAATGAAAATCCACATTGAAAGCTTAATTTTGATTTCTTTAAAGATGTCGATTTACTTGCATCTTGTTATCGCTGGAGCTTGCTGTTCTCGTTTAGGGCTGATTCATGTTGGGCCATTCCCACATCCATTTCAGCAGCTTGTTGATCTGTGCGCTTTGTGGCTCTTGCAGCCATTCACATTTTTTTCAAACTGAGGGGCATATTCTCAAGGACACATCGCGTAGTTAGCAGCACTTTATCGCAGCCAAAGTGGCGATAAATTCATCGCACCATTCACAAGCTGGTGTTAACAGCCCATAACACCATTTTACCCGCGATAGCATCATAAAACATCGCCATCAGATGACCCCCGCAACTATCGCTAATGAGATGCAGAGTAGGCGTTCCCGAGCAAAAACCTGCGACAACACCACCTCAACATTCTCAACGACCAGCCCGATCAGCGATAAAACCACAAAACAGGCGATAAGGCGCGTTAGCAGCAGGAAACTAACACCTGCCTGACCTGGTGCAAAGTCGGAGCACAGCCTGCACCACAAAATGGAGCCCAGCCCAGAGCCACACTGAAGGGCAACAGATGCCATGGAGCCACTGAACATGCGTGCCGGACACCCAAGGGCCACAACACCCACCGCCACCACTCCGAGGACCACACCTCCCCGGCCCCACCATGGGCACCCCCACCTCCCCGGACCAAGACACAGCACATCAACTGCACGGAAACATGAACAAAAGCACCCGCCTGATGTCGCACAATTGCAACAATCAACATACATGTGCGCACTGAGATCCTAATTCATACATACACCATTGAAAGACCAAACTAAATGTCACATTCTAATTAGTCACCAAACAACTATCCTGAGGAGTCATGGCGGGCATCCCTGGACAAACTGTGACTCACAGCCTGCAAGACAATACCCAAGATAAGAAGGTGTGTCAGGCACCCATCAAAGGACAGGGAGAGAGAGAAGAGAGAGAGAGAGAAACAGACTGAAAGAGAGGCTGAACAAGGAGCGCAAGGCCAATCGGGCCCTTGGCTCATGCAAACATGCCAACAGCTGCGTGTGTCTCGAACTCTGCGCACCACAAATCACAGGCCTGGCATTAAAGTCAGCGCAAACTCCACATCACAATTAAGACATGCAAGCAGTAGTCAGACGAAAATCAGGAATGAAAGCACCTTTGTCTCAACACACAAGGCCCAAGGCCAACCAAACCCCCGACCTTAGTCCTGAATGCGGCTGGCACACCCTGCGTGAGATACCATACCAGCCTCCGACTCCCACACCATGAACTGCGCTAATGAAACACCAACGTGCCTACACCCACACATTGTCCCTGCCCGACCGACACCTGCAAGGGATGCCCTTGACACATTGTCAAGAACTACCCATACGTACAACGTCGCACACACTACACTCATTGCACAGGGCTGTGGCATATCGTGCACCAGAGCACCCGCAGGTCGGCCGAGTGCCAGTGCCACAAGACCAACAAAGCGCAATGGCCGGCTTTCCGGGCACATACACAACCCCTGTCCGTGGAGACTGTACCGTGCCCGAATGCTGCATCTGTTGGGATCCCTGCCAATGGCAGTGTTGCAAATCAGTTTCCGTCTGAGTTTCCGTCTTGCCCTACGTCACCTGCGTCCAGCCCTGGTTCCACTGTCGATCATGCACATTGAGTGGCCCATGGAGATCTGCCTATCAACGCAGCTGTAGCTGGATGGATTGTGACCTGGCAGTGCGCCCCTGTTGGCCCACCAATAGGAGGTGTCGCCTGGATAGCCGTGCATGGGATGCACCGAGTCCTTGGCGTATGTGCGGGCAGTTGCGCTGGGAGAATCGCAACTCATCATGTGCAGTGACCACATCCAGGCGCTCCCTATTGGGCTGTGTTGCGGATTGGGAAACGGCGTGGACTGAGCACATCTGCCGGACCAGTTAATGGATTGGCTCACCCTGTTGTTCCTTGAACCGACAACGACGTACTATTGGAACACATTGCCCATGAAGCTGCGCTGGCATTCATGGATGAGTAACTACGTCCCTGCAGCCACATCGGATTGTCACCCACAGCACTGCTCCCAACACCTTGTAGCATCGTGGGGAATGTACCCACATCACACCACAACAGAGGACATGTCTCCTTCGTCTGGACTCTGAATGCATGTGCGTGGAACTACACGTGTGTGCACACACACCTGTGCAAGGTGATGCAGTTCCATGGTGGGAACAGCACAGCGTCGTCTGGCAACGTTACAAGTCCGGACACACTGCTGGGGGAGAGTACACACATGGCAATGTACGACATGTGAACTTGCCGGACCCTTTCACCTGATCACTGTCAGCAGAGCAGACAGTCGGCGCAGTCGGGTGGCAGAGCACTATGCAGACCCCATGGGCTGTAAGTCGTTGCCCCCTCACACGGGGCAATGGGCAGGCGCCAAGCAACACACGAGCTCGTCCAGCAAGGCAAGGTGGGCTGAGACCGTTGCCATCCGCGATGATTAGGGTTCATTTTCCACCCCATTTCCTGCACCTCGAGATGTACCCATGCTGCGTGTAAGTGTCTTAAGCATGTCCCTGTCTGTTGTGGCCATTGCCTTGTCTGTGCTGACACGCACATGCCAATAAAGTCTCACGCAACACCACTGGTGTCTAACTGTGATGAGTGTTGATTAGATTGACCACTCGTGTGCCACAATGAGCATCGTCCCTACACATGGAGGAACGACCCCAGCGCATGTACAGTAGGGTGGGTCCTTCCAGACAGCTCCACCTCTGTAGGCCCGACATTGTTTTGGGAAGTTGCTGGTAGACCCTGTGCTCTTATGTGTCTTCAGCAATGTGGTATGGTGTCCAACCTCTGACCATGTTAGGCAATGTTATGAATCATTACAGAATGTGTCCACACAGATGTGTGTGAGTAGGTATGCAAGCGTGAAGTTCTGTGCGTCACATGTGATGTAGGACACCACTTCTGGCCTGCTACCGATTTGGTCATTCCTACACACAGCCCTATTCAAGACATGGACCTGTGCCTACATTGGGGGGTTGTGAGTTTGTTGTTAATGTGCAATGGAGACACAGCCAGTACCCACCTTCAAAGTCATCCAATTGGAAATGTCGGGGATGAACATGCACATTGATGTCATTTACCTGGGTGTACCTTTTTGTGCAATCATTGTCCCTACATCCAGCCATACTTCCATCGTGAGTGAACATAGTCATGACACATCTGCATGATTTTTTGAATGTTTTATTCACATTCATGGCGAATGACAGAGAGGAGACTGTCAACCATGGCCATCCAGCCCACATAACATGGAGGCCCAGTGGTGGGGCCAGCCAGAGTCCCTTTGGGCATTGAAAATTGATTTGGAAGAGGGGAGTGCAGTCCCTTGGCAGGATTGCTGTGTAATTGTCAAGCAGTGGAGATATGGCCTGATCCGTGTCGGGGGTCCGGGTGAATGTGTCGCCAGAGTGTTCCGGGGGGTCAGGGTGGAAGGAGTTGTCCCGGGGCATGATGCATGGGGCAGAGATGCCAGGCAGGGCAAGCCATGTGGGGGGTGATGGATGCTACTGCCTCCTTCTTCCACACAGTAGTTACCATCCACATCTTACTCCTCTGATACTTCTTCTGTGTCCGGGATTATTGTCCGGTGTGTGTTGGTGGTGTAATGGCTGCATCACTGTGTGCCACTGACACATCAGGAGTGCGAAGGCGATGGGGCTGCATCACTGTGACGCCACTGACACATCAGGGGGTCGGAGATGTGTGTGTCGAGAGTTCCTGCAGCAGTCATCTGGAACCAGGTTCAGTGGCACGGCAGTGGCGAGATGAGGATCTGCAGAGGCATTGGAAGATCGCAGCTACGTACCGCTTCGGTGTTCAGCGAGTGTGCAGCCATACTTCCAGCCTGCATCGGATCCATGGTCTCCATTCTCCTCCGCGTCTGCTTGTCCAACTCTGTGCTGATCATCACTGGGCCTGTCTGCCCCTGGAGCAGTTTCTTGTATCCGATAATGGAACGCAGCGATGTCAGCCAAAGATTGTTGGGTGGGCATGGGTGCGGACAGTGGATATCCGTTGAGGGACTGCTAGGTGCTCCCTGATGGGACTCCAGAGCACCCACGCATGGCATCGAGTTTGGCTGCCATGAGGTCAAAACCCAGTGCGCAGCTGATCTGCCATCTTCTCCTGGCACTGCCCCTAACACAGGCGCTCACCAGAAATCCATGTGATTTGGTCTTGGGGGGTCCTGGAGACTGGCCTTAGTGATGGTGTGTGCTTCCTGCTGTGTGGTCTGTGTGCAGGGTGTGGGCTCACCGCTTGATGCAGCTCAGGCTGCCCCTGCTCCTGTGAGGAAGTGTGGTGAGGGGCTGTCCACGAGCCGTTGGAGTGTGTGTCTGGGCAAATGGGCAGGGTGTACTCTTCATCATCACTCGAAGAGTAGATCTGTGGTCTGCTCTGCAGAGGTGTTGGATGTCCCTCTGCAATGTAAAGGAGATGCAGGTTGCTCAGTGTGTTCCATGTCATGTGAGCGCATTGTGGATGTTTTACATTCAGGCTTTGCATGGCCGGTGTACATTTGTGACTGTTTTGGTGTACTGTGCCTGGCTGATGGGAGTCCAGTGGACATTTCGACTACATGACGGATGTGTGGTTGTATACGCACATTATCATCTCACAGTGTCATGCATTGCCAGATGTGATTGTGGCCAGTTTCCTACGCACGAGGCACAGTTGTGTCCTCTGTCCTGTTGGTGTAGGGTTGCACTCTGTCCCACATTGTCGATCAATGTTGATGTACTGTATGATTGCTATGTGTGTGTGCTGCATTGTTGGCGATCCGCCCCTGCCAGCTCTGCATTGGCGGACCATATCCACTTTGAGTCGGTGTGCATTTGACTTGTGTGCTTTTTGGGGGCTGGGATGTTTTGCGACTTGGGTCATTTGTGCTACTGGAGATATTTGGTACTCTTGTGCATTGTTTGTCTGCAGATGTGTTCTTGTGACGTCATGGCTCGTAGGTGCACGTGGATGTGTCAGAGTGTGACCTGCTCCTTTACGGATGTGGTCCACACTCAGCCACCTCAGTGTCGTCTGCGTGCACCATGTCATGTATTGTGACTTCAGCCATGCTATCTGTCGTGCAGTGTCACTTGCATTGTCAGTGTGGCTCCACCAGAGCTGCTGCTTACTCTGGATTCAGCACATGTGCATGGGTGGGTTGTGACATTGGTGATATGGAGGGGGGGCCCATTTGTGCACATAGTGGACTGGGGCCTGCTTGGGTGTTTTCTATGCATGTGCTGCAGTGTGCCAAAGGGTATCCAGGGACATGTTCCACACTCATTGCGTGGTGTGCAGTGTGCTGCACCTTGATTGTGCCGCATGTGTGCCATTGTGCCCATTGCCCCTCGTCCCCCAGTCCACTGGTGAGTTACTCACCCTGTTGCTGTTGGGTCAGGTCATTTCGGGCTTGTGTCCAGACCCCCAACTCCTTGCACCATCTCCCCACCACTGATGACTGCGGCCGGCCATTTCCTCCAGCTCATCCCAGCTCCTCTGTGGCCGTCCAGGACTCCCACCTCAGTACTCGCCTTTGCTGCCTTCATGTCGGCAGCGAGTTTTTACATTGGTTTGGCTTTGTGCACTTAAAGCCAGCACCTCTTGGCATCCTCCATTGACCTCCTCGACACTCCCGACTCCCATTCACTTTGGGCGACGTGTTGCCAATGACGCTTGGTGGAGGGTGACAGGCTCAGTTGTTGGTAGTGTTCTATCACGTCCGTGGCTTGATGATCTCGAGAATCTTCCTGCGAGACTGAACCCTGTCTTCCTCTTCCTGTTGCCCTCCCCGAACAGGGGGTTCCATGCTGGTCCTCCAGTGAGGGTTTGTAGAGTTGAACTTGTCCTCTTTGCACTAGGTCCGAGGTCGAGTGCATCCCATAGTGCTACAGCAAGTTTGGATTGGTTTTGGGGTTGGATTTTTTGTTTGCTTTTTATAGTTGCATTTTCACGCATGGCCCAGCCTGTGAGTGTGCTGGTCTGACACTGGTTCATTGCTGAGATTTTGGTGCGCTTCCGCTCTGCAGTTTGCACCACAAATGCTTTGATAAAGCAGCTTTACATGCTAAAAACCATATAGCCAACTCACAAAAGTGAACTTTGAAAGCGAAAAATATCAGGCAATGCAGAGGTGATGATTTTGGGGTCCCCCCTAACCTAGGGGAGGACCAAGCAGATGCCTTGAGACACAAAGAGCATATCCTGCTGAGCCTTGATTCAGTGCGTTGGTCCCATCCTCTTAGGACCCACCCCAAGCACAGTTATGGGCAAAAATACAATCCCAATCAAAGGCCCTGCAAATCATTGTCGGGACAAGATTGGCAGTGGGCAGTGAGATAATATAGTGTCCATATCAAAATAATTCTACAAAGAGCTGCAGTTCAGCTAGTCGTTACTAGATTTGTCCCTCACCAGGTCAAATGCAAAAGCATTGAAATTATTACATCGAGCTGCAGTTCCACTAGTCGATTTGTACAAGGTGTCCCTCAAGTCAAATGCTTTTGCATTTGACTCATGAGGAACTTCTGAAGCTGGCGAGCTGGTGGAGGCCGCGGCTTCACGATGGGTTTCAGTGGCGCTGCGTTGCTGACTCGTGGACGACTGGATGGCGACTGGCTGAATGCTGAACAGGGATTTGCCCTGATATTGGATACTAATATGTCACGCTGCCCACTCTCGTACAGATCCCCTGAGTAACTGCTGCGGGGCCTTTGAGATGGAGATTGTGTTTTTCCCGAGGCTGTGCTTGCAGGAGGTGTGATCGCAAGAGGATGGGACCCACCACTAGATCGTTCAGCGAGATTGTGACTCTTTGTTTTTCAAGGCATCTGCTGGTTCTGCTCCCTAGGTTTGGGAAGGATCCCAAAATCATCACCTCTCTGCTTTGCTACATTTTCAAGTGAAATGACTATATGCATTTTAGCTTTATGTAAAGACAGAGATATTTGTTATTTTGCCGAAATATGAGGTTTCTGTTTTATTCGTTGGGAGTCCGACTGCTGCACACCGTACGCCCACTCTAGTTATCATGCTGCTATTAGGATAGTGTTATTTTCTCGGGATGGACTGCCATATGCTTATCACACGTTCTTGTGAATATGTTCCTGTGTGTTTCTCTCAAAATGCACCTTCTAAACAAGTCGGGAAGGCAGCTATTGATAATTCTGAGTCACATGGCTTCTTCAATGGTGAACTCACAGAACTTGCAATGTTTAATGAGTGTCTTAAGTCTTTCAAACCCATCCATCATTTCACCAACCTGTTGAAGTGCTTGGCTGAAGATGTATCTTTCACAGTCGACGTTCGGCATTGGGTTGAAATTGGCTGCAAACGCTTCTTTTACCTTTTGGTACGACCTGTTTCAGTTTGTGAAATTTTCTTTAACGCTTCTTTCACTCCTTCACCTGCAAGGTTTTTTAACTATTTGATGATTTTCTTTTCATCTTCTTCTTCTAGCATCTTTGAAGTCATCAAATGTTTCGATCCACGCAGCCCATGTGGCACCAATGTTCAGTATCTTAGCAGTGTCAAATGGCAGAGGTGATTTCAGGAATGCAACAGCTGTATATTTCGTGTTCCCCTTTGATGACATTGTGTTGGCATGTGCCGTGCAGGCGATCGTGATGGGGACACCACTTGCAGCTTTTGTAAACACAGCCTGTGTGTTTGAGCTTGAGTCTCCATGCCTGATCGGAGGTCGTATGGCACGCTTGTGCCAGTAAGTAGATTTCTGTTTTCGTGCCTGGTTGCCACTGACTTAAGCATTTGCTTTGCATGGATGACAGCTCTGTGTTCCGGCGCAGCATAGTATCTCTTCCTTTGGCCTTACAAATGGATTCTGGTGAGTTTTTCTAATATGCCCCTCTGTCAGGCCTTCAACTTCTCCCTGGGTCTGGTATAGGCTAGAGTAGCACATTGACTCCACACACACTCATGTTAGACTGCTTCGCATTGATCTGGGGCACATGTCGCAAACTCTCAGGGAGATCAGCCCTCCTTCACTTTGGGACGCGTAACTGCTCCTGAGTCACCGGGTGCTCAAGCATTCTTCCCAGTCCGGAGCATGCAAATGGAACGCACCACACATGAAGCTTTGTAACAGACGTCTTTATTCTTCAACATACGTTCATACAACTCACTAATGGTATGCATTACGTCATGATTTTAATAACCACAACCTAACACCTCCCACCAGCAAAAGAAATTCTTGTTTGAAGTCCTCTCAGAACCGCGAAGGCCCTAATGCTCATAGCATCAAGACTCTACATGCAGCCACCCCAACCACATCCGGAAAGGAAGCTGCTGCTAATAGTCCAACAAAGTTCCTGTGCAGGACAAGTTAAAGGCCCCTCAACCTGCCTAAAAATGTAACATGCTTGCATTTCCAGTGAGGCAGGGAAGCTGAAAAATCAATTGTCATTATTAATTTTTGTTTTGCTACATCGCAGTGTCCTTTATTCTTTGAGAGTTTGCATGAGTTTTCAAAGTGTAAGCTAAGGTAAATTTCTGTTATTATGGTCCATGTGGGAATATTTTTGCCTTTGGTAAATATTCTTCAATATTTAGTGTATTAATCATCATCCTATACATCCAGTTGTGTGGTTAGCAGTGAAGACTGTTTGGAGGAGGATTATGTATGTAACTGTATGTATGTATGTATCATGCCATAAATGTGCTCTTTGGACTTTTCAACCAACTACATAATGGGAAAGTATAATAAGCAAGGTTTAAATGTGCTCTGCTCATCCAGTCCTGTTTCTGTGTTTGCATAACGTTTCTTGTACATCTGTATGCAAGATAGAGAGAGTAAAATTATAATTTCCAGGATGCAGGTATAAAAACAGGGCTAGCTATACTCATAACAGGATCGGACTTTCCTAAAGAGCAATCAGACACTGCCCGAAGGGCCGGTTTGATAGGTCAGTGTGTGGGTGGTGTTTTGGAGGTTTATGGGCCTGTTTCATGGTCTGGTGGGCCAGTTTCTACTGTTGGCTTCCCTACTTTTACTACAAAGATTGCCTGTAGCAAGGACAAATGCATGCTGTCTCCAGTCCCTTGCAAAACACCTTGAACTTTGAAGGTCAAAACTGCTCTATTTTCAAATGTGGGCAACCTTTTTGGCTCTCTGATTTGCTAATGGGGGCATGGGTAGTTAATCCAGTCCAAGATGTTTTTACATTCCTGGCACAGGTGTTGTTGTATTTACATCTTTCCATGAATGTACCTCCACCAGAGTGTCCCGAAGCAGCTCTGATTATTCAAAATTGTGTTAAAAAGATACCAGAATGGAGTGACAAATTCTGAACTGCATGCGCTACAGACATACTGAATCTAGGAGATCTTTTGGGCTGTATGAGGGCACTCTGATGAAAGAAAAACCCTAAAATTGATTGGTGTTAGTCCTGTCAGACTTAGGGTGGTCTTCCCCCGAACTTATTTCCTTCCTCCTCCATTTTTGCTGATCTTGTTTTTTTGCTGGCCTCAGGACTCTGTGCACTTCTGCTCACTGCTGACCAGGTGCTACTAAAGTGCATGTAGTCACTCCGCAAAACATGGTAACATTGGCTTATCCTCAAATGCATATTTAATTTACTTATAAATCCCTAGTAACATGGTACTATACTGTAAATTAAATACAAGTGGGCCTGCAGCACTTATTGTGTCACCCACTTAAGTAGTCCTGTAAACATGTCTGAGGCCTGCCATTAGAGCCTGTGTGTGCAGTATTTAAACGGTCAGTCCAACCTGACAAAATAAACCTTTTGCCAGGCCCAAACCTTCCTTTTATGTGCATATATGTCACCCTAGGAGTGGGATTTCTACACCACCCAAACAGCCCTCAAGGGCAGCTATATTTAAAAGTAGGACATGTAATTTTAGTTTTTACATTTGCTAGTGGTGAAGAGAGAAAGAAGAAGAAAGAAAGAAAACTCTTAAATTCATTTTTTTTTTTCACTATACCTCTCACATAGGATAACATTTGAGTTACCTTACTACATTTAATAAGTTATAATTTCCAAATGGAAGCAGGTAACCAGTTCATGTTTGGTGTCTTTGGAATTCTAATGAAAAATCTTCTCTCATAGTAAAGTCGGATTTGAAATACAATTTTGATAATGTCACTTTTAGAAATTTGAAAATAAACTGGAACCTCATCAGGTCCCAATACAGGATGCACAGCTATAGTGCACTGCTGAAAAAAGTTTCAAACCAATGTTCTTCACTTTTTAGATGTTTAATTTCATCCATGTGTAATCCGAAGCCATGTGAAATCCAACATCTTCATAAGTAATATCCTACAAAAAAAATTGACAAAAAGTTCAACAAATGCCCATCCAGGCTTTTTTCAAAGTACATGAGGATTCACCGTTCCAAATGGTCGCGACTTAGAGTATTCCTAACCTCAAAGCCGCATTTCGGGCCACTCATTGCCCTTCCTCCAGGGGTAACTACGATGAAAAAAATGACATATAAATCAAAAATACCCATGGCAGGATCATCTCTACTGTTATTGCTAGGAATAAGACCCCTCTAATATCATCTAACTGCCACCATCATACATCCAATAAATTAAAAAGCAGTGCATTACACACATACATATGATCTAAAAGTGATAGGCATTACATGCATGGTGAAAAAATATTACATGCATTGTGAAAAAAATGTACAGTGCAGTCACGTGTTTTGGTTTAATCAAGTGGAATGATTTAAACACGCTTGAGAGTTGTACGTTTGTTTAATCAGCACACTCACTTCGGTGTTCGGAAAGCTTTGGCGCGTTTTCATTTGAAGAAAAAATGAGTTTTTAAACAAACAGTATCTTCACGATTTTTGGTTTCCTAACATGCTCCGTTAAGATAGGTTTTTCGTTGGGCACAAGGGTGTAGTAGCACATTATGTTTTCAACTTTGGGTGATGGTATCTGTTACAGCGGACGTTTTTAGTATTAGGTACATTGTTTTGTGTGAAGACCACGTGGGTCCTAAAGTGCAATTGTGCCAGATAAATTGTCTATAGCAATGTGCAGCTTGTAATATAAATGCACATAGCAGTTTGTGAGTTGGCCATAGGAAGTTGGTTCCTAATAGGCCCAGCTTAACACAGCAAAGAGCAAGCATGCCTAGAGAGTGCTATACCGTCTCCCGAAGAGAGGCACAGCAACACGACTTCCAAGCCGTGAAGAGTTGCTTTAGGCAGTAGGGGGGTTAGGTGGAAGTGCAGCCATTAAAAGCACAGGGCATTGTGGGGATTAAAGTGCAAATGTTCATTGTATAATCTAAGACAGTTACAGGACAATTTTTTGTGTAGATTTCTACAAGGTCAAATAGCGTAAGTATTTTGGAACCATTCAGCCTCCATCGACCTCCCCACAGGAAGGACCCCTGTGCCAGAGGCAGGTTTAGGCCAAAAGAACCCTCTGGCTTTAGAAGCTATTGGCTCAGTATGTACTGCAGGTCACTCCAACAATGCAAACCTTTAGATTTCTTATTACTGCAGTTTCATCACTCCCCTACCACCCACTGGATCTTTAGCCGCACAGCCTTTTCCCCAAACACTCTGGAAGGATTACCACCCACTTACACAGTACAACAAAGGTATCGGTTTGGTTCATGGAAACAGAGCTATCCACTGCCTGCCCTCCTATAATCTTTTTCCTCGAATTATTCAATTTTCTGTGCCTGGGAAACTGCATGAAACCTCAAACTTACAGAACTACAGGCAGCATACATTGAGAATGTCCTCCAGCACTTGTTCACATAGCTAACAGATCTCTTGTCCTTTCCTTCTTTTCCAAGGGGGTAATGTCATAAGATAGGTAAAATCCTGAGCCTGTATTTCAGGAACTGTTCCTTAACCTGATTGCTGTAGGATTCACTTAGAGATAGCACTGCAGTTTTCTAGCCTCACCATAGCTGTACCGGTCTCATTCATCCATGTCCCATTTGAGACCTATTATTCAGTTCATATGTACATATCTATAATCTTAATGACAATTATTTCTCCTTGAATCTCCTATATATCCTAAACCCCCAGGACCCTTTAATAAGTGAGGTTGATTTAACATTGGTATCTAGACATGCCTTCTCCAAGGCACTGTGAATACGATAGATAGGAGTGTGAATGTTATTTCAATCACAAAACAAAAACAGCCACTATGTATCTACCCAAATGTGTTGTATAAGGCTCTCTTTATGCGCACCGCTTAATGGTTTGTTAAAGACACTGTATTGGTCTGTCACCTCTGCCACCACCTGTCATGTTCCAAATTATACAAAATGACTAATTCACAGCCCTAATGCCATGGCCACTGCTTTGCATGAGGTGTTCCTGAATGTATTTACTTAACTGTCCTTGCAGCTCCAATGGAGCAGTGGCCTGATCATCAATCCACCTTCCTCACTAGTTTTTTACTAATGCTAATGCCTAGGCTGCACCCTCTCTGAACCACTATCGATGCCTGGTAGGGGTTTTAATGTCATTGCGCCCTCTGTTTTCACTCCTGATTCCCCCCTCTAGCCATACTTTCTGAAGTGGTCTGAATGAGTCTATCACCCCTCACTGTGTCACTTGTCACAAATTCCAAACTATCTATCCTACTTTTATTCCAAGGTGACTGTAAGGTTACCTAAACCGCGGGCCATTGCTTTCATTCCATCTACTTACTGCCTTCACCAGAAGGGTATGTGTTGCCATTTGAGGAGAAAACCTGCGTCTTGCATGTGGGCATCCACACACAGGCGCATCTGCATGGAGATGGGGGAGAGTCTGACCCTACCCAGCCCTAAAATGATGGTGGTGATGTAAACACCAAAACCAAATCCATACCTACAACTTCCAAGACGAACACCCACTTCTTGCTTCTCATTGCTTGGACCACTCCCAGATCTGAACTCTTCTGGTCATTGGACCAACATCGCAGGTACAAATTCCTGGACCCCAGCAAATATCAGTGGCTCCATTCACCCCACCGAGATGACACAGATGCTTCAGAGCTCTCGCCCTGTCCCCGTGTGTCTACCTGATCTAACAATCTGACTTTATTTGACTCCACTGCACAGCTGTTGGTACCACCACAAGTCCAGAACCATGGATCACTGGGATTGTGTCCCCACTACCGTCATAGCCTGTACGGTTGTGCTTCCATACAACTATGCCCACATGCCACCTTCGGGGCATTGGCCAAGCATGCATTTTGAATGGGCCAGAGTCCAGGTTGTTCAACCGGAGGAAGCATGTTTTACAAAAGAAGGTATCAGTGAGGCTGAGTCAAGTTTCATTAGAGCAGTAACTCTTGGCCGTCAGGAAAGCTTGGCAATCATTTACAGAAATAATCAGTTGAACCAGTGCATGTTGTAGCTAAAATAACTACTGGTCCAGGTCTGCGTTGTATGTCCAGGATACTTAGGGCTCTGGAGACTGGCACGCTTCATGCCCTGAGAAGTGCCCCACCTCTACCTCTGCATCAAGACCACACCTGCCCCCCTCCTTCTTCGTGAAACGGCTCCAGTGGCCCATGCCGATTAACCTTAGCTTGGCCCTCTTGTCACGCCTTTGGCCATTCAGCATGGGTCTTAACTGTCTGCCAGGACCTCCATCCTCTGTCACACTCCCTGTGCTGGACTGCCCTAGGTCCGCGTTGCCTCATCTTGGCTGCCCGGTCAATATGTTGAAGTCTACCAGACAGCTCCTTTTCATGGAGGTGGTGACGGGGAAGCTGGCTAAGTCAGGGAAGAACATGGACCTCCCCATTGGAATCTGCCCGGAGGTCATCCTAAGAGAACTTGGCACAATTAAGACCACACCTTCAGCGATGGCAGAAAACACCTCCAGGACATCGGCAGAAAGGCAGAGCATTTGCCAAGATATTGCCACATTCAATTCCAGATTGCCCTTGGCTGAATCCCATGTCAACCAGCTTGAGGAGAAGGTTGGGTCCTCTATTGACTGGAAGCAAGACCATTGGCACCTTCAGCAGAAGTTGGTGGAGTTGGAGGGTCGCTCCAGTCAGGAAAACGTCCAGATCACTGGAGTGCCAGAAAAACTGGAACAGACCAATATCATGGACTTTCTGACCCCTTTCTTGCCTGCCCTTACTGGCCTGTCCTTCAGTCCTCCTTTGGAGTACCCAAAGGACCATAGGATCCGATTACACTGTCCGGCGTCCAAGGAAGGCCGAGGCAGATCATCGCCTGCTCCTTGTGTCACCAACAGGCCCTCCAAGTGATCCAGCTCACGAGAAACATGGCTCCTTTCTGCATGAGAGGCACAGGATCTTCCTATCCCAGGACCTTTCCCCAAAAACTCAGGGCAGCCGTTGATGTTTTCCCTTGCCTCTGGCAACTTGGCATACGATATGGACTTCTGGACCCTGCGGTCATGCTGATCACCCATGACAATAAAACCATAGAATTCCCTGATGCTGGTCAACTAGAAGGGTACCCAGAGACAGTCGTACAAATAGATATGGGCCAGAGTCCAACAGTGCCCTTCTCTCACCTCGGCCTTCAGGCCCTTGTGAATCCCCTTTTGTGGAGCGCCTACACATGGAGGAGGTTACCAGGCAGTGGCCGGGGGCCCAAAGACTCATCCCCCCTTAAAGAATCACATTCCAGCGACAAATACCTGTCCCCTCTAAAGCCTGCAGCCCCTCCAGATGAGGCTTCCCTCTCCTGAGTCCCTGCACCATTGTACACCACCATCACTCCCAGGTCTCCCTCTACTTACCTCAGGGCCTTACGGTCGCTCAACACCCAGCCAAGGCCTGCTGCCTTATGCTTCCCTGTTATCCTGCACCAAGGATTTTCCATAAAGCAACACACCACATCATACGTCCACTCTTAGGGGGTCCAATTTGCTGCGCTCCAGGGTCATGGCCTTCCCCCTTCAGCCCGTTCAAAGTTAATTTGCTCTCCCTGACAGAGGTTTTCTCATCCTTAACCCACACCACACCTCTCCTTCATCTCCCTTCCCTGTTTTTCCCATCACTTCTCTCTTCCCCGACTTCGGTAGGGGTTTAAGTCCTTGCACCATCCTCAGACGGTGATATCATTGAGCGTGAATGCCCTCACTCATTACCCAAAATGTTAGAAGATCTTTAGTTATACCTGCTCTTTACACCTTGACATTGCCCTGTTACAGGAGACCCACATTTCCGATGAGGAGAGATGGAACTTCATCAGGACTGGGTGGGATGAGAATACCACGCTTGCAAGGCCCAAGCTGGTGTGGGAGAGACCCCTTCCACCAAACTCTATTGTTGCCATCCTGATGATCCTATGGACCTGGCGTGACCCTACATGATCAGGTCCTTCTCATTAGCTCCATTTATACCCCGATACAGTCCATGACAGTAACATATGCCACCCTGTCTAAGATCCTCTGACAACACCCCAGAGCCAAACGTCTCCCGGGAGGGGACTGGAATATGATGCCTAACCTCTTTATGGACAAATCTGGCCAACCCCTCCACCACCACACTATGGAGAGGGGTCTCCTCAGTGATCTGATGTTGGATTTCTCCCTGTTAGACCTGTGGCAGCTGATTTATCCCACTGAGCAGGACTTCACCTATTCCTCCGGAGTGCACAGCACCCAGTCCAGGATAGACTTCTTCCTTGCCGGAGCGCACCTGACCGGCCACCTGAAGGAAGCTGCTACTATCCCCTCTATGGTCTCCGATCAGGACATGATCCGGGTCCGCCTAGACTTAGGGGTCATCCGACCACCCCCTCCGACTTAGCGCCTCAACCTCTCATACTATATAGCCCCTGGGAACAGAGAGAGACTGCTCTCCTACCTTCATTCTTTTTTTGACACAAATGAGGGGTCTATAGACTCACCCATACCTCATGGGCGGCGGGCAAGGCAACGGTCCGGGGGGACTTCATGCAGTCCACTCCCCAGCGGAAGTACAAGGCTGCAAGTAACCAGATCCAACTGGACTCCACTCTTGCCTCTCTCACTGCCCAGTACTCCCAGTCCCCCTCTCAAGCTACTATGCAGGCCCTGCTCCAGAACAAACATGAACATAACTCTCTTTACACCTCTTGTGCTGAGACTGGTCTGTTCCACCTAAACCAACACCATTACTAATGCAGCTAGAAGGTTGGTCATCTTCTGGCACTGCTGTTGCAGCAACAGTATGCCTCCCATTCTATATAAGCTATCCGGCGAGAGCATGGGTGACTCCTTGCACACCCAAAAGGTATTCTTTAGTCCTTTTGGGCCTACTACGAGACCCTCTATTCCTCCGAGACCATGTGCTCCCTGCTGACATTGAGGAACTTCTGTCCCGTAATGTGATTTCCTTACCTCATGGTCGACCAGGCTGTGGCTCTGGAGGCTGAGTTCACCCCAGAAGAAATCCTGGAGGCGATCAACAGGGTATTCAGTAACCCTGGGCGGAGTTCGCGGAATTGCACTACGTGGAACACCGCGAAGTGCAAAAAAAACTCTGTCGCACTACGCAGAGCTCCGCGAGCGGCGGAGTATAATAGAAAAATGCAGTTTGCGCTGATTGCACAGTGCCGGATACTTGTCCGCACTGTGCAATCGTGCGAACGGCACCATGCACAGCGCAAGCTTTCCTTTTCTGCCGCTCGAGTAGATTTTACTCGGCAGCTCTCAACGCGAACGGGCAGTTTCTCAACGCGGCGGTTGCGAGCATACGCGACCACTCGCTAAGAAACCCTGACCCCCCGCGTTGAGAAATCTCGCTGGGATGTTGATTTTGCGCTCGCGCTCGCCAACTTGATGTTGACGATCAAGAACAAGGAAAAATCTCGCTGGGAGGTTGATTTTCCCCGCTCGCGGTCGCCAACTTGACGTTGACGAACGCGAGCGAGGAAAAAAACTCCGCTCTGCAACACGAAGCGGAGTTTTTGGGAACTCCGCGATCTCCGCTTAATGCGGAGTGCAGAAAACTCCGCAACTCCGCGAGCGGAGCGGTGTTCACCGCCCAGGGTTAGTATTCAGCCAAAATATTTAGTACAAAATATCAATTTACTAAAATATTGAGTAAAAAGTATCATGATATGGTAAGATCATCAGCGAGAATATCGTTGTCAAAAATTTCGAACTTAAGGTAAGTAATATAGTTTTTTAAAATATGGAAGTCATTAATATCGTTTATACAAAATATAGTTGGCAAAAATTTCGTTTTTTAATGATTGTTATGTATTTTAATATATATTTTAAATGTATATGATGCAAATTTGTGTATAATTATTGTTTGTTTTTTAATATAGTTGTTAAGGGGCCCATTAGGATGGCGGGCGGAAGCACCACCGCCGTGCTGGCGGAGCTGGCGGATGCAAAAAGCACCAGTGCGATCCGCCCGCCACAGCACACGCCAGCCCAATTAGGGGATGCGGAGAGCAATAAACACCGCCCGTGCGCCAGCGGCGCCGTCCGCCATCAAGTGCGCCCGTTCACGGAGGCTGGCGCGGCCAATGGAGACACACCGCCCGGCGAAATCACGTACCGCCCGGCGTACAAATTCACGATGCCAGAACCAAACATGGTGGCCGCATCAGGGAATGCAAATGATTAGGCCATACTCAAGAGGTTTTCTTTCTGACCTTTTAGGAACTTAGTCAAAAGTGTGTATGCTGCTGCAGCACCCAAAGGCCCACTTTCAGTCTTATCGCTTCAGTGGTATTGTAGTGTTCAGCGGTTCAGGAGTGCTCTCTCCTCTAGTGCTCACAAGTCCAAATCCTGTATGGTGAAGTCAGGCTGCTCACGATGGACATGACAGTACTTGATGACGCTGGCTCTTCCCGTCGAGCAGCACTGCCGGACAGTTTTTAGCGATCGGAGCTGCTCCTGCTCTGCAGACAAAAAAGGTAGGTTACCCTTTCCCCTTGTTGGGGGGCGGGCTGCTGGTGTAATCCTCCGGTTCCCGACCAGAGCTTCAATGAGGGTGTGGAATCCTTGGTGGCATCTCAGTGAACCTCGGAGACTTTGTCAGGTGCAGATCACGGCGTATGGCCTCGACCCGCTGGTCACCGTTGTTCTTCTTCGGGCTGGGCCATGGCCTGAGCTCTAGGCTAAAGTGGTACCAGTAGCCCCTCCTGGCATACGGGGTTGCCACGGTAATCACGATCGAGTCGCATACTCTCCTTATGTGATCACACTCACTACGGCTTCCCATACAGCTCAGAACAAAGTGGAACCTCTCCTGGCATACGAGGGTTGCCAAGTCGATATTGCACACTTGCAAAGGCCCGATGAGTTCAAGGCCTCACACCTCACTCAGGAAATCCTTGTGCAGGGCTACCCACTGGACCTCACCACCTCCAACACTCTCTTCGCCTTCACAGGGCGCATTGGTCTTGGTAAGCAGGCAGGCAATGGTGCTCCAGGCTTTTGCCCCCAGGCCTGGTCACAGGCGGAAGACTTGCAGGGCTTCCCCTTCTCAACCTCCCCTTAATATAGTCTTTTTGAAGACACCTAATGTAATTTAGGGTCTGGGTCTTTTGAAGTTTTATGTTGGGGTTCAGCTTCTTTTGAAGGTTGCCCTTCTCCTTTTCAGCTTCCTTCATGAAAGAGGTCCGTCACAGCATGCATAACTCTGAAGCTGATTGTCCACAACATGTTTCATGGATGTGACCACAGTTTACACCTGGATGTCAGTCTCAGTGATATGTGCATCAAAAGTTAGTCCCTGAACACCAGTCCTACTCTTTATGATTCTATTATCTGCCCCTCTCCCTTCCTGCATTGTGTCTAGGCCCCTTTCTTGTGATCTATCACTGAATCAAAATGCAGTAACCCAAATCTTTCTGGTGGGATTCCTTTCCTCCTCATCTATTCACCAGGCAAGCCTGGGCTTCCCAAAATGGAGCTCAGCACCATTGCCGGCACACTCAATCAGTGTAAATTTATAGCACACTTTCTGTTCAGCACTAATTCCTTTATGCATTGTACACTCACATGTACCAGTGCTTCCAGCACGCTCAGCATGCACTGTTCAGCACTGAAGCTTTCCTATCTTTAACCATAGCTCAATTCAGCTCTGTGCCCCACTACAAAGTCAAACTGTTACAAAGAAACAGACCATCTCAACAGCTTGGGATTATCTCCCTTTACATCCATCAACCATTTCAGTGGCTTATGATCTGTTTGCACCACAAACTTAGTGCCATACAAATATGGGCCGAACTTACACAAATTCCACACTATGGCAAAGCACTTCTTCTCAATAGCTGCCCAGTTCTGCTCCCTGGGTAGTAATCTCCTGCTAATAAAGGCTACCAGATGCTCTCTACATTCTTCATCCTGTTGAGCTAACACTGCTCCAAATCCTTTGCCAGAGGCATCCGTCTGCACAATGACATGCTGACTGTAGTAAGGTGCTTTCAGTACTGGTTTAGTGCATAGTGCCTTCTTCAGTTCCTCAAATGCCTTTTGAAACTCTGTAGTCCATATTACCTGCCTGGGCTGTTTCCTAGAGGTTGAAGCAGTCAATGGGCCAACTATACTTCCATAGTTGGCCACAACGTTCCTGTGAGTCCTAAAAATGCTCCCACTTGATGCAGGGTCATAGGTACCTCCCACTTCATCACAGACTGAATCTTGGCATCCCAAGGGCAAATTGTCCCATTACCCACCTCATGCCCAAGATAGATTACAGACGACTGCCCCACCTGACACTGTATTCTCTGTATGCACCTGTCCAAGGTGCCTCAGGTAATCCTTTCATGAATTGCTACCCAATATCATCTAAGCAGGCCACACAGAACTCCTCCAACCCTGCAAAAACATGACTCGCTAGGCGTTGAAAAGTGGCAGGAGCATTCCTCAACCCAAAGGACATCATTTAAGCTGAAACAGACCCTCTGGTATAGAAAATGTGTTTTCGCCTTAGCATTTGGTGCCAAACAAATGTGCAAATAACCACTGGTCAGAACCAAGGTACTCAAGTATTTTGCAGCACCTAACTGATTCACAAGCTCATCTACTCTGGAAATTGGATGGGCATCATCTTGGTTACTTCATTGTAGGCTCAGTAGTCCACACACTACTGCAAGTCAGTAGATCCTTGCTTGGGTGCTAGAACCACAGGACTAGACCAAGGACTACGAAATCTCTCAATGACTCCTCCGTCCAACATTTTGGCAAGTTCCACCTTAATGCATCCCTGAACCCGGTTAGAAATTCTGTACATTCTGAACTTCACTGGCAGACTCTCACTCTTGTCTATGTCTATGTCAGACAGGTGTCAATCCTGGAGTCAAAGAAAAGAGGTTGGAAAACCATTCCAACACCTCTCTACACTCTCTCTGCTGCTCAGGCGTTAACTCAGGGGCTAACTAAACCCCTTCCACAGTGCCATCTTTCATGCCGTCATGTAATAATTCAGCAAGAAGCTCACTGTCTTCCTCCACTTTCTCTGCCATAGCCATGACATTCACTGTGTAGTCTCTCCAGTCTCTCATCATCCTGTTCACATGGAACACCCTCTTGGGTTCCCTTGTGGCACCTGTGTCTCCTAAGTAGCTAACTTCAGACACTATCTTTACTACCTTGTATGGCCCATATCATTTGTCTTCCAAAGCCCTGGGACAACTAGGCGTTAGCCCCAACACCTCCTGACCTTTCTGATGCCCAGTCAGCGTAGCGTTCTGGTCATATCATTCCTTCATTACAGCTGGGCTTGCCTGAGGGTTTTCCTTTGCCTTACCCATGTATTGTGCCAATAACTTCCTGAGGCCATTGACATAGTCCACCGCATCCTTCTGTGGAGACTCTGAGGTTCCCTCTCCATCTTCTGTTACTAAGGCTACGGGACCCCGCACCAAGTATCCATACAGAAGGTCAAAGGAACAGAACCGTACTCCCTTCTTTGTAATCTCTGAGTAGCCAAATAAGCGACATGGTAGGAGAAGATCTCAATTCCTCCTTAGAGGCAGAGTTCCCATCATGCTCCTTAATGGCTTTTCAAACCGTTCCATCAAACCATTAGTTTGTGGGTGGTATGCTGTGGAGAAATGGTATGCCACACACCAGCTTACTCCCAAATCTCTCTCATGTAGGAAGAGATGAAGTTGGTTCCCCAGTCAGATATTACCATTCTTGGATATCTGACCGTGGAAAAAATCCCCAGGAGAGCTCTTGCTACTACATTTGCAGCCATGCTCCACAGAGGTGAAGTTTCAGGGTACCTGGTAGCATGAACGTTTGGTTGTTCTTAGTTCTGTGGTGTACCAGCTGGTTTAGTTGGAGGATCTCTTGAGTTTGGTGGGCTTGATGGGTGTGTTTGTTTTGGCGCAGTCAGTGATCCAGTTGGAGAATCCACTGGAGTCGGTCCACTGGCTCTCTGATACTTTGTTCCAGCAGCGGTGTGAGGTGCTGGCTGGCTGGCTGGCTTGCTGGCAGTGACCGGGGTCCTGTGATGGTAAAGTGGACTCTAGCGTGGTCAGTCCAGGAGATCTGGGTGACATGGCTGTACTTGACTCTGTCACTGGCCATGAAGATAGGGTTGAGTGAGTGTTGTGCATTGTGCATCGGGTCGGTGACTAGTTGGGTGAGACCCATGTTGTTCATGCTTTTGAGGAGGTTGGTGGTGTTGGTGTAGTTGAGGTCGTCGAGGTGAAAATTGAGGTCTCTGAGGAAGATGTAGTGTTTGAAGTCAATGGCGAGTGGGGCGATGAATTCGGAAATGGCATTGCAGAAGCTGGGGTATGATCCTGGGGGCCTTTAGGTGACTGTGCCTTTAATGGTGGTTTTGCCATTAGTTTGGAGTTGGAAGTTGAGGTGTTACATGATCGGGCTGGTGTCATCTGTGGTGGTCGTGCAGTGGATTGTTTCTTTGTGGATGATGGCGATTCCACCTCTGTGCTTCTTGATGCGGTCTCGATGTTCCATCTTGTAGCCATCGGAAGTTGCTGAGATGATGCGGGGGGCAGATGTGGAGTTGAGCCAGGTCTCGGTAAGGAGGATGACATCGGGCTGAGGGAGGTGATGGTGTCCCAGATCTCAGTGGCGTGCTTGCAGAGTGATCGTGTGTTGAGCAGGAGGCAGTGGATTTCTTCTGGTGTAGGCGTGGTCGCAGTGGTGGTAGTCGTGCATACGTGTGTTCGTGTTGCAGGAGAAGAGACTGTACCGGCAGGAGAAAGGATCTTCTGTGAAATATGGAGAGGTGTAGCACTAGTTGTTGTTGCAACATCTGGGGTCCAACTCCCTGAGCGCAGCGGCAGTGTATCTGTGAGTCTCAAAGGAGCCATGGTTCCTGCACTGGGCACAGTCCAGGCATGGATAGGGCCAGATGGGCTTTCCTTTGGCTCACCTTCAGCGTACCAACAGTGTGCCAGCTGCGTGCGTCTGCTGCACGGCCGCACTGCGGCCTCCATTAAGTAGGTCCTGGGGGGAGGGAGGGATACTGGGTTGTGGCGAGTGTGGCCGGCAGGAGGCGGGAATGCAGGTGGGAAAATGGGTGGGAAAGGAACAGCGGGAGGGAAAAGCACTCAGAGAGCAAGCAACAAGGCTTTTATTACAGGAGTCCATCAAGGCAATACAGTAATGAGTAGTGTTAACACAAAATGATACTAAGTATCATGCAAAAACACAGTCTAGTGAAGCGGCACAGTAATGAGCAGTTTTAACCGCTAAACAAAACTAAGCAATGGATAAATAGAAGTGTGAGCAGACAAACAGTGTGGGCAAAGCAGAGGTATAACATGCGCTCAGAGAACAATTCAGTGTGGCAGTTGGGCAGCCAAAACTTGTGGCAAAACAAGCAAAGAGTTTGATAGAACCTGCACAGAGGCATCATACATTCCCCCCCTGCCAAGACCTCTGCAACAACCTCAGCATCTACTTCCACCACAAGATCAAGGAGATATACAACAGCTTCAACAACATTGTTACCAAGGACCCTCCCACACCACCCGCAACCCCCGCAGCCTACGACGCCAGACCCCAACAGATCTTGCTCAAATGGACTCCCCTCACTGCGGACGACACCCTCAAGATCATGAAGAGCATCCACTCTGGAACACCCTCGGACCACTGCCTGCATCACATCTTCAACAGAGCAGCCACCACCATCGCCCCCAAACTCTGCCGCACCATCAACTGCTCCATCTACTCTGCCACCTTCCCAAAAGACTGGAAAGAAGCAGAGATCAACCCCTTACTGAAGAAACCCTCTGCTGACCCGATGGACCTCAAGAACTGTAGACCCATCTCTCTTCTCCCCTTCCCAGTCAAGGTCATTGAGATGGCCATCAATGCCCAACTTTCAGAGTTCATTGAAGCCAACCACGTCCTGGACATCTCCCAATCCGGCTTCTGAAGTAACCACAGCACCAAGACCGCCCTCCTTGCCGCCACAGACGACGTCCGCACCCTACTCGACCGAGTCGAGACCGCAGCCCACATCCTCCTGGACCTCTCGGCGCCTTCAATACCATCTCTCACCGCATCGTATGCACAAGGCTCTATGATGCCGGCATCCAACGACTAAGGGCGGGCAGAGAACTCCGCTCCGCCAGCGGAGTGTGCAGAGATTTGCCTACTCCACACTCCGCTGGGAACGCAGAGTATAGGGCAAAAGTCCGACTCCGCAGCGGAGCAGAGTTAGCCAGCCCCCCCTGCTAAATAGGCTCCCCGCCTCCACCCCCCCAATAAAAAATATTTACAAACTAATTTAAAATGAAATAAACACACTTACCTGTACTGTGACGTCCCGGAATGCCTTCCTCCTCCTCACCGTCTCTCTCCCCGTCGGACATACATCTTGCGAGAAATGCACATGCGTGCCCGTATGCGCATTTCTCACAAGATGTCTTGCGAGAAATGCGCATGCGCACATGCGCAGATCTCGCACGATGTACGTCCGACGCAGGAGAGGCAGAGGCAGGGCAGCGTCGCCGCAGCCACAGGTAAGTGTGTTTTTATTTCTTTTTAAATGAATTTGTAAATATTTTTTATTAGGGGGTGAAGGTGGGTGGGGGAGCAGAGCGGAGTTCCACAGAGTTTTTCCCCAACTCCATGGACCTCCGCAAAGTCTCACTATGCCAGCTCCGCCCGGGGTTATCCACGACAAAGCCCTAGAATTGATCTGCTCCTTCCTCACCGGTTGAACACAAAGAGTCAGACTATCTCCATTCTTCTCGGAATCCACAGAGATCAGCTGCGGAGTGCATCAGGGCTCCTCCCTGAGCCCCACTCTTTTCGACATCTACATGGCCCCGCTCGCAGCTATCGTCAGGTACCATGGACTCATCATCGTCTCCTATGCCGACGACAGCCAGCTGATTCTCTCCCTCACCAACGAACCCTCAGTCGCCAAGAACAACTTTCACAATGGGATTCAGGCTGTTGCCATGTCGATGAAGAACAGCTGCCTCAACTCAATTCAGAGAAGACCGAAGTCCTCATCATGGGCTCCACCCCCTCCGGCTGGGATAACTCCAGGTGGCCCGCAGTGTTTGGAACCCCCTCCACACCCACAGACCATGCACGGAATCTCTGCATCATCCCGGACTCCTTGATCACCATGAACCTCCATATCAAAGCCATCTCATCATCCTGCTTCCACACACTACCCCTGCTCTGAAATATTTTCAAGTGGATCACCACAGAGTCCAGAAAGACAGTCACCCACACACTCCTAAGTAGCAGAATCGACTATGGCAATGCACTCTAAGCCGGCATCACCCAGAAACTCCTCAAGAAACTGAAGAACATTCAGAACACCTCCGCCAGACTCATCCTCAACATCTCTCGCCGCAGCCACATCACAAGTCACCTGAGAGACTTCCGCTGGCTCCCAGTCAACAAAAGAATCACCTTCAAGCTCCTCACACATGCCTACAAAGCCCTACATGACACGGGACCTGCATACCACAACCATCGCCTCACATTCCATGCACCCACGAGAGACCTCCACTCCGTCCAACTATCCCTGGCTACCATCCCACATATCCGCAAGACCACAGCTGGTGGAAGATCCTTCTCCTACCTCACAGCAAAGACCTGGAACACAATACCTCTCCACCTCTGGCGATCACCGTCACTGCCTCACTTCAGGATGGACCTCAAGATCTGGCTCCTCGACTGAACCACAGCGCCCTGTCGGACAAGCAGCTACCCCCACCCCCAGCACCTTGAGACCCTTACGGGTGAGTAGTTGTGCTTTACAAGACATCTGATTGAGTGATTGAAAGGCAGCTGACCTGCTGAGTGAGGCAACAAGGAGGAGCTGGCACATATACACTATAAAGTAGACCATCCTCCCAGCCAACTAAGACCCTGATTATTAGTTGGGCGGTTAGTGCTGACCCATGCGTAAACCCCTGTTTGCACACGGGTTGAAATTATGAGTTGTTAGGTATTTAACGCATCCGATAATTATCAAATGCATTAAATAACTCATCCATCATTAAATTTCGGCAGGTCAAATCTGCCAAAATGTAATGGGGGAAAACATACAGTATTTACTGTATCATGTGGATTCCGGTGTGTTAAACACCGAACTCTGTATTTTATTCCGCAACAACTCGTAATAGGTAGTATTTATCGCACTCGATACATAACCTACCCGTGGTATCATTATTTAACATGCGCAATAAATACCACCTTTTTAAGCCTCACTAGCACACATTCTGCACAGCACTAATACCTCTATGCATTGTACCTTCACATGCACCCATGCATCCAGCACACACTCAGTCTGTGCACACCATTCAGCACTGAAGTTTTCCTATCTCTAACCAGGATGTGTTCGTTCTAAACACTTGCACTGCCAGCACACCCACTCACAGTGTAGTGTGCACCCTGCAAAGCTCTTTACCCTTCAGGTACTGTACTTCATGCAAGCATATACACGGAGCACATGCGGTCCCTGTGCACGCACTGCACAGCACCACAGCTCTGATGTACTGCATTTGTCTCAGGCATACATACACCCAGCACATGTACTAACCACACATGTACTGCACAGCACTGCTCTGTCCCTGTTCTGTACCCTTCCCAGGCACACATATAACTAACACAGATTCACTACTCCTGGGCTGCGCAGCACTCCACATCTACCTGATGTACGCCAAGGGTGGGTTAAACACACAGCAGCAGAACTTTTAAAATGGTAATGAGCCTGTAGGCCTCGCTCCAGTGACACTGGGCAAATAGGTCCTGT
Organism: Calotriton arnoldi; assembly: GCA_963921515.1. Taxonomy (NCBI): domain Eukaryota; kingdom Metazoa; phylum Chordata; class Amphibia; order Caudata; family Salamandridae; genus Calotriton; species Calotriton arnoldi. The sequence continues at coordinate 274,953 of CAWUFW010009693.1, read as the reverse complement.
CCACTGGTACTGATCAGTACACGGTCTGCTGCCACCACTGCGCTCGAGCTGCTTATGTCCTGGTGAAGGAGGTAGCTTTCCACTATTATGGGGGTAGCTTTGGGCACCCCTCTCGGTGCAACAAGACCGCAATGTGTAAGACAGGCCTATGTCATGGTGCACAAGCAAGATCTGTGTTAGCCTATGATAAAAAAAATCAGCATTAGGTATCTAGACAACAGTACAGTTGGGCACTCAGGGCAGGGGTACACGTCTTTACCATGCAGAGGACTTTTCCGTCCACACACTGGTCTTGCAAATTTCGAACATTTTTGCGTGGAGTATTTAGCGGGCGTACACAATGCATAATAATGAATGACGTTTTGGATCAGTGAGGATTGATTCCTAAGCTCATTGAGCTATAGCTGTGAGGCCTGCTTAGATTTTACAGGTTCCGAAATCCAACCTCTGAAGATAGCTCCTACCTCTGGCGCATACCACAGACCTCTGAGAAAGAGAGGGAGCTTTGGGACGCCGAGGGATTCCATATTCTTCCTTCCCGGAAGGCTCTCCCTCCCCAATGGAGTTGTCAGGCGGTGAGCCCTAAGAAACCCCCTCCTTTTAATAACCAAAGCCCAAATTTGACAGTAAAGATGAATGGTTTTAATCACGTTGCTTACAGCGCACCATCTGAAGTCCCATGTAAGTTATGATAGCGACAGTTTGCACGAAAATTGTATTTCCAGGCTTCATTGACTGGCTTAATGAGAATCTTTACGTGTCAGATATTAAATTAAGAAATTAAAGAGATGTTTTAGTGTGTATATGCTCTATCTTTATCCCTCACGCGCTCTGCGTCTGTACATCAATCAGGAACATGCCTTTAGAAAGAATGGGATAACTTTTTGATTTTCTGTCATGGGGAGAACGGAATTTAATGCGCCCTGTCGCCTAATTCCGGTTTTATTAAAAGGCTCGAGATGGTTGGGATCGCTGCTGCTAGGGTGCATTGCCTCATCGTCTACCTCACTCTGCCTCGGTGCTGCTTCCTCATCGTCCTTCATTCCCCTCACTGACATCGATACTCCGTCCCTCTCCTTTCACGTGCAGCCTCTCTCACTGACACGTTTCCAGGCTCTCACTGCTTCGCTATCGTCACTACCCCAGGCCTCTGACGGGCGGCTTCTTTCTCATCTCTTTATCACTGAACGCGGCATTTTCACGTCTCTTTATCACAGTTGCTTTCTTCCGCCTCTCTTTGTCACTGACTCCCGATTTCTCTCCCCTCTCTTTATCACCGACTGCTGCTTTCTCTCCCCTCGCCTTATCGTTGACTGATGCCACCCCCTCTTTATCAGTGACTGCTGCTTTTCCCTCTCTTCATCACTGACTGCTATCGATTCTTTCCTTGTGCACCACGAAATGAAAAACCGGCCATGAATGCGGTCGTATCTGAAGTTGCACCAGTTGTGCAGTATCCAATTATTAGAACTCCGGAAATCAGCTGATATTCTCTTTTGCCACTTCCGCCAACATATGGCCTATTAATAAAAATCTGGGGGCCTCATTTATCAAAAGTGTCGCATCACTGGTTTAAAACAGCGATGCTACACTTTTCAGCGCGCCCTCCTTGCGACACCATGGATGCGCTGTATTTACAGTACGGCGCTCCATGTCTCAAGGATAGACCAGCTACGTCAGGAATCCTGACGTATATGGTGGTGTAGTAATGACACGTTGCTAGAGTGTGTTGCAAAAGAGACGCAACTCCAGCAATGTGTCATTAAACATGGGCCAATCCCATGTAAAAGGGCCTGCGTCAGTCCTTACGCCGTTGTGAAGCTGGCGTAAGGATTTGACGCAGGGAATTCATAGAAGTGGCGCAGTGACATCTCACTGCGCCCCTTCTACGAGTCTTTTTTACAGGGGACCGCCCACCCTGCATACATTACACCTGACGCAGGTATAATGTAGCGCAGGGATTTACAAAGTGACGCATCTGCCTAGATGCGTCACTTTGTAAATATGGACCAGTGTAGCGCATTGTTCACGCCGCTGCAGTGTCACAAAAAAGTGATGCAATGGGGGCGTAAAGCCTCAGAAATAAGGCCCTGGGTTTTTTCCTTCGCCACTGTCCATTGTCTCTATAACATGAGAAGAAATTTTGTCACAAAATGAGGCCTATGAAAAGGGAAGCATATTGTGTGTCCTGGAAGCCAAGGGTGTTAAGAGCATGGGCAGCAGGATCTGTGCAAAGAGTTAACGAATAAAAGAATAGCAGATTAAAGGCCTTGAAGGGAGGAAAGGATTCCATGGGTATCATTCTACAACCTGTTGAAAGCATCATGTCATGACATGATAGCAGAGTGATGGACACAAAACAAGCATTCTTAAAGCCAATAGGACTGACTGGCTATAGTGAAACAAACAGAACAAAAAACAGCTACTTCCTGTATATAATTGGAAAAATAATTTAAAATACAATTATATGAATCAGTCTATGTTTTGGACACAAAGGGGGCGATTCGATCTGGGTCGGAAAGCTCTCCGACCGATCCGGATTGTTTTCGACGCCGAGCCGGACCCTGCAGTCCGACCGAGCGAGTACGATGCGGCCGATGCTGCCGGACTCCGTTCGGTCGGACTCCATTGAAGTCAATAAGAGCCGGTCGTACGACGTGTACATGGGCTCCCATTGACTCAATGGGTAGGTTTGCCTAAGGGGCCCCTGTAGTGGGTACAGCGTTGGTGCCATCCGCACCGTATACGCATGTATGGGGGGACCCATGGGTCCCCCCTGTGTCCGACTCGTACGGCTACGGGTGAAGGGGGGTCCGGCACGGACCCCCGAAGTCCGCGTCCGGGAGCTTTTTCGTGTCGGAGGCTCCGACTCGATCCGGCTATCCGGATCGTGCATCGTACTGGCTCGGTCGTAAAACGTCTCCATTGCGCGCCACGAATCGAGTGCGAACGAATCGGACGGAGCGGTTCGGACCCGGAAACGAGTCGGTCGGCGATTTCGCGTTCACTCGCATCGTACTTGCTCGCTCGGGCGACTGTACGAATCGGTCGGAAACAAAGCCTCCGACTCGGATCCGGTAAAGCCGAATCCGATTTGGAGTCCTACCGACCGAGATCGAATCGACCCCAAAGTGTCTGATGTACGAAGAATTGGTCTGCAAAACCAGGTCACAACTTTGTGAATAGAAAATAATTGTATGAATTGACCTATGCACTAATGTTCATATTTTGATTTGGAGTTGGTCGCAATCAGACCTACCTCAAGAATATTAATAGGGTAGGTTGCAAATTGCGACTCACTCTGATTGGAGGTCATCACTCAAAAAGTGGACTATGAGACTCAGCAGACCACCATGCCTGTGGTTGTCTCTGGAAAAAAACTGTACAAAAAAAGAAAAGCTGCTCATTTGCCTTAAAGGAAACGGAGCTGCGTTAAAAAGAAAAGTTTCTATGTTTTAAAAGTTTGTTTAAGAATAGGCATTGGTCCCCTGGAATAGTTCCTACTCCCAAACAATCCTTTTAAAAGTTTTACAAAAGGAAGGGACCCATCAGGACTCCTTCCGTTTTGCAAATGCATTCCCACACCGATTCCGGAGGTGGTCATTTTTCAATGTTTTGTGACCGGATTACAGTCGCAAAACACTGATCCATCTCATATTGATTTGCAATTTGGAAAAGACACCTACAACACTTCCCTCCAAAATTGCAAATTGGTTTATAACAAGGCACATTTCTTTAAAATAGTAAGCACAAATATAACAAAGATTATCTGAAGAACTGCATTTCTATAAGTGAGAAAATTGGCACGTAAACTATGACTAACAAGAGCTAGTGTGTATGTGCATAAGTTCTTGATGGCATTCAAGTAGACACACTTGAAACTTTTTTTAGGATGTTCCTGTTATTCCCTCATTTGCTCCTTGTAGAACCTGATCACTTTCTCATTTCACCACAAAAAGCTGACATCATTGCAATGGACTGCTATACCTTGCCTGGCTGCTCACAAGTTGTCAATGTGGTATCGTGTTTTGCTGGGATTGGTCGTTTTTTTTCTTTCCGGAGCACATGACTCTCCTGTGCATCTGCTTGCAAATTTGGTAACAGTAAATAGATCTACTTGATGCATGTGTAGTTCTGTAATGTTAAGAGAAGAGTAGGGACAAAGGGCCCAATTCACAAAAGTAATCTGAGACAAAATCCTAACTTTACGACTTTCGGTATTCGCAAAAGGCATTTAGGAGTAGTAAAGTTAGGATTCCTAACTTTACTACTCCTAAACTGAGACAATATCCTAATTTTACGTCTTTCGGTATTCACAAAAAGCATTTAGGAGTAGTAAAGTTAGGAATCCTAACTTTACTACTCCTAAATGCCCTTTGTGAATACCGAAAGTCGTAAAGTTAGGATTTTGTCTCAGTTTAGGAGTAATAAAGTTAGGAATCCTAACTTTTCTACTCCTAAATACCTTTTGTGAATACCGAAGGTCGTATAGTTAGGATTTTGTCTCGGATTACTTTTGTGAATTTGGCCCTAGGTCAAAGGGTTTAGGGCCAGATGTATGAAAAAAGCATTTTGCAAATCCCAAATTGTGATTTTTACCAAATCGCTATTTGGTATTCGCAAAATGCAGTGTATCAAGAAATTCGCAAACAAATACTGAATCGGTAAAATTCGCATTTGCAAATACAGATTCCCAATTTGCAATTCTCAATGAGTGAATTTGCAAATCAAAGAATCGCAAAATTGTGAATCTACTATTCTGACGCGGCATAATGACCTCACAACCAAGAAGTGAGGGTTCCCATGCTTTTCCTGAGGTCCTGAGGCTGTGTAGGAGGCTGAGGGCAGGAGCACACCACTCAGGAGAACATCCAGAGTGCAGAGGCAGGCACAAATACCCAGCATGCAATCACAGGAGAAGGCAAAGGAGGCTTTAGGACGTAAAAGAAAAAGAAAATTCAGCGAAAAAGAATTGGAGGTCCTAATTGAGGATATGGTCAAGACCCATGAACGATTATTTGGAAAACAAATCCCTCCATGTACTAGAGTCAGAGAAAAGGAAAATGTGGCTGGACATCCAAGCAAAAATCAATCCTGAAGGGGTCACACAGCGCTCCATTGAAGATTTAAGCTAGCGCTGGTATGACTTGCAGTCAAGGGCAAAGGAGTAGGTGACAAGCAGGCTTGCGGATGCCAAGAAGACCAGTGGAGGACCATCTACCCAGTCTGCGTCTACGCCCCTTGAGGACTTGGTGGAGTCGACCCTACAGCCTGAGTCGTCTATCAGTGGTGTTATGGACATCGACAACTCAGCCGCCCCCACCACCAGCCAAGGTAGGATGCATGCTAAACTACACTTGCCCCATAACTCACAAAATGCACTCTTAGTAAGTCGAGAAACCTTTCAGTAAAATCCCACTCCAGTCCACTTCTTGGCTGTCACCCAGCAATGCATCATGGGAGATGTAGTCAGGCACACAAGATTGTAAAAAAAAATAATTCTAGCAGCATAGGCACAGTTGAGAAGTTCTAAACGTCACAAAGCTGTACACACATCATACTGAAGTAGTTCTGTTACATTCACAGATACCCCTGTGCCACAGGGTGATGTCACAGCAACAGATGAGCCAGAGGAGACCCAGGAACAGGCAGGGGAAGAAAAGACAGTCACCACAATGCCAATAACACCTGCACCCAGAACACGCAGGTACACTGTGGCCCCACTATAGGAATTTGAGGTAGAAGGCGAAGATACCCTGGAAGAGCTTCAGTCGAGGCCAGATGAGAAGGCACAGACCCAAAGTGACCAGTCCCGCTTGCAGCGTCACAACACCTATCACATGAGAGGCAGAGCAAGAGAACATGGTGCTGCTGAGGAAGGAGAGGGCTCCTCTGTCTCTGCTGGGCTGGAGGGCACCATGGTCAAGGTGCAGCGCCTGCAGTTAAAAAACATGCAGTCAATGCAAACCCAGCTGGTGTGTCTGAAGAACAACATGGTGAACATTAAGGACAGCATCAGGGCATTGACCAACACAGTGCCGGAGGGCCATTGGGCAAATGCAGAAAGCCTCGGGGACATGACAGAAGCCATTAGAGACCTCTGTAACGCCATGCAGACGGAACATACTTCCAATCGCAGACAAAGTCACCACCTATTAGACCGTTTTGATGGTTACACCAAGGTAATAAACCATATGAGCAATGCCATAGCTGTCCTGTCCAGATGCACTGTGGCCATGCAGGTGTAATTGGCTCACTGCAGTTCCTATGTAGCCAGGGGATTGGTGCAGGTCACCACTGCTGTAGAACAGTTACAGACAGGTACTATAGCTGGGAGAAGTATACTGGGTGCAGGAGATAGTGAGGAGGCATCCAGCCTCAGCAGAATCACTGCCCTGGTGTCTGAGGCCAGACGGCAGAGTGCAATGCAAGGTACGGCATTCGAGGCCTCATCAAGGGAGGCCTGTGTGTACACACTGACTGTTCTAGTGCTGTGCGTGCATGTAAAAAGTAGATTGTGATCAGACCAAGGCATGCCAGTGGGTGAGGTAACCTGTTGTATGTGATGCTCAGTACAGAATCTTGTGTATGTTTATTTGACATCCTATGTTGTCCTACAAATTTACACACGTAATATGATGACAGCTGTGTGCATACTGTTTACCTGAGATTAAGTTGAATAAAACACAGTAGCAAATGATGTCATTGAAGTGCATTGTCTCATCATTCCTCACTTGAAAAAGTTCTGTGTTATTTCGGCATGTCTCTGTCTGCCATCTGCTGCACTTGCACCGTCTGCTGCGCTGCTCTGCACGGTTGACGTGGTTCAACTCTTCATCAGACTCAGAATCTGTCAGGTCCAATGGTATGCCATTGGTTGATGCAAGGTTGTGCAACATGGCACAAGTAGCCACAATTTTGCAACATATCTCCGGCCTATACTGCAGTGCACCTCCACTTTTGTGTAGGCAGTGGAACCTACTTTTCAGTAGGCCAAAGGTTCGCTCTATCACATTGCGCATCGACTTATGCAGCATTGTATTTCCTTTCACATTTTTAGTTGCAGCATTCAGGTATAGGGTGAGTATGAAGGAGCGCACAGCATATGTGCTGTCACCTACAGGGTAAAAAGTAATAGATTTGTCACTGTACTGTTTCACCATATCCAGAAAGTCTACCAGACTGTGTTGCATCCATTTACCTAGCCAGTATACTTCGCCAAATTCACCCCCAAAGAGACGTGTGTATATACCACTGTGTCTGAATATGAAAGAATTGTGCATACTGCCAGTGAATTTTGCCACTCTGTCAGTTATTATGTGTGAGGCACTACATATGACCTGGATGTTCATTGAATGAAAGGATTTCTTGTTCCTGAACACGTACTCATTACCTGAGGGGGGCAAATGGGTACATGTGTACCATCAATGCACCCAATTACATGGGGGAATTGGGCTATCTGGTAGAAATCTAATCTGGTCTGCTGTAATTCCTGTGGTGTAGTGGGGAATCTGACACTGTAGTGGTGTGTCCTCTGGACCATTGCGTCCAGAGAAGGCATTGAAGAAAAAGCACGAAAAGCGCACTTTTGGGAGACCCCTCCTGCTGCAGCTACTCTGCCCCTAGTAGCTGCCTGAAGCTAGTAGGTGCAGTGGACATAGGACCTGCACATGTGTGGGAATGGCATTGGTCCAGCGATTATGATGTTGCTGTAGTGGATGAAGTTCAGCTATCAGGTCTAGGATTGTAGCGAAATCTAATCTATATTTATCATGGATTTCTTCCTCTGTCTGCTGAAACAGGGTTCGGCGCACTCCTCCTTCTCTGTACTGCTGCAAGAATCCTCATCTTCCTCGCTAAGACGTACAGTGTTGCCATTGTGAAACATTCTGAGGCCCTCTGGGCTTGTTTCAATAGTTTTCACCTGGTTACCACCTGATTGGAATAGGTGGTAATTTGCTATGTGCAAAATTGTGAATTTTGGATCATTAACGCAATTTGCTAATGTTTCATACATTGGTCTGCAAATCCCAATTCTACGAGTTCGCAATTTGAGATTTGCAAAATTGGTATTTGCAAAATTAGGATTCACATTTTTTGCGATTACCAATTTTGCGAATACGAACCCTTTCATACATTGGGAAACGCCATTTTGAATTTGAAAACGGACGATTTTTGTGAATCGCACCATTTGTGAACACAAAATAGTTTCATACTTCTGGCCCTTAGTGCATAGGCTGTAAGTGTTGTTGCTGGCCACGTCCGGTTGTCCGTAGGGTTTGCTGCCTCGGCTAGTGTAACAATGTTTAGAACTTCACTTTCTTCTGTTACATTTTTTTCCCTTAGGCTTTGAGAAGACGCGGAGGAAGTTACGGGTTCTGTCCTACTGCTCCTTTGTAGCTGTGGTATGTTGGTGTAGTGTAGACATATACTGTGCAGGAGGATTTTCAGGACCCCTGCTGCAGCCAGCTTCTCCTATTTGCACCGTTGGCTCCTGGATGTGCTTACTACACACGCGTAGTCTGACAAGTCAAACTGGAAATATTACGGTCACTAAGTCAGGTTTGAGTCATGTATATTAATGGTGCGTCATTGCTCTGCAGTTGTTTGACAGTCTTGTTGTAAGGGTGGAGCATGCAACATCCAAATTTATACCAGTGATGGCTTCCTGTAGGGTAATGTCAATCAATCAATCACTCAATCAAGTGTCTTGTAGAGCGCAACTACTCACCCGTAAGGGTCTCAAGGCGCTAATATAGGACCCACGTATGTTTGTCACACGATTTTCCTAGAATTATGGCTCTACTTAGTTGGTAATATATTTACTTCTTGTCATGTGCATGTGTAATAATTTTCCAGGGTTTGTTTCAAACAGCAGAGTCTCGGCCAGCGCGGCCCTTGGAAACACCCTGTTGGCCACACACACGTGCTGGATGGCATGGCCATGTCAGCTGCTTTTAAGTAACCCTTCCCAGGCCTTTCTGCATTTCATGATACCGTGGTACAGGACAGGTCAAACAAGGGATGCGCCCCACATACTGGGACAAAACACGCGGTGCATCAACGACATTGATTTGTTTCTAAAAAAAAAACACACTTTGGGGAATTTTCGTAGAAAAACAAAAAAAATTCAGGTCAAACAACACGCCACCATGGCATCGCAGAGAGAGTGACGTTGTTCGCTTTCCCCAAACCTGCTCGGGCCATGCCAGCGGGAGCAGTCTCAGCATAAAAACCCTGCTCTATTGCCTGAAACTTTAAATATGGCAGCCGCTTGTCACATACTTTAAAATAGGCCCTGCGTTTTTATATTATACATTTGCGAATTACATTATGCATATTTACAGTCTGAAGCACATTGAGAGAAAGCAAGCTGCCACAATCACACACTTCTTCAGACAAGTGTAGAAGCTGGGATTAGAATGCAGGTCTATAGGGTGGACAGGTAACAATTTAGCAACCAGATGCTTTCTTCTCCCATGAAGCCACGCTTGGGTCTTGTAGTTTTGCTGCAGATTCAGGAGGCAGATAGGGCCTACAGGAAGGGGCCAATGATTTTCCATTTCTGAAGTGCGCTTTGTGTTAACCGAACAACACTGCTTTCCATTCACCCTAAAATAAATGGCATATCTTCTATCTGCTACTTTTGTTTGAGCTGCACGTGCACAAGGCACCGGTGCACGGACAGTACATTGCAAATTAAAGCACACAGTTCTGAATATCATAAAATCCTCGTTCAAATCACTGGGAATAAAGTCCAATTCTTCTCGAATTTACAAAAAACTTTAAAGAAGCTTCGTCGAGAGTCTGGTCTTAGCATCCGTTAAAATGGGCATAGTTCTACTTTTTCTACCTTTTCGCAGTTGTTTTGTAAGTAATTGTGCATTCTTTGTGGACCTGAAAAGAAGAATGGAAAGTCTGGGCTCTTGTTTGATATTGTACTGCACTGTGTGATTCCATAACCTTGCTGTTGAATATTTAAAACATCATACCCTTGAAAACACAGCACAATCTGCGGCAATCGAATAAAGAACTAATAATGCAGAAAAGCCAAAACATGGAATGGGCATATTATACATTATTAATTGAGCTGTTCATTCAAAAGCATTTCATTAACCTCTGTTGTGACTGAGGCGCTTGACCTTTCGAGGAGTGTTTCTGAAATACCCTTGTCTTTCCTACTGTATGCCCTTTTCACAGTCACAATAGAGCTCTCAAGACTAAATCCAAATATATGTATTTTCCCTAGCTTTCTGTCAAAGCAAGAAAAATCACTCTTCAAGACCCCTCAGCAAACCATCCATCTTCCGCTCACATGCTATGGATCCGGGCTCCTTTTTGTGTTGGGGAAAGTTTCAATAAACAGCTTAATTTGGCACCAGTATGAGCCCAGACATTGTGCAGCGTGTCACCTATCGATTTACGTGATTACTGCGCCATCAGTCATACCCGCTTTTTCTTCCTCTTTTTTCGCCCCTTATTTTTAAATAATAAATCTAGAGTGCTAAAACTGTACTCAGCCGGGGATGAGTAATTGCAGCTCGGAGACGAAGCTCTGCAAACACAAAGTCTTGCGAACGCCCAACGGCCTGGTTATGAGAGTGAGGGATGGGGTTCTCGAGATAGAAAATAAACCAACTCTGAGGCGTTTGTGTCGTGAAGGACCGGCCACGCCCGAGGCGTGCATCCTTAACCCCAGAGATAGACCATAAAACCAGTCTTTTGGGATACGGAGAGGGGCTCTGACAGACAGGCCCGGCTGGGCCTAGCCCCAGGGCACCAAACTTCAGAAGGGCTCACAGAGGTGTCTGCATTAAGGTCGTGCAAACAACAGCACCCACCTTAATTGTCTCCGGAGATTCCGTTTGTAGTGCTTTCAATAATTTGTTAAGGTGCCTCACCTGTTATTTTAACACCCCACCTGCCCTTGCCCTTGTCCTTCCACCTCTCTCTCAACCCCTGCCACCAATAAACCTCTTGTCACCAGTGCTGTGAGTGATTCACTTGAGTTGGGGGAGATGCGAAGATGTTTGCTTTTAGAGGTCAGTCACTCCGGTGATATTATTAAGGAGCTCACCTGTGAATCCCTAAGGGCCCCCGTGCTGCCTATTTTATTCAACAACAGAAGCGACTGTGCCATAATTCTTTCTGCCCAGGGCACTGTCCTAGCAAAGGCCCACTCTGCTGATGGGCTTGCACGGATAGAGAATACTCAGTCACTCATCAGGCTAGCCGCGGCATACCTCAGAAGCTGTGATGTGACAGTGTATGTTTCTAGGCTTCAGAGACCCTTTGCCCTCCTGGCTGGGCCATGGACCAGGTGATAAAAACATTGCTTTAAGAGTGACGGGTCCCGGGGGAAGTCTGTTTCCTATTGTGGTCTTCACCTTCATCACCTCCATGATCTTCAAACTGTTAAAGGTCACACGACCTTTTGACTAGTTGTCCTTAGTCATATTGTATAGTTTCTGCACCTGGACGTCGTGGTTAGACTTCTCCTTGCTGAACATTGAACACTGCACATGGCTGGTTGCTTTAACGTTGCTTGCGCGTCAAATTCCCTGGAATTCGGAAGCCGACAGTGGGACATGATGTTATGCACAGTATCACAGGTGGCTGCCTGGATGCTGCACTCAGTGTCCACCTCCCTTGTTCTCATGCAGCGTCAGGAGTCACTCACCTCTTTAGGGGGCGGGACACTCACAACTGCCTGGAGTCAAGGGCACGGGTGGCTTACGGCTGTCTTGAGCTTCAACACAGACTCAGAAATAATCCATAGCTACTGTGTAATTGCAGCATGGCCATGTGAGATCCTTCCACCTCACCAATTCCTTAGGGTCATTTCCTCAAGGTTGTCACCACAATGACGCTCCTTAAGTTGACATTCTTCCCTAAGGAAGGAGTTTAAGCCACATAGAGACAGAGACATTCTCCTCGAGGTGCTGAGGTCAATTTTTACTTATCGCCTTTTCACCCCCACTCCTCCAGAAGCTTTTGGGATGACATTTATTCTTTTGGAATGCAGCACAATACCAGAGATGTTCATTGGCTCTCGGCCAAGGAATAACTGCCTATCCTGAACTCTCCCTTCCCAAGGCCCCACTGTTCCACAATCCATGCCAACCGTCTTCAACTGAATACACCTTTAAAAGCGGTTGACTTGAAGTATATTTTAAAGTTTTCACCCCGCCCCCACTTTAGAAAAATGTCACTATTAAAGGGTCCATTAGGCATTGCCACACACTCTGTGGGCTCAGCTGGAGTCTTTGGAGTAGCTGGGAGTTTACTGTCGGTCAACACTTCCAGGCAACATGTAGAACACAGCAGCAGGACCATTAGAAGAACCTCAGGCTGTGTGGAGAAAGCACTAGTTTTATTCTCAATGTGTGACAGTAAGGCAGCACCACTCTATCAGCCACAACGTTTGCATGCCAATCTGATGAAAGAATTCAATTGTCATATACACTGGATTCAGAGCTAGCCCGCTCCTTGTCAGGAGCTAGCTAAGTCTGGATCCAATGTATATACCACATTCAGGCCAGACTACGTAATGGAAAGACCTTTCAATGTAACTGAGCAGATTTTGCAAGTTTTCGCTTTTCTGAGCTGTGCAGAAAATGTGTGAATTTTCCTGCATAGAGCACAGAAGGAAGCCAAAGTGGGGAGGAGACAACAGCATCCCAACAGAATCCCAGAACAGAAGAGTGTCACTTAAAAGAAAGGAAACCTACTTTCTCCATTGTGCACTTCCACCATCTTGTCACACAGTGTGCCATCTGCCACCCATCAAATGTGAACCCACATTCATTGTATCTTCACACATGGTGATAGTGAAAAAGATACTAATGAGAAAGGACTGTAGGATTTTCATTGTGTTGTTGTTAGACCTCACGTCATTGTTACAGTCCATTGTACCTCCCAAATATGTCTACCACCAAATAATAGACAGGCAGGAAGGTCAGGCTGTCAGGACTGGAGCTCCTTTTTAATCAGCAGAAGCTTAGAACTCTTAAAGGAAGCACAAGAGTTGGCATTTGGGTGACTACTAAGTTTAGTGGTCTATTGTAGAAGTCAGATGTCACACGTCACAACTTGTTGGTTGACTGGGGTGTAAGTCTTGGTCAAGCAGCAACCACAATCCTTGTCAGGGTGAGACACAAGCAAACCCCAAATTAACCTGTGCTTACCCCGTTTGTAGCTTGGCGCAGAGCAGTCAAGCTTAACTTGGAGGTAATGTGTAAAGTATTTGTGCAACACTTCAAACAGTACAACTGTGAAAACACACCTCAAAAGGAGCCCACAACACATTTAGAAAAACAGAGTACATTTTAATAAATAAAACCAGACCAAAATTAAAAAATCCAATTAGTAGAACTGGAGATATAGATTTTAAAAGTTCATAGTGAAAATTGTGCCCAAAAGCACAGAGTGCTGCTGGGGACATCTGGCCGCACTGGACCAGGGACCTAGTTAGGCCCACTAAACAGAGTATCTTAAATCCTGGTTGCGGAGCATTGTGTAGATCCGTGTCCAAGATGTACTTTGCAGCCGAAGTGATGTGTTGGTTCCGAGATGCAGCGAGGCTGTGGTGCGAGGTCCTGTTGTGTTGTCGTCGTAGATCTCGCTGATGAGGATTGTGATGCGAAGTCCAGCATCAGGGATGCGAAGTACAGCTGGCGCTGAGTCGGTTCTGAAGATCTGTGAGGCTGCGATGCAGAGTCTGGCGTCTTTGTCGAGGCTCAGAAGTCAAATATATAATTCCCTTTAGGTTCACTTATCTTTCAATCACTCCATATGCACTCTACGCACATGCGTTAACACGTTCTTGAAGGAACCATGAATTACAAGGGGTATCGAAACACTTAATTATTACACTTTAATAAAAATATTCAGTTATAAAATACATCATATGCAATTTAATACAAAGATCTTTAAAAACATAAATATTATAGATTTTCCAATATAAAAATGGGAGAAACAGTACCAAGACAATCACATTTGTCATAAAAAGGTTAATTTGTAAACATACATAAAGACATCACATTGCAGAAAGCAGTTTCATGTCGAGATGTGATTCTGAATCGCACAAATTTAACAACAACAGAGCGTCGACGCGTTTCGGTGGGTTGAAGCGAATAGTACCACCTTCTTCAGGACAATACACAAATATTTTCTCCTCTCCTAAGATTCTCAAAAAAACCAATTTAGGAGGGACCCCCTAGACAAGAACAGAATGGTCACATCCCCAATGCAGAATTGGGGGATTTTTTAGATCATCGACAGAGAAGGGGACAAAGGTCGAATTCGAACCTAGGCAAGGGCCAATATATGAGAAATCAATCTCAGGAGTACCTGAAAACCAGAAATCAAAGGTATTGGCGATAAAAAAGTTTCCTATTGTAAATTTATCAAACAAAGTACTAACTAAAATAGAGAAAGAAGCATTAGAGAAGGGATTTAGTTTTGCCCCCACACCCAATGTTAATAAATTTGATTAAGAGAAGGATCTTAAAACGTTTTTTAGGAAGATTAGATTAAAAAGATTTTTTGAAAACATGGAACCATTAAGGGATGAGAATCTTTCAGGGTTAAAACCTAAGTCATCATTTACACCTTTTATCCACCAGGTCAGTAAAAATGTGGACACTGTGCATATGGAGTGATTGAAAGATAAGTGAACCTAAAGGGAATTATATATTTGACTTCTGAGTCTTATTTGGTGCCCTGTCCCTTTGGTCTGTGGGGCCCCTCTCTTTGTATTTGATGTCTTTGTCGAGGCTGCCATTAACAAGAGATATGAGGACCTGGCCTGTGGATGCACCACACTGTCGGGGCGATGAATCGGTTCCAAGGTCTTGCAGAGCTACAATGCTGGTCTTTTGCGGCGGGTCCAATCCAAGAAGCAGTGGCGATGCAACGATTCTGCTCGGGGATGCGCTGCTCAGCTGAGGAGATGCGTTGGTTCTGCTCGGGGCTCTGTCACTCAGCAGAGAAGATGCGTTGGTCTGCTGGCAAGCACCTTAGGCTCACTTCCAAGGATCCAAGACTGGGATGGCACCACTTGACAGGGTAGACTTATTGATGGCAGAGTCGAGGTGCAGGAGGTTGGAAGCGTTATGTCCCTGTGACTTCAGATAAGGAGGCCAGCCAACTAGTCCTTGGAGTCACTCTGAGTTCTGGGTTCAAGGGAAGCAGGTCCAGTCCATCTCACCCAGGAGGCAAGAGGGCAGCAGGCAGCAGACCAGTACAGCAAAGCAGGAGTCAAGCAGAGTGCAGTCCAGCAGCATGGTAATTCTTCAGCAGCACAGCAGACCTTCTTCCTGGCAGAGTATCCACAGGTCTTGAAGTGTACTGAAGTGGAGGTGTCTGCAGTTCTTCTTTTATACACATTTGTGCCTTTCAAGTGGGGAGATTCTTCTAGAGGCGTACCTTTGAAGTGCTCAGGTGCCCTGCCTTCCCTGGATCCAGACCAACTACAGGGAGTATGTAGCCCTTTGTGTGGGAACAGGACACCGCCTAGTCAGTTGTAAGTGAGGCTGGGACCAGCTCCTCCTTCCCATCCTGACAGTGACGGCCCACTGAGTAATACCTAAGCTGCCATTGTGTGTGGTTGTCTAGGAGGAATACACAAAGCCCAACTCCCAACTACACCCAGTCAAGTGACCACAGACAGGCTACAGGCACCAAATGGGCAAATGTCTAACGCAAGAAAATGCAAACTTTCAAAAAGTGGCATTTTCAGAATTGTAATTTAGAATCTGACTTCACCATAAATTGGGATTTTCAATTAGGATTCCAGAGACACCTAACTTGAACCAGTCATATATTTCCTTTGGGAAATTAAGCTTATAAAATGTAATAAGGTAATCCCAATGTTATTCTGTGAGAGATATAGGCCTTGCAGTAGTGAAAAACGAATTAATGAGTTTTTCACTAACAGGACATGTAAAACATTAAAAGCACATGTCCTACTTTTTAAATGCATTGAACCTTGCCCTCAAGGCTGGCCAGGACACACCATAGAGGTGACATATGGATTTGAAAAGAAGGTTTGAGCCTGGCAAAAGATTTATGTTGCCAGGTGGAAATGGCAGTTTAAACTGCACAACCAGGCGGTGCAATGGCAGGCCTTAAGTGGATGGCACAATCAGTGCTGCAGGCCCACAAGTAGAATTTAATTTACAGGCCCTGGTCACAGCTAGTGTACTTTACAAGGGACTTATAAGTCAAATAAATATGCCAATTGGATATGAGCCAATATTACCATGTTTAGAGGAGAGAGCATATGCACTTTAGAACAGGTTAGCAGTGATAAAGGCTCAGAGTCCGAAGGCCAGCAAAAACAAGGTAAGAAAATGGAGGATGAAGGAAAAACGTTGGGGGGAAGACCGCTCTAAGGCTGACAAGTCTAACACAACACATATATATTCAGACTGAGGGAAAATAAAAATAAAAAAATGTCAGAAGAAGGCAGCTGATACCAACAGCTCATCCCTATTTTCACTATTTACCGAGCACATATTAACGGACTGAGATAACTGTGTTTCAAACATGTACAGTTTCATTTATGAATTTCTCATTCTTGATATTACACTGATGAGTGAATACTGCCCATTTGTTTTACCGGCTAACGGTGTTGTACTATATCTTATGATGGTATGTGTAATAAAAGGGGACACTGCATTACATTACACCACATAGGGATTTGCAAAGTTGTAAAGACAGCCAGCTTGGAGCCTTGCTTTTAGGTCTAGCGTTAACCAAGACCTTTTGATTTTTTGATTATATGTATAGTGTATTTACTTGTAGGCGCTTTCAACAAGAACCCTTCAACCAGTGGCATGCTATTGTGTCAATGAAATTTGTTTCTGCCTACTACAGCATACAGCACACAGCATGGAGCAAATGGGCAGCCTACTTCAGCCATTTGCTAACACACAAAGTGGTTGCCTTCACGCAAGTGACTGCTATGGCAATGCATGCTTGTTGAGACCAAAAACATATTGCTAATTTTAGCCAGTTTTATTGATGAAGGCCTGCAGCTTCTCCAACAATAGCGTTGTGCACAAACTGTGATAAAACAAAACAAGCATTAACAAAGCTAAAAGGCTGGCAGTCAATGCCAGACCATTTGACTTCACTAATGCTTGTTCTAAAAATGTAAAGGTTTCGTGAATTGCAAAATAGAAAACAATAAAAGGGAAGCAATCGATACCCTGTCTGGAATGAAGGCCAGACCAAACTTACTCCATCCCTCTTCCACCCTACTCCGAGAATTCCACTGTCACCCCAAAAAATCTCATTTGTGAGATCTTCTTCACCGAGAGTCTATAGAACCTCCCCCACCCCCGCCAAACTCAAGACTGCACCTCCAGCATCACATATAAGGAAACGAGCTCAACTAAACTTTGCATCAGCAAAGTAGATAAACTTCACTCACCTTTTCAGAGAGAGAAGTTTACTGACTCTGCATGACTTTCCAGGTGAAGATGACACCATTGCAGATCCTACTGCCACATCTGTTTTCATTGGACATTGAGAAGTGTGGAACATTTGGAGTGAAGTCAGAAAATAAATCAATCTGCAGGTGGTACAATAGGGGAAATTAAGAGAGCTCTCCTCCACATTTACATTTTATGACTGCATAAATCTTCATAACCTGGGACGAGATGTGCTAAATTATTTTGTGATCACAAACCCTCCGATTTGCAAAATCACTGCATTTGGGACTTCAAAACCCCTTTTGTTATGTTCAAAATCCGAAATGTTTATGTCTCATAAAGTGGGTTTTTATTTATTTATTTAAAAGTTTTATATAGCGCGAATATGACCCACCCTGGGAGTATCGGAGCACTTTACAATTTAGGAGTCACGAAAGGTACAGGAAGTAGTAACAATAAATCAACAGATACACATGAAATCATAACAGTCGTTTTGTGACCCATACCAAATTGCAATTTTGAAGGAGTGTGAAAAGAACATTCCTTCCAAATTGCAATTGGGTAAACTATGCATCAATGGGTTGCAAATGCAATTCCAGTCGCAAATCATTGACTTGGTACCTATTTCTCTAAAGAGGCAATAATTAGCTAACAAAGGGAAAGGGGCGCCGTTAGCACTACTGCCCTTCAGGAATCCGATTGGCAGCCAGAGATGGAGTAGGCAGGAGATCACTGCCTGCTCCTTCTGAACTTTTCCCAAAAAGCAACCATTTCTTTTTTTAATGCAGAACTGGTTTCTTCGAGGAACTCAAACTGCTTTAAGAAAAATGTTTACCATGTGGGAATGCAAACAAAAGGATGTGGTCAGCTGTCCCTTGCAGGCCACCATCCCAGTGTTTGCAGCCAATCACACGGGGTTTACATTTTCCAATTGCTGAATGAATATTAATTAGGCAGGTCAATCTGCGACCCCCCCCTGCGAATTGTGATTTTGTAAACTGACCTAAAGATACATGGATCGGTAGCCAAAATCAGATTATATTCGCAGAAAGTTGGTGCAGTTAGCGACCACCTTTTTCTAACAGAATATTAGTACATTAGGCCCTAATCTTCACCCTTATGCTGCCGATGAATGATTCATGGTCTTCTGTCATGGATTACCATTACAAGTTCACTCCAACCCTGTTTAATCTGTATATGGCAGATTTGACACAAACTTTAAACTCATGTAACGCACACGCTCCAAGAATAGGTGGCAAGGCCTTGTCCAGCATCCTATATGCGGACAACGTGGTCCTTATTAGCCACACGCAAGTAGGCATGCAGCATCTCCTGAACGCATTACAGAGCTACACCACAGAAAACTTCCTGTAAGTAAATCTTGATAAAACCAAAACTTTGTCTATAAAAAGAACTTTAAAAGGATCCCGTGCCTGGCATCTGGGGAACGTTGAAATTCAGAATGTGTCAAACTACAAATATCTAGGTATAAACATTGATAATGGCGGCCAATTTGTCAGTCAGCTTGAAACAATCAGAAGGAAAGGACTGGCCTTAGCAACATCTCTGAAACAACTGAAATCTAGGTTGAAAGGCCCCAGGCTCTCTCCTTTACTTCAGGTCGCTCAAGCCAAAATCGTACCTGCCATCTCATATGGAAGCGAGGCTCTGAGAGGAAAAGACTCCAAAACCCTAGACAGCACTATCATTAGAGCCTACAGGATTCTCTTCAACATACCAACTCATGCTTCGGCGGCTCAGATCAGACTGGAATTCGGGCTCACCTAACAACACCTAGCAAGACTGAGGTCCTACCTAACATACTGGCACAAAATCAGGAATGCCCCCGAACACTTTAAACCATCTACTCTGGAAGGAGTTACAGCATAGATCAACTATTTAAAAAGTAGTCTTGCAACCACAGGTCTTTCCCAACTCTGGGATACACCAACCACCCATGGACTATTTTAAAAAGTAGTGCGAAGGACTATTAGGAGCCTCTCTCTAATAAACGATAAAGCTGCCTTTGCAAAAAGGAGCCACGCATGGATGACCATCAATGGCTATAAAACACTTAGCCAGCAAAGTTACTTCAGCCTGGGTTTTTCGAGGTATACTAAAGAAAAATTCCTTAAACATCAATTGGGAAAACTTCCAGCTATCCTGCATCTTCCACCATGGCAGAGGGGGCAAACCGCAATTAACTGTCACCTGTGTAGGAATGGAACGGAGGACATGGTACACTTGATCAGCACCTGTATGTATTTAAAGCAAGAAAGGGCTTGAATACTCAAACCCGAATTCAACCTCTGCAGGATTCGTACACAGTGACAAGCAGTGATAGCATGCTTCAAATCAGATGACCCGCAGCTGAATTGCAAGCTAGTGAAATTTCTAACCCTGGTAGAAAACAAACTGGAAGAAGCTTGCACATATGGGGTCCTTACGGCCGGCCAAGAAAAAAGGACTATGTAATTCAAAGGTAACTAGATCAAGATGACTGTACGGTCCCTTCAAATCTTAAATTTTAAATCTTTTTGTATTATGTATTTATTAAACTTTTTACAAACTTTTAGTGTACTGAATGATTTTACAGAACTGAGTTATTAAAAATGAATTTTGTAAACGGTTTTAATTAACCATATACAATAAAGGCTACTTACTTACTTACATTACAAGTTCAGACACTGTTTGCTGTATGAATACAGTGGCTGAAACTGCTAGGAAGCAGGCAGAAGGTGGCAGGTAAGTGTTATACATACACCTACATACTAATAATGACAACAAACTAACGACTGTAACAGCACAGACCCAACCACAACAAGAATTACAACAGCATAATGAGCAGTGCTTTAAATTGGCAGGTACTGTCTGGCACTGAGTACATACACTTCTCTCCACTGCTGCAATACATTTGAGGAGAGTGTATCAGTACTTCCCAGGAGCAAACAGGTACTCTAAAGAGTGTGTAGTAATCTGTCCTCGCGCCTCTTGCGCGTGGACTCACTGTTATGTCACGGCTCGCGCTGCTCTCCGGCTCACGCCGTGACACTGAAGGTATTTGACAGTTTGTATTCCACAGTTGGGGTGAATCCATTGATGTAATGCGTGAGACATGCCTGGCTCCCTGTGGGATCTTTGATGTACTGAAATAAAGCTACGTGTTAATACAACTTCAGCTTTGGGAAATTACTACATTCTGTTGGCGACGAGCTGATCCCAGAGAGAACCCACGCAAAGGAATTGATGACACTCACCGCTTTAAAGACGAAGAAAAGCAAAGTGAACAACTTGTGTCAAAGGCGAGGTGGCGAGGTTTTATGCTGAAGAAAGCGCACTGAGGGAACAAGCCTGGTCGTGTAGTGTGCGAGCTCTGCCCCCAGCGTCGATGTCCTGAGGGACGGTGGGGAGGACGCAGCACGGGATGAACGGAGATTGCAGGTGACTGTTTTTCCTTCTGTCCTTGAAGACTTTCGCTGCGCATGGCTGCATCGTCGAGTGCCATGCTGGTGTTGCGCAACGAGGAAGCGTGACCCTGTCACAGCCTGGCTGCCATCCATTGGGAAAAGGGATGCGACACACTTGAAGGGGAATTTCAAACCCGGAAGAAAAATAACAACGTGGGCAGAGTTTGGCGCGATCTCTGAGCCCCTTGTGGTGAATTTGACTCCCTATGTCCTGTCAGCTACGGAGGCTGACACACATCTACAACACTTCCAAGCCAGCACTCCACGCCCAGGTAGGCAGAGTTTGGTTCTGTCTTCCCGCCCCGTGAGGAGAAGCCCAGCTGCTCCAGCCTGTCAGTTACGGAGGTGAGAGATATCAACTACGACGTGCAGGGGAACTGCAAGGGATAGACGCATGTAGATCACCCTCGTATCTAGTCCTTGTACACTCAGTCGAGCGTGTGAGGCTTCTCCCTGCAGTTGTTTTTTTTTTTTTTTTTAATCTTATCTGACCCTAGCATCATTGTCACTCCTCCACTTCAATTCGAGTACTGCATCTATCGCTTTCTACAAAAGAAACAGTAAGAACGTGACTCTCTTCTTATTATTCATACTTGTTGGAGCTAAGTCAGAAGGTTTAACCTGAAAACAAGAAATGAGGAGATATTAATGCAGCAGCTACAGTGCGGATTAGCACATACTTTTTAGTATATAGCGCGCATATTGTTGTTTATTATAAATTCCATATGTGTTTTTTTATAATGTGCTAATTATATGTGTTTGGTAACAATCTTTTGCTTAAAGGGGAAAAACTAGTTAGTACTACACTTTTAACAGCATGCAGGCAGTACAACCACCACCACCTTTTCTTGACTCACCTGGAGATCCCCCCATTAGTTGGCGTCATTGGCTTGACGCATTTGAAACATATTTAGGGGCAATAGGAGCACAAAGATTCAGGCCTGAAAGAAAAAAGTATTTGTCGTTACATTCGCTAGGTTTTGAGGGGAGAGCAACTCTAAAACACCTACCATAGCCTGTGAGGGGTGCCGAAGAAGAGTTAGATGAGTACCAAGAAACATTAAGGAAATTAGCTAGTAGATATGATGTACAGCCAAGTTTAGTAGTAACTCAACACAAGTTCTTTAAACGTAGTCAAAAATGTGATGAGGATGTGGATACATATATTACTGCACTCAGAAAATTATTTGCTGATTGTGAATTTGAAAACTTTAGTGAACAGTTGGTACGTGACCAGTTTATTAGTGATTGCAGTGATAAAAACATTAGGCAAAAACTCTTGTCGTTAGGGAATCCTACACTGGATGAGGGTATCCGTATCACAAAAAGAGTATAGAAACAGCTATAGTGTCAGTGAAGGAGTTAGAGAACAAAACCCTAGAGGCAGTCACACCTGTACGCGTCAACTATCCCAAGAAAAAAAAAGAAGGCCCTCAGAATAGTTTTTTCAAAAGGACAGACATCTGTTTTCGGTGTGGTTACCCTACGCACAACAAAAATGGGAGACCGTGTCCTGCAAAAAATGTTGTATGCAGATTATGTGGAAAAATGGGGCATTTTTCAAAAGTATGCCAAGGGCAGAGAAAGAGCAGGTCAGGGTGAGTCATGTGAAGGACAACAGTGACAGTGATCCGGAAGACCTTATGTCAGAGATGAAAGACATGGTTCTAGTGGTTAGCGATAGTGATGTCAGAACGGGTGACCCAGCTGATTGTGTTGATCCCTATGTCAACATCCTTATTGGTGAGAAGAGTCTACGACTTCTTGTGGATTCTGGTGCGCACATCACCATGATTACCCAAATGCTATTTATCGCTAATTGGGGGGAGAGGCAGTTGTGGCCTCCAGATCGTGCACCAGTATCCTACGAAGGTCGTAAGATTGATCTGTTGGGATATTTTGAAGATATCATGGAATTTAAAGGTCGACTCATCCATGGAAAAATCTATGTAGCCATCAAAGGCCTAAACATACTAGGATGATTTCATCAAGGGCTGTTTGAGATGATGTTATGTCCTGGTGCCAAAGAACAGGTTTTGGCCATACTTGATTCTTCTCAGGTCGAGGAGCTACTGAACAATTATCCTAAAGAATTCTCAGGAGACCTAGGAAAAATAAAAGGTTTCAGACACAGGATTAAAGTAAAAGAGGGAGCCATCCCAGTTAAACACAAATTAAGGAGCGTACCGTTTAGTATCAGAGAGGATCTCGAAAAAGGACTCACAGTGCTATGCAACAGAGGTGTAATCGAGCCAATCGAATCTTCAGACTGGTTATCTCCATTGGTCGTTGCACGGAAATGAAACAATGAACTCAGGATCTGCATAGACTTGCGCAGCTTGAATAAAGAGAAATGGGTGGACTCTCACCCACTTCCCAACATCATTGAAGTGTTAGCCATGGTCTCAGGTGCCAAGTTCTTCACAAAACTTGATCTTGCTTCAGTGTACAACCAAGTGGAATTGGACAAATTATCACGCCATCTCACTGCATTCAATTCCCCATCTGGTATTTTCCAATTCTGCCGCATGCCTTTCGGACTTGCATCAGCGGCATCAGTCTTTCAGCGTCTTATGGTTAACCTACTCAAGGGTCAGAAAAATGTTGCAATTTTTCAAGACGACGTTCTTATACATGCACCTGACAAGATGACACATGACGAAGTGCTGCATAAGGTTTTGACTATATTTCAACAACAAGGCGTTCTGCTCAAGCGAGAAAAATGTGAGTTCTCATAGGATTCGGTGGAATATCTGGGCCAGATTATCTCGAGTGCAGGGGTCACACCAAGACCAGGGCTAGTCAAGCCATTGTAGAAGCACCTCCACCTTCTGACAAATCTGGGGTAAAGTCATTTCTAGGTTTAAGCGAATTCTACTCACGTTTTATCCCAAACTATGCCACAAAAGTACGACCCATCTCAAATCTGCTAAAAAAAAGAGACAGACTTTGTATGGGATGAAGAGTGTAAAGGTGCTTTCAAATGGTTGAAAACTCAACTCAGTCAAGTCAAAGCATTGAAACCTTATGATCCAACGGTACCCTGCATATTAACTGTTGACGCAAGTAGCTATGGACTTGGTGCAGTATTAACCCAGACTATAGGCAAACTTGAACACACCATAGGTTTTGCCTCCAGGGTACTTAGGGACACAGAAATCCATTACTCTGTCATTGAAAAAGAGTTACTGGCATGTTGGTGGGCTATTGAAAAATTCAAATGCTATCTTTGGGGGAGGAAATTCACCCTACAAACCGATCACAAACCTCTAGTTTCCATTCTTGGAAATACTAATTTCCGTAACAGCACAACGCGCATAGCAAGACTTTCTTCAAAACTCCTCCAATTCAATGTTGAACCCATACCTGGGGGTAAAAATGTACGAGCAGATGCACTTTCACGTTTGCCTGTTCCAGGTAACTCCTCAGATTGTGTTGAGAAACCTAATGGTTATGAAGAACTTGAAGACTGTTTAGTTGCTGCAATAGAATTGCAAAACATTTGTACGTTAAAAGAATGTGATTGGAAAGTGGCTATGCAAAATGATGAATCTCTCAAATGTGTCAAGAAGTACATTGCAGAAGGGTGGCCCAAAGAGAAAAGTGTGAGTGTGGACATCCAACCGTTTGTAAAAACATGTGACGAATTGTCCATTGAGGATGACCTTGTCATCAGACAAGAGAAGGTTATACCCCCCTACGAACTCAGGGATGTACTCTTGTCTGATGCTCATCAAGGACATTTGGGCGCTACGCTCACTAAACGCAGAGTGCGTGAATACTTTTGGTGGCCACAAATAGACAGAGACATTGACACTATTGTACATTACTGTCCCATTTGCGCTAGTAGCGACAAAACTTTACGGATTTCCAATCCGCCCCTAACATCCATTCCTCTTCCTGACAATCCTTGGGAAAAATTGGGTATTGATGTTCTGGGTCCCTTCCATGCCTTGCCCCTCCAGTGTCGCTTCGCTATAGTTTTGGTTGATTACTACTCGAAGTGGCCTGAAGTCAAATTTGTAGCTAAGGCAGACTCTAATGAAATTCTGGAATTCATGAAAGAGGTGTTCATGCGGGAGGGTTTTCCTAAGACATTAGTATCAGACAATGGGGTGCAATTTGTGTCATCAGAAGTTGAGCTTTTTCTAAGGGAAACTTCAATTATCCACCTTAAGTGTTCACTCTATCACCCCCAAATCAACGGTTTAGTAGAAAGGCTAAACAGAGTGATTGGTGATTGTATACGGTGGGCTATCTCACATAACAAAGTCATACCCGTTGCTGTCAGAATGATGCTGTGGTTCTGCAGAACAACACCACGCTCCTCCACAGGTGTGTCACCTTTTGAATTGCTCAAAGGGAGGAAGGCATGTTTCGAATTCAGACCAGCATGGATGTCTAAATGGTTTAAAAACAGGGGGGCATATTCTCAAGGACTCATCGCCGAGTTAGCGGCACTTTATCGCAGCCAAAGTGGCGATAAATTCATCGCACTATTCACAAGCAGGTGCTAACAGCCAATATCACCAGTTTTCCCGCGATAGCAGCCGCATAAAACATCCCCACGGATGACACCGCAACTAACGCTAATGATATGCAGAGTAGGCGTTCCCGTGCAAAAACCCGCAAAAACACCACTCCGCAACATTCTTAACGACCAGCCAGATCGGCGATAAGATTCAAAAACATGCGATAAGGCGCATTAGCAGCAGGGAATTAACACCTGCTCCTACCTGGTGTTAAGTCGGACGACAACCTGCACCATAAAAGGGAGCCCAGCCCACAGCCACACCAGAAGAACAACAGATGCCATGGAGCTACTGATCATCCAGCTCGGAACCCCAAGAGGGCCACAACACCCACCGCCACCACCGCCAGGACCCCCACCCCCGCCCCCAGGATCCCCCTCTCCGGACTACCACAGAGGCAGCGCAGACAAAGACATCGGACCTTCTGAAAACGCACCAGCCTCGGAGACTTAACGCCAGAGGAAGTCATTGCCCACTACAGGCTCAAAAGGACAACCATCCTCCGCATCCTGACCCTCATCGCCCACAGGCTGACGGTACCAACACAGTGGAGAACCAACATCCCTCCGCAGACAAAGCTGCTGGCCGTGCTGCACCTGTTGGCCCTGGGACCTTCCAACCAACAACTGCCAGAGTCGGAGGAGTCTCACAGCCAGCCCTGTCAAAGTTCCTCACACCTGTCTTGGATGCCATCATCAGCTTGGGACCCCAGCAACTTTACTTCCCACACACTAGCGCATGGGAACAGCTGGAGATCCAAGCAAGGCTTCTACGCCATAGCTGGCTTCCCGCACGTGTTGGGGGCAATCGACTGCACACATGTACTCCTACGTGCCCCCTGCCGCCACTGCACAATTACCGCAACAGGAAACACACGCATTCCACATCAATGTGCAGGCAATAGTGGACCACGGGGACTCTTCACCAATGTCGTCGCCAACTACCCAGGCAGCGTGCATGATTCCCTTCACATCTTCCGACAGTCCATCATCAACACAGGCACAGCTTTCAGGATGGCACCTACGGAAATGCACTGCTCGTCGGTAAGTAACAACTGAACACACCACACACCTCAACTCCACCAACATACAACTCACAACTCTGGGAATGCACACGTCACAAAATCACACATACAACATGACAACCAACACCACCCCACATTCCAGGCACGACAACACAACTTACTGTGGCAACCTGGAGCTCGCCATGTGCACAAGCCATCAACGGCATGGCACCTCAGCCACACAATAGCAGGGAATTGTGGGGAGAGTCGGGAACCAGGCATGTGCGAAGGAGGCAAGTGACCCATGAATGTGAATGTACACAATGCCAAGTGTGGCGATGGATGGCGCTGGACAGACTTGGAGGCCATGCAGACCTGCAGACATTTCCATGGACGGCATACACTGCTGGTGTCTGCAGTGTCCTGGACAGTGGGCGCTTAACCATGTCACCTCAGGCAGTGGGTGAAGACCTGGGACATGTAGCTTGTGTACGTCACCCCCTGTAGGCGTTGCCGGAGTGGGCTGGCGAGCGACGGTCCAGCGTAGGGGGTGTGGATGATCACCCGCTGGGGCTCTGGGCGTGGTTAAGTGTTGGGCTTGCCAATGAAGTACCTAATGCGTGTGTCACCTGTTGTAGTGTCGGCGCCACCAAGATCCCCGCAATGGACCAAGTTGCAATGCCAACATGCCCCCGGAGTGCGGGCTCGGCCGAAGGGATAAATGAATGAGCGCCAAGCCCGCTCGGGGTCCGGGATCACCACATGCCAACTGTTGTGTGTGCATCGCTATTACCGCAGCATGGGCCAAGGTCGTGCCTCGGCCGCATCGCCCCGAGTTCAGCCAGCCATGAACTCTACATCTGTGTCCGCCCTATCCTTACTGCCATGGAGGCCTACACACGCGTGGCGCACCACCTTCCAACGCACGACATCACAGTGTCGTTGTCAGGCCAAACGCGGACATGCGCAGACAGGCATGACAATGGTGTGCCGTAGGAGTGCAAGTGATGCAACCGCGCAGCGCATTCGCAAGTAGTTAGGCTCGGGGAGGGAGGAGCAGCAGTGGGAGGCCTGCGTAATACACATTGATGGCGCTCATTTGCTACAAAGCAGTACATGTCAAACAGGAATCACTATGACACACATATCACGCGCCAATCAACTAGTGAGCCTGCCAACACATCATGCAGAGCCAACTATTGACTCATGTCTCTCTGCACTGTCTACAGGTGATCAGGGATCATGCACTCTGCCCTTGGATGATGACACCCCTCCGAGGCCCCGAACACACAGGCCCAGAGGCAGTACAATTGGGCCCACAAACGCGCCAGGGGCATCGTGGAATGCACATTTGGCGTGTTGAAGTCACGTTTCAGGTGCCTGGACATCACAGGTGGAAGGCTCCTGTACAGCCCAGACATCGTGTGCAAGATGATCGTTGCATGTTGTGTGTTTCACAACATATGTGTACGCACCAATGCCCCATGGTTACAAGTGCCAGATGCACCGGACGATGATGAGGAAGATGAGGCAGGTGGACCACACCCCACTGCAGCTGCAGCAGGAATAGCCCGTAGGAACAACATCATTGACAATTTCTTCACATGAGGACGTCACATTGTGACAGTCCTTAGCAATCATGAGACAGTACAAAATGACCACAGGCACAGCATGTGCAAATAAATTCATTACAACACACATGCCCTGAGTTTCTGTATGTGTGCTGCAGTGTGGCACAGGGATCAGGGACATGATCCAGAGTCATTGTGGGTGTGCAGTGTGCTCTACTTAATTGTGCATGTGTGCCATTGTGCCCATCTCCCCCCGTCCCCCCAGTCCCTGGTCAGTACTCACCCTGTTGATGTTGTGTCAGGTCATGTTGAGCAGTGTCCCAATCCCCAACTCCTGGCACTGTATCCCGACTGATGTCTGTGGCCACCATTTTCTCCATGTCATCCAGCTCCTGGTGTGCCGCTGGTCCGCCACCTCCAATCTGCGTTGCTGCTTGGCATCGAGTTTCTTCTTGGTTTTGCCCTTCACATAATTCCAGCGCCTCTTGACCTCTTCCATTGTCCTCCTCGACACTCCGACTGCATTCACGTTGTTCACGATGTACTGACAGATTTCCGTTTGTGTTGCCGATGACACAGTGGAGGTGACGGACAGTTGTTGGTAGTGTTCTGTCACCTCCGTGAACGATGATCCGGTTTTCCTGCGGACTGAACCCCATCTTCCTCTTCTCCTTGCCCTACCCCGGCCCCGGGGTTCCTGGCTGGTCGTCTGTGGGGCTTGTGGGGTTCGCGTTGTCCTCTGCACTCGGTCCGGGTGCGTCCATGGTGCTACGCAGTTACATTTTTAATTATTTTTTTTTTCTCTGCTTTTATAGTGCATTTTCCCGCAAGTCGCGTGGGAATCGCAGGCCTGTCGCTGGTTATCGCTGAGTTTTTGTTTCGCGATTTGGAACGTCGCAACTTTTTTCGCGTTCGTGTTTTGCATTTTTTCGGCGTCACGTTAATTTTAACGCAGGCATTTGTCGCGTTATCGTGAGACTATCGCATGGTGCCGCCGGGTTGAGAATACTGCGTTAACACAGTGTTATTTTCCCGTGATAGACTGCGATGTGAGAAGTTGCGTTAAGCGAATTTGGCGATAGTTAACAAACGTTCTTGAGAATATCCCCCAGGGTCTCTGCTCAAGAGTTAGATGAGATGGTAAGAAACAAAGTAGAAAATTCTCAAGCTAAGCAAAAAGTATACTTTGACAAAAGGAAACATGTTGCTTGCAAGAAATTGGCTGTGGGTGACGTAGTTAAGAGAAAGAAATCAGGATTTGTACGTAAAGGTGACTCAAAGTTCAGTGAACCTGTACTCATTTACAAAATCTGTCGGAGTGCTGTTCGTGTCAATCGTTGCAACTGGTGGAACATGAAGAAAGTTGTAAAGGTGGATACCCAGGTGCCTGGCAACACCCCACAAAGTTTGGATGCTGGAGAAAGTCTGTAAGTGTAAAACCCAGTACCTCCTGTGTTGATTATGTTCCTCATAGTACGCCGAGAAGAAGTGTGAGGGACATCAGACTGCCTGTTAGATTCAGGTAACTGCTCTTCTACTCTCTCTCTCTCTCTCTTTCTCTCTCTCTTTCTCTTTCTCTCTCCCTCTCTCCCTTTCTCCCACTATCCTTTGTTTCTCTATAAGGAAAAGAGATATGTAGTAATCTGTCCTCGTGCCTCTTGCGTGTGGACTCACTGTTATGTCACAGCTCGCGCTGCTTTCCGGCTTGCGCCATGACACTGAAGGTATTTGACAGTTTGTATTCCACAGTTGGGGTGATTCCGTTGATGTAATGCATGAGACATGCCTGGCTCTCTGTGGGTTCTTTGATGTACTGAAATAAAGCTACGTGTTAATACAACTTCGGCTTTGGGAAATTACTACAGAGTGATTAACTGCACTTCTATATTATAGCCTTATAGCCCACCGTAGTGGGCTATACCGGCCATTAAAATCGTTAAAGGCCCGAGTCGAAGGCTAGGGCCTTTAACAAGGGAGCTGGGCTTTAATGCTGTGTAGCCCAAGTACGGAGGGCCATAAGGCTATTAGAACATTCCGCCACTAGAGGGCCGAACGTTCTAACAAATAAAACAAAGGCCTCACGGAGCCCGAAGGGATTGAAATTCACTCGGGCTCCTTGAGGCCTTAGTTCACAGTAACAGCTGTGAACCACAACATTGGAATGTTGGAGCTCCGGGCTTCTACCGGCCATTAGAAGTCCGGAGCACTCCATTGTTTTCAATGGAGCGCCCAACATTCTAATGTTCTAATTCCATTTACATCACTATGAATGACTAATGCCGATGGAAGACGAGGGAAGCATGGGACCTGAAAATCCCAAAGGTCAGCAGCAGCGAGATAGAAATGTAGGATAGGTTGCTACAGGGAAACGTTCGATGAGCTGTACTGTCTCCAAATCTCCTTGCTTCTAAACTTTATCATGAAACCCTCTGTCCTGCACCACCTACAAACTTGCTTAGAACCAAGTAGCAGTCTGCAGAATAATGTGTAAACCTTCGGACACCAAAGGACCTCAGGTGCAAAGCTGGACTGATGCCTGTCTGCACTCGGAAGGAGTGATCCACTAACAAGTGACAGAGGCAAAGCCGTCTCAAGATAGAGGGAGGCCCAAATGAGAGTTGAGATGCAAGCTGACCTGAAACATTATGTTGAACATCCAGCCATAGAGTCCGACCTGAGTGTGCAGACTGTTTTCACGCCTGAACCCTTTTTGCATTTAATGGTATTCTTTGCAATTATAGGCTGTTATCTTCATTTCACTCACAGGACATGGAACACTGAAATTTCGCACAAATACGATGCACTCACGTAAGTGTTGTTTGCTGAACTTTTGTAAAGGAAGACATTCCAGATAAACCATGAACAGCCGAATACATGCCAGATATTGTAAATGTCTTGGCCCTTCTAGACTTTTTACTTTAGTTTTTCACTCATCCAAGTCATTTTAATGACAATGAATATCTTCTGATTCGAGGAATCTAAATGGTCATTAAAACGTTCACAATGATCGCTACACTTACAGGTGTCTACAGACGTATTTGTCTGAATAAGCTGTCAGAAGGTGAAAAAATCCCTGGTTCGAATGGTCCCCAGTCAGATTTTACTGTAGAAAATTAGTCACATTGGGGGAATGGCTTGGACGGCAGAGCTCATGGCTGCCTGATGCCCTTTCTCCACCCGGCACGGATTGTAACGTGACGTCTTCGCCGTGAACACACAGGAATTTTGGCAAACTAAAAACCGTATTATGACTCCCCTCGCCCTAGAGCACCCTCGACATGTACCTGCGTGTAATTTGGTGAAGCGGGAGCCAAGATAAAGACCTGTATTTCTCCTAAGCGCTCCGATCACAAAAATGGCGGAGGAACCGATCAGGGCTTTACGCTGAGGCAGGGGAACAGCTGGACCCTCGCCAAGCAGCTGACTACCATCTGCAAAGATCTGCCAGCTGGTCCCAAGACTTCAAGGTACTGACAGACTGTTCTGTTATTGATTTGGGATCAGCGCAGCAGCCCCTCTCGACCAATATTTATTTGCCTGACCCTAGGATGGCAGATCACCTAGTGGTGGACTCTCCTGACACCTGAATTTTGCGCACTGAATCAGTTGCCCAGTGCTAATACTTTACTCTAAACACACCTTATATATGCTTGTTCCAGAACTGATGTGGTACAGCGAGTGAAATTACAACCTTCTGAAATACCCCAGGGCACTCCAAGAAACAAACCCTGACCTCAAATTGTAGGCTTCACATGCAACTCTGAAGCCTTTCTCCACTCAATCATGACTATGTTATGAAGACATACAAGCACTGATAAGACCCTGAGTATCAGGTACTGTGGCCCTCAACACCCTCAGTAATAATTGGTACTATTGAATCTGTTCCGGCTGATCCCAGCGGTTGATATACTCTGTGGCTGTACACACATCTCTGAGTCTTTAAGCGCTAAATGGCACTTTAAAGGCTAGAAGTGACCCATCGCTAGTCTGATCCCTAGGGCAATCAAGAAGCCACTACAACTGCCAGGGCCCATCCCTATCCTGTGACTTGACCAGTCGGACCACCTGGGAAACGCGCTGAATAATGCGCTGAATAGCGCTCCGGGGACATCAGTAGCCTATACACAACTCATAACTCCTAGGTTAAACCACACCTGCTTGGCCGGACACTCCACTTACTAAGCGCTACCCATCTGCCACCTAAAAACGGTGATAGCTAATTACTTCTAACAGATCTGTGTGGATAATACAGCTTCACTCAAGCTACCCTTTAACGACCACCTACGAACCTACCACCAACTACCACTCAAAACAGATTACGGCTTCTAATAATTCTCTTCTCTAATCCGTTCAGTAACAACATTGCAGAAAAAGAACCCAAATAGCACTACAAGCATTCGAAAGCTGAACCTCCCTCACCTGACTCTCCTATTAAATCCAAGGCCGACATGAACAGCACAATGGAAATGATACTGAAGAAACTAGCGGAGGTACATGACCCGTCAAAGTCAACCAAACAAAATACGGACGCTATGCAGCTGGAAATGACTGCCACCCGGGCTGACATCAACACAGTCAACACAAAAATTTCAGAGGCTGAGCAAAGGATAAGCGAGGTGGAAGACTCTACCACTCACTCCAATAAAGACAGAAAACACCTGCTAATCACCACAAAATACAAGAAGAGAGATATTGCCGAACTCGAAGATCGCAACAGATGGACCAATATTAGAATATTTGGCGTGCCGGAAGGCTCGGAGGATACCCCCAACTCCTGCATATCCTTCCTAGAAAACAGGATCCCACAAATCTCCAGCATAAAATTCAATAAAGACCTGGAACTGGAATTGGCCCACAGAATTCTGACATTCAAGTCTCCTTCAAAAAGAATGACATGAGCGATCCTACTATTGTCCTTGGTTCTGTTTTTTGACCAGTTATTGGATCAGGGATTACTCATGCATAGGCCTGTTACTTTTTCTTCACTTTTGGTAGACTCTACCCCTCTTTATTCCCTCCGCACTATCGCAATCATCACCACTCTACACATATTGTAAAGTTAATTTGGTGTAATAGCATTAGCTTACCCTCATGAACACGCGAGAGAACACAGCTATAGTATATACATATTTATCTTCCATTGTGCATGCTTCTATATTAGACAATAAAGTCTACTTGAGACAACACCCAAATAATATCCACCACCTACGCACTCACAAATGATAGCACATCATTTTTCTGACAATCCCAACATAATCTCCTTAAACGTGAAAGGACTAAATCATCCAATCAAACGACGGAAAATCATGGACTACTTAGCAAAAACCAAAGTAGACATTATTCTTCTCCAAGAAACCAATTTAAGTGACAAAGACGCTGAGTTCCTGAAAAATAATTTGATCTCACACGTGACCGGCTCCTCAGCAAACCATAAGAAAAACGGAGTAATAACCCTAATCACAAAAAAATCCAACATCAATCTCGAATCATTCTCCCATGATGTGTAGGGTAGACTCCTGATAACAAACTTACGTAGGGGAGAACACTCATCTCACGTCGTAAATGTATACGGCCCGAACACGGACGACACTTCTTTTTGGGAAGATGTATCTAATAAGATCGTCCACCTGCCCCATCTTATTGTACTGGGTGGTGGCTTCAACCTCCCCCTAGACACTACTCTAGATCGCCAATCCACTTGCAAATACCGACCATCAAAATCTCATGGTTTGGTACAGAAAATATGCTCAAAATATAATCTTAAAGATACATGGTGCCTACAACACCCTGACTCCAGGGATTACACCTTTTACTCGACCCGCACAACTCATACACAAGAATAGACTACATTTTAATCTCTGGTGCTTATACACATCTGATTGACCAAACTAACATATCCCCGAAACTTGTCTCTGATCACTCATGCATCAATGCTCTTTTAGCAGGTAGCCATGTGAAACCAACCACTAAACTATGGCACTTCAACAATGAAGTACTATCAAACCCCGAAGACAGGAAACAAAATCAAAGAAACAATCGCGAACTACTTTAGAAACAATGACCTTCCAGAAACTAATATACATACCCTATGGGACGCTCTCAAAACAACCCAGAGAGGTGTCCTTATAGAAATCAAAACTAAAATCAACAAAGCAAACACCGCAAAATTATTATAGTTAGAACAAGAAATAAAACAAATGGAATTGTCACATACCAACTCTCTAGACAACAACACACTCTCCCAGCTCACACAGAAGAAATATGAATATAACAATATCCTCAGTGAAAGAGCAGGAGTGTGGATAAATAAATTCAAAGGACTCAAATTATGCGAAGCTAACAAAGCTGGAAAGATGCTAGCTTCTTACCTCAAACATAAACAAAACCAAAACAGAATCACTACAATTAAAGATCCCCAAAACCTAACCCATACTAACCCAGAGAAGATACTAGACACCTTCAAGAACTTTTATGAATCCTTATATCCGATTGACCAAATCTTTGACTCGCACAAATGCGAAAGCTATCTGGAAAAAATTAAAGTCCCACAACTATCAGAAACTGACAAATTGGCTTGTGGTAAACTGATATCCTCCACTGAAGTATCAAAAGCTATTAAAACACTAAAAGAAAATAAAGCCCCCCGGCCCAGACGGCTTTACTGCCAAATTTTATAAATCCTTCTCCAACCTACTACAACCAACCATGCTATCCCTGTTTGATGACATCGCTAATTCAAGCAAAGTCACAGGCACGATGGCTGAAGCTAACATTATTGTGATCCCCAAAGACGGGTAAAACCCATCACTACCCAAAAATTACAGGCCGATCTCTCTGATAAACCTAGATTGCAAAATTCATGCGAAGATCTTGGCTACAAGTCTTAATGCACACCATCCAAAGTTAATAAGCAATTCCCAAGTAGGTTTTCGCAAAAACCGTATGTCAAACGACAAAACACGTCTCCTCTGCCACTTCCTCGAGATTGCGAAAAAAACTCCCTCATCATCGGTCGCAATAACAATAGATGCAGAAAAAGCGTTTGATAGAGTATCTTGGGCTTTCTTAAAACAATGAATGGAATCCTTTGACCCTGGTGACACTTTCATAAAAATGGTCATGTCCCTCTATTAAAAAATCCATCTGCACCCATCTCGATTAATGGCTCACTGTCTCAACCACTTAACCTTTAAAATGGCATAAGGCAAGGATGCTTACTTTCCCCATCCTTATTTCTCCTAGCTCTAGAGCAGCTCCTAGCTGCATACGCGGATGACATCTTGATAGTCACAGAAGACCCAGGCCCCTCCAGACAAGCTCTTATGTCCACCATAGAACTCTACTCCGAACACTCAGGTTATAAACTAAACAGGGATAAATCTGAAGTGAAACCTCTAAATCTTCACTGCACAAAATATATTCTGGGTATATCTGGACTAACCTGGCAATCCGGATACATAAAATACCTGGGTATCGAATTTGGGTCAGACCTAATAGGCACCATTTAACATAATGAAATTATTACCCTAGGAAAAGCAAAAAAGCTATTAGACAAATGGTCCCCTAAATTTATTTCCAGGTGGGGAAGAATTGAAACTATAAAAATGATGATCACCACTATAATCAATTACCTCATCAGCATGCTCCCTCTTCTATTATCAGAGGACTTCCACCACAAATTAGATAAACAGATCTCTAAATTCATTTGGCAAGATAAAAAAGCTAGAACAGCCCTGAAAAAACTTAGGGGCATATTCTCAAGAACGTGTGATAACCACCGCAAGTTTAGCTTAACGCAACTTTGCACATCGCAGTCTATCACGGGAAAACAACGCTGTGTTAACGTAGTATTCCCAACCTGGCGGCACCATGCGATAGCCCCACGATAACGCGTCAAATGACCGCGTTAAAATTAACGCGATGCAGCAAAAATGCGAAACACGAACGCGAAAAAAAGTTGCGATGAGGCCAACCGCGATACAAAAATCAGCGACAACCAGCAACAGGCCTGCAATCCCCACGCATCATGCGGGAAAAAGCACTCTAAAAGCTGAACAAGAAAAACACACCATAAAGAAAATAAACTGCGTAGCAACATGGAGGCACCCGGAACGAGTGCCCAGGTCAACGCGAACCCCACAAGCCCCACAGACCACCAGCAAGGAACCTCAGGTCGGGGAAGGCCAAGGAGAAGAGGAAGAGGAAGATGGGGTACAGTCCGCATGAGAACCGGATCGTCGTCACGGAGGTGACAGAGCACCAACAACAACTGTCCGTCACCTCCACCGTGTCGTTGGCAACACAGACGGAAAAATGGCATTCCATCGTGAATGCAGTCGGAGTGTCGAGGAGGCCAAGATGCACTGGCACGATGTGAAAAGCCAAACCAAGCAGAAACCCACTGCCAACAGGAAGGCAGCAACGGTGAATGGAGGTGGGAGTCCTGCGCCACAGGAGGAGCTGGAGAAAATGGCAGCCACAGTCATCAGTGTGGAGACGGTGCAAGGAGTCGGTAGTCCGGACACTGCTCGACATGACCTGACACAACAGCAACAGGGTGAGTAACGAACAGGGACTGTGGGGACGGGGGGATGGGCACAATGGCACACATGAACAACGACCTGTAGCACACCGCACACCCACAATGACCCTGGGTCATGTCCCTGATCCACTGCAGCACACATACAAACATCAAGTAGGACCCCGTTCACCATGTGCCCAAAGGGGTCCCACCCCACACATCACCAATTACACAACACACACATGCACCCGTGTGAAACACAGCAAAGATGCGTATGTGAGAGCCACACTGACAATGCAAGTGACACCACATGACCAGCAGCATGGCTGGAGTACAATCACCATGACACTGTGCACGCCACGAGACTGAGGTGGCTGAGTGTGGACCACATCCGGAAAGGAGCAGGTCACACTCTGACACATCCACCTGCACAAACAACCACTGACATCAACAACACATCTGCAGACAAACAATGCACAAGAGTACAAAAACCATCCAAGAGCACAAATGACCCAAGTCGCCAACATCACAGCACCCCAAAAGCACAAAATCCAAAGGCACACCGCCTCCAAGGGATAAGGGGCAGCAAAATCACAGCTGCACGTGCAACTCCCACACAATGCAGCACACACACATAGCAATGACAGCACACCCACATGATCGACAATGTGGTACACAGTGCAACACCTACCCTGCAGAACAGAGGACACAACTGGGTCCGCCTGTGCATAGAAAATGGCCAATCACATCTGACATAGCAGGAAACTGTGAGATGCAAATGTACGTGTACAACCTCACCTACGTCATGTAGTCCAAATGTCCACTGTCCCGCATCAAATAGTCCGCCCTCCCAAACAGTCACAATGTACATTGTCATGAAGTCTGTATGTAAACTTGAACAATGCAGCAACATACATGCCAACACAATGTCAACAAGCATCTCCCCTTCACATTGCAGAGGGACAAACAACACCTCCAGCAGAGCAGACCAGACAACTCTACAGTGATGCTGAAGAGGACCACCACACTTCCGACACCTACGCCCCACAACAGTCCATGGACATCTTAGGCAATCGACCTCCAGGAGCAGGGCAGCACCGCTGCATCGAGGATACCCCACCCCCTGCACAGACAACACAGCTGGACGCACTCACCACCCCGGCTAGCTCCCAGCAGCCCACCCAAGCACACATCGCATTCCAAGGCCAGGTGTCAGACTGCCAGAAGGAGGTGGCCGAACATGTGCGGGTGGGGCACTACCTCATGGAAGCCAAACTAGATCACATACGTGGGTGTCTAAGTCCCATCAGGGCCCACCTACACTCCCCAACGGAGACCCACACTGCGACAGAGACACATGCCTTTGCACATTTCCAGTACTGAACCACACCCAGAGCCATGGGATGATCATCCACACCCCCATGCTGGACTGGCATATGCCGGCCCAGTCCACTCCGCACACGCTTACAGGGGGGGACGTCACAAGCTACATTTCCTTGGGCTTCCCCACTGGCTGGGGTGACATGGTTGCGTCCACTGTCCACTACACTCCAGACACCAGCAGTGCATGTAGACATGGATATGTCTGTGGTCTGCATACTGCAGTCTGTCCACACTTGGCATTGTGTACATTCTCATTCATGGGTGACTTGCCTCCTTCGCACATGCCTGGTTCCCACCTCTCCCCACATTCCGGTATTGTGTGGCTGAGGTGCCATGCCGTTGATGGCTCATGTACATGGCCAACCAAGGTTGCCACAGTAAGTTGTGCTGTCGTGTCTGGTGGGTGGGCATGTTGTTTGGCATGTTGTATGTGATTTTGTGACGTGTGCAGTGCCAGAGTTGTGAGTTGCATGATTGTGGAGTTGAGGGGTGTGGTGTGTTCATTTGGTACTTGCCAACGTGCAGTGCATTTCCATAGGTGCCATCCTGGAAGCGCTGGTTGATGTTGGACTGTCGGATGAGGAAGGGATCATGCACACTGCCTGGGTAGTTGGCTACGACATTGGTGAAGAGTCCCCTGTGGTCCACTATTGCCTGCACGTTGATGGGATGTGTGTGCTTTCTGTTGCAGTACTTGTGTGCGGTGTCGGCAGGGGGCACAAGTAGGACATGTGCAGTCGATTGCCCCCAACACATGCGGGAATCCAGCTATAGCGTATAGTCCTTGCTTGGTCTCCAGCTGTTCCTGCGCATTGTGGGGGACGTATAGGTACTGGGGTACCTAGCTGATGATGGCATCCAGGACAGGTGTGGGGAACTTGGATGGGGCTTGCTGTGGGACTCCTCCGACTCTGGCGGTTGTTGGTTGGGAGGTACCAGAGGCCAACAGGTGCAGCACAGCCAGCAGCTTTGTCTGCGGAGGGATGTTGGTTGTCCGCTGTGTTGGTACCGTCAGCCTGTGGGCAATGATGTTCAGGATGCGGAGGATGGTTGTCCTTTTGAGCCTGTAGTGGGCATTGACGTTGTCTGGTGTTAGGTCTGGGAGGCTGGTGCATTTCCTGAAGGTCCCCTGTCTTTGTCTGCACTGCCTCTGTGGTGGTCCGGGGAGGGGTCCAGGGGGGGGCGGTCCTAGGGGTGGTGGCGGTGGGTGTTGTTGCCCTCTCGGGGCTCCAGGATGCATGGTGAGTGGCTCCATGGCATCTGTTGTTCTTCATGTGTGGCTCTGGGCTGGGTTCCCTTTGATGGTGCAGGTTGTCGTCCGACTTTACACCAGGTCGG
The DNA here is from genome assembly GCA_963921515.1 of Calotriton arnoldi. Taxonomy (NCBI): domain Eukaryota; kingdom Metazoa; phylum Chordata; class Amphibia; order Caudata; family Salamandridae; genus Calotriton; species Calotriton arnoldi. Next base: position 235,697 of record CAWUFW010009693.1, on the reverse strand, counting down.
AGCAGGTGTTAATTTCCTGCTGCTAAAGCGCCTTATCGCCTGTTTTGTGGTCTTACCGCCGATGTGGCTGGTCGTTGTGAATGTTGAGGTGTGGTGATGTCGCGGCTTTTTGCTCGGGAACGCCTACTCTGCATCTCATTAGCGATAGTTGCCGGGGTCATCTGTGGCGATGTTTTTTGCCGATGCTTTCGCAAGTAAACTGGTGGTATCGGCTGTTAGCACCAGCTTGTGAATGGGGCGATAATTTTATCGCGACTTTGGCTGAGATAAAGTGCCGTTAACTCGGCGATAGTTCCTTGAGAATATGCCCCTTAGACTACACAACTCACTAGGGGGTGTTAACCAGGTCAACTTCAGAGATTACCAATCTGCTTTTCTCGCAAAACAGGGATCATATTGGATTCCAAGACCACTGACTCATTGTCAGTGAAATTGCTCTCCCACCCTCGCAGCTCCACCATTAAGTGAGGCCTGCCCCTGCCCCTGCACTCTCGAGTGTTGGTGATCGAGGCCCTCCTCCACCCGCAGGTTTCCCTGCGCCTCATCCCTGGTGGTCCAGTGGACCTCTGTCTCCTTCCTCTAACTCTGCTCTTTCCCTCGTTTTCTACCCTTTTTATCTTTAACCTTTCTGCACTTTTCTGCATCTCTGCTCTTTTGTGCCATATTTCTGCTCATTTTCCCTTCCTCTCGCTCTGCCCTTTCACTTGTTTTCACTCGTTTTTCTACCCTCTTTTATCTTTCACCTTTCTGCACTTTTCTGCATCTCTGCTCTTTTTGCCTTATTTCTGCTCATTTTCCCTTCCTCTCGCTCTGCCCTTTCACTAGTTTTCACTCGGTTTTCTACCCTCTTTTATCTTTCACCTTTCTGCATCTCTGCTCTTTTGTGCCTTATTTCTGCCTATTTTCCCTTTTTTCTATCCCTTATTTCCTCCCTTTACCTTTCCCCGCCGCTGCTGCCCCCGCAACCCCCTCCCCCAGCGCGACCGGCCAATCCAGCTCCCCTCCCGCTCCCGCCTCCCAGCTGTCCAGCTTCGACCCCTACTTAATGGCGGCCACTGCGGGACAGGCGAGCAAGACCACTGACTCATTGTCAGTGAAATTGCTCTCCCACCCTCGCAGCTCCACCATTAAGTGAGGCCTGCCCCTGCACTCTCGAGTGTTGGTGATCGAGGCCCTCCTCCACCCGCAGGTTTCCCTCGCCTCATCCCTGGTGGTCCAGTGGACCTCTGTCTCCTTCCTCTAACTCTGCTCTTTCACTCGTTTTCTACCCTTTTTATCTTTAACCTTTCTGCACTTTTCTGCATCTCTGCTCTTTTGTGCCTTATTTCTGCTCATTTTCCCTTCCTCTCGCTCTGCCCTTTCACTTGTTTTCACTCGTTTTTCTACCCTCTTTTATCTTTCACCTTTCTGCACTTTTCTGCATCTTTGCTCTTTTGTGCCTTATTTCTGCTCATTTTCCCTTCCTCTCGCTCTGCCCTTTCACTAGTTTTCACTCGTTTTCTACCCTCTTTTATCTTTCACCTTTCTGCATCTCTGCTCTTTTGTGCCTTATTTCTGCCTATTTTCCCTTTTTTCTTTATCCCTTACTTCCTCCCTTTACCTTTCCCCGCCGCTGCTGCCCCGCGCCCCTCCCCCAGCGCGACCGGCCAATCCAGCTCCCTCCCCGCTCCCGTCTCCCAGCTGTCCAGCCCTCCCGACCCTACTTAATGGCGGCCACTGCGGGGACAGGCGAGCAAGACCACTGACTCATTGTCAGTGAAATTGCTCTCCCACCCTCGCAGCTCCACCATTAAGTGAGGCCTGCCCCTGCACTCTCGAGTGTTGGTGATCGAGGCCCTCCTCCACCCGCAGGTTTCCCTGCGCCTCATCCCTGGTGGTCCAGTGGACCTCTGTCTCCTTCCTCTAACTCTGCTCTTTCACTCGTTTTTCTACCCTTTTTTATCTTTAACCTTTCTGCACTTTTCTGCATCTCTGCTCTTTTGTGCCTTATTTCTGCTCATTTCCCTTCCTCTCGCTCTGCCCTTTCACTAGTTTTCACTCGTTTTTCTACCCTCTTTTATCTTTCACCTTTCTGCATCTCTGCTCTTTTGTGCCTTATTTCTGCCTATTTTCCCTTTTTTCTTTATCCCTTATTTCCTCCCTTTACCTTTCCCCGCCGCTGCTGCCCCCGCGGCCCCTCCCCCCCAGCGCGACCGGCCAATCCAGCTCCCCTCCCCGCTCCCAGCTGTCCAGCCCTACCCGACCTCTACTTAATGGCGGCCACTGCGCGGGCGCGCCGCTGGCGCGCCGAAGGTGCGTCAAAGGCAAGCCCGTCTGCGCCCGTCCGCGACCCGACCGTGACCAGCGCCAGGAACCCTGGACCTCCGCCCCGCCAACGCTACGACCCAGCAGCACTCCACGCACTCAACCCAGGCCGCAACAACAACTGCAAGCTAGCATCACCAGCCGACTCCCACGGACCCTTCAGCTGTCACCGCTGCCGGCACACCTGCAGCACTGCCAAGAACACGGATCCAGCACAACCCGCCCAGAAGAACACAACCAATCCGAAGACCCTGCAATGCATCCTCCTCAACGTCCGATCCCTCCACAAACACGCCACAGAAATCTGGGACCTCCTCGACAGCACCACCCCGGACGTAGCGTTCTTCACCGAAACCTGGACCAACACCACCTCGGGACCGGACATCGCCATCGCCATCCCCCAAGGATACAAGATCTCCAGGAAGGACCGCCCCACCCGCCCAGGAGGAGGAATCGCCATCGTCCACAAATCCAGCCTCCGCCTGAGCACACTCCCTGACGAGCCCACAGAACTGATGGAACACCTTCACTTCAAGATACTGGCCAGCCCCACCGCCACCCTCCGAGGAACCCTCCTCTACCGACCCCCTGGACCCCGCGGACTCTTCGCCAACTCCATCACGGACATTATCTCCCCGCAGGCCATCGCATCCACCAACTACACCCTGCTGGGAGACCTCAACTTCCACCTCGACAACAAGCTGGACCCCAACACCACATCCCTCCTGGACAACCTCCACAACATTGGACTGCGCCAGATCGTGACCGAGCCACGCACTCAGCAGGACACACCCTCGACCCCCTCTTCACTACAGGAAACTCCATCACCTTCAGCCACACCACCGAACTCCCATGGACTGACCATCGTTGCGTCCACTTCACCTTCAGAACACCCACCATCCACAGACACCAGCACCTGCTTCCACGAAGAAACTGGACCAAAATCACCGACGACCAGCTCACCTCCTCACTCAACAACTCCACCCCAACCATCGCGGAAAACGACGACCCCAACACCGCAGCCCGAACCCTACATAGATGGATCACGGACAGCACCAACACCATAGCCCCCTCAAGAAAAACAACAATACCCGCGCCAAGAAAGCCAGATGGTTTACCACCGAACTTCGAGAGTCCAGAAGCACATGCCGCCGCCTCGAAAAGGCCTGGAGGAACACCAAATCCACAGAAGCCCACGACAACTTCAGAGCCACCACCAACGCCCACCATCAACTCATCAGAGAAACGAGGAAAAAGCGATTGATTGAAGACAGAATCTCCCCCACGCGCACAACAGCAAGGAACTCTTCAGCATCATCAAGGAGTTCGCCCAACCCACTAGCGAGTCTACCGACATCCCTCCCTCACAAGACCTCTGCGACAAACTGAGCACCTTTTTCCACCACAAAATCAAGAGCATCTACGACAACTTCAACGAAGACAACCAACACACTGAACCCTCACCAACCACCCCCGACACCCGGAAACCAGCGATTGACGACTGGACAGCCCTCACCACGGAAGACACACTGAAGACAATGAAGTCAATCCACTCAGGGGCCCCCACGGACCCCTGCCCCACCACATCTTCAACAGAGCCGCTGACACCATCGCACCCATGCTCCGCCACACCATCAACCGCTCCCTGGTGACCGCCTCGTTCCCCGACGACTGGAAACACACCGAGGTCAACCCCTCCTAAAGAAACCTTCAGCGGACCCCACCGACCTCAAAACTACAGACCCATCTCCCTGCTCCCGTTCCCAGCGAAAGTCATCGAGAAAGCCATCAACAGCCAACTCGCCACATTCATTGAAGAACACAACATCCTCGACTCCTCCCAATCCGGCTTCAGAAAAACCACAGTACAGAAACCGCCCTCCTCGCCGCAACAGACGACATCCGCACCCTACTGGACAAAGGAGAAACAGTAGCCCTCATCCTCCTCGACTTATCAGCGGCGTTCGACACAGTCTCCCACCGCACCCTATCGCAGAGACTACGACGCAGGAATCCAGGACAAGGCCCTCGACTGGATCCGCTCCTTCCTCTCCGGCAGGACGCAGCGGGTCAGACTCCCCCTTTCCTCTCGGACCCCACACCTACCACCTGCGGAGTCCCCAGGGCTCCTCCCTCAGCCCGACGCTCTTCAACGTCTACATGGCTCCACTCGCCCCCATCGTCAGAACCTACGGACTCAACATCGTGTCATCGCAGACGACACCCAGCTCATCCTCTCCCTATCCAACGAGCCCAACACCACCAGACGCAACTTTCGAGAAGGCATGGAAGCCGTCGCCAAATGGATGAAAAACAGCTGCCTACAACTAAACACCAACAAAACAGAAGTACTCATCATGGGCCCAAACCCCGATGCCTGGAGCGACACCTGGTGGCCCCCCGCCCTCTGAAACCCGACCCCCACGGACCACGCACACAACCTGGGAATCATCCTGGACTCGAGCTCAAAATGTACCGCCAGATCAACTCTGTCTCGTCTTCCTGCTTCCACACCCTCCGCCTCCTTCGTAAGACCTTCAAATGGATCCCCTCGAACACCGAAAGACCGTCACTCACGCCCTGGTCACCAGCAGACTCGACTACGGCAACTCACTCTACGCCGGAATAAACAAAAACCTCACCCGCAAGCTACAGAACATCCAGAACACCACCGCAAGACTGGTCCTCAACCTGCCAAAACACTGCCACATCTCCCAGCACCTGCGTACACTCCACTGGCTCCCTGTCGAGGCGAGAATCACCTTCAAGATGCTCACCCACGCACACAAGGCCCTCCACGGCACCGGACCAGCATACCTGAACAGCCGACTCAAATTCCACGCACCCCAAAGGACCCTACGATCAGCCCAGCTCTCCATCCCGTGGTCCCCCGCACCAGAAAGACCAGATCGGGAGGCCGCTCCTTCTCCTTCGTCGTGGCCAAAGCATGGAACGCCTTCCCTTCCACCTCAGACAGACAACATCGCTCCCCATCTTCGCAAGAAACCTCAAAACCTGGCTTTTCGACAGACCCCTCCTTGATGGTTGGAACCTGCACCCCCTAGCGCCTTGAGACCCTTACGGGTGAGTAGTCGCGCTTTAACAAACCCCTGATTGATTGATTCACCCCCCAATAACTATCCCCCATTATGGTTAGAAATAGAAAGAGCTCTTCTAAACATCCTAAACCCACTAACATTGCTAACAGTTTCCCGACCGATTCGCACATACGTCCGAACGAGCAAGTACGATGCGCACAACTGCCCAAATCCCGACCCAGTCGTACTCACCCAATACAGGTCCAGTTCTCCGACCGATGCAGATCCGGAAACGCAGAATCGAGTCGCACGGAAGCCAAAATGCAGCCCCGTCCGGCCGGACAAGTACGATGCGCTTTCCGTACGCGCCGAACCCGTCGCTACGCACGGCACGTCAAAGCATCCGGGAGAGGCGTACATAAGCTCCGATGCGCGCCACAAGACGATCCACGGCTACGAGACGAACACGCCAGCGACGAGGACGGCGAAGCAAAGAGAAAGACGAACGAGACGAACCAACCATGAATCCCATCGCGCAGGTCCTACCAATACTCTACATCTATTACCGGAACAGGCACGGACGCGTACGGCGCAGAAGGTAAGTCAGACACCAACCACAAAAACAAACTACACGTACCCGACATATCACACACACACAGAGGGATGCAGAAATTACTTACACCAGCAACAGCAGCACCATAGGGGCGGGATGGCCATCACCAATGCCACATATACACATAGGGGCCTGGATGCCAACAACTAACACCACCCCTACCCAGGGGGTGCTAGATGCCTGTCACTACTACCACCTCTACCCATGGGGGGCTGGATGCCCCATGTCCACCTACTACCACCTCCTACCCACTGGGGGGCTGGATGCCTACCACCACTACCACCTCTACCCATGGGGGGCTGGATGCCTACCACTACTACCACCTCTACCCATGGGTGCTGGATGCCTACCACCACTACCACCTCTACCCATGGGGGCTGGATGCCTGTCACTACTACCACCCCTACCCATGGGGGGCTGGATGCCTACCACTACTACCACCTCTACCCATGGGGGGCTGGATGCCTGTCACTACTGCCACCCCTACCCATGGGGGGCTGGATGCCTACCACTACTACCACCTCTACCCATGGGGGGCTGGATGCCTGTCACTACTACCACCTCTACCCATGGGGGGCTGGATGCCTATCACTACTACCACCCCTACCCATGGGGGCTGGATGCCTACCACTACTACCACCTCTACCCATGGGGGGCTGGATGCCTGTCACTACTACCACCCCTACCCATGGGGGCTGGATGCCTACCACTACTACCACCTCTACCCATGGGGGGCTGGATGCCTGTCACTACTACCACCTCTACCCATGGGGTGCTGGATGCCTACCACTACTACCACCTCTACCCATGGGGGGCTGGATGCCTGTCACTACCACCACCTCTACCCAGTGGGTGCCAGATGCCTACCACTACTACCACCTCTACCCATGGGGGCTGGATGCCTGTCACTACTACCACCCTACCCATGGGGGCAGGATGCCTACCACCAACAACACCCCCACTCACAGGATGGCTAATGCATGACACAACAAGCACACACCAACATAAGGAATGCAACAAAAAGACATCCCCCCCAACACCATGACAAGCGTGTGTAGACTGTGTCAAATGCCTACAACACTGAACATGACTTTGAACATACAATGTGACCCCCTATCACATGTGTCACACATAAATGTGTGTGGCCCCCACAATGCAAGCAGACCATGACCACTGTGGCAATGGGGTCCAACCCCCATCATCACAGTGACCAAAAGGTAAGTGTGGGGTCCATAGCTGAAGCACATTTTGCACATTGTGGCAATGGGGTCTAAACCCCCATCATCACAGTGACCAAAAGGTAAGTGTGGGGTCCATAGCTGAAGCACATTTTGAACATTGTGGCAATGGGGTCCAACCCCCATCATCACAGTGACCAAAAGGTAAGTGTGGGGTCCATAGCTGAAGCACATTTTGAACATTGTGGCAATGGGGTCCAACCCCCATCATCACAGTGACCAAAAGGTAAGTGTGGGGTCCATAGCTGAAGCACATTTTGCACATTGTGGCAATGGGGTCTAAACCCCCATCATCACAGTGAACAAAAGGTAAGTGTGGGGTCCATAGCTGAAGCACATTTTGCACATTGTGGCAATGGGGTCCAACCCCCATCATCACAGTGACCAAAAGGTAAGTGTGGGGTCCATAGCTGAAGCACATTTTGCACATTGTGGCAATGGGGTCTAAACCCCCATCATCACAGTGACCAAAAGGTAAGTGTGGGGTCCATAGCTGAAGCACATTTTGAACATTGTGGCAATGGGGTCCAAACCCCCATCATCACAGTGACCAAAAGGTAAGTGTGGGGTCCATAGCTGAAGCACATTTTGCACATTGTGGCAATGGGGTCTAAACCCCCATCATCACAGTGACCAAAAGGTAAGTGTTGACATTGAAAAAGCTGCAACTGCCAAACTGCATGGATGATTCCTGGTCACAGAACAACAAACACATCAGTGTCAAAGTAGTGCTTGTGTCCCATAGCAACATAGATTGGGGGAGGCAAACAGTGCAGTGCAAATAAGACATACCTTTGGCCATGTGCAGACAAACATCACCCATGGGGGCTGACACTGTCAACATCCATCAATGACACAATGACAGAAGTGACCATCATAATGCAGACCCACATATTTGCACCAATGGGCACACTAATGTAGATACCCTGTGGAGACTGTAGATGTGGAGGTGAACAAATAACATACCATGGCAGCAATGGGACACACAAACAATGATCATTGTGCTGACTGATGACCTAGGAGTCCCAGGGACAGCAGGTGAAACCCACCAAACAACATACAGCCAATAGCACACTAAAGATATGCCAATGCAGTGGTGCAGATGCACAAACAGGCAGACCCACACTGCACATCAAACACAACAGGTGAGGGGGTGCCAGTGTCCCCAGGCAACCACACAACACATGATGAGGCCTCAATACCAATTACACAGATGCACATACAGTGCCACACAAAAGTAACTCATGGATCCAAATCCCCTATGTGGGCAATCAGGCATTGTTAGATGAGAGGGAGCACAAATTACACATGTCACACAAGCTTGTAGGAACAGCAACTAACACAGCAAGAGACAGACCCACCACAGCACTACCCCCAGGGACCCCATATTGTGCTGACACTAGCCTGCATGATAATCACACTGTGATGACAATGTTAGATGTCGTTCACACTGTGAACCCCAGCCATGTGTCCTGAGCAACTAACTACCATCACACCTACACAAGCTCCAATCAATCAGCACGGCCTGCCAGCCAAGGCCAATATGGAGGTAGGGGTCTTGCCGTGCAACAACTCACTTTTGCACACACTCAACACCACACACCCTGATCTCCACCAATGTGCAGCAGTGAAGCTCACATGGACTGGTGACATTGCACATGCACCCATGACAATACCAGGGGTGGTGGTGGGAACCAAGGTGCAGAAACCCATCACACATGGCCAGTCAACAAGACTTGTCAATGTCTGACACACAGCACAGTATGCTGTACATGGGCATGATGTGAAATCCACCACAATCAATGGGATCCTGGCCATAGTCACACACCAATGAAGAAGCCAAGGTGACACACGAAGAACACACGTACACAACTACCAACATTGCAGCTCTGACCCTGAGGAGTGGCAGCTGTCACACACACAACGTGTCACAATCACTGTAAGCTAACACAAACTGTAAATCACATTACTCGTGTAAACAACAAGTGCCAAGGGGAATCCTGAATGTGTCCCATCTGCGTTTGCCCGCATCCCCAGCACTGACAACAAAGACAACCTGGGATGACAACCTCATGAACATTAGTTTGCCATGCACCCACATCACAGAGAAACCAGGTCCAAGATGCTGGATGAACACAGAACAACTCAGCAAGCATCACAAACAGGAACATCCCTAGGGACACAGCCTGTGTAGGAAAAGGGAAGGGAACACGCACAGACATGCTTACACAACACAGGCCCACGCAATGTCACCAGATTACACACTGCCATGAGGGCACACCACTCCTGTGGAAGGTCCGCTGTGCCAAACCTTGTCTGTGCACGACCCAAACATGTCAGCAGAACACTCCGTCAGTGAGTCAACAACCACAACACACAGAAGGCTCTGCTCACATCAGCCTGGGTACGGGGGTGTCACGTCAGTCATCTGCACACACACCAAACACCTGTCAAGCAAGTTGCACTGTATACACAGATGAGTCCTTCGACATTGATGTGCAAAACTGCATGTCCAGTGGAGCTGGGCACACAGTCAGGGAAATTGGAACATTGAACAGTGGTAAGCCCACCAGATGTGCATCAGTGTAAGACAAAGATGTTCATTTACTAATGCAAAAGGACATCCCTGTGTCAAATGCTGAACATTACACCCTCAGACTGTAGCAAAGGATGCCATAGATCCAGAATACAACAGGACACATATCCCATGGACCACATGGAGTCCATCACTGCAACACTTCATCGTCCTGATGTGAACACTATTACAACTGCAAATGCAGGATGCTACTCATCCACATCATGTACATCAAAAGAAAACCCAAAAGTAAACAAAAAGAGGCTTTATTCAGCAAATGTCAGGGTAAAAACGGAAGTCCAAAAGAAACTAAGGCCAATGGCCAGTCCAAAATCACAGTACCAACGGGGTGAGAAGTGACAACTGGTCACACATTGCTTGCCTGCACTGGTACGGTTGGGGGACATCACCCTTGGAGGGGCATACAAGGGGCAGGCCAGGCACCGCAGGGACAGGATCAGGGGATGGCAGAGTGAGGCAGTGAAGGGGTGGTGGGTGCAGGAGTGTCACCGGCAACTGCAGTGGAGGTGTCTGACTCAGGGGGGCCGGCACCACCGTGGTACACAAGTCAGTTGGTGTGGGTGCCGCAACCACTGCAGTGGGCTGGACTGATGTAGTGGACTGGGTACCCACTGCAGTGCCCGAGTCAGACGTGGTGGTTGTGGACTCCACTGCAGTGCATGACTCCAAGGGAGTGGAAGGGTGGGCAGATGAGGTGGGCAGGACAGAGGGGGGACCCGGTCCCCACAACAGTGCCACTAACAGGCAGAGCGTCTGGGTTGGGGGTGGAAGAGCAAGTGGCAGGGGGAGGGCCTAAGCAGTCTGGGGATGCGGTATCGGTGTGTGGGGGAACCTGGGGCAGGGTGTGGCGGGGGAACCTGTGCAGTGGTGGCCTGGGGGATGGAGGAGAGAGACTGGGCGCTGGAGCTGCGTGGTGGTGGTGGTGGGGTCTTGCTCTTCCTGCTCCGGGGGACTTCCGAATGGGCTCCTGTGTCTGCCTGCGCCTGGGGGAGGGTGTCCGGGGGCGAGGGCACTCCTCTCTGTGTGGGTGGACTTCCTCTTCCCCTGGTGTGCTGGGTCAGCAGGAATGGTGGGGAAGAGGCCGAGGTCACACAGGAAGACCTGCTGTGTATGTGGGGTAGCAGGCGAGGCAAGGGAAGGGGTCTTGGAGGGAGAGGATTTGGAGGACTGCGGAGTGAATGTGGATGCCTGTGTGTGTGTGTGTTCCCCATCCCCTGTGTCTGTGGTATCAGTTCCCTGAGGATGCTTGTGTGCACGTCTTGCCTTACTCTTGGGTGTGTCTGTGCTGCTCGTGTCTGTGTGTGTGGATGACTGTGCAGGTGTGCATGTGCTTTGGACAGGTAGGGGGCAGGAAGTGTGGATGGGGCAGAGGTGGGAGGGGTGAGGGACTGTTGGAGGAGGGACACTGCTGCCGTCAGGGAGGAGTCCATGGACCTATTGCTCCTCTGTAGGGCAGACATACCCGTCGAGATGCCCTCCATGAACGACACCAGCTGTGTCAACAGAGTGGTGTGTGCATGGAGGACACTCAGCATTGCTGTCTGCCCTACATGGAGCTGCCGAAGGAGGTACACAGACTCCTCACTCAGGGCAGCAGGGGACACAGGGGCAGGGGCTGCGGTGCCTGGCACGAAGGAGACACGCTCCCGAGCACGGGAGCCTCCACGGACCTCAGGAATGGGAGCCGATGGGAGGGCGGTGGTGGTGGTGGTGGCGGGGCCAGACAGACTAGCTGGCCTTTGGTGGCTGCCGAGACCCGCCTCCACAAGGGAGTCATCCTCCGAGCTGCTGTGGTCCCCAGCTGAGGTGGATGGTGCTGAGGACTCCTCGGTGTGGCTCCCTCGCCCTCCGTGCCACTGGGTCCCTCTGACCACTCGTCCAATGCTGACCCAGTCTGGCTCCGCTGCTCCTCCTGGTCCGTGGAGCTGTCCCCTCCTGTGGCCGTGGATGTATCTGCAAACAATTAGGGAAACAGACAAACATCAGTCACCTGCACTGACCGCACACACCACAGTAAGTACAGCACATTACAGAGCAAGCCCTGGCATCCTTAGTTGAACATTGCCTAAAGTCCTCACACAGATTCGGGAAGCCAATTGTCAGTCTGATGGTCAACCATGGGACTCACACCCCTCCTGCCCTTGCACCCATCTGTCTGGTGCCTGTCTGATGGTAAGACCCCAGTGTGGACACATGCACCACCTACACAGTTGTTGGACATTGCAGGGAACACGGTGAAGCATGTGAACATACACACATCACATCTCTTGCCACTGAGTCAGTGCAGGTGTCCGGATGAAGGGATGGCCAGATTCTAATTAGGAATGCATGTGATGCATACCAGCACCAGACACCATGATGCACCCATGTCCGGATAGTCAATGCCACAATGGGGTGCATGTTGCACATGTCACTCCCCTGCAGGATCAGTCCCAGGAAGTTGAATGCCATGACACAGGAATGCGTGCAAAGTCATACATAACTGTCTCAAGTCACATGGCCATGGCAGCCAGACAACAACAGTCTGCACTGTGTCACAATCCGAGGGCATGGGGAATGCAAGTTATGTGACTGACAAGTGCACATGTCCATCCCCCAAAAACCACATCATCTGTACTACTATTTGTCCACGTCATACCAACTGGACATATGGGGGACATGAAACACAACTCTCTGAACATGTGCACCTCACAGTGTGCTGTGAATGAAAATACAGCTGCTTGAAAGCCACAGTCGCAAACACCTGTGTGCACAGTCAAGTGATCAGACACCTATAAGTCACAGAAGTATCGTCTATCATGGTCACATCTCAGATGGCATGCTGAGCCCCAAACGATGAACATACCAGTAGTCCTGACAACGAAGACACAGCACAATGAGACAGAGGCAGACACCTGAGGGTACATTTCACTGACCACAACATGCCAGATGATACACGGGAGTGGGAGTACAGAGTGTATTGTATGCACTGGAGTAGGCATGACTGTCCAGCTCCACCTGTATGAGGGATGAGTCCTGGACAGTAGGCAGGTGGCTAAGCATGTGTGACACACTGGATACACATACTCCTGAGGCCCAAATATTGTTCCCACCAGCAGCATGGGTGTGTGCCACATTCCCCAGGGACATGTGGTGAGTCAGAGCAGCAAGCGGACCACATATCAAAGTTACACGCAGATCACATGTCAGAACTTAGGCATTGTGTAAGCAATTGACCCACCCATGAATTGCACAACATAGTCACGGGAACAAATGCTGTCCCCCACCTTGAGCAAAGCAAAATGCAATGACACAGTCCCCAAATTAGACAATTTCCTGACTATAAGGGCCACACATATGCGTATCAGAGGAGAAGTGGGCATGTAACAAATGAGGGACATGGGTCCTGGACCACATGACTGATGTACTGTGGAAGTTTAACCAGGCCAGAGGAGGGCACATAGCATGGCAGAAAAAGTGCACAGTGCAGTCATGGACTCACCCCCTCCTTGCTGCTGTCTGTCCTTCAGCTGCCCATCCAGGTCAGGGAAGACCACCGCCAGGATCCGGAGCATGTGGGGGGTCAGGGTCCGGTGTCCGCCCCTCCTGCGAGGAGGCGACAGCTTCAGCTGGACCCTTGCGATCCTCCGGGTCCAGCCACGAAGGTCCTGCCACCTCTTTTGGCAGTTGCGGATCCTGCGCCTGTAGACCCCCACGGATCTTACTTTCCGGGCGATGGTCAGCCAGATTTCCTGCTTCTGGTGGGCATCAACCTGTGAGGATGACAAAGTGAAAAGGCCATTACTACACATGCAACATATACGTGCATCACACAGTTGGATATACATGTCTCAATCACAGGGGCATATGATGTACACAGGCAGTGCAACAATGGCTATGAACAGTTTGCCAGCAGTCACTACATGGTATCATTGCATGGGAAGTAAACCTAGTTGGAATGCACTGTTACTGCACTGTACCAGTTCTGTGCATGTGACTACACACTTTGGGGTGTGACAACTACTCAGTGGGCATGCTAGCCAGTGGTGTGCACACTGAAAGCCCTGCTAGTCAGACAACATGCACAATTAGTGAGGCAGTGGACAGCACACTCACCTGCTCCCCTGGTGTCCCATACAGCTTGCTGTACTGTGGAAGGAGGCTGTCCAGCAGGGCCTGGTTCTCCTCAAGGCTGAAGGCTGGGGCTCTCTCCACAGTACGTGCCATTGCAGGAGCCAGAGGATGCATAAACAGCAGCAGTGTTGGTGGCAGATGTCGTCCTGGAGCATGTAGTGCAGGCAAGTGAGCTCTCAGGGGAACAGCCAGCATTATATGTGTGCTGCAGAGGCAGATACTGTCCCATGTGTGCAAAGTGATAGGTCCAAGTCGTTTGCATCTTCTGAATTTGACCTATCCATGGAATTGCAGCACTAATACACGCCCACAGCATCCTTCAAATCTTCAACTTCATGACACCCATGATTTTGCAACATTGTTGTGGCTGGCCAACTGAATTCACTGCATCAGACTCGTTGGAGCTTCGAAAACGCGTCCGTTGCCATGCCAGGCCCCAGCCAATGTGTGCGCACCGTTCGGTCCATTGCTGTACAACGCGTACCAGGCATACAACGCGTACCCGCTCACATTCAATGCAATGGGCCGGCCGGGCACACCGATCGGTCCATTGCTGTACAACGCGTACCAGGCATACAACGCGTACCCGCTCACATTCAATGCAATGGGCCGGCCGGGCACACCGATCGGTCCATTGCTCTACAACGCGTACCCGCTCACATTCAATGCAATGGGCCGGCCGGGCACACCGATCGGTCCATTGCTGTACACGCGTACCAGGCATACAACGCGTACCCGCTCACATTCAATGCAATGGGCCGGCCGGGCACACCGATCGGTCCATTGCTGTACAACGCGTACCAGGCATACAACGCGTACCCGCTCACATTCAATGCAATGGGCCGGCCGGGCACACCGATCGGTCCATTGCTCTACAACCGCACTGCCACATTCACGCAATGGGCCGTCGGCACAACGCCTGTCTATGCGTACCGCTCACATTCAATGCAATGGGCCGGCCGGGCACACCGATCGGTCCATTGCTGTGCAACGCGTACCAGGCATACAACGCGTACCCGCTCACATTCAATGCAATGGGCCGGCCGGGCACACCGATCGGTCCATTGCTGTACAACGCGTACCAGGCATACAACGCGTACCCGCTCACATTCAATGCAATGGGCCGGCCGGGCACACCGATCGGTCCATTGCTCTACAACACGTCCCTGGACAGGTCACACGCATATGTCACCATGCTGGTCACTGGTGAACCTATGCCAGCCACATTTACTTTCCAGGGACTCAGGGGCACACCTACAACACCACACCCAGTCCACACTGTCTATGAGGCATGTGTGGCAGCATAACCTTATCTGTGTATGGGGGTGAACATGTGGATTTTGGGGTGGCACTTGGGGGCAGACACACCCAGGCTGTGCACGTGTTAATGGGGACAGGGTCCTTTGTGTGTTGTGCACCTGACCACTGTGGTGTGCAACTTTTCATTTCTGAGCATGTGTCATGGTCACATTTCCAGGTTGTGTATGTGTATGACATGTCACATACCCCCAGGCTCACATGTGGGAAGGCATGTACGTCACAGGGTGGCCCATTCCAACAATAGTGATGTCCCTCCACAGTCTGTGTGCATGTTGTGTATCACATGTCTCTGACTCCATGTGCACAATGGGAGACAGTCTCCACATCCACGTGGTTTGTGCATGAACTTTGATGGTGTGTGTGTGTGTGTCACAGACGTCCATGTCTGTCCTGCAGAGGCTACAGGGGCCACTACCTGTGGGTGTCATGTTTGTTTTTCTGACGTGTACATGATACGCCATGTCATGCCAGTGTCCATGTGGCAAGACAGGCTCCCTGGGAATCTACCTGTCAATGAGCTGTGATGCCTGTGGAGCATCTGTCCAGACATGTCACTGTGGTATGTGTGTGGAACGTGAGAGCAGTTAATGGGTACTGTGACACAGCCTAATGGTGTCCCATAGCACACCCTGGAACCTGTTGTCAACACTTGTTGAACAGAGATGTTAGATGATGTCCATGTAGGTGCCATATATGTCCAAACGGAACGACACACACATCAAGTACTTGTGTATGTTGATGATGTATCATGTGAAATTGAGTATGGTGAACGGCACATAGGTGGGGGTGACTGACAATCTTGCTTTCTTCACCTATGCACTGCAGGGCTCCTGCTGTCCATCGACCATTCCCAGACCTGGCAACGATGGTGGAACGTGACAGCATCCGACGGTACCGCTTCACCAGGCAGCTTATTGAGGATTTGGCAGTGCGGTTGGCCCCACATTTGCAGCCTGGCCGGCCGTATCCTACAGCGCTGACCCCCAAGGTGAAGGTGATGGCAGCCCTACACTTCTTTGCCACCGGTACCTTTCAACACACTGTGGCAACTACTGGTGGGATGTCACAGACTATGTTCAGCCGTGTGCTACGCGATGTTTTGGGGGCAATGTTGAGATACCTCAACCAGTACATCTATTTCCCAACACGTCAACGACTCACTGACGTCAAGAGTGACTTCTATGCCCTGGGGAGGATGCCACATGTAATTGGCTCCATTGATGGGACACATGTGTCTTTGATACCACCACAGGCACATGAGCAGGCATACCGCAACCGTAAACATTATCACTCGATCAATGCTCTGGTGGTATGTCTTGCAGATATGACCATCTCACATGTGTGTGCCCGTTTCCCCGGTTCGGCACACGATGCCTACGTGATGAGGAGTAGTCGCATCCCGAGGATGATGTCACAGATGCCGAACCAGCGTGCCTGGCTTGTTGGTGTGTACTGACTTTGTACCATTGTGTGTGTTCTGCTATGTTGTTTTCCGCACACATTTTCAAATCGGCTAATGTGCAATTGTCTGTCTGTAGGTGATTCGGGATACCCCAACATGCCGTGGTTGCTGACACCCCTCAGGAACCCTGTGACACCAGCCCAGATGCGCTACAATGAGGCACATGGTCGGACGAGGAGGGTGATTGAGCGGACCTTTGGTCTCCTGAAGAGCCGCTTCCGCTGCCTGGACAAGACAGGAGGGGCCCTCCCATATGCCCCAGCAAAGGTGTGCAAGATTGTCATCGTCTGCTGCATGCTACACAACCTGGCAGTGCGGAAGGAGTTGCCTCTCATCCTGGATGACGATGACCAACGTCCGCCACCTGTGGAAGATCCTGGCCTGGGTCACGATGCCAGTGAAGATGATGATGATGATGATGGTGATGTCCGCACACAGCTCATCACCAACTTCTTCAGCTGAATGTGAGTCTCCAGAGGGTTGTGATGTCAATGATTTGAGTTTGCATGATATGTGTGTGTGGTGCTCTGGTGCTGTTTGAGTGTGCCCATGTGCTACTTGACTGGATGCGTGCAGCGATGTGTCCTTGCAGGTGGTCTGTACTGCCCAACAGTGTTGACATGCTAACTTGGTTTTGTGTAGTTATCTCGTGACATGTATTAGACATGAGTATTGCCGTTCTGTGCTGTTCTTCATTGTTTTTGACTGTGTGTCATGTCTGTCCTTCACAGGGTGCTGCCGGAGTTGTCTGATCAACTTGGATCCCCCGAATCCATGATTCAACTTCCAAGGTGGAAGCAGTCGTTTCCCTACAGGTGATGTGCCACACACCCCTGGACTTTCTATCTTCTGTTTTTTTGACTTTGTGGCCACAGCCCGGTTGGATTAGCTTGCATTTGTAGTGGAAACAACATGTTGCAAATGTGTAATAAACCTGTGCTTCACTTTGGGATGTGCGTTGTCTGTAGTCACACATCTGACTGACATTTGCTTACTGCACCTGTAGTCTAGTTCACAGTGACTGTGAATAGGTGGCGTGTCTGTGCATTCCACTGTATTTAGTTGCAACATCAGTATAGGTGATGAGTCTGATGGCCCTGGTGTGTATGTGTTGTGTGGCCCTAGTGGTGTGTCTCCCTCATATGTGTCACGTCGCCATGACTGACATGACGGGGTTGGACTTGCTGTAGCAGTTAGCATGCACAGTGTCATT
The DNA here is from genome assembly GCA_963921515.1 of Calotriton arnoldi. Classification (NCBI taxonomy): domain Eukaryota; kingdom Metazoa; phylum Chordata; class Amphibia; order Caudata; family Salamandridae; genus Calotriton; species Calotriton arnoldi. The sequence continues at coordinate 217,800 of CAWUFW010009693.1, read as the reverse complement.
TAGCAGATCACCATCTACATGACAAAACCACGTTGGAATCACAACAGAGGCAGATATGGTGTATTGGTGAGTTTATTTACATACAGGTGTGAGGATGGTGCACAGGATGGTGGGTGCTGTACATAGTAATTGGAATCCAAAGTTCCCATGTGTATTGGAAGTCTTGGTAGCTGACATGTCCAGAGTAAAGTCCACAGTCATCTGATGAATTTGGCCAACTAGAGCTCCCCATGTCATGTGGGAGAGTTGGGTTGGCTTCGACAGGGCGTGCAGTTTGCACACAGAGGAAAAGTTCCAGAACAGGTGTTGGCTTCCTGGGGGATGTAGATGGCCATCGGACTTTCAGTTTGGCCTCTTCGGACGGCCCCTCTTCTTGGGGGGGGACCCTCAGGTGCAGGCTGCGGCGGTGCAGGGGACTCTCTGCCAGAGTCCTCCTCCCTCCCTGTGGCATTTGCAGTTGTTTCAGCAGCAGTTGTTGTGGGCACACAGGGAGGTGAGGCCATGTTGGTGCTGATCTGGCGGAGGCATGTGAGTATGTCCCTATGCACCGCTGTCAGTTGTTCCAATGTGTCCCACTTGGACTCCATGCCAGACATGTGTGTCTCGACACGTGACATGTGTGTCTCGACATGTGACATGTGTGTGTCGACACGGGACATGTGGGAGTCCAAGCGGGCATGATGGGCAGCCTGCTGCTGTTGTATGTCCTTGAGGATCCCCACTACCTGGCTGACCTCTCCGGTGCTAGTCTGGTACGCATCCGCGATGCGTGCCAGTTGTGGGTCATCATGCAGTCCAGACCCCTCTGCAAAGAGCGACCTATGTCTACCACCCCTCCCACCACCCCTGGCGACACGTGCAGGACCTGCGGTGGCACGCACAGGTGACCGTGGGCCCACTTGGGTGTTGTTCCTGGGCTCGTTGTCACCAGCTCCAGTTTGGGCCTGGGTCCCTGCGCTGTTGTCATCTGTGGTCCTTGGTCTGTCCGTGTTGGCAGGGGTGGCCTGTGTGTTGGCAGTTGTTGGAGGGGTGGGTGCAGGGGGTGCAGATGTTGGTCCTGCTGGTGCTGCATGATGACTCACACCGGAGGTTCCAGCTGGTTCTTCGCCATCCGAGGAGTGCAGTGGCTGATCCACACCAGTGAGCTCAGTGTTCCCCGGAGCCTGGGACAGGGACTCCTCCTCGTCTGCTGCTGTGTCCCCATCATCACCTGTTTTGGGGAGAGACACAGATTGTATGTTATGTTTCTACTGGCATCAATTGTTCAAACACCTGACAGTTGTGACTGTACCTCTGGATGTGGGCCAGGACATTGCATTCTCCTAAATTGTGACAGTCAGAGAGTGATATTGGTGTAGCACATTGTCCTGCCAACCTGTGGCATGTCAATGTGTATGTTGAGGTGTGTGCATGACCAGCATTGGTGGTATTTGGTTGCCATCCAGGCCTCCTTCTCCCCAGCCCAGTTATCCCACCATGAAGCGTGCTTCCATTGCAGGGAGTGCAAGTTGTCTTTCAGGATGTCAGTCAGTGGTGTCCTGCTGTTGGTTGTTGCACAGTTCCCAGCAGGGCCTTGTGCTCCCCACAGCAGTACCCAGTGTCAGCCATCTTGTGAGTCCTTTTCCACTCCCTGTGATGTGAGCATGGTTGAGAGTGGTGTTGATGGGCCAATTGTGAGGGTGAGCAATATCTGTGCCTACAACTCCCATCATGCTATTGCCTCCACCCCCCTTCCCAGCATGCCCATCCTTCCTTCCTTTTGACTCTGCTTCCCTGTGGGGTGGGGTGCCTGTGCTGACAGGATGGCTGGGAGTGTTGTCCTGGCAGTTGTTTGGCTACAAGTCCCAAGAGTGTCCCTGTGCTTCACACAGCATGACCCAGGGTGGTGGTTCTTTGTGGGATCTTCAGTTAGGATGTGAGGCATTGCATTCTCCCAGGTGGGTTATGTGGAGTTAGTGTTGAGGGGGTGTGTGAGGGGAGGTCCTTGTAACTATGGTCATAGCTGTGAGTCCTCCTTCCCACCCAGCCAGATATCCCACCATGGAACGTGCTTCCATTGCAGGGAGTGCAAGTTGTCTTTCAGGATGTCAGTCAGTGGTGTCCTGCTGTTGGTTGTTGCACAGTTCCCAGCAGGGCCTTGTGCTCCCACAGCAGTACCCAGTGTCAGCCATCTTGTGAGTCCTTTTCCACTCCCTGTGATGTGAGCATGGTTGAGAGTGGTGTTGATGGGCCAATTGTGAGGGTGAGCAATATCTGTGCCTACAACTCCCATCATGCTATTGCCTCCACCCCCTTCCCCAGCATGCCCATCCTTCCTTCCTTTTGACTCTGCTTCCCTGTGGGGTGGGGTGCCTGTGCTGACAGGATGGCTGGGAGTGTTGTCCTGGCAGTTGTTTGGCTACAAGTCCCAAGAGTGTCCCTGTGCTTCACACAGCATGACCCAGGGTGGTGGTTCTTTGTGGGATCTTCAGTTAGGATGTGAGGCATTGCATTCTCCCAGGTGGGTTATGTGGAGTTAGTGTTGAGGGGTGTGTGAGGGGAGGTCCTTGTAACTATGGTCATAGCTGTCAGTCCTCCTTCCCACCCAGCCAGATATCCCACCATGGAACGTGCTTCCATTGCAGGGAGTGCAAGTTGTCTTTCAGGATGTCAGTCAGTGGTGTCCTGCTGTTGGTTGTTGCACAGTTCCCAGCAGTGCCTTGTGCTCCCCCCAGCAGTACCCAGTGTCAGCCATCTTGTCAGTTGTTTTCCACTCCCTGTGATGTGAGCATGGTTCAGAGTGGTGTTGATGGGCCAATTGTGGGTGTGACCAATATCTGTGCCTACAACTCCCATCCTGCTATTGCCTCCACCCCCCTTCCCAGCATGCCCATCCTTCCTTCCTTTTGAGTGGACTTCAGTGTGTGTGAGTGTGACAGCAATGGCAAGATGGCTGACAGTGTGTTCCTGTTGTTTGTTGGTGCCCAGTTCCCAGCAGGGCCTTGTGCTCCCCACAGCAGTAGCCAGTGTCAGCCATCTTGTCAGTTGTTTTCCACTCCCTGTGATGTGAGCATGGTTCAGAGTGGTGTTGATGGGCCAATTGTGGGTGTGACCAATATCTGTGACTACCACTCCCATCATGCTATTGGCTACACTGACTTGACCAGCATACACAGAATTCCTTCCTTTCAGTGAGCTTCCCTGTGAGGTGGTGTTCTAGTGGTGGGTAAATATCTGGGAGTATTTGTTGGTTCTATTTGTGCCACTGCCTTGCTGTATTTGTTGTTAGGTTTGTAGATGTCATGACACAGTTACATATCACTATGGGATGGCAGGTATTGTGTTTGTCTGACTAGCATTCACATCTTGGGATGGATATCTTTTGGTTGGTGTGTATTTGCTAAGTGTGCATGGTTTGCCTATCCCCTTGACTGTGATGTGTGTGTGTAGTCACACCATATTGTGTATATTAGTTGTGTACTCACCAGGCTCTGGGATGTCTGTTAGTCCGTATACGCTCACTGGTGGTAGGATGGCCCGCACCTTCTCCTCCCAGGGCCTGAGGTATACTGGTTTTGCAGGAGGGCCACTGCCGGTGTGCTGGCTGAGGAGGTAGTCCTTTTTGAGTAGGTCCCTGACCCTCCTGCGCACATCATACCACCTGTTCTGGATGTCTTCCTTTGTGCGCAAACATGGTGATTGTGCGTTGACCCTGTCGACAATCCTCGCCCACATCTTGGTTTTCTGCGACATGGGGGTCTGTTGTACCAATGTACCAAACAACTGTGGCTCTACCCTCAGGATCTCGTCTACCAGGATTTCCAATTCACAATCTAGGAACTTATGGTTCTTCTTTGGGGGCATGGTGATGGGTGGTGGTGGTGATTGATGATGTGTGTGTGTGTGCAAGTGGGGGTGTGTGAGTGTAGGTTTAGCTGGGTGTGTGTGAGGGTGCTATTTGTAGGTGTGGTAATGGTGTGTGGCTTGTGTGATGTATGAGCTGTGAGTGTGTCTGTGGTTGCTGTGTGATGGTGTTCTGTCTGGCAGGTCAGTGGAATTTGCAAGGGATCATGGTCGGGATTTGTGGCCTTTATGTAGGTGGAGTTGGAGGTGTGTCCTTGTTCCATTTTTTTTTCCTCCCTGTATTTATTGGCTTAGTGGTTGCTTGTTTGGCCCTTTTTTTAAAAAAAAATTTCCTTGGTGTTTTTGGTGCATGTAGGAGTCGTTCTTGTGTCCGAGTAGGACGCTGCAGTTGTCTGGTGCGATCTTGTCCGACTCGTTCCCGCTGTGTGTCAGCTAGGTTTCATATGCGGCGTACGAGTCGGTCGCGTAGTATTGGGTTGCTTCGGCTGGGTTTTGTATGCGTGTCGGTCGTACGGCTTGTGCTCCGGGCGAGTCGGTCGTGTTTTGCACGCACAGCATCGTACTACGCGGGTCGGAGTTCGCGGGTACGTTTCGTTCGGGTTCAATCCGAGTGCGTGTCGGTCGGTTCGTTTCGCGTGATTTCCCGGCCGGATGCCTTGTTTCCGTCCGGCTCGGTCGGTCGTTTTGTATTCCGTCCGAGTCTGTCGGATTTCACATGCATTTCATCGTACTACCAGGGTCGTGCGGCGCCGGTCCGAGTCGGTCGGACCAAGGCAAGCCATGCATAGGCACAGGAATGATAGGAAGTGTCTGAAGTCATACAGTGACCAGCCACACATCTGTGTCAACTTACTTGACATGTGTATGTCATCAGCACAACACACATGGCTCATTGTCACACTCCCTGACTGTCAAACACAAGTAGGACCTTCACACATGCCCCTCACCCAAGCACCTCACACCTGCAACACTCCACACCTGTGAGAAACACACATAATGGTGCAAACAAGGTCCCGTGAGTTCACTGACAACCAATCACACACCCTGTGCTGCATCCACAAACATCACACTCACACTCAGGGATGCCTGAACCAATGCTGACACAAAAACAACTGTCAAACACAAAGCTCACAAACAACATCCACAGCAGTCCAACAAGCCCAGACATGTGCAGCCAAACAGTGGAAAGGCAATGTGACCCTAGACAGAACAGGAGTACACAACATTGCCACTCAGGCCAATGCACAGACACCATACCTCCAACACAAACAAGAATTGCATCATCACAAAACACACATGAACACCAACTGGGATCAATGGGACAATCAGCTAACACAGACAGAGACGACTCAACACCACTCATCACAGTGAACATGGTGTCACAGTGTACCACAAGCATGCACATGCACAATCCTGACAAAGTGACAGGCCCAAAATAGGAGGACAAAACCACTAGTGTGCACTCCAAACAAGCTCAGGAACAAGAATCCACCTTGCTTCATGTGACAGACACACAAGTAAATGCACACTACACCTGCAACACACATCTGAATGTATCACACAGCAAACAACTACTTACGCACAATGTCATGCAAACAGAACCTCACACACACATAGCATCTGCCAGTAGAAAGAGCCAACACAGGCCAAACACTGCATACATCCACAAACAAACACACAACAGATGCACAGACCAATCCATCACATTGCAAACCCAGCTGGACATCATGGGGATGCACACCAGGCAAGTACAAAGCAACATACACTGACAGCACTGCATGCACACCAAGCAGTGTGTGCACAACAACCAAACCAGTAGCACACATATCTGAGTGCCACACCATGAACTCCCACAACAAAAATCATCACAGCACAAACATAACATCACACTCAGGAAGGGTAGCAGAACCTCAGCAAACACACATACAGCTTACCCATCACCCACAGATGCACAACTCAGGGAAACCCAGATGCAAACAACATGACTAGAGTGACTGTGCTGCTCAAACATATGCACTGCACATGAGCAACCATGACAGCAAACCAGTAGAAGAAAAGTGGCACATAACTAATTTGGAAACTGTCCTGCAGTGTCACATTGGTCCTGTACACAGTTCAGGCCTCACACAGCATAGTGTCACACTATGAAGTGGTGGGAGGCTCACACACTGGCAAGCCATGGGGTGGAAGACATGAGATTGAAGTTGTGTGTACGTCAGTAGTGGACAGGTGAGGAGTGCACAGAACACAAACACATAGAGGAGTTACCCACAATGTGTAGGCATCAGAAGCAACATATAGGGGATGGTGCATGACTCCACATACCACATACCATCATGGAGCCAAAATGGGTCAAGTGACAGCAATGCATGAGAAAACTCACAAATAATGTTCAGTGTGGCTGGAGCAGGTCTGCACAGTGAGCACAAACAGTAACAAGACACATGGCTGATCAACAAACACAACACAGACTTGGCAGTCACACACTCTGCATACTCACTAACTGGCAGCAACAACAAGTAGGTGTCCCCCAGAGTGCAAGGACACACCAACACACTGCACAGTGTCCAAACTACAACTCCTACATGTGCCCACAATCTGAAGCACATGGCAGACAATTGAAACAAACAGACACTCATTACCTGGATCATACATGTGTGCAGCTGGCATTGCAGGGCACACACATATCAACACTACTGACAATGACAGCCCACCCACACTGTATGACCACTCAGTTCACATATCCAAATGTAGCCATGTGACTAGTGAAGACAGGCCTACACAAGATGACCACACATCAACACTGCTGTACACACATCAAGAAAGATCACACTGATATGATGGACCCTGGCCACCTCGCAAGTAATCCTGTGGATAGGATCCACCTCTGTTGTGGTATTGCAGCATAACATGACATGTGTACGATTTAGCAAACATGACCCTAGAATGATTAGGATAACAGTAGATCATCACAAACACCCATCATTGCATCCCTCTGTCCTCAGCAGTCAACAAGAACAAAAGTGCCTGTCACCTCTGGCAAACGTCAGATAAAGTAAAACAAGCAATTGGCAATGTTAAAGTGGCATACAGAGCATGTGTCACATGCAACCATACCCATCCAGAACACATTTCATTTAGCCAGGACACTGACAAAGCAGACAACAGGAGTAACTGTCTTTATTACATATTACCCAGATAGGCATCAAAATTATCAAACAGCAAGGCCAGTGGCCAGTCCATAGTTCAAAGTATGTACATGTGTGCATGAGAACCTGCACAGGAATGGGCATCCAAAGTGACAAACAGCAAGGCCAGTGGCCAGTCCATAGTTCAAAGTATGTACATGTGGCATGAGAACCTGCACAGGGAATGGGCATCCAAAGTGACAAAACAGCAAGGCCAGTGGCCAAAGTCCATAGTTCAAAGTATAGTACATGTCTGCATGAGAACCTGCACAGGGAATGGGTAACACCGTACACTGCCATGGGACTCACCACAGCTCAGGGGACACAAATGGGCAGTCCAGGCACCGCTGTGTGGGAGAGATGGGTTTTGGGAGGGGGACTCAGCCTCAGACCTGGCCAGTCAGTTGAACTGGGAGGTGGCTGATTGTCGGGGCCAGTTGGAGGACTGGACCTGGGAGAGAGGAGACCAGCTGAGGTAGGGAGGCATCAGTGGCAGTCGTGAGCCAGAGGGCTGCTTGGACCGGGTGCGCATGGTGGCACGGGCAGGGCGGAGACATGCTGCCGTGAGACACATGTGTGAGCGAGAATGTGGAGGGCCGCCTTTCCCGCTAGCACGGATTCGATAGGTAAGAATTGTCTTGGTAGGCGTGGGAAGTGGGGCGGGCACAACTAGCCTCACTCACCCACCAGGTGCACTCAGGTGCAGGTGGCCTCCCTGTGGGGATTTGCGGGAACTGGTGGTACGCTTGGGCTGGCCTTGCCTTTTCCCCTCCATCTCCTGCTGACCTGGTGGGTGAACCACCCAACATTGCTCTCCTGTTCCCAGCCTCACAGGGGTGTGCGGTGGCAGTTGAGGTTGTGGGTGAATCTGCCTTGGAGATCTGTTCGTTTCTGCGGACTCTTTGCAGGCACCAGCTTCACAGCAGGCAGGGCAACGGCGAGTCTGTCTTTGGGAGCAGGTTTGGGGACGGGAGGCGTCCTTGGATGGGGCCGGATTTGGACGCATGTCAGCCTGAGGCCTCGCTTCTGGGCCTGGACGGCTCCTGGAGTGTCACCTGAAGGGCTTTTGCCTTTGCGCTCCTGTGTGCCTGGTTTTTGTTTTGGGGATGCGTGTCTGTGCACTGGTCCCGCTGGGAGTGCTGCTAGTGTGTGCTGCGAAGCTGAGTACTTGGAGCCTGAGGGCTGTGGTGTGTGGTCACTCTCGTCAGATGTTGCCACTGGCAGGGGTGCTTGCCGAAGGGACTGGAGCTGGACTCTGAGCCTGTGACAACTGAATGGTTTCCGTCACTGTGGAGGACAAAGACTGGAGCAGTTCTGTGTAGCCCACTCACGTCAGAATGAATCCCCCACATGAAGGCAACTACCTGTGGCAACTTCTTGTCATGATCCTGGAATGCATTCAGGAGAGTAGTCTGACCCACACAGCTGGCGCTAAGGTCCACCGCCTCAACACTGAGGGCAGCAGGGGAGACAGGGGCAGCGGTGCCTGGGGGGAAGGACACTCTACCCTTCTTACTGCTGTGGGCACGGGCAGCACTAGTGGTAGTAGCCGGGAGGGTGGGCACTGGATGATGTGGTGGAAGAGAGGCAGATGTCCCCACTCTCTGTGTCTGCCAACATCGAGGAGTCACCGCTGGAGTCAGATGATGTTGAGGTTGATGTTCCTGGGCGTGATTCTTCAAGGGCACTCCTGTCCCCTCCGAGGTGCTGGTCACATCAGTGTCAGTGTGCCCATGTGTAGCAGTCGTGCCAGATGCCTCACCACTGGTGTCTGTCCCCTGGCCTTCTGTGCCTCGGTAGATGCTGCAAAGACAGAGACGTGGGTTCAGTATGGTGCCATACTCACAAACATCATATGCAAGCAAAGCACAAAGCTAGGAACATAATACCCCCATGTTGCACACCACCCTGTGCAGTCTGCAGGTGCAACCTTAATGCCAAAACTCGTAGATCATGGAAACATGCATAGTTGGCATTAATGACCCAGGTGACGTTCACACAGCCAAATAGCTGACCCGTGCCTCCTGGTAACCTGACATACTGATTACTGTAAGCATACCTACGTGTCTGTAGGTGAGATAGATGTCCATGACAACATGTTGTCACAGTCACATATGGAGTCACTTTAAGGGGCCAACACAGATACTGACTCAAGAATGTCCTCATACTATGGCCATGAGCTACAGATGTCCACCATGTTGTGCCTTGAAGCACAACGACCGTTGCACATTGGTGTCAGATGTGTAGTTCTCACAATTTCAAAGTCAGGCACTGCACACATCGAAGAAAGCATACTAAGATGAGGCACACTGCTGTACACTTCCCAGTGATGTCTATGACACCCATAATGCAGCAGATGTCAGAAGGCCACATCTCATCTTGCAATGACAAAGGGCCATTATATTGAACACATGAGGAAAGTACACGTAGCAAAAATGCACATGACCGCTGCACTGAACACAAGAGGCCACTTACAAGCCATTGCATCACACTAGAAACATCAGCAGAGCTCCGCACTGGCTCAGCGTTGGGATACATGCAGTCACTACACCCAAAGTCACCTGCAGAATACTCACCCCCTACTTGCTGCTGATGTGCCCTCAAACGTCCATCCAGCTCTGGCTGTGTCACTGCCAAGATGTGGGCCATTAGTGGTGTCATGCCTCCTGCGCGCCAATCCTGCCAGTCCGAGGGAGCAGCCCCAGCGTCATCTCTGCCACGTTTTTGCTCAGCCGGCAGATGTCATCCCACCTCTTGTGACAGTGTGTGTGCCATCGGTTGGAGACACCCAGAGCCCGCACCTTGCGTGCAATGGCCCTCCATAAGGCCTTATGCTGGCAGACTTTAAGCTGCAGGCATGGGAGACAAGAAGAGGAAGTTTCAGTGTCACTGGGTTATGTACTACTGTGTCTCAGTACAGGAGCATGCACAAACTTAGCAGAGCTATACAGATATGTTCAGCTCACTGTGTCATGGAGGTCACATTTAGGGACATGATCTTACATTCTCACACCCTTCTCATAAGATCTGTCTTGTGCAATCCACAGGCCTAGATAGAACATTGATGAATAGGGTGGCAGACAACACATATGTCTCACTCTGTCCATTTACTGATGTGTCCCAGGCAAATTGGGCAGTATCTATGCAGGCCAGGGGGACTCACACTGAGGTTAAATGTGGGCCATCAGAACATTCACATGCATGTACAATATGAGAGGGCAAACAGTGCCTACACATGCAGTCAGTACACATAACGAAAACAAGGGAAGGAGGATGTTTCAGGAGTACATCAATATGATGATGAACATAGGTGCATTTCCATCCACGAGTGTCACCCTCAGGCATATTTCAATCTTGTGCATGATGCTGACATATCCATGGTGTGCTTAATATTAAAAATGGACACACATCCTTCAGTACCCTCGCTGGACGAAACACATTTGTAATGTCACAAATGAACATGTGAAAAGCTCCATGGACTCTGGACATCCATTAGCACAGGCAATGTCTGTTCTGACTTCCGACTTTCCAAACCAGCAGTGTGACTGTATGGCTGCAAAAACATCCAGCATGTCCCTTCCCATCCTGACAAATGCAGCCATGGGCTCTGTGGAAAATAGGCTACAAAACCCCATTGACCTTTACTAGAAGTCAGCACGCATAAGGTCAGTGTATCACACAAACCTGCACTCACAGGCACATATCTGCAGCGAGATCAACTTCATGTGTGCACTCCCTGCAGCTCGCCATACTTTCACTCTGAAACACTTACCATGACATCAGGAGCACCGATATAGCCTCCCATACTGTGGAGAGCACCTCGTCCACCAGGACCTCCAGCTCTCTGTGGTGAAGGCACGGGCCCTGGATGTTCACAGTTCTCGCCATCACTGGGTCCAAGAGACAGGAACAGCAGCAGATGGGGATGAAGAATGGCACGGCAAGCAGTGTCTGGAAGCAGTGGAAATGTGTGGCTCCTCTTCACAGACATACATAGCCCCCTGGGGTTGTTTCAGTGGTACTCAGCTGCTGCAATTGGTGTTCCAGGTCAGCTTTTCCAAATGTGACCAATGACCGGCCTGCCAGCAGAAGTGGCGGAGCACGCCTACCGTGCAGTTTCGAAAGTGCATTTCGCTACCGCGAATGCTGCGTTCCCATTGGCTGAATGGGCATGGGCATTGGCGGTGACACACCGCAGGGGCCCAGGCGGTGCGCTACCACGCAATCGTGCATCTTTCAATTGCATCCAATGACCGGTCACCGCGGCAGCGGAGCATCGCCACCGCGATTTTCGAGCGCGCATTTGTTCGTCACCGCGATTGCGGGTCCCATTGGCTGAATGGGCATGTGGCATTGGCGGTGCCACACCGCAGGGGCCAGGCGTCGCTACCGCGATTCGGCATCTTTCCATTGCATCCAATGGACCGGCCCCGCTGGTAGCGGAGCACGCCTACCGCCGATTTTCGCATAAAGTGCATCTGTCTACCGGGCGATTGCGGTCTCCCACTGGCTGAAGGGGCATGTAACGGTCGGGCGGTGCCACAATCGCGCAGGGGCTCATGCGGTCGCTGCTACCGCGAATTGGCAGCTTGACATTGGTGCCAACGGCCGTGCACCGCGGTGGCGGTAGCTACGCCCGCCGCGGGTTTCAAAAGTGCATTTCGCTCACCGCGATTGCGGTTCCCATTGGCTGAAATGGGCATGGGCGCCGTGTACTTCACTACTCTCATCCTCTCTCATTCGTACTCTGTGAAATGAGTCAGCGGAGACAGTTTTGGTTTCAAACATTATATTGAGTCTTCTGTCCTCTGTGATGCAGTATAGTGGACACTACTGGCAGTCGGAATACATGTTGAGGATATACTGAGCATGATTGCAAATGGGATAGGGTGTGGGGTTACATGTGATTGGCTGTTGCATGTGGGATGTGGGCTCAGAGTTACATCTGCTTGGCCAAGGCTGTGCTAATGTACATTTACGTATAGCTGCGGAGCTGCGGACTTTGACACAGACGGGTATACATGTAGCCTACCAGACCGCTTGGCATCATGGGCACAGTCCATCTCAGTTCCATGTGACAGGTTTACGTGCGTTGTTCCTCGCTGCACGCGTGCATGTGAGATGACATCAGGGCATGTCTTGCGTAGCATGCAGCGGCGTGTCACTTGTTGTTGCAATGTGGTGGTTACTGGACATGTCACAGTCACTGGGGTCGTGTTGTTGTTGTATGCACTTGTCGTCCATGCAAAGGTCCTGGTATGGGATTCCCGGGCGCGGGGTGGGAGGGGTGCAGCACCCACAGACTCAGGCGACCTATTCATGTCCACTGAGCGGTGGTGTGTCCATGGGCGCTGATCCATGTCGTGTCCTGGCTGTTCGGTGCAGTTCCGTCCATGTGGGTGCGATACACAGACCCCATGCCACTGCCTCCCACGATGCATGCGGTGTTCCTGGATGTGATGGGGAACAGTGTGCATGTCCCGGTCATATCCGATGTCATGGCGATGTCGTTGATGGTGTGGTTACAGTTGCCGGGTCGTTTGGTATGGCTGTGGTGGTGATTGGCCAGATCCGTGCGAAGCTAGGCATGGAGTGCGGGGTTGGACATCATAGGTCAATGTCGGGAACCTGCGTTGTGGTCCGACGAATTTACAGGTTGTCAGGTATGCTGATGCCGCCCAGCAGGGCTTCCATGTCATTGGTGGTGTAGTCATGTTTGCCAGCCAATGTAGCGGATGGTGGCTGTCAAGGTGTTGTCTGTAAGTTGTCCCTTGAGTGACCATGATGGGGCATGCTGGGTGACATTCGATGTAGCTGTTCTCGATGATCCGTCGTGTGGAGCACAGTGGTCCCATTTCAGTGCGGGTGCGATGTTGGCCACATACGCCATGCCCCCATATAGGCAGAGCAGGCCCTGTCGTGTGCGTCCAGAGGGAGGGAGTAGGGTAGCAGGTCCGCCTTCAGACATGCCGGGTTGGAGAGGCATATCTCCAGGGATGCTGGTAGGGGACACCTCCGACAGTAGAAGACGAGCATGACGCAGCTGAACAATGTGATGCGGTAAGTCAGTCGGTAACTTACGTTCAGCAGGGACAGGAGATCGCATCCCAATATATGAGTCAGGTTGGTTTTGTACAGCTTGAGCTGTCCGGCGTAGTTGGGTAGGTGTAAGTTGCGTGTTGCCATTTCGCAGCGGTGCGTTGTGGTGGCGTGCTCGGCTGCTGTGGTGCAGTCTGCAAGTGCACGCTCCGAGGTTGCTGTGAGCTCTGTGTCATCGTAGGGAGACAGGACTTGTGTTCTGTTGGCTTGTTTGAGGACACGGGCCCTCATCCACATGCTTCTCAGACAGTTCAAGGTCAGTGATGTGTGACTCTTCCAATTAACTTGTATGTGGCCGACATGGGAGTGTTTTCTTTTTCTTCCCTGTCCGTTGTGTGCTTCTGTGATATCGCCATCTGCCCTGTAGTCGGTCCCCTCGGCATGCCTGTGTTGGTCTATTCTTGGACAATGGCTGTATTCACCGGCTTCTGTCGTAGGGCTGTGGTTTCGGAGTTGAATGGAAGGTCATTCAGTGCTGTCTGCTCTCCCTTGTGTGGGCGGCAGGCTGCCTTCCGCTCTGCGTTGGGCCTTGTGTGTGAATGTTGGCTCTGGGCCACCTGTTGCCGGTCCCCGGGCTCTTTGGTGTTCCGTTTTATATGGCATCGCTTGTTCATATGTGCAGGGTAGGTAAGGGTGTTCTCTAAAGCGTGGTACTGGCGCTCCTCTTCCCGAAGGGGCCCTGCTGCTCCTAGGCTGGTGTTGCCGGGCCGCTGTGTGCTACGCCATGTTTGTTACACTGGGGTGTGTCCTGCTGTTGCGTGACTCTGCACTGGACATGTGTGCGCCGGTTGTGTGGCGTTGGGTGCTGTCCGTGAACTGGGCGCTGGGGACATGTCTGTGGCAGGCCTGTCACGTGTCATGCGTTCGGGTGGGGCTGATGTGTGTGCTGCTTGGCTGTGTCCTCGTGTGTCTGTGTGCGACGCATGCATGGCGCTGCGGGGTTGGCCCTGCGTACGTGCGCATGTGTGGCGGCGCCATCGCCGCTTTGGGGGCCGTGGACGGGGTCGTTGGTTCCTAGTCCCAGGTGGTGTGTACACATGTGTTAGCGAGATGTCACGTACTTGGCCTGGGTGTCATATGTGGATGCAATGGTGGATGGGTAGTGTGGCACACGCGCTGGTGTGGGGGGTCGTCCGCTTGCCCGCCCTCTGCACTGTGTGCGCTGTCTGTCGCGCACTCCTGTTGTGTGTGTGCCTACCTGCACGCTCCGCGGCACGCTGCTGTCCTTGGTGGTGTGTGCATCAGCAGGAGCATGGGGAGGGCCTGCAGTGCTGGATTCATGCCCCGGGTAGCCGCCGGGTGTCCGTGCTCGCGGTCCGTGTTACCGCGCCGGTTTGTCGTACGGGTGTCTCTTGGCCGGGGAGCCGTTTTGTTTGCGTGCATCAGTAATTTGTACGCCGGCGGACGTGGTTTCAGCCGGACGGTGTGTGCCACCAACGGCGCCGCCACGTGCAATGGACGCACTTTGATGGCGGACGTGTGCTCGCTGGCTTGCCGGGCGGTGTTTGGCCGACTCTTTCGCATCGTAATAGGGCGGGCGTGTGGACTGCTGCCGGCCGGCGGTAACTGGTGGTTTTTGCATCCGCCAGCAGGCGAAGAAGCTTCCGCCCGCCATCGACGACCCTTAGGGCCTGTGCTGCTTAATAACGTGCCACCTGAACAATGGGTTTCGCATTATCAGCCCAATTTGCATCTTTAACAGGCACTTCCACATATCTGTAAAACACAATAAGGCTGCCCCTCACATGGGTTCCAACAGTTTCCTGAATTTATACTGAGATGCAACACCCATGGGGGCATCTCATAAAAGTTTTGACTGGCCCACACACCGCCCGGTGTCATGCTTCATCATAGGCTGTCTATCTCCCCTTCACCGTATTGACCGCACTTAATACGTGTGAAGGGGAGATAATGTCCTCGGATCACCGTACACCCATTTTACTGCTGTATCTGTTCCCTGAATTAAACATAGCTGAGTGACAGGTGTGATGGCTTTGAATCACCTTTCACTTTACATGGTCATCACTTAGTTGTAGAAGTGCATCCCTGTCTCCAGGTGTATGCCCGCCTTTTATCAAACGTAGTTTTTAGAGGCGAGGGCCAGCCTAAGATGAAGCACATGACACCGGGCGGTGTGTGAGGCCAGTCCAAATCTTTATGAGATGCCCCATAGGAAGTTGCATCTCAGTATAAATTCTGTAGGAAACTGTTGGAACCTATGTGAGGGGCAGCCTTATTAGCTTACATATGTGATTGGAGGCTGGCTTGCCCTTTGGCCTCGCGCCTCTAGTTCCCATCCTCAGCCCAGCCTGAGGTGAGAGTGTGTGTGTACTTCCACATATCTCCCTGAAATAACTACTGATGCTGTCTTAACCTTTGGACATAGGGAGATAGAAAGAGTCTTGGATGGTGTCCCTGGAGGCAGGGCACCCGGTCCGGATTGTATTCGCCACATATTTAAATATGACAAGAAGAATTGGCTTAAATATATCCATATTATCTCTAATGCCCTGGCTAGAGGTGCCCCATACCAGAATCCTGGCATGGGGCTGAAATTAATCCCAATATATAAAAAGGGATCACGCCAGCCCTAGTAATTATAGGCCTATATGCCGCACTGATACACTTCAAGATTGTGGCCAGATTCCCAGCTGGGTAGAATTAATATATGGATAGACGAACAGGAAATTCCTATCTACCTACAAGCGGTTTTCGTCCCCACGTCAGTACAATTGACCAAGTTTCTTAGATTCATGATGATTTATTGGAGCACTGTGATTCTAGCCGGGGGACAATATACGCCTGCATTTATCGATCTAAAATCAGCTTTGACCTGTTCCTGGCATAAGCTTTGGGACACACTAAAGGAAGCAGGATGCCCCGAGCTTCTACTTTTATTATTAAATTGCATGAGTCTAATCTCACGCCCAGGTTCGGTGGGGGGACAGCAGGGTGAATTAACGAACCGTTTTCCAGTAAGCAGGGTGTGCGGCAAGGGTGCGTCTTTGGCCCCCACCCTCTCCTCCCTGTTTATAAATACAAGGTTATTTCATACCATTCTGCCTACCCAACTGATGCCTCTACTTGCCTGTTCAAGGGTCCTACTATTGATGTTCGTGAGACTGGTTTTTAATTTTGTCTAAAACTCTATCTGGTCTGCAACGAGCACCTGGGATAGATTTACTGTTTTTTGCAACGATCATGAGCTAGCAGTTAACGTTGACAAACTAAGTTCATGGTGTTGCATAAACATAAAATAGTTAAATGCAGAGTAGAAATTAACAAATGTTCTTGAGCAAACCATACCTTTACATATTTGGAGTAACAATGGGTAGGAGGATTTAACTGGAAACCCCAGATAGATCTGCTAGTTCTTAGGCACATCCAATTATCAGGTGCCCTTTTTAAAGAACAACGTCTTTCCCATACTAAACCGGTAGGTCCAGCACTATCAATCTATAAAGGGAAAATTAGGGCATCGATACTTTATGGAGCAGAGCTGGGGTTTCAAGATCTAGGCTCCTTCCTGGTCCTTGCTCAAAACATAGTTTCTGAAATCATTAAGTGGTCTCCCTCAATCGACTCCTCTAAGCCCTTACTTTAGATATGGGTTGTACCTCATTTGAGGAGGAAGGAGCCAGACCCCTGGCCTACTGGAGACGGCTAAGTGGACAACACCAGAGTTAGCACCATATGCTAATGCAGTAAAAACATATCAGAGAAGTAGATCTATCTTCAAAAAATCAAGTGGTTACAAAAGATCATGCATATTATCTGACATGGGGCTTAGTCATTTGTGGAAGACCCAGGAACTTGTTCCCAAACAAAAGATTTTAAAGCATTATATAGGGATATTATTAGTCACAAGACCATGTTACTGGTGAGTAGGACATCCTTGACAGGCATTTTTTAGAGTATAAGTCTGAATCAAGACTTGAAGCATATTGGGATTTTATTGAGAGACTCCTTGACAGGAAATTATATCACTCAATTTAGAGGGTACCTTCCCATAAAATCTTTACGGCAAAATGGAATAATATTTTAGACAATAAATGCCCGACGGCATAACTATGGAAGAGTCCATTGCACACATATTCTTTGTGTGTCCTGCATATAAGGGTCCTAGACAAAAATGGCTTAAGCCTATCTGTCTAAATCTAGCACGTTCATGCCAAAATAGCTAAGTGCGTATTTTAAAAACAGATACACGTGAAGATGTAGCTATAGCCATGGCGAAATTCCTGAGTTGGACATGGGCACTTAGAAGAACTAGTTTGGTGGTTACAGCGGTCACTACTCCAATAATTGACTTGCACATATTTATTGTGGTTCCTCCTTGCAGTATTGTATTTCTGGAAAATTGATTTTTATATGCTATTTTAAAATTTTAATATCTATTTTTAATATTGCTATACGAACCCAAATTTCTCTCCTTTAAGCCACGTGATGATTTTAATCGATACATTTCCTTTTATAACGATTTTGCAAAGGAATTTTAAATTGTAATGATTATTTGTTCTTGCTGTATTTTCCTATGATATTTTAAGATATTTTGATATTGTATGTTTGTATCTGTGTCTTTCATGATTGAAAAATATCGAATAAAGACTACCAGCAGCAGCATTTGTCTACCGCGATTGCGTTCCAATTGGTTGAATGGGCATTACGGTGACAATCGCAGAGGACCAGGCAGTTGCTACCGCGATTTGGCAGCTTGACATTGGTGCCAATGACCGGCCCAGCGGTGGCGAGGCACGGCTACCGCCATTTTTAAAAGTGTATTTGTTCATCGCGAGACAAGTGTTCCCATTGGTTGAATGGGGCATTGGCGGTGACACACCGCAGGGGGCCAGGCGGTCACGACGTGATTTGGCAGCTTGGACATTGGTGCCTATGACCGTGATTTATGTATGGGCACGCGTATGGCACTTTATGGACACATCATGCTGTGGCAATGGCAATGGCCGGTTCTCAGCATTGAATAGTAGACACTTACTATGGATCATGCCACCAGATAGTAACTCAATGCTAGTGTGACATTTAACTCACTGATGATTACACATGCCATGACAGTGCACAGGATTACATGCACAGCATTTACTCCTCACATGTCACTTATGATATTGTTGTACATGTACACAGATCTGTGGTGATGGACTCACAAATATGTACACATGTCAATGTGTGAGATGCATACAAACCACAGTAATGAAGGTCTAACTACATAATGTGACTATTTCACTGTGTAGATTGCTGTACTCATGTTTATACTGATCTTTATGCACACACTGTGCTCATTGTGTTGGTAATGTGCCCTGTCCGACTTACGCAAGAAGGCTCTGGCAGGTACAGCAGCTACGTAGAAGCCAGCAGTGTTGCTGTTTCACACATGTGCTGTGTCAACTACTCTCAGGCTGGTGACACAAGATGTTGGAATGTACCTTTGGCATTCACATAGTCTGAATCTGTTTTGGGGTACTCACTGTAAATACTGGACATGCAACTACTTAGGATCAAGGTGTCCCTACATGTTACTTGTGCCAAGCTGTAGTTGCAGGCCATTCATTCATTGTTGGCGCTGTGTCAGTCAAAATGCAAGATGTTGGACACATCTCTTGCTAGAGGGATTGAATTGACATAAAGTCCCCTTTCATCCTTACCTAGAGGTGACCAAATGTGCATCGCTCCATTCACATTCCTTACGGACTTGGAGGATGGAGACATCATACGGAAATTCGCTTGGATCGACCTACCCTTCAGGACTCATGTGCTCAGTTGAGCCCCATCTGAGGCCGGCGCAGAACCTATCCGACTGCTTTGACATCAACACGTAAGGTGATGGCGGCCCTGCATTTCTTGCAACTGGTTCATTCCAGTACACGGCCAGTGCAGGTGTGAATGTCGCAACCAATGTTCAGCATGGTGCTACATGTCCTGTCCGCATGATGACCTACAAGGACAGCTACATCCATTTTCCCAGGAGGCATGGAATTGGCAGCTGTGAAGGGTGAATTTTATGACCTGCCCACATCCCTAATGTGTTGTTGGTGCCATTGACTGCACACATGTTGGCTGGTTCCACCACAGGCACGTGAGCACATCTACAGGAACAGGAAGCACTTCCATTCCATCAATGTGCAAGTGGTATGCCATGATATGATAATCTCCATGTCTGTGCCAAATATCCGGGACGTTCCATGACTCCTACATCCTGAGTAACAGCATCGTACCACAGTTGATGGCAAATCAGCATCCAGAGCGTACGGGATTGCGGGGTGAGCATGCAGAGTCATAGCTTGCTGTATGTGTGACATGCTTTTGTCCTCTTCGTCACAGTTATAGTACAAATTTGGTCTGTGTATTTCACACCTAGGTGACTCTGCATTAGCTCCAACCGGCCTTGGTTGCTGAGCCCACTGCGGAATACCAGGACCCCGAGGGAAGTCCGCCAATGATACCCATGGGGAGGACACGTCATGTGGTGGAGCCGTACTTCTTGGTCTTTAAGTCTCGATTTCGGTGCCTGGACAGGACCGGAGGTGCACTGATGTACTCTCCCCAAAGGTGTGTCAGATCGTAGCTGCATGCTGCATGCTCCACAACCTGGCCTTGCAAAGAGATTCCCTAATCCTGGACGATTATGAGCAGCAGATGCCCCGCCTGCAAACCCACACATGTCCTGTGTCGGATAGTGGAGAGGAGGAAGGTGTCGACTCAAGGCCAACAGCTCATCAGCCACTACTCTCTTGACGGTGAGTGACATTGTACAACGGTGCCATTGTCTGTTGTTTTTGATGATGGTGAAAAAGGCCTAGGGAGCTTTTGGACTGCTGCCTGTTGGCTCTGTGCTGAGGGGCAATATTTGGTGGGCACAGGGTAGTTCTACAGCTACATGATGTCTATGTCGATATTGATGCTCATTGTAATGTGTGCAGGTTTGTGTACCTTGGATAACAAGTGCTGTGTAATGGCTGTGATGCCATCACCTGACAAGTGAATGTCGTTCTCTTTTGTCTTTCTAGATCCCTTCAGCCTCTCAATGCCTCAAAACAATCAGTGCTTCTGGTACATTGGAATCAGAGTCAACATTGCATATCCTGTGATAAATAGGAAATGGCTACAAAAACATAGGTGTGTAAAGAGTGTTTATTTACAATGATTATCAGACAGAGAAGTGATTAATTACAAAAGGTGAAGTGAATCAATGAGTTGTCAGTGATGTAGGTAGACGAGACAATAGAGGAATCACCACATTGATATGGTGACACAGTCCACAGAGCTCCTGCCATCAACATGGCAGTGTGGGTAAGGATTGTCAACAAAGTCAATGTCAAGGTGAAGAGAGGTGCCATTATGGCTGGCCTTTGACTGCCATTGAGCTTTTCTTTGGCACGTGATCCTCCCGTAGCCCTCGGACGGCCCCTTGAGCGCTTGGCATGTATTTCTACAAGTGGATTTGTGGGTCTGAGACTCATCCTGTTCCAGCTCACCCTCTCTGTGGCTGCAGGTGAGGTGGTGGGACTGTCAACTCCTTCGGGCCACTGGAGGAGGTTGAGTTTCCTTGGGCCGTATATCTGTCCCTCAGAACACCCACAAGCTGGCCCAAGAGGTCCACGATTTGGCCAATATGCGTGTCCATGGACCTCAGCAGCAGGCGGATCTCACACACTTCTTCCAGAACCTGGCCCATTTGTCCCTGGGTTTGTTCATATGCCCCAAGGACTCTGGCGATGTTGGCTCCGGGCTTTGGCCCCAGTGTCCGGTTGAATTTTTCACCCAGTTGCTCCTCTCATTCGCCCTGCTGTCCCGGACCCAGGCGCCATCACTCGATGCACCCCGCAGACTCTCCCTGCCCTCCCCAGACTATGCGTGGTGGTGTGGGAATGCTCTGAGGCAGGGAGAGTGTTGCAGGCAGCACTGGTGGTGGTGGTAGTGTTGTGGTGGCCGCACAGGTCGTTGCAGCAGGGGTGAGCGCTGTTGTTGTTGTTGAGGTGGTGGGTGGTGGGGACAGTGGGGGCCTGGGACCTGGTGCCCCTGGCAGTCCTGGAGGGCCAGGTTCGGGGTCCGCATCTGAGGAATTTAGGAGTCTGCATCCGAGAGTCCATGTTCCGGGGGTGGGGGAGAGACTGGCTCTGCAGGTTGGTGCTGTCATCTGCAGCAGTCAATTGTTGGTCACCTGTTGGACAGAGAGATGTCGGTCATTACGCACCCTACAAGCTTATGTTAGATGTTTGGTTGTTGCATGCACACCACACAGCTTGGTATTGATATTACATTGTATGCCTGCACGGTACTGAGCATCATGACATGATGTTGAGGTACATACACATTTGTCCATGGTGTGACATGTCAATATAGAAATTGTTCCACATACAGATTGTGTGATTGCAAGACATGTCGTGTCATCTTATGACTAGCAGCACAAAAACTTTATGTGAAGCGTCTTGTTGTTTACTCTGCATGAAGACGTTACATCTGAGCATGTACTAGCCATTGTCATCTCATGCATCCTCTGTCATATCATGTGCTTTTGCTTTCTTTACAATAACTGACTATGCATGTTTTTAAAATTACATGGGCCTTGATGCTCTGCCCCCATGGCACTTTACAGATAGCATTCACTACAGCATGATTGTGCCCTGAATTTATTCAACATGTGACGGTGAGTCAAACTATATTTCTGTGACAGTTACATACGCTAGGGCTGTCTGCACACTGGAAGTGGCTATTGGATCGATGCCAAGTTGGGTGGGATGTGAGGGCTGGTGGCCATATGGTCTAGCTGCTTTGTGAGCGGTATGGTGTGGGTGCATGCACTGTCTACCTACCGGTTCTGTGACACAGTTGAGGGGAATTGCTGACACATGTTTCTGGGTGGGGGGAGGCTCCATCCTGCTGAGCTGTGGGACAGGAGGGCCTGGTGGGAGTAGTAGTGCTGGCTTCCCACCCACAAACACCACCTCCCTGTTAAGATGGCTACCTACCCGTTAGGTGAAGGTGAGTAATGCAATGTCTGCCACATGCTTGTGGGTGGGGAGGCCCATCCTGCTGAGCTGTGGACAAGGGGGCCTGGTGGAGTAGAAGTGCTGGCTTCCTACCCACAAACACCACCTCCCTGTTAAGATGGCTACCACCTGTTAGGTGAAGGTAATGCAAAGTCTGCCACATGCTTGTGGGTGGTGGAGTGCTCCATCCTGCTGAGCTTGTCGGACAAGGGGGCCAGGAGTTGTGGTGCAGTCTTCCCACCCACAAACACCTCTTCCCTGTTAAGATGGCTACCTACCTGTTGGGTGAAGGTGAGCAATGCACGTCTGCCACATGCTTGTGGGGTGGGGGAGTGCTCCATCCTGCTGAGCTATGGGACAGGGGGCATAGTGGAGTTGTAGTGTTGGCTGCCTATCCACACACCCCCTCCCTGTTGAGATAGCTGCCTCCTGTGGAGTAGAGCAGAAGAAGGAATGTTTACACATGGCTTCGGGTGGGGGAGTGTTCCATCCTGCTCAGGGTGGGATGCAAGAGAGCATAAGATGGCTACCTACCTGTAAGTTTGAAGAGTGAAATACAATGGCTGCCACATGGTTGTGGGTGGGGGTGAGTGTACCATCCGGCTCAGCTCTGGGACAGGAGGGCCTGCTGGGAGTTGTTGTGCTGGCTCCCACCCACAAACACCCTTCCCTGTTAAGATGGCTACCTACCTGTTAGTTTGATGAGGGCAATGCAATGTCTGTCACATGCTTCTGGGGGGGAGTGCTCCATCCTGCTAAGCTGTCGGACAAGGGGGCCTGGTGGGAGTTGTGGTGCAGTCTTCCCACCCACAAACACCCTTCCCTGTTAAGATGGCTACCTACCCGTTGGGTGAAGGTGAGCAATCCAATGTCTGCCACATGCTTGTGGGTGGGGGGAGTGCTCCATCCTGCTGAGCTGTGGGACAGGGGGACATGGTGGGAGTTGTAGTGCTGGCTGCCTATCCACACACCCCCCTCCCTGTTGAGATGGCTGCCTCCCTGTGGAGTGGAGTGGAGCGGAGCGAGGGAATGGTTACACATGGCTCTTGGGTGGGGGGAGTGTTCCATCCTGCTCAGGGGTGGGACAAGAGAGCATAAGATGGCTACCTACCTGTAAGTTTGAAGAGTGAAATACAATGGCTGCCACATGGTTGTGGGTGGGGGGTAGAGTGTACCATCCGGCTCAGCTCTGGGACAGGGTGGCCTGGTGGGAGTTGTTGTGCTGGCTCCCACCCACAAACACCCTTCCCTGTTAAGATGGCTACCTACCTGTTAGTTTGATGAGGGCAATGCGATGTCTGTCACATGTTTCGGGGGGGAGTGCTCCATCCTGCTGAGCTGTGGGACAAGGGGGCCTGGTGGGAGTTGTGGTGCAGTCATCCCACCCACAAACACCTTTCCCTGTTAAGATGGCTACCTACCTGTTAGGTGAAGGTGAGCAATGCAATATCTGCCACATGGTTCTGGGTGGGGGGGAGTGCTCCATCTTGCTGAGCAGTGGGACAAGGGGGCCTTGTGGGAGTAGTGGTGCTGGCTTCCCACCACCAAACACCCCCTCCCTGTTGAGATGGCTGACTCCCTGTGCAGTGGAGCGGAGGAAGGGAATGGTTACACATGGCTCTTGGGTGGGCGGAGTGTTCCATCCTGCTCAGGGGTGGGACAAGAGAGCGTAAGATGGCCACCTACCTGTAAGTTTGAAGAGTGAAATACAATGACTGCCACATGGTTGTGGGTGGGGGGTGGAGTGTACCATCCGGCTCAGCTCTGGGACAGGGGGGCCTTGTGGGAGTTGTTGTGCTGGCTCCCACCCACAAACACCCTCCCCTGTTAAGATGGCTACCTACCTGTTAGTTTGATGAGGGCAAATGCAATATCTGTCACATGCTTCTGGGGGGGTGGGGAGTGCTCCATCCTGCTGAGCTGTGGGACAAGGGGGCCTGGTGGGAGTTGTGGTACAGTCTTCCCACCCACCAACACCCTTGCCTGTTAAGATGGCTACCTACCTGTTAGGTGAAGGTGAGCAATGCAATGTCTGCCACATGGTTCTGGGTGGGGGGAGTGCTCCATCCTGCTGAGCTGTGGGACAAGGGGGCATTGTGGGAGTAGCAGTGCTGGCTTCCCACCCACAAACACCCCCTCCCTGTTGAGATGGCTGCCTCCCTGTGGAGTGGAGCGGAGGAAGGGAATGGTTACACATGGCTCTTGGGTGGGGGGAGTGTTCCATCCTGCTCAGGGGTGGGACAAGAGAGCATAAGATGGCTACCTACCTGTAAGTTTGAAGAGTGAAATACAATGGCTGCCACATGGTTGTGGGTGGAGTGTACCATCCAGCTCAGCTCTGGGACAGGGGGGCCTGGTGGGAGTTGTTGTGCTGGCTCCCACCCACAAACACATTCCCTGTTAAGATGGCTACCTACCTGTTAGTTTGATGAGGGCAATGCAATGTCTGTCATATGCTTCTGGTGGGGGAGTGCTCCATCCTGCTGAGCTGTGGGACAAGGGGGCCTGGTGGGAGTTGTGGTGCAGTCTTCCCACCAACAAACACACTTCCCTGTTAAGATGGTTACCTACCTGTTAGGTGAAGGTGAGTAATGCAATGTCTGCCACATGGTTCTGGGTGGGGGGAGTGCTCCATCCTGCTGAGCTGTCGGACAAGGGGGCCTTGTGGGAGTTGTGGTGCAGTCTTCCCACCCTCAAACCACCCTACCTGTGAAGATGGCTACCTACCTGTAAGTCTGAAGAGTGAAATACAATGTCAGCCACATGGTTGTGGGTGTGTGGAGTGTTTCATCAGGCTCAGCTGTGGGACAAGGGTGCCTAGTGGGAGTTGTAGTGCTGGCTGCCTATCCACAGACACCCCTCCCTGTTAAGATGGCTGCCTCCTTGTGGGTTAGAGGAAGGGAATGGTTACACATGGCTCTTGGGTGGGGGGAGTGTTCCATCCGGCTCAGCTTTGGGACAGGGGGGCCTGGTGGGAGTTGTAGTGCTGGCTGCCTGTACACATGCCCCCATGTTAATGTTGCTACCTACCTTTGGGGTGAATCAGAGGGAGTGAATGTTGGATCTGTGAGACATGTGTTGGGGAGTGTGTGGTGCACATGAATGCATTTGGGCCTAGGAGGTGTCGCTTTGTAGTTGCGCAAGACAGTACATAGCAGTGTGATGGTAGACATTTGTTGGTACTTACCAGCCTCCACTCCCGCGGGTATTCCTGTGAGACTCTCTGGATGCAGTATGCCAAGCACCTTCTCCTCCCATGCGGTGAATGTTCGTAGTGGAATGGGAGGGCCACCGCCAGTCCTCTGAGCCAGCTCACAGTTCTTGTTGTTCTTCTCTTTCACCTTGCTCTTGAGGTCATGCCACCGCTTCACGATCTCCTTCTTGGAGCGGGGGATGGTCCCTACTGCATTGACCTTGCTGACTATCCTTGTCCACATTTGTGTTCTGGTGGCTAATGGTGTCTGTTGGACCAGGCTTCCAAACAAATGTGGTTCTACTCTGATTACCTCATCTACCATGACTGACAACTCATTGTCAGTGAATTTGGGCATTTTCTTCTGTGACATGGTGTGTGATGTGCAAATGGGTTGAAGGTGCAGGTGTGAGAGTGGTGGTGGTGATGTGTGTGGTGTGTGTGTGTGTGTGGTTGTGGTGGTGTGATGTGTGGTGATTTGCCTCTCCTTTGTGCTGTGGGGTTGGTTCCTTCAGTAGTGGAGTTGAGCAACGGATTCTGGTCAGGGAATGGGCTGGTTTTATACTCAGCTATGTGGGTGTGTCACAATGGGGTATTGCTGTCAGGTGTGTTGTGTGGGTTGACCTGGGATTTGTATTTTTTTAGTTGCCATGGGGATGTGTCATTGGGGTGTGTTGGGTGTTTTTTGAGGCTGAGCCAGGTTAATGGGTACACTTGGTAGCCTTGTTGTGTGTTTTTTTGGTGAAACGCCATAACTGTTCCGCAGCGGTGGGTATACAGCCGCCCTTCCGCCGGCTCTCCCATTCATCAATGGTTGCGATCGCGGCAGTCGGAAACAGCGGATCGTTCCGCTGTCACCTCAATGGTATCCTAATTTCACATGCAGTCAATCCGCAGACCGTGCAGCGGTTTTGGGTTTTTCCACAGCGAATCTGACCGCCGCGGACAGATTTTCACCTGCTCCGCACGCTACCGGCGGTCTTTCGTGGCATCGTTCTGCCGCGGTCGGATTTTTCTGGCGGTTGATCCTAATTGGACCGCTGGTTTTGCCGCGGTACCTGCGGACGGTTAATTTCGGCTACCACGGTGGTCGGAATGGTTTTCTGACCACCATCCTAATCGACCCCTTGATTTGATGCAGAGCTTTTCCAGGTCTGGTGTGAGTCTTCTGCTGTTTTTATTTTTCACAGTCAAGTGTTTGGATGGATTTAGGCCCAGATCTCTGTACTGGGGTGAATGTACGACATTGTTCTGCATTCTGTCCATCAACTGTTGTTTTTGCATTTGTCACCCCGAGTGGGACGGGTATGCCCAGACGTGGGTCCCGTGCTCTCCATGCCCCTGGAGTCAAGCTATCCTGGCTGATGAGGGCTGAAAGCCCGAAACCGGTCCTAGGATGCTTGTTCCCAGTCCAGGGAGGACCTGGCCTGGCAACTCGGACTGGACTGTTCCCATTGGGCGCAGGGTCAAGTTGATTTGCACTTGGCTGGGTCCAAACTGGAATGGCATGGTGAGCAAAAAAACGATGGATTTAGGCCCAGATCTCTGTACTGGGGTGAATGTACGACATTGTTCTGCATTCTGTCCATCAATTGTTGCTTTTGCATTTGTCACCCCGAGTGGGACGGGTATGCCCAGGCGTGGGCACCCTGCTAGGGTTTTAAATCCAAGTCGGGCCGCCGCCATTGGAATACCAGACAGTCTGTCCCACGTGAGTGAGTGGTTCAACAAGAGGCGCCTTGAAGTACATGTCTGGTCCACCTATGCTCGTCAGTCAATGGCAGATGATCCTATGGTGGGGCAGAGGTCTTCTAAGCCATTAATGTCGTTGCCCCTGGCAATGATGCCACTCTTGAAATAAAAATGTGTGTGTTTATTTCACAATTAGTAAAGCTACTCAGAAGCAGCAGATCTTTCCTGAAAAATGCACAGCTATCTGGCGACTGTACAATCAAAGACAAGATGAACACAAGCACCCCAGCTAAAACCCAGTGCTCAATTTTTTTAAATATTTATTTTCATTGAACATATGTTTCAAAATCAACAAAAGAACAGTCACAGTATCATTGTCTTCGTAATACATATACTGATAGCCCCAGAGACACCCATGCTGTATATATGAACATCCCCCCTTCAGCACACATCATAGTACCTCCCGTCATACATTTTATCCCGTCCATTGATTCAAAATATTATTGCTTACTGCAATGTTACAGCACACCTATTTCAATAGGTACATTCGGAACCCCCTCCACATGCTTTACATGCCTCCCTCAAAGCATTCCGTCTCTGGTGCTCTAAAATTAATTCTGGGGCTAGTCATGGCAAACAGCTGCTCAAAGTAGCAGTGCATGTTCCTGAATCTGGGTAGCTTTCACCCTCTGACTATCCATCTGTCTCACTTCCTCATCTCTTTCTCTTACCCGGGGCTTAGCTATCATTAGTGCTGCAGGTGCATTGGTAACGGGGTCCATGGATGTGATGGGTCCACTCCAGTTTTGGTTGCCTTTTTTCGTGAGCCACCTGGACTTCCTCCTGTGGCTCCCCTGCCCAAGGCCGGACTGGCCATAGTGGGCACCGGGCGTTTTCTCGGTGGGCCGCCAGGGTGGAGGCCGGTTTTGGGCCCCTGGGGGCCCGTTTTGTTACCAGGGGCCTGCAATATCGGCCCCGTGTAACAAAATCGGCCCTTGCAGACAGCTCGGCTGCACCCCCTACCGCCTCCCGGGGGCCGGCCGAGCAGTTTGCCAGGGCCGGTTTTGGTGCCCAGTCCGGCCCTGCCCCTGCCCCAGATGTTATGTGCACTTCATGCTCTGGCCGGGCGTGGCCAGGGGCTATAAATTAAAGGAGACAAGACCGCATGCAGTTGTTGCCCGTACACTATTGAACTGAGTGGTTCATTGTGTCAGAGGTGGAAGAGCGGCATGGCCCAAGCACATTAGTGGTTAGGCCTGGCCATCACACTGGCAACAAGGGTATCACCCATTCAGCCCCAGAGACGGCGATCACCCCAGGAGCAGCTTCCTGTGCTCCAATAGCGGATGCCTGCTTGGAGCTGATCTGGTAACTCCACAGCACTGCTGACAAGAACAGCAGGAACTGTACGTCATCGGCGAGCCTCCCCCCGGTCCCTGCAATTGTGAGACCGGCCTGATTCAGAGGGGTCCTCACAAAAACATCTTTAAGCTACCTTTGTCCTTGGCCGAGCTCCAGCACCGCGTTCGGCAGTGCTGGGTGTGGCACTGTGACGGAGATATTCTCCTCGGCTGCGACAGTGTCGGTCCCACCCCAGCTGAGCCATGTGAACCCTGCGAGGCCCAGCCCGACGTAAGGAGGCCTAGAGCGATGGTGATCGCGCTCTCATCCTCGCAGTGAGTCCCACTGGCCTTACGGGTATGAGTGTCTGAGTGTTTTTCAGTGCCTGCAAAGCTTTTCCAGGAGCAGCATGAGGGGGACACTATAAATCAATTGAAGTCAGCGTGTCCATTGTGGAAGGACCAGTAGCGTTGTGAGGCACTGTTGGAAAGTGGATTATTGGTAGGGGCAAATGTAGGTCTGCCACTGGCAATAGCCACTAACACATGGTAAGGACTGTAGGTCTTAGAAAATTATTCTATGCTCAGCCCTTGAGTAGCTTGTGCGAGCAGACAGGCTTAACTTCAAAGACAGGTATGTAAAGCATTCAAAAACACCATTTCGGTAAATAATTAAGACACAACATAAAAATAAAAATCAACACCAATTTATAAAAATAGTTATTATTTTATCTTTTTAAATGACACCAAAGCGAAAGAAATATCACTGTAGGGAACCAGAGATATGAATTTTTAAAAATTAGCACTTTTCTAGTGCTTAGGAAACCAACAGTGCCCCTTTTAGTCATTTCGTTTTCTCTGACAGGGATACACCTTTAGAAATTGTTCTGGAGAATTTTTCACCACTGTGTGTGCATGCTCTCCAGCAGGCGAGGTTCCAGTCCAAGGCTCCTTCCTGAGGTTTTCTGCTTGCGAGGTCCCAAAGTATCCAACACACAATCAGGTTCTGGAGGTCTCCAGAGGGTCCTGAAAGTGTGAAGCTTCAATTCCGCAATCACTTGAACAAAACCCATACAAATCACGGTACTCAGGCTGGGATTCTTTGTGGAGGTCTCCAGGTGAGCTCTGTTAACCTGTGGCTTGCAGGAACCACTCTTTAGTCCTTTTTGAAACAGGTTTGATCCACAGGGCTGTAGTTTCCAATGGTGCAAAAGGCGCAAACTCAGAGTCTGGCCTTTGGAAATGCACTTCAAAATCTTCAGCGCAGACAGACCCTTCTGATTCTCTTCAGTTTCAAGCAATAAGATCTGGGGGTTCTACCTCTCAGATACTTATTCCAAGTTCTCTGGGTCATGCACGGAGGTCTTCTGACCAATGGGGAGCAGGGTAACTCCTCAAGTTATGACCACATCTAGCAGAGTGTGGCTTTATTTTTGTCCCAGGTGCATCAAATCTTCCAAATCCATAATGGCTGATTTTCAAACAGGTAAGAGCTGGTTAAACACACCCCTAAGGATTCAAGCTATTTCCATAGACTCTCCATCTGCACATACCTTCCCTAATCCTAGGTCTGGTGGGGTCAAAAAGTGTAAAGTGGAAACGACACTGTGGCCATCCCTCTGCCTTTGAAGACCATGGTTGCGACTCCTCTGGCCTGGCATTCCTGGAACAGCACACTGCCATCAGCAGAGGGCTCTTTATCACCTCTTCAAGGCCTTTCAAGGGACCCCAACCACTGGCAGTGGTATTAGAGAGCCTTTGTCTTGCCTAACATGCCACTGACATGACAGGTCACACAGGAGCTGCACCAAAAACTCCTTTTACCTTTTCAGACATATGGGGCCAGTAGAAATGGTTCACCAATCGGTTCCATATGTTTGTCTGTCCCAAATGTCTGCTAAGGGGATATCATGACCCAAAGTCAGGATGAACTCTCTGTACTTCTGGAGCTGCCAACACTGTAATTTCCCTCCTTGAGGTTTCTAGCCTCAATATAAAGCATAATTCCATCTTCCCAGTAGAGTTTGTGAAACCCACTGTCATCCCCCCTCCTCTTGCTTAGAAGCAGAAATCCGCCTCAAGCTCTCAGGGTGGGACAGTTACGCTGTCCCTGACTGAACTCCTCTCTGGAGGGGTCCACCCTGCTCCTGTCAGTTCTGCAAATCGACAGCTCCGGCCGGATCGGAGTCTCTCCCTCAGGCCAGATCCTCCCATCAGGGTTAGATGCTTCCTGCACCTCGGAGTTGCCTGGGCTGGCTCACTAGGCCCTGTACCCTTGTCCTTGGATCGCTTGGCCCTTTGTTCCAGGGTCAAGTGTCCAGCCCTCCATTCTGGCTGGTCTGTGACCTGATGCGGCAGCACATACCACTCAGGAGCTCTAATATTTTCATATGGGTCCTCTCTCCACCTCTGACCACAGAGGCTTTAGGATCATTGCCAGTAAACACTGGACTGGGAGCACCCTTCGAGCACAACTACCTTCATGAGACCCTGTCCTCCTCACATTCAAATCCACCACAGCCATAGGATGGAGTTTGGTAGTGCTGTCTGCATATGTCACCTGAGGTGAAACTGCCAGGTAACAGCCTCTCTGGAGGGCACCAGCTCATCCAGGACCATAGATACACTAGCTAGGTGCTCTGATAGCTCAAGCCTCAGTCCCCATTCACTTTAGGCCTCTCGCACATACTTATCCATGTTTGGGTAAGGCAGCAAGGGTTCATGTTCATCCACAGGACACTAAGGTTGCTTCCCGCCCACCTGACTAGCCCTCTCTGAGGCACCCTCTCCCTACCACTGACACTGCTTAATCCCTGTGGATGGCCCCTTAGGGAGCTTCCTTGGCATGAACATCTCCTGCTTATGCTTACGTGGTTATAGTCAAAGCCTTACCCACCTTTGAGGGATCCAAAGACTTTATCAGGCTTTCCTGTAAACCCCCTCCCTTTGATTTGGATGGCTCAGGGCCCCCCTCCTTGTGCAGGTCTTTGTGGGTCTTTGGAGGACTCCTTGTGCTTTGCAGTCTTCATTTCCCTGGGCTTTCGCAGGAGGGACCTGCCCTCCTTTCTTCTGATGCCGCCCCTGGTGCTGAATGGAAACCCGGGTTCTCACCCACACTCATCAAGCTGCTTCCCAGCTCTCTGGGGTCTGTCAGCAAGTCCACTAGATACTGGCATCCTTCTCTGCACAATACCAGAGTCAAAATATGTTTCCTTCAAAACAAAATTATACAATCCTCATAATATTGTCAACTTGTTGCAAGCAATCCAGCCTTCCAGTGCCTTGACTGAAAGCTTTACGATCCACAAAGTCTACCCAAGACTTTGAACCTGGTCTGGGTGCCTCTAAACTTCACCCTGTACTGCTCTGGAGTCAGACCAAATCTCTTGACTAAGCAATGCCTTCATCTGCTGGTATGATTCAGCATCCTCTCCCTTCAGGGTCAGGAGCCTATCCCTCCCAGCTACTGGAATCAACTCCCCACAGGAGTGCACTGCCCCAATACCTAGAGTGGACCCTACTCATTTTAGGGCCATCTCCAAAAGCTGTAACCACCGGTCAATGTCATCCCCCTCTGTGTGCTTGGGCACTATGCCCTTGGTAAGTTTGGTTCACATCTACCACCCCTGGACATCTCAACATCTTCTTCACTTTATTCTTACCATTCCTCTTCTCCTCCTCCCTCTCCCATTTCTCTTAGCCAATTCGAATTTCTCCTTCTCCAAGGCAATCAACTCTAATTGAGCCTGAAGCTGTCTCTCTGCAAGGGACAGTAGTGGTACCTGATGGGGACCCTTCCCCACTCCCACCACCACCTTGATTCTAGCTAACACTAGTCACAATGGAAAAAGATTCTCGTCTCACCCCCTCTCTCGGGTGAGGTTGGGAAAACATCTTCCACCCCTGGGTTTCTCCTCAGCTGCCTGGCCCAGGCCTTTAGGGACTCCAATCCAGCCCTGCCTTCCATAAGCTGTTGGAAGCAGGCAAAGCCCCCAAGCCCACACTGTGCCCTAAGATCAGCCATCTTGAACTGGGACAGGTTAGCCAGGTCCCAGCTCCATGGTTCCCTAGTTTTCAATTCACAACAACTGAGCACAACAGGCAGAACAATTTGGAAAAATCAAAACAATGGATTAAAAGCAGTTTGGTCCAAATTCCAAAATCAAACTCAAAAGTTTTGTTCTAAGGCAATTTAGAGGATTTTAACATCTTAATTCACTTTACTGAAAAGGTGTACTTTTAAACACAAGTCCTCATCCCACATTGCCACCAAATGTTGGAAGGTGCGTTATTGTGGGGGCAAATGTAGGTCTGCCACTGGCAATAAGGCCACTAACATGGTAGGACTCAGCATAGGTCTTAGAAGTATTCTATCTCTCAACCCTTGGTAACCCGGCTTAAGTAGACAGGCTTAACTTCAAAGACAGGTATGTAAAGCATTCAAAAACACCATTTCAGTAAATAATTAAGACACAACACAAAATAAAATCAACACCAATTTATAAAAATAGGTAATATTTTATCTTTTAAATATTTCCAAAACTAAAAAAATCCACTGTGGGGAACAGAGATATGAATTTTTAAAGATTAGTCACTCTAGTGTAGGAGGCTTAACAGTGCCCCTTTTAGTCATTTACGTTTTTCTCTGACAGGGACACACCTTTAGAAATTGTTCTGGAGAATTTTCTCACCACTGTGTTGTGCCACCTTCTCCAGCAGGCGGGGTCAGTTCGACTCTTTCCTGAAGTTCTTGCGGGTCCCAAAGTATCCAACACACAATCAGGTTCTGAATCTCCAAGAGGTCCTTGAAAGTGTGAAACTTCAATTCCGCCGTCCACTTCGTTAAAGCCATACAAATCCACTGGTACTCCGGGCTGGGAATTCTTTGTGGGGATGTCCAGGTGAGCTCTGTTGGCTACCAGCTTGCAGGAGTCCCACTCTTTAGTCCTTTTGAAGCAGGTTTGATCCACAGGCTGCAGTTTCCAATGGTGCAAAGGCGCAAACTCAGAGTCCTGGCCTTTGGGAAATGTGCTTCAAAATCTTCAGCACAGACAGACCCTTCTGATTCTCTTCAGTTTCAAGCAGCAGATCTGGAGGCTCTGCCCCTCTCAGATACTTATTCCAAGTTCTCTGGGTCATGCAGGTCACTTCTGACCAATAGAACAGGGTAACTCCTCAAAGTTATGACCACATCCTGTAGAGTGTGGCATTATTTTTTGTCCCAGAGTGCATCAAATCTTCCAAATCCATAATGGCTGATTTTCTAACAAGGAGGTAGAGCTGGCTAAACACGCCCCTAGGATGGCTTATTTCCATAGACTCTCCCACCATCTGCCTTGCCTTCCCTAATCCCTAGGTCTGGTGGGGGTCAAAAGTGTAAGTGGAAGCTTGTACTGTGGCCATCCCTCTGCCTTTGAAGACCATGGTTCACGACTCCTCCCCTGGCCTGGCATTCCTATGGAACAGCACACTGCCCTCCCAGCAGAGGGGCTCTTTATCACCTCTTCAAGGCCTTTTCAAAAGGAACCCCAACCACTGGCAGTGGTATTAGGGGAGCCTTTGTCTTGCCCCCTGCCTTGCCACTGACATGACAGGTGACACAGGAGCTGCAAAACTCCTTGCCTTTTCAGACATATGGGGCCAGTAGAAATGGTTCTGGTGGTTCCATGTCTTTGTCTGTCCCAAATGTCCTGCTAAGGGATATCCTTGTTAAAGTCAGGATGAACTCTCTGTGCTACGGGGCACCACCAACCTCCTGGTGGCCCCCTCCTTGGGGTTTCTAGCCTCAGTATAAAGCAGTCCATCTTCCCAGTAGAGTTTGTGAAACCCACTGTCATCCCCTCCTGCTTGCTTAGAAGCAATCAGCCTCCAAACTCTCAAGGGTGGGACGATTGCGCCACAATCCCTGACTGAACTCCTCTCTGGAAGGTCCACCTGCTCTGTCAGTTCTGCCAAATCTGACCAGCTCCCGACGAGATGGAGTCTCTCCCTCAGAGAGGCCAGATCCTCCCCATCAGGGTTAGATGCTTCCTGCACCTCGAGTTCCCTGGGCTGGCTCACTGAGCAGTACCCTTTGTCACTTGGATGCTTGGCCCTTTGTTCCAGGTCCAAGTGTCCAGCCCCTCCATTCTGGCTGGTCTGTGACCCTGGTCACGGCACATACCCACTCCAGGAGCTCTAATATTTTTATATGGAGTCACTCTCTCCACCTCTGACCACACAGAGGCTTCAAGATCGTGCCCAGTAAACACTGGACTGGGAGCACCTTCGACACAGCTACCTTCATGGTCCTGTCACACCTCCCATTCCAAATCCACCACAGCCATAGGATGGAGTTTGGTAGTGCTATCCATATGTCACCTGGTGAAACTCACCAGGTAACAACCTCTCTGGAGGCACCAGCTCATCCAGGACCATAGTTACACTAGCCCCAGTGTCTCTGTTAATAACCTCAGTCCCATTCACTTTAGGCCTCTGTCTGTACCTATCCCATGTTTGGAGGTAAGGCAGCAAGAGATTCTGTATTCATCACACACAGGGACCACTAAGGTTGCTTCCGCCACCTGACTAGCCCCTCTCTGGGGCACCACTCTACCCCTACTGAGCACTGGCAATCCCTGTGGATGGCCCCTTAGGAAGCTTCTTGGCGCAGACAGCATCTCCTGCTTATGCCCTGGCTGGTTACGAAGTCAAAGCTTGCCACCACCTTTGAGGATCAAGAACCTGCAGGCTTTCCTGAAACCCCACTCCTTTGAATTTGGGTTGGCTCGGGGCCCCCTCCTTGTGCAGGGGTCTTTGTGGGTGTTTGGAGGACTCCTTATGCTTTTGACACTTCATTTCACCCGAGCTCACTTGAGGAGGACCTGTCCTGCACTATTTGAGTGCCGCCCCTGGTGCTGAATGGGAAACAGTTCTCACCCACTCATCAGCTGCTTCCCAGCTCTCTGGGGTCTGTCAGCTTAAGGTCCATAGATACTGGCGTAACCTCTTCTGCACAATGAGTCAAAATATGTTCCTTCAAAAACCAAATTATACAATCCCTCATATGTGTCAGCGCTTTGTTACCAGCAATCCAGCTTCAGTGCCTTGTCTGAAACGTCCACAAAGTCTACCCAAGACTTTGAACTCAATTTCTGGGTGCCTCTAAACTTCACCCTGTACTGCTCTGGAAGTCAGACCAAATCTCTTGACTAAGCATGCCTTCATCTGCTGGTATGATTCAGCATCCTCTCCTTCAGGGTCCAGGAGCCTATCCCTCCCAGCTACTGGAATCAACTCCCACAGGCGTGCACTATTACCTAGAGTGGACCCTCTCCAGATTAAGGAGCCCTCTCCAAAGCTGCTAGCCACCGGTCAATGTCATCCCCCTCTGTGTACTTGGGCACTATGCCCTTGGCCAAGTTAGGTTCAAATCTACACCCTGGACATCTCAACATCTTCTTCGCTTTCGCTGCCACCATTCATCTTCTCCTCCTCCCTCTCCCATTTTCTCTTAGCCAATTGAATTTCTCCTTCTCCAAGGCAATCAGCTCTAATTGAGCCTGGCTGTCTCTGCGAGGACAGGCGACTAGTACCTGATGAGGACCCTTCCACTCCACCACCACCTTGATTCACCTGGCTAACACTGGTCACAATGGAAAGGTCTCATCCTCACCCCCTCTCTCGGGTGGGTTGGAAAGAACATCTTCCCACCCCCTGGGTTCTCCTCAGCTCGTGGCCCAGGCCTTTAGGGACTCAATCAACCTACTTCCTAAGCTTCTTGGGAAGCAGGCAGCCCTAAGCCTACACTGTGCCCTAAGATCAGCCATCTTGAACTTTAGACAGTTTAGCCAGGTCCAGCTCCCATGGTTCCCTAGTTTTGGGTCACATAACTAGGCACAACAGAACTTAGAGCAATTTGGAAAAATCAAAACAATGGATTAAAAACAGTTTGGTAAATTCAAAAATCAAACTCAAAAGTTTTGTTCTAAAGGCAATTTAGAGGATTTTAACATCTTAATTCACTTTACTGAAGGTGTGCTTTTAAACACAGGAGTCCTCATCCCACCGCTGCCACCAAATGTTGGAAAGTGGATTATTGGTAAGGGCAAATGTGGGTGCACTGGCAATAAGGCCACTAACACATGGTAGGACTCAGCATAGGTCTTGAAAATTATTCCTATGCTCCAGCCCTTGGTAGCGCTTGTGCGATAGACGACGCTAAAGACAGGTATGTAAAGCATTCAAAAACACAATTTCAGTAAATAATTAAGACACAACACAAAATAAAAATCAACACCAATTTATAAAAATAGGTAATATTTTTATCTTTAAATGACACCAAAACTAAAAAAATCACTGTAGGAACCAGAGATATGAATTTTTAAAGATTAGTCACTTTCTAGTGCTTAAAGAAACCAACAGTGCCCCTTTAGTCATTTCGTTTTCTCTGACAGGAACTATACACTTCCAGAAATTGTTCTGGAGAATTTTCTCACTACTGTGTTGTGCTACCTTCTCCAGCAGGCGGGGTCCAGTTAGAACTCCTTCCTGAAGTTCTGCTTGCGAGGTCCCAAAGTATCCAACACACAATCCAAGGTTCTGGAATCTCCAAGAGGGTCCTTGAAAGTGTGAAACTTCAATTCCGCAATCACTTGAACAAAATAACTACAAATCACTGGTACTCCAGGCTGGGAATTCTTTGTGGGGATGTCCAGGTGAGCTCTGTTAACCTGTAACACAGGGAGTCCACTCTTTGAATCAGCACAGGCTTGGGTTTGATCCACAGGGCTGCAGTTTAAATGGTGCAAGGCGCAAACTCAAGTCCACAGCTGGAAATGCACTTCAAAATCTTCAGCACAGACAGACCCTTCTGATTCTCTTCAGTTTCAAGCAGCAGATCTGGGCTCTGCACTCTCCAGATACTTGTTAAAGTCTCTCTGGGTCATGCAGGAGGTCACTTCTGACCAATAGGGAGCAGGGTAACTCCTCGAAAGTTATGACCACATCCTGTAAGTGTGGCATTATTTTGTCTAGAGTGCATCAAATCTTCCAAATCCATAATGGCTGATTTCAAGCAAGGAGTGAAGCTGGCTAAACACACCCTAGGATAGCTTATTTCCATAGACTCCCCCTACCATCTGCACATACCTTCCCTAATCCTAGGATGGTGGGGTTAGAGTGAAACAGGAAGCGGGCACTGTATTTATCCTCACTTGATTACTGGTTTTGACTCTGCAACATGTTGTTATATGTTTACTTATGCACTCCCAGCAGGCTCAACATCTCTCTTCAAGGCAGCCTGGCTAATCCATTAACTCTGACCAATCAGGGCAGACCACTGGAAGGCTGAATTTGGACTTACAAACAAGAAAGTCTTATAACTTCTTGTATGTACACTTTAGGAGAAATTCAACAATATAATATTGTTGGATTGAGCACAGGGCCGGCTTTAGCACTGGTGGCGCCCTGTGCGACAATGTTTGTTGGCACCCCCCCAACGACCATCTTCGCTACAGATTCCTTCACTACCACCCTTTAACAGTGCCTTTCGTGTCTCCATAACCACTCACTCGCTGAGATGCATTTATTTAGGTTTATAACGCCGCTCATACCAGTGTAGGGTGTCAGAGCACTTTAAATCACACACACACATTACACAGAGATAATCAATCACACGTGTGTAATTCAGTGTTTAGGAATGTTACATAACACAGAGGAATACAAGGTGTAGGAGTCACATGTCATTCATACTGGTAGACAGTATAGTTTAAGAGTGCTTGGTTTGGAAAAGCACAAACTCAGAATTTATAACATAACACCATAGTTGGGGGTTACATTTAAGAACTAGAATTGTTTTTTTTTTTTTTTTTTTTACAGAAATGAGCCTATTTTGCAAGGTTAGAATAATGAAAGGCTGGGGGGGAGGGAGGCATAACGCTATGATAATAATATACGCTATGATAATAATATACCTTGCAGTTTGCATGCAGCTCTTTGATGTCCGCTATTAGCTCACTGTTCTATATTAGAATTTTAACTGATACACTGCAAGGAACAAAAGGATCTCTCTGACAAAAGCACTGACCTCTTTAGATTATATGCACTTTGTGATCTGCACGGTACACGTACTTTGCATCAGGCATATTAACCCACTGCGCTACTTTTGGTTGAGTCACTTCCACTAAACAAAACTCCGATCTCACTCCAGGAAGAACGTTAATAACCGGAGTTATCTAGAAATTTTTATTGTATGAAAACTGCTGGACGCACGGAACGGGGCAGCAGGTGCTTTTAAAACTATAACATAATTGTAAACACGGCGTCCCCAGAAGTCAGCACCCGGTGCAATGGCATCGGTCGCACCGCCCTAGAGCCGGCCCTGATTTAGCAATACTATTCTGAGAAGTCTTTGAACGGTAGCTCTATCTCCTTCCTATCAGGGGTTATTATTTAATAACTTCCTGCAATGTTAACCTATAGGGCATGGGATTTGCAATGGGGAAAATGACTTGGGCCAGTTTTCTAGCACAAGGGCTTATAAAAACATATTTTATAAGTATTTCCCTAATTTCTGCAGGACCCCCACCCCCTGTGCAACTAGGGGAGACTTTAGGGGTTCTGAATCTGCAGAAATATTACAGATCCTCCTTCCACAGGGCTCCTAGTATCAAAGTCGAATTTGAGCAGCACTTTAACACAATGTGGGGAGTGAACTGTGAAAGTTCACTTAACCCAGGCATATAAAAACTAATTTTATACGGGCGCACCTTATAAATACCTGACCCCCCACCCCTGGGATACCTAGGGGAGACCCTGGGGGTCCCTAATATGTCAAAACATTGTGGTTAACCATTTTTAAGTCCCCCTACCACCAAAGTCGAGTTTGGGCACAATTTACTTTTTAAAAGCAGTCCTGGCACCCAGGGCTGTTTTTAAACTGACCTCAGGCTTCATCAGTGCACACATGCAAGTGCAGAAAAAGCGGCTGGCCTCTAAACTGCCATGCCCCAGGGTACTGGGGACTTCTAGGCAGTTTCAGTCCCCTGCCCTATTATATACTAGGGGCTTATGGGGTAGGTCATGCCAATTACAGGGGTACCCCACCATACCATAGTGTACCCTAGTGTATGTTAGGTGTTTTAACTGTATTCTAATGTGTTCCTTTCAGCTTGGCACTGGCCCTGGGCCTGGTTAGGCAGAGCCCAGGGTCAGTCAGAGTCAGTTACCACCAGTACCAGTCAGCAAAAAGTTGGGGGGTGCCCAGGGCACAGGATGACTTTGCAACAGGCACAGATTGTTAACCCCAATACTAAGAGTGACTGTGGGCCACATTATCAAGAACGGTGCAAACATTATCGCCGCTTTAGCGGCAGGAAACTGCCGCTAAAGCGGCGATAAGGGGCTTGATAATATGCCCTAGAGAATTCCAATAGAAGCCCAGGTTCTGGTGTCAAGGACATTAAACCTGGGCTAAAGCGGCGATAATGTTTGCGCCGTTCTTGATAATATGGCCCTGTGAGTACTGAGTAGTGCACATTAACTTGCCGCTCAGAAGAGCAAGAGAATACAACTGATGATGAAAATGCAGTTCCCCGCAGGGGCCTCAACAAATAAGGATTCACCGCAACATGGGGACCAATGGGGGGATTGAGTGGTGCAGTGCAGTGTCCCTATGTACTCAAGTAGGAACCTTTGGTGGCTTACTTTTGGGCTGACTCCCTTAACCACAACGATCTGTAGAGCCTTATTTTCGGTCCACATGAAACGTTCCATTTCTCCGTTTGCTTGCGGCCACTGTGGTGTGATGCGTCGATGTGTAATGCCTAGCCGTTCCATTAGATCCTTGACCTCTGATCGCTAGAATGGCGGCCCATTGTCCATCTTTATTTCTTCAGGCAGCCTAAAAGTCCAACACCCTCACCAGCTGGTTCTCGCTGTAAGTACTGCGGCCATGAAGAACATTCCCCAGATAACTGCCCTGCACAAGGACACACATTTTTGAACTGTGAAATAATGGACTACTTTGCAATGGTGCGCCGCAATAGAACGAGGGGAAGAGGCAGCCACGGAAGGCGGACACCGACGAGGGCGGTACGACAACTATCACTGCAGGACCATGAACATCAGGATCAGCCAGATACCCCCAACGGAGTAAAGGATTGCAGTAGGAATCGTCATCAAGAGATGAGGAGGAAGTCTTCCTCATATTTTTCTCAGGATACCTGAAGGGGAATAGGAGACTGCAACCCACATGTATAGTGGAAATTGCAGCATCGGATTTCATGGCCCTCATTGAGACAGGGGACTCAGTAAATGTATTGGGGAAACAGCTATATCAATGCCTCCATCTGAGGCCAACGCAGACCACGTCCTATACCAAGATCTACACATATGGGAGCCAGGCTACTTTGCCCTTAAAAGGACTTATGAAGGTGTGCGAGATCAAATGGCCTAGAACTCCAGACTGCATTTCATGTTTTAGCAAAGATGCCAGCACCCTAATAGTCAGACACACTGCAGAGGACGTAGGCCTGGTGTCAATTGCCTGAAATGTGCAGACACATCAGGTAGATCAGCTATTAAGCCAATTCCCGGAACTATCCACAGGACTAGGATGTCTGCGAGTCCCACCAATAAAACTGCACACTAACACGTCCATCAAGCCAGGAGCTCTGCACCATCAGTGTGTACGATTCCATTTGAGACCACAGATCAAGCAGGAACTCTCCAAGCTCGAGAGCCTTGCAGTGATTGAAAGGGTGTCGGGACCCATGCCCTGGGTAGCCCCGATGGTGATTGCTGAAACATCGAAACCGCCTGGTAAGATGCGTTTGTGCATTAATATGTGCCTTCCAAATTGAGCCATAAGGCGAGAAAGACACATTACACCCACTATGGATGTCACTAATAGCCCGCCTAAACGGAGCTAGGTGGTTCTCAAAGTTAGACCTCAGAGCACGCTACCACCAACTTCAGCTGTCAGAGGAAAGTTGATACATTGCTTGGCCTGCACAGGTACAAGCAATTGAGCTTTGGTGTTTCTTCAGCGGCGGAAGTGTTCTAGGATGGCATAAGAGAAACATTTTCAGGTTTTCAGGGCATCATGAATGTCAGTGATGATGTTTTAATCTACTCAGCAACTGCAGAGGAACATCATAAGCGCCTGAGAGCCACACTGAATCAGTACGGAGTACGGAGTCACTCTCTAAAAAGAAAAGTGTTCTTTGTTCCAGACGTCTACAGAATTCTTCAGCTACATTTTTACCCAGGACCATGGCCGGACTGGTCGTAGGGGCTTCCGGTGTTTGCCCGGGAGGCTGGAAGGGTGGGGGTGGGGCAGTTTTAGAGTGGTGGGGGTTGGTTTTGTTCCTGGGGCCGGTTTTGCAGTGTTGCTGCAATATCTGCCCCCAGTAGCAAAAGAAGCAGTGCTGGGGGCCGGTTTTGTTAAGCAGCCGGTGGCAATTTTGTCTGACCACTCCCCCCGGGGTGGGGGCCAGTCAGCCAAAATTGCCAGGACTGCTTTGGGTTTCCAGTCCGGCCCTGCCCAGGATGGGATGCAAGTAGACCCCAGAAAGTCTCAAGTCATCAAGCAAGCTCCCACATCAGTCAATGCCACGAAGGTGCACAGTTTCTTGGGTATGGCCATATATTGCGAGAGATTTATGCACAACCTGGCAACCATTGCAGAATCATTGAGGGCTCTGACGAAGGTAGACACTCGATGGACGTGGGGCCCTACCGAGGAACAGGCATTCCAGAAAGTGAAGACAGCCCTGTTAAGTAAGATGACCTTGGCGTATTTTGACCAAAAGAAGAGAACTGAGATGCTAGTCAATGCCAGCCCAGAGGCTTAGGGGCTGTGCTCATCCAGTAAGTTGAGCCGGGGAAGTGGGCACCACTAGCCTCTGCAAGCAAGGCACTTACGCCAACCCAAATGAGATATGCCCATATTGAAAGAGAGGCGCTGGTCATTAAATGGGCGTGTGGACATTTTCATTTATATCTGTGTGGATGACCCTTTAGAGTAATCACAGATCATCAACCTTTGGTTCCGTTGTTCAGAGGCACATCACCTCATCCCCCACCTCGCATCAACGCTGGGCCATCCAATTGCCACATTATCAGTTTGGAAACTTCCACTAGCAAGTGTCCAAGAACCTGGCATACTTTCTTTTGTGCCATCCGCCCCCACCATCTGGGTGGTCAGGAGAAGATGTAGAGCCTGCAGAAGAATACATAAAGATGGTGTTTCAGTGGACCTGCCCAAAAGTGTTAACCTTACCTGAGATTAAAGTATCAACCGAAGGCGATGCTGTGCTAACAAAAGTACTGAAGACACATGGCAGAACGTCTTGAAAGATACCAACCACTGGGATGGGCCAAAGAAAGAATTACTCAAATGTGGAGAGTGCAAGACGAACTAAGTGCCACCCAAAATGGCATTGTTTTATGAGGCTGCAGTCTAGTGATCCTTGAAAACCTACAACACCAAGCAGCTGTGCTAGCCCACAGTGGGCATCAAGGGATTGCCAAGATGAATTTGCGGATGTGTGAGAAGGTGTGGTTTCCAGACTTGGAAGCCATGGTAGATGACCTTGTGCGACAATGAACAGCTTGTCAAATCACCAACACTAGCACCTGGAATCACTGATGAACCGTGTACCAAGGTGAGCATGGACTTCGGGAGTTTCCCGGATGGCAGAACCACCATGGTTATCGTGGATAGCCGTTCAAAGTACCCAGTGGTTGAACTGGTGGAATCAATGGCATTTGCAAATGTAACCCGGCGATGGAAAGGGTATTTGCACTATTTGGGCTGCCTGAAGAAATAAAGACGGACAATGGGCTGCCATTTCAGGGGTCAGAGTTCAAAGATCTAATGGAACAGCTGCACATCATACACCAATGCATTAAACCACAGTGGTCGCAAGTGAACGGAGAAGTCGAAGGCTTCATACAGACCCTAAATAAGGCTCTCTGGATCACTGTGGTTGATGGAATCAGCCCAGAATTAAGCCTCCAAAGGTTCCTAAATGAGTACAGAGACACACCACTCTGCACCACTCAGTGCCTCCCTTGGTCCCTGATGTTGCAGAGGCCCAGGAGCAACACCATCCCTGTGCTCCTGGAATGGACTCCTCCAGAATACGGTCCTGTGAGTGCTCCTGCATGGAGCATGCAGAACAACATGAGAGCTTGTATCAAGAGGCTAGCGATGTTGTGACAGATTGTGCAAGGGGATATGGTGATCCTGAAAGATCATAGACCTGGATGGAAATTCAGGACACTGTATGAACATGGTGTGTGGACTGTGGTGAGTGTCAATGGCACCATGGTAACTGCTTGAAAAGGAGATGAGGTAGGAAGTCGAAATATATAATGGGTCAGAAAAGTCAGAATGCCCAGCCAGCAAGAACCGGAGGAAAAAGAGACCGCTGACATTGATAACCCTCCTGTGGTGGTGGAACAAGCCAGTCAATCACACAGCTGAAATGAATCAGGGAATCTGGTGATCGGAGAGAGGACTGGTGAGGAGACATGCGTGAGCAGGATGGAGAAAACAGGTATGGATGCTCCCAACATCAGTATTATGACCTGAGACCGAACCCAAAGCCCAACCCAAAGTTCAGAGATTTTTAAGCAATGCTCAGGCATGGTTTTCAGTACCAAGTGGGGAAGGGATGTAGTGAGCCACCCGGACTTCTTCACTGTGGCGACCCGGCCCCAGATGTTATGTTCACCGCATTATCTGGCTGGGCATGGTCAGAGGGTATAAATAAAAGAGGACTAGGCCACATGCAATTGCAATTGCATAGTATCTTCTCTTTATCTCTTTTCCTCCAACTTGCTGTCAAGCTCTTACACTCACTGTCTCTTTCGCACCCTTTGTTCTCTCTTTTTAATGTTCAACAACTGTCTGTCTCTTATGTTCTCATATTTGCTGTCTCCTTTTTTCTATCCCATTCTTTTGCCCATTCACACTTCTACATGCTCTTACCATTGATTCCTCTGCATCACTTTTCATTTATTTTTTATCTTTTAGCTCTCTCTCGTTCTCTCTTGTACTTAACACCACTCTTTTTACCTCTCATTCAATTTTCTTTTCACTATTTCAAGGTTCAGTCTTTGCTGTTTTTCTCTCTTGTTCACTTTCACATACACTTTTTCCTATGCTCTCTCTTTTTCCTCTCTCTCTCTTTCTCCCCTCTCTCACTCTTACTCACAATCCCCTGCTCAATGCTTCCACAAAAAGTAACTACATCTGTGGTGCACAATCTAACATTTTACAGTTTTTGTATATAACCTACATAGTGTAGTTGCATTCATATTGTGCTTCATATTCATGATGAGGTGCCAAACCACTTGG
Source organism: Calotriton arnoldi (assembly GCA_963921515.1). Taxonomy (NCBI): domain Eukaryota; kingdom Metazoa; phylum Chordata; class Amphibia; order Caudata; family Salamandridae; genus Calotriton; species Calotriton arnoldi. The sequence goes on along the minus strand of CAWUFW010009693.1, from coordinate 173,092 downwards.
TGAACACTGCTCTCTAAGTTGTACTTGTTTGGATAGAAGTGGAAATGCATTGTGCTATATGTGGGAAGGGACTGGATATTGAGTGGATGAGTGATGCTTTTATCTCATTATATGACACTTCGTTGGAGCGTATAGTGAAATCCTACCTATTCCAGAGCAGCATAGTCACACCTTGACAGCCATCATGTGATGCAACTGGCTTATTTTCAAAATGTACCATCTTTCTGGTGTTAAACAGTTACATAAAGAGGTGTAGCATAATTACAAATTCCATGCAGGATTAGCTCTGTACTCTTTTTATCAAACCCTTTGCTTAATTGGAATCATGAAAAATGGCCGACAAATCATGTCGAGCCTTCTTTCCGTGGGTCATGGAAATAGGTTATTTTCCACTATCTGGGAGGGTGCAACTATAAAGGCAATCCATAAGAAGGGCAATAACAGTCTACCCACCAACTACAGACTAATTAGCTAAACAGACATCATTGCTAGGGTGTAGTCAAATGTTAACTTGCAGCACTTGGAGGATTGGATTCAGAGCAATGAACTAATCCCATCTGAGCAGGATGGTTTCCACCGAGGCCATTCAACTGCTGATCAACGCTTTGCTTTTTGGGCTACTACTCGAAAGACAATTATTTGCTTTATACCTTGCAGATCTCCCAATGAAATGAAAAAAAGTCTAGATAATGTTATCCAAAAATGAGTGAGTCACACATATCTGGCTTTCTATGTATAGATGACCTTGTAATGATATATTGCACTGTAATAGGTGTACAATGAAAGCGTGGGACCTATTGTGTGGCCAACCACCTAACTGTAAATGTGGACAGAACCAAAATGTTGGTGTTTGGAAGGAAATTAGTGGAATTTCTTTGGCTGCTTGACAGTAAAAGAATAGAGAAGGTAAATTCTTTAACATTTCTTAGGTTAAGCTTCTCCAGAAATCTAAGTTGGTCTGAACACTTGGATAATTTAGTGGTCAGGTTTTCAACCATTGCTTGGCCTTATCTCAAATTCAATCAAGAATCGGGCAGTCACTCTGTGGTTTCTCTTCAAACAACCTTCAAGGACAAAATTCCTCCACTTGCTGTCGGAAGTGTCATACCAGAATGGGGGTTACGGGACCCAACTTATGGGGCATCGTAGTAGAGGCAACAAGAATGGGTGCACCCCCTATTGAAGGCTAAATTTCAAATTCCATGTCACCTCACTTCTACGGTATTTAAACTTCATCAGAACGATGGCCATCTTAGGTGCAGTTTAATAGTTAAACCAAACCAGCAATGACTAATTGCTTGTTATTGAAAACTCATCAAAAAATCAGCTGCATGAGTTGATCCTCGTCTTAATTGAGGTATTCCTGAATTCCAGCTATACTTGGTAACTCCTTACTCCGATTTTTCGAGTATTCCGCATATTTTCTCATCCATAGCAATTGCAACTTAAGAAAATGAAGAACATTAGCGAAGCAGCAAACTACTCACCATCAAATACGGTAATGCACAAGCGCACCACCAAGGAAAGTACTTACAGTGGGGTGGGTCTGCATGCTATGAAGTGTTTGCATCCTGCTTAGGCGTAACTGCAAAAAAGCAAAGGAGAACACTGACAAGACAACAAACCAATCACCATTAAAGTACTGTAACGTGCAAGCTCATCACAGGGGCAAGAACATACCGTGGGGTGGGTCCCCATGGTACGATACTCTTGCAAGAGCAAGAAGGGAAAAATATTTGAGATACCATTGAGCCCAGTGGCGTAGCAAGGGGGCGTGGGGGAGGGCGGTCCGAGTTTTGGGGACAGCGGACCCAACCCCCCTGCTCTTACCTGCAGCTGCGGAGAGGTGAATGCCTCGAACGCCACATGCGGCAAAAGGTCTAGCTACGCCAGTGGTCGAAGTGGGGGAAAAAAAAGTAGGGGAACTGTGGGCGGAGAATCAGAGGGCGGGAATAACCCGTGGATTGGGTCAGTGGGCTGAGTCTCAGTGTGGCAGAAAGAGCAAAATATCCCAATTTTTAGAATTTGTTTCCCATTTCACTAACCGGTTACAGCTTATTACGTTATTTAATTTAACCAATGGATACACATATTTATTTAAGGTTTAATATGAGTTATTGACATTAAAATACATTCACAAAGTGGGATACGTTTCCAATCACAGAATGTCCCAAATATCCTTAAAAGTGGAATCGCAAGCCATTGGTCTCCCAGCCATGGAGTTTCTGTCATCAGCACTTCTCCTCCCTTTTTCCACAAGAGCAGTTCAAACATGAATGGCAAAATATCCTAGTTTGCAAATGTTTTCCACATAATTATGGCTCTTCCATATTTGCCACATAATGCATCATCTGCTGCATAATCTGACAATTTAACTAGTAAATTGTTTATAGCTCAAACGGATCAAAAGTTCCTGAAAAATGTGACTTGTGCTGCTGTGAAGTGGAGTGTGTTGGAAAACACAAGGGAACCCAATAAGCAATTGGTCAGGGACCTTGGGTACGTTTGTAATTACTAAAGACAGTGGTCCCTAGACATCCAAAAAATATATTGTAAAATAAATATAGACTAACAGTATTTGTCCAGCCGGACAGTATTTTAATACACAATAATCGTATAACATAAAATAGGAAAATTTCAAGTGGGACACAACCTGCGTCCTAAAAACAATAACAAACAAACACAAAGGAAAGGTTCAGGCAAGGGGACGTGTCTGCATAAAAATTTAAGAATAGATCAGACGTAGTAACGTGAAAACACCATTACATATTTCACATCGCAATTTGGTATATGCATATGGTGTACATTACGTCGACGGCGTTTCGATCCCTTAGATCAATAATGGGATCATCATCAGGACATTTCAAGTTAACATGCCTGTGTACATATTGCAGTTATTACCGATTTGAGCCCGGAATTCAAGACGCAGATCAATCTCTTAATAATTCCAGTAATAGGTAAGACAGAATAGGCGGAGGGCCCCAATTAGCTAGAGACCATCAACAGATAATTGGTGTGCCATGTGATTGCCATAATTAAACCGTTATAGAAGGGTAGGTGACGGGATCGCTGGCAGGGGATGTAGTAATCCCAATCAGGTACGCGTCGGCAAACCAAGTGGAGCCGAAGTCGTCATGGCACACCAATTATCTGTTGATGGTCTCTAGCTAATTGGGGCCCTCCGCCTATTCTGTCTTACCTATTACTGGAATTATTAAGAGATTGATCTGCGTCTTGAATTCCGGGCTCAAATCGGTAATAACTGCAATATGTACACAGGCATGTTAACTTGAAATGTCCTGATGATGATCCCATTATTGATCTAAGGGATCGAAACGTCGACGTAATGTACACCATATGCATATACCAAATTGTGATGTGAAATATGTAATGGTGTTTTCACGTTACTACGTCTGATCTATTCTTAAATTTTTATGCAGTCACGTCCCCTTGCCTGAACCTTTCCTTTAATGTTGTTTGTTTGTTATTGTTTTTAGGACGCAGGTTGTGTCCCACTTGAATTTTTCCTATTTCATGTTATACGATTTGTATTAAAATACTGACCGGCTGGACAAAGAATATAGTACCGATTTAGTCTATATTTATTTTACAATATATTTTTTGGATGTCTAGGGACCACTGTCTTTAGTAGTTGCTGTGAAGTGGAGGGCCCTTTGCAAAGGTTGACTGGTCACCTTTCTCATTGCTCTGCAGTTGTATGTTCCACTGGTACTAATAAGGAAAAATCTTTGCAGAGGCTGTTAGCATGTGTAAAAATGTTAAAATAATAAAGTATTAGAAAATTTACAGCACCACTAATACCAGTGTAGGGTGTCAGAGCACTTTACATCACACATATTACACAGAGACAATCAATCATACGTGTGTAAATCACTGTATAGGAAATGTTACATCAGACATAAGACTACAAGGTGTAGGAGTCACATGACAACCATACTAGTAGGCAGCATAGTTTAATAGTGATTGGTCTGGAGAAACACAAACTCAGAATTTAAAACGTAATACCATGGTTGGGGGTTCTCTTTAATAATCAGAATTGATTTCTACCCAAATGAACCCTTTTTCTGCAACATTAGGATAATCAAAGACTGGGAAAACCATAACGCTCTAATTTATACCTTGCAGTTTGCATGCAGCTCTTACATGACAGTTAAGAGCTCACTGTTCTATGTTAGGATTTTAACTTATTAACTGCAAGTAACAATAGGGTCTCTCTGACAAAAGCAGTAACCCACTGACCTATTTACATTATGTGCACTTTGTGATCTGCATGGTACATGTTCTTAGCAGCAGGCACATTAACCCTCTGCACTTCCTTTCCATGAGTCAAAACGTCCACTAGACAAAACACCATCTCTCTCTACTAAGAATATTAATCACTGGAGTTATCATGACATTTTTATCGTTGCCGAAAATTGTTGGAGGCCAGGAAGGAGGCAGCAACTGCTTTTAAAACCATATTATACTTGCAAACACGAAGCCCCCACCTGAAGTCAGTGCCAGCCGCGGTCCATGCAGCTAACAGCGGTGGGGCCGGGTAAGGGGGGATTTCAAAGGACGATGCAGAGGGAAAATTTATTATTTATTTAATTTTCCCTCTGCAATGTCCCTCGAAATCCCCCCTTACTCGGCCCCTCTGCCCAACGCTGTTACCTGCACGGACCGCGGCTGATCAGCCCCTGGTGTGGTCGCACTGCCCTAGAGCCACCCTGCTCAAGGGTCCTGTGACCTCAGTGACAGAGTCACTGTCACTCTATTGTGCTGCTTCATAGGCCTGCCTGCAAGACTGGAGGTGAACTTCAAATTGAATTGTGGCGGACAGGCCTTAACCCACTCTTGCCACTGCTAGGGTCCACCTGCTGGTGCTAAGACACCAGGGCTTTTAAAATCTTGCGGGGCCTTCTAAGGTCTAGCATGGGAATGTGCTCCCTCAGGGGGAGTGGTCTGGTGGACTGGTCATGAAGGCTGAACCTGGTTCCCCAGTTCCAAATTCAGCAGCTCTGACCATAGTGCCACATCCTCTCCCCCATTGAACACATACTGCCCCACTGAGAGAAACTTGCACTGCACTGACCCGCTATAAACACCTGGATGTGACTCAATTCAAATTACGCACTAGACAAGAGCAATATGCTGCCTAAAATTTTTTTTATAACATCCTAGAAAAAGCAAACACTCATAGGGAATGCAAGATTAGGTAAAATATGTGAAATGTAAGCAGGAACAACATGGTTACCTATTTCTTTTTACACTCATTATTCAGAAATTAGTGAGTGCTTTTGCCTGAAAAGTTAAGGCCATGACTACAGGGCCCAGAAGGGACCCGCTTCAATGCCCATTGCTTATATCCTTACAAAACGTAAGCAGTATGGTTTAAAAAGACCACACTTGTAAATACAGAGCTACAGTATGCATTTTGTTTTCCAATTCACCCATCAAGCAGGTATTTCAATCTGGCCACCTTGCAACCACTCTGTCTTGCTTTAGTTAGTTAGTTAGTTATTTTTCATATTTTGAATGTTTTATTTCTCTCCACCCCGAGGCTGCACTTAGAAATTGAAAAATGTCAGAAAAAGACGATGTTTCCGGCAAAAGTGTTTTTCTTTTTTGGATCCATTTCACATGGGAGCAAATAAACGAAAGGAGGAAAGAGAAGGTGATACCTGTTTCTTGAAGTCTCGGTTTTCACTAAATGAGGAGGAGCGAGACAGAAAGAGAGGGAAGAGGGGAAACAAAGAGGGGGGCGGGCAGCTGCCAGCAGCAGGAGAACTGGACACTGTCTTCTCTGGGCACAAAGGAAAAGACAGAGTCCTTTTTTTCTCTGCCCATTCCGCCGGTCCCCAAAAGCCGAAGTCTTGGCGATTTCTGCCGTCCGGGAGGCATGTTTTAAAAAAAGAAAGTAGGGGAACAGACTCTATGAAATTAAAGAAGTAGGGGCACGCCGTACCCTGCCGATCCCGCCCACTTCGACCACTGAGCTACGCCACTGATTGAGCTATAGTTTCTGAACATTGTTACTCTAGAAAAATTGCTTATAAATCAGCGCAAGGAACATTTGTTTTTGTACTTGAGATTAGTGTGCCATACAACAATATTCAAGGGTTCACAGAACACTTACAGGCTCTGTTGAAATCCACAAAACCAAGCCTTACAGTGTATGGGCAAACATGCAAAGTTAAGATGTTTTGATTGTATGCTTATGTGAGAGTGAATATTATATGAACACAAATCGCTAGAAAATGATGTCTAACATCCTGTGCCCTATCACAAAGCTGTATTATCTAACCCTGAAAATCGAACCACACCCAGCCTATTCTGCAGTGGGAAAAAGGGGGAATGTCGAGGTAAGCAGTGGGGAAGAGAGGGGACAGGTGGTAGGAGAAAGTAAAAGTAAGACAAAAGCAAATAGGTTTTCGGGCATAGCTTAAAATTCCTCTTTGTTTCTTAGCAGTACCGAAGAGGTAATGAAATCAACACACCAACAACTGAACATCAGTGAATAGAGGCAACAACATGGACAAAGCAAGGCTGGCAAGTCTGAAGTTGACCCACAACTGGAGCTGTCCCTCTCGACTCATTCCATTCATTGTTGGATTGATGCGATTCCAGTTACTTTCATTTTGTGAGTAACTGCAGTAATTTAGATGAATTTCTGCATGAAGTGTAGCTAAGTGAGATTGTGCAAAGGTGACTGTGCCTAACAACTTTGTGGGACAAATATGGTTCTAGGCTGGATATGCTCTTGGAAGATCTGTTGTAAATGTCCTTCTTGTTGGAGACTGGTACATTCTCTTGGTTGGTGGAAGCTTATGCAGTTTTCCTTCCTGAATTCCAATTAGTCTTGGAATTATTTTGTCTTTGCATGAGGGAATACCATCATTTTGCCATCTATAAGCTGTTTCACTGAAACACATCTTCAGTAAAGAGTTCAGCTGTTCATTTGCCTACTTAGGTTTAATTTAATGAACAACGTACCTGTTCCATCAGGCTTTGGGGGGTGCAGAGTGAGTGGAATGAGGAGTGTTTATCCCTAAATAGCCAGTGAAATGTTCAGTGGTCTACAGTGATATGGTCATGTATGCACTGATCTAGAAGCGATTGTGTGTTGGACTTGGCTCTTTCTGCAGGGTCACTCCCAAACGTTTGCCTTCATCCTCCTTTTTTTCTGAATTTGTTTTTGTTGGCCTTACGACTTTGTGCACATTACCGCTTTACTACTGCTAACCAGTGCTAAAGTGCTTGTGTTCACTCTCTAAAACATGGTAAAATTGACTTACTCCTGATTGGTATATTTAATTTACTTGTAAGTCCCTATTATAGTGGTATACCAAATACCCAGTGCCTATACATTAAATGAACTTATTGTGCCACCCACTTAAGTAGCAGTTTAAAACATGTCACAGGGGTGCCATTGCAGCCTAAATACAGTTTTAAACTCCCAATTTGTTTTAGCAAAATAAACCTGTTGTCAACCCCTAAATTCATTCCCCTTTTATTACATATGTCAATCCTAAAATATTCCCAAGGAAGCCCACAAAGCAGGTTGCTTGTAATTAATAGTTTGGACATGTACATTTAAGTTTTACATGTCCTGGTAGTGAACAACTCAAAAAAAGTTTTTACTACTGTGAGGCCCTCCTCTCTACCATAGGATAACAGTTGTTTGCCTTATTACATTTAATAAGTGCTAAGTTTTGATTGGGAACAGGTTGGGATTTCATGTTTTGTGTCTGAGAAATTGTACTTTAAAATCCTCTTTAAAGGTAAAGTTGGATTTTAAGTCGCAGTTTTGAAAATACTAACTTTAGAAAGTTACCATTTTACTGCCCTAGCTGTTTGGTGCCTGTAGTCTGTTCCTAGGTCACATGACTGGGCGTAGTTGGCAGATGGGCTTTGTATATTCCTCCGCGACAGACACACAATGGAGGAATTAGGTGTGCCTGGATGTGCCATCACTGGCTGAATGAGGGGCAGGGATGGGCACAGTCCCACTTGCAACACACAAAGAACGTCACACTAGTCCATTGTGCCTGTCTGGAGCAAGGGAGGGGATGTGTGGAATTCCAGCAACTTCACAGGGAATCTCTAGAAACTTTGCCCTACTTCAAAGAAGGAACCAGGTATAAAAATTGGACTATCAAACCCACTCTTAAGTTCACTTTCTGGACCTGCAGAAGGACTTTAAAATGACTTACTGCTACTGTGGGCTTCTGTGTATTTCAGAAGGCTGCTTTGCTGCACCTGAATGGACTGCTCTGCTGCCTGAAGCTGCCTTGAACCCTCAGAGGCCTGCCGCACTGCTTGAACCCTGTTCCACTGCTTGAACCCAGGACTACCAGAATGACTCCAAGGGCTAGTTGGTCTTCTGATCAGAGATCCAGGGACAGAAAAGGCTCCAACCATCTTGAACCCAAACCTAGAACCAGCTTGAGTGAGTTTTAACTCTCCAAGAGGTGCCCCCTCAGCCCTGGGCGCTTAGTAGTGGTGCTAAAGGTGTCCAGATAGTCAAGGTCCAAAACTTGGGAGTTTTTGGCTCAAAAGTACTTGAGAAATGAGAGGAGACCGGGACCTGCCAGCTCGTCGATCCGCCGTAAATGCATCGCAGGTTGGCCTGACTTCGTGGCAGGTCCTCCTATGTTCTTCTCTGCAGCAGCAAATCATGTTCAGTGGTCCTTCGCAGAAGAGATATCACCAGGGTGTGGAAAGATGCAGCGCCCCAGTCTTTGGATTGGTGGAAGAAGGGCTTGGCTTGCTGTATGAGTCTGGAACCTCCAGTATACGGGGTGAGGGGACATCACAAGAAGCATTATAAAATATGCTATGACTGGTGCCAGTATAGACGCATTCTCATCGACCCATCAGGTAGGCCCAACAGTCCCTGGATGACGAAATCAAGGAAAATGGTCATCATTTTGGAAGGGGTCAGGAGAGCTTTGGAAATGTGACTGTTGTTCATTTATGGGAGGAACACTGCTTGTCCGTACTGTTTGCCGATTCCATTGGAGCCTCATGTTCTATGCAGGTAAGCTAAGGACTGATCTATGGTTCACCCTGGCAATATATAATTATGTGCTTGCATATTTAACTGTTATGGCCCACAATAATACTATAGCCATAATACACAGAGGTCAGCAATAAATTATAACTTATGACTCTCAAATTCACATAAGACATATCTACTATGAGGGTTGTCCCTCACCAGTACCATACAGCCAAAAAACAAACTTCACCATATGAAGATAAATGGAATAACAGAAGAGATCTGTCACACATTGCTGGACAAACTGGAGGATTTTAATATAGTCCACCTCTGTAGGTCCCAAATATCTATACAGTCTGACCGCTCCTTTACATCTCACATAGACACTCAGATGTGGGATGATAGTAAAAATGCACATCGCAACAGATCTTTCGCCTTCTCTCTCCCTCCAATAATGTAAGTTCAGGACTATAATAATCCACAAAATCTCATATTGGACAACCCAGTGCAGTAATCAGCTAAGCAGACTATATCATGTGAAATACCATAAAGGGACCTGCAGAGCTGTTTAAAGTAACCAGCATCTTGAAATCCATAAAACTGAGAGTCTGTTTCTCACACTGCATCATCCAGCACACTACTACGTGGTGCACCCTACTACATTATAACCGTACCTCAGTGCTCATCACACATATGACATGGAAACACTTCCCACTTAGGATCAAAACAAAGACAACATCTTTCCAACCAGGCTGTAGCATGCTACCTATGTAGGCTAGCGTTTTAGTCAGTGGTATATGCATGCTGCAATACAGTACAATACAATACATCCGAAATTATACTGCTTCAGTGTCTAGTTCGGAAAAACAGTCACACTAAAATTCTAATCTCTATGCTGAAGTAAAACTCTTTTTATGTATTTACTACAGAACAACTGCAAAAAAGATTCATGCGTAGCCATGAAAATTATGATTTGCGTGCCAAAATGCAACTTTTTTCCATCTAGACACTAAAACACTTTAATTTCAGCTTTAAAGCAACTTCAGTTCTTCTTTTGTTGCTCACAAATGCGATTGTACTTCATAGGACTGTCTGACTGTGCGAGCTGTTGTTAATAAATGTAAAAAGGGTCGCAAATCCAAGTACATGCTGTGAGCAAACATTTGCGCACACAGGAAGTCATTAAGATGAGTCGGGGACAGAGGAACAACACAACCAACTATTACACACAAAATAAGTCTGACTGTTCAGTCAGGGCTAGTAATTTAAATAATCTGTCATTATAAGTTTACAATGTAAGTACAGTACAAAGAAGGAAAAACGGTGGGATTTTTAAGTCCCTATCCCTAACTACTAGAAATATTAAGAAAAACAGATTTAGGCAGCTTTATAGTTTGTGAAATGGTCTATTCAGTGCAAAAGCTGCCCTGGGCATCTGCGGCCCGTGCAGGTAAGAGCGGTGGGGCGGTGGAGCCGGGTGGAGTGGGATTTTGACGGACGATGATGAGGGAAAATTAATTATTTATTTAACTTTCCCTCGTCATCGTCCGTCGAAATCCCCCCCGCCCCACCTGGCCCCACCGCTCTTACCTGCACGGGCCGCGGCTGGCCTTGGGCCCTAATGCAGACAGGGGAAATGGCCATCCTCCTGGATGATCCGGATACCCCAGTCGCTCAGTGATTCCTATTGTTCATTTTGCCACTCCTCCACATAATTCGCTTCTGCTATGCTCTCCACGCACGTTACTGTGTTTTTGAGTAAGTATGTTTATTTAAATATGGGAACATTCTGTAATATAAAATATTGAGAACAACTTTTGTTTGCCTTGTTGGGAATTATTAACAACAACTTTATTCTTTACGGTCCGGGATTTCAATTACCTTGAACCATGATTTTTTATTTATCAAACCGTATGAATTATTTTATAAACATTCCTTATATCATACACATTGATCACACATACCAAAGGTTTCATGGACCCTTGGGCCCTTGATCAAATCAAAACTGAAAACAAAACATTCACAAAACTTTTAAAAAAATGTCTAAACCTATTCAAAATTAAGGGCCCGATTCTGATGCGGGTTGGAAAAGCTTCCGACTGAGGGCCTGATTCTGATGCGGTTAGGAAGGCCTCCTAACGGCATTTGCTCCTTCCAAATCGGATCGGAACGTGTCTTCCCGACCGAGGGCCCAATTCTGATGCGGTTAGGAACAAATGTTCCCATTGAAGTCAATGGGAGTTCAACCAAATCGTATCTGGAAGCATCCGGATGCATCCTACTCCGCCGGTCGGACTTTCCCGATCCGAGTGGGTCGGACACCATTTCCCAACCGATTCAGTCGGGAAGCTTTTCCAACCCGCATCAGAATCGGCCCCTAAGTGTTTACCACATTTACATTATATTAAACACATACCACGCTTTCCACAACCCAACAGTGCTAACATTTAAACCAGTCTTGAACTTTTCATGCACACAGAAGAAAGAGTCAAATATTTACATTTTTAAATTTTCACTTCTTTTGGGACTCTTAACTTCCCGCAATGAACAGGGGTTGTATCAACTAATGATTGACAAGGGCACCTGTTTCAGTCCGTTAGGTTGCCCATAGACAGTTAAATGTAATTCTATCAACTCCTTTTTGCGCACGTAAAAAGTATAGTATAAAATTACACATTCTTCAAGTCCACCTTTACTTGATTGATTTCTGATAAAATAAGACTTGAACTTTTATTCACTGCCCTTCAAGCTCCATCACTTTGTTCAATAAATAATGTTTGTATGTGTGTATGTATGTGATACTTAAATAACATAAAACCCTAGCTCAAAGTCATCAGAGTGCTGTGTAAGGCCCTACGCATACCTGGAATTCCTTGAAGGAGTAATTTCACAATTGCTTCAAACAATAAAGTGATTGGTATCAAGAGAATCCAACCACTAATTTCATTGAATGTGCAATGCAATTAGGGCCTTAAAATGCAAAGTGTTTAGGGAATGCCAAACTCTTAGAGTCAAAGAGAATCTGAGGGTTACTGACCACTAGAACACTTTTTGTAATGTACTAAACCCAATTAGTGATTCAGAAAGGGTTTCTGCATGGTTGAATAGGTTAAGTAAACATTAAGAAATCTGGAAGGGACATGTTAAGGTCATCCCTTCCAAATACCAATCCCTTAGTTATGTGTAATTGATGTGTGCCCTTAGGTATGTATTATTTCTGTGTGCCTGCAAATACGGTCCCTAAACACCATTACTATTTTTACCACCAATTCACGGCAGATGGTAAGCCATTTGGGACCCCTTTTCCCTTATAGAATGTTGACAGAAAAGATTTTAGGGGTAGGCAGTGGCTTTTCTTCCTTTTTTTTTCCTTTTAAATACGCATCTCATTTTCCTTTTAGAAACATGGGTTGTATTTAAAAAAAAACAAATAACTCACAGACAATGCGGTCTGCTGCCCACAGCAGGCTACCATACCTGTGACTCTAGTCAATGGTAGTGGGTTGCAATTTGCCACCTGCCTCATGTATATTATTGAGGTAGGTAGAATTGCGACCCTCAACGATTCTGAATTTTGTGAACTGACCTAATTAGTACCAGTTCACAAAATTAATTTCCATTTTCAAAAAGTCAGTGCATAATTTACGACAACATGTTGAGGATGGAAAATTCGTACAACAGGCCGATGGTATCTTTATACATATAAAATATACTAATGTGCACTAAATGTGAAATTCACATTGGAATACAAGATTATTTATTCTATAAAGTCTTTACAGTACGAAAAAGTGTTTTTTTTTCAATACTAAATCATATATTTAACATCAGAGGGTAACTGGAACAGCACACACAATATCAAAGCCACATGGACATATATATGTCAGAGTTCACATGGTTGTTGTCTTAGTGTGAAATCCAATCAATTGTGTTATAGTCCATAAAATAGTCCTTGTGTTAATTTTTCATATAGATGAGTTGTATAATGGTGTACAAAGGATGAAGTGTATATTTCAGTCGACGTTTTATTCTCTGCTGACATCCAAGAAAGTACAGGAGACCTTCTTCAGGACTGGGCGTCGAAAGACATTAAATGACCGACCCTCTTTGGATCTAAGTATTCACAGAAAATGTATACTTATTTAACCGCAGGAGTGGAGTAACATCCATATCAATCATTTTCTGTTAGAAATGGGGTTTCTGATTGACAGAGTGTGGTGCACCCTGTCCAAGCAGGAACCACCAATCTAGCTTCAGTCAGTGTCAAGCTAGATGCAGACTGAGGGCCCGGTCTCCGATCTCGCTCGGAAGGCCCTCCGAGAGCCCCGTCCGTAAAGCGTTACCTTCTGATCGGCACCGCTCCGGGAGCCGGTCCATATCCAAACTGACGAAGTACGAAGCGCAAATGTCTCCAACTCTCGGGCAGCCACACGCTCCGAATCCAGCACCATTTTTCCGTGACGAGCACGCTCTGGACACGCTGAATGGAGTCGTCCTGGGAGGCATATCCTAAAGCCGTTTCCGGCCCGGCCGCTGTAGTGCGCACTTCCCTCCGAGCCGCAGACAGGTTGCCACCTCCAGCAACGCTCACAGCATCCGAGGGAGACCAGTATTTCAGCTCCAGACTCGCGCCGCAACACGATCACTGCGTAACTTGAGGCGAAGCAGACATGTATCCCGTTGCGCATGTCATCCCTATACTGTACGCCTACGAGTCAAGTCAACAACACGCAACTGGCTGGCGTTCTCGTCACAGTAGGGTCTGGTCAGACATCTACCACACACACAAAAGCGCCATGACCCCGCGCGAAAGGCAACGGAGATACACAGCTGTGACAAACCACAGTCAGTAGTGGGTGGGTGGGGGAATACTTGCAGCAATGTAGAGGCAAGGGGGGTGGTGGATGGCAAAAAAAACTTCCCAGCATTGTCCAACCCACTATGGGGGTGGATGTTTAACACTCACCAGTATTCCGTCACCTGAGGGGTGGATGCCTACTCCACTACCACCATTGGCCACCCCATGAGGGGGTGGATGCCTAACACCACCAGTATTCACTACCTATAGGGAGGTGGACCTGCCTATCACTACCACCATTGGCCACCCCACTTTTAGGAGGGTGGATGGGCTAACACTCACCCAGTGTCCACAGGGGGGTGGAGCGCCTATCACTCCCTATTCACATTGCCCACCCCACAGAGGGGTGGATGTCTCAACACTACCAGTATTCACTGCCTATGGGGGGTGGATGCCTATCACCACTGCTCATGTGCCCACCCTCCCATGAGGTGGATGTCTAACACTCACACCCAGTGTCCATAGGGGTGGATGCCTATCACTCCCACCATTGCCCACCCTATGGGGGGTGGATGTCTAACACTCACCCAGTGTCCATAGGGGGTGGATGCCTATCACTCCCACCATTGCCCACCCCATAGGGGAAGTGGATGTCTAACACTTTACCAGTATTCACTACCTGGCAGGGGGTGGATTGCCTATCACTACCACTCATTGGCCCACCCCATAGGGGGTGGATGCCTCATCACTCACACCATTGTACACCCCATAGGGGGGTGGATGCCTATCACTCCCACCACTGCCCACCCGATAGGGGGGTGGATGTCTAACACTACTGGCCTGATTCACAGAACTAACTTACGTCAAAAACGTAAAGTTAGTACTTTTGGTATCTCACAGAATACATCTTTACTCATTTTGGTATTCACAGAATGCACACTTACTCATTTTGGTATTCACAGAATGCACTTACTCTATACTAACTTTATGTCCGCATCTCCCGGGCCGGAGATTCTGGCCCTTTGGTGGAGATTCCGGCCCTTTGGTGGAGATTCCCGCCCAGGAGGTACTGGAGATTCCGGCTCTTTGCGTGGAGATTCCGGCCCTTTGGTGCAGATTGCCGCCGGTTGAGATTCCGGCCGGTGGCGGACATCTCCGCCACCGGCCGGAATCTCCCACAACCGGCCGGAATTCCCACTCATCCCGGCCGGAGTCTCCAGCAAAGAGCGGAATCTCCACCAAAGGGCCGGAGTCTCCACTCAAAGGGGCCGGAATCTTCCACCAAAGGGCCGGAGTCTCGGCCCGACAGGACATAAAGCCCAGCATGAGTAAGTGCATTCTGAGCATACCAAGGTAGTCAGTGTAACCTGTGAATACTAAGAGGAAGTACTAACTTTTACGTTTTTGACGTAAGTTAGTTCTGTGAATCGGGCCCTACCAGTATTCACTACCTATAGGGGGTGGATGCCTATCACTACCACCATTGGCCACCCCATAGCCGGGTGGATGTCTAACACTCCCCCAGTTTTGTCATGGCCAATTTGTGTTATGTGTGCAAACTGCCTGCACAATTGATACATAAAGTGATATGATGGACCCAACCCCCCATCTCTGTACTGACAAAAATGTGAATGTGGGGTGCAAGCCCCAGCATGAGTCAACCAGAAAGGTGTTTGGGTTGTGAGAAGTTGGCCTGGCATATGCTGTCCACCAATTATAGTGGGCACCTCGCACCAGTCCAAACAACCCCTTATTGGAGATAGGTTAAAGACAACCTTTATTGAAAGCTATCCTAGTGGTAGCTATGGAGAGCAGCCTTCAGGCTAAGTCTTGAAGGAATGTAAAGCAGCTTGTTTTACCAGTCTATAATCTCTTGAGTGACCAAATGAAAGAGCACCACACCAGGTATATATTCAAAATATATGTATTTATTACTAAACACACCCCTCTAGTCTCTTTATGAGGCTAGAGTTCGAAGTACATAATGTTATAAGTTAGTTATCTACAGTAATAGCACAAATACACGTTTGAGCCCCAGGGGCGTACCAAACCATATACCAATAAAGTGGTATAAGAACCACGACTGAGCTAGACACAAGGCCTAGAGCCTGTAGAAGTGCTTGGACCACAAGGAACCACCCAAGGCAGTGACACAGGGGACCCACGGGGACGCGTGCAGTGTATGAACACAGCCGCGAACCACCGTTAACTTCTATGGGAAAGTCGCGATTAGAATTTAAAAGAAAAGGGACACTTAGAGGAGGACTTGGAGCAAACCCTTTGAGAACTAGGCTGTTCTAGTGTCAATACCCACGGGAGCACCGGAGTACTTCGAGTTACCTCACCCAGGGAGCCGGGTGCATAGGTGTCTTTCGGGGTCGGGTTTCGTCGTCGCTTTCAATGGCGATCTGCTGCAAAGTGCTGCTGGCGGCCAAGTCGAAAGTGTTCGGGTGGATCCAAAGGTGGATCAAAGATCTGAAGAACCTGAAAGCAGAGGGGACAGAGTCTGGGTCACTCAGCCAGTGACCAGGAAGGCGATGAGCAGATGCCCACCGATGTCGAGTGCTTCAGGTAGGTTGATGGTTGTCTTGACTCTTCAGCCACGAGGTCCAGGAGGCGTCGACGACAACCAGGAGCTGGATTCGAGCTGTCCCACGACGCCTGTCGATTGCAGGGGTGTCGGCGACTGGATTGGACCCAACAAGCCTTGGCAACGGCAAGTCTCGTGGAAATAGAAGAAGGATCGATGTTGCAGACCAGCAAGGTCTGGGGGACTCACCCAGCAAGGATAAGTCAGGGCACGCCTGGAGCAACCAGGAGCCCAAGCAGAAAAAGATTGGCCTTCGGGAGGGCCTACTAGCCAACGGACTAGCGACTCGCGAAGGAGCCTCTGAGACGATGCACGTGGAGCTGGCTCACAGGACACTCGTGGAGTGGAGGCCAGTGATCTTCGGTGCAGTTGGTGCTGGAGGCTGGGGCTACTCGGAGCCCAAAGCACGACTACGTGGGAGACCCAGAAGAGGATGCACTTGCAAATGCGTTCGAGTGTCCAGGGGTCACGGTTCCACGATTACCCACGACAGCTACGGGCCTCAGCTTTGCTGGAGGACTCAGGGCAGCCTCGGGAAGTCTGGAAATCCACCTCTGGTGATGCAAAGACTTCGGCGTCCGACGGAGCTTCAGTGATGCAGACCGGACAATTGCTTCTTTGGTGCCTGCCAAGCAGGGGAGTCACTCCTTGACCCCAAGGGAGATTCTTCAGTCCTCTAATCTTGAAGTAGAGCGTCGAAGGTCCAGGATTCTGTGTCAGAGTTTCATCCAGGTAAATCTAAAGTCCTAGGGACTGGGGTCCCCTACTTATACTAAGGTAGGGGGTTGGACATACTCTGTGGCCCCACCTATGGAGGGGTCAGGGCAGAGGGGTGGTTACACCCTTTCCCTTTGTCCAGTTTCATCAGAGCAGGGGCTGGAAGCCCCTGAGCCGGTTTGAACTGGGTATGCACAGGGACACCAAGTGTGCCCCCAGTGCAGGATTTCAAAGCACCCGAGAGTGCTCCCGCCCAGCCCCAATACACACTATCCTGTCTGGGGAGGTGGTCACACCTCCTGGGACAGGAAACCTATTGTCCAGGCCTCCCCTGCTGGAGTTTCGGTCAGCAGCAGGAGGCCAGACTCGTGTCCGTGGCAGCGGCATCCATTTTGTGATGCCAGGGCTCTGGAAAGTCAGTACCGGTATACCTGTGTGTACATGTCTTTCCCTCAGAAGGGTGGAATGCTACTCCCGCCGCCAGAACTGGCGGGGGGGTAGTATTCCAAGATGTTTGACACCAAACACGACATGTTTCCGTGCAGCCATCCCAAAGTTAGCATTTAACGCGAGGTTATAATGCGCTCAAGAGTATATGGTCAGGCTGCACTACAAACAGCATCAGAGAAGGGTCTCCGAACGCTGCAGAGGGCCCTGCTCATGCAGGGGCACCCTCTCACATAGGAACCACGCACTCTGCCTTCAGGATTGATAAGGCCTGCCATAGGAGTGACTTATAGGTTTATATGTGTGTATGTATATAGTGATATAGGTAGCTCTATATCACAGTAAGGGGTGCATGCACCACCTACCCAGGCTGCAGTAGCAGACCTGTGGTGTCAGTTTGGATGGCCTTCCAGGGGTGGCACAATACATGCTGCAGCCCCTGGTAGGCCTCCTGAGGTACCTATGCCCTGGGTACATAGTATACCATATACTAGGGACTTATAAGGGCACTCCAGATTCCAATCAGAGATGTGCCTAAGGCACATGGAAACCATTTTAAAGAGGAAGCAGCTAGGCTGGGGTTCTGATTAGCAGGGCCCCAGCCAGACTAAGGTCGAAAAACAGTGAAGCATCAGCAAAAAGTGGGGTACCCATGTGAAGCAGATCCTACTCTCCTACACACCACCCCCCAAACGTAGGGACATTAAACTAACCTTGCCCAGTTAAGTCTTCATGTTCTAAGTGGAAGTACCTAGAGAGTCCATCTGCATTGGCATGGTTACTCCCAGGTCTATGTTCCACTGTGAAGTCCATCCCCTGTAGGGAAATGGACCACCTAAGCAGTTTGGGGTTTTCACCCTTCATTTGTTTTAGCCATAAGAGGGGCTTATGGTCTGTTTGAACAAGGAAGTGAGTACCAAACAAGTATGGCCTCAACTTCTTCAGAGCCCAGACCACAGCAAAGGCCTCCTCTCAATGGCTGACCAACGTTTCTCTCTAGGGGTCAGCCTTCTGCTAATAAAAGCTACTGGCTGATCCTGACCTTCATCATTCAATTGTGACAGTACAGCCCCTACCCCCAATTCAGATGCATCAGTTTGAACAATGAACTTCTTGGAGTAATCAGGACTCTGTAGAATGGGAGCAGTGCACATGGCCTGCTTCAGGTCATCAAATGCCTTTTGACAGCTAACTGTCCACTGAACCTTTTGGGCATTTTCTTGGAAGTTAAGTCATTCAGGGGTGTCACTATTGATCCATACCCCTTGACAACTCTCCTATAGTACCCAGTCAGGCCTAAGAAGGCTCTCACCTGAGTCTGGGTAGTTGGAGCAGTCCAGTCCATGATGGTCTGGATCTTGCTCTGCAGTGGTTGAACCTGGCCTCCACCCACAAGGTGGCCCAGGTACACAACCTGACTCTGCCCTATCTGGCACTTGGTGGCCTTGATAGTCAGGCCTGCTTTCTGCAGGGCCTGTAAAACATTTCTGAGGTGGACCAGGTGATCCTCCCAGGTGGAGCTAAAGACAGCAATATCATCTAGATATGCTGCACTATAGGCTTCCAGACCTGTAAGGACTGTATTCACCAACCTCTGAAAAGTGGCAGGTGCATTCTTCAGACCAAAGGGCATCACCACAAATTGATAATGCCCACTAGGGGTTGAGAATGCTGTCTTTGGCTTTGCATCATCAGCTAGTCTGATCTGCCAGTAGCCAGCTGTCAGGTCAAATGTGCTTAGATACTTGGCTGAGGCCAAAGTGTCTATTAGCTCATCTGCCCTGGTATTGGATGGGCATCAGTCCTAGTGACTGCATTGAGACCCCTGTAGTCCACACAAAACCTCATCTCTCTTTTCCCACCATTGGTGTGAGGTTTTGGCACAAGGACCACTGACTAGCCCAAGGGCTATCTGAGGGTTCAATAACTCCCAAATCCAACATCTTCTGGACTTCTGTCCTGATACAGTCCCTGACATGGTCAGGTTGCCTATAAATCTTATTTTTAATAGGCAGACTGTCCCCAGTGTCCACTTCATGAGTGCACCAGGTAGTCTGACTGGGTGTCAGTGAGAATATGTGTCTGAACTGATTGAGCACCTGTCTGCAATCAGTCTGCTGCTGGGTAGTGAGGCTGCCTGCCAAGGCTACACCATCCACTGACCCATCACCAGGGTTCTGTGAGAGCAGGTCAGGGAGTGGGTCACTCTCTTCCTCCTGTCCTCATCAGTAGCCATGAGCAAGCCCATGTCTGCCCTGTCCACATATGGTTTTAACCTGTTGACATGGAGAACCCTGTGGGGACTCCTGGGTGTTCCTAGGTCTACTAAGTAGGTAACCTCACCCTTTCTGTTCAACAATGGTGTGGGGTCCACTCCATTTGTCTTGGAGAGCTGCTGGGGCCACTGGCTCCAACACCCACACCTTCTGTCCTGGCTGATAAACAGTCAGTACAGCTCTTTGGTCATGCCAGGCCTTTTGAAGTTCCTGGCTAGCCTCAAGGTTTTAGTTGCCTTTTTCATATACTCAGCCATCCGGGAGCGGAGACCAAGTACGTAGTCCACTATGTCTTGCTTTGGGGGCTTGAGAGGTAACTCCCATCCTTCCTTCACTAAGCACAGTGGACCCTGACAGGGTGACCAAACAAAAGTTCAAAAGGGCTGTAGCCAACCCCTTTGAGGCACCTCCTGTACGTAAATAAAAGGCAGGGCAAGAGTATGTCCCATCTTCGCCTAAGCTTTTCTGGGAGCCCTTAATCATGCCCTTCAAGGTTTTGTTGAATCTCTCAACTAAACCATTGCATTGTGGGTGATAGGGTGTGGTGAACTTGTAAGTCACTCCACACTCCTTCCACATTGCTTTTAAGTATCCAGACATAAAGTTTGCACCCCTGTCTGATACAACCTCCTTAGGGAAGCCCACTCTTGAGAAAATTCCCAGGAGGGCCCTTGCCACCACAGGTGCTGTAGTGGTCCTAAGGGGAATAGCCTCTGGGTACCTGGTGGCATGATCCACTACCACCAGGATAAACCTGTGCCCAGATGCTGTTTGGGGATCCATGGGACCAACAATGTCAATCCCCACCCTTTCAAAGGGAACCCCCACCACAGGTAGTGGTATCAGGGGGCCTTTGTAGTGCCACCTGCCTTGCCACTGGCCTGGCAGGTTACACAGGAGCGACAAAACTCTTGGTGTCTTCAGACATGTGGGGCCAGTGAAAGTGAGGGACAATTCTGTCCCAAGTCTTGTTCTGGCCCAGGTGACCTGCTAAGGGAATATCATGGGCTAGGGTCAATAGGAAGCCCCTGAACTTCAAAGGTATAACCAACCTCCTGGTAGCACCAGGCTTGGGGTCTCTACACTCTGAGTACAAGAGTCCATCATCCCAATACACAGTATGGGGACCACTAGCTTTCCAGCAGCCTCAGCAGCAGCTTGCTGTCTGAGGGGTTCAAGAGAGGGGCAGCTCTGCTGCTCCTGGCTCAGATCTGCCCTGGAAGGTCCCCTGTCCCCAAGAACTCAACCTGGTCAGGTTCAAGCTCCTCTGGGACAGTTCCTTCTCAGGACTGAGATCATCCCCTCAAGGGACTGATCTTCCTTCTGAGCCAAGGGGAAGGCACTGCCTTTACCCTACTACTCCTCTTCTTGGAGGGCACTTGGTCCATTATTCCAGAATCCAAGGCCTGTTCAGTGCTAGACATTTTGGCTTGTGACCTGGTCACAGCAAACACATCTGCAGGGATCCCCAGCATTTCTGCATGGGTCCTGAGCTCCACTTCTGCCCAAGCTGAAGTTTCTAAGTCATTGCCAAGCAAGCATTCAACGGGTAGGTCTGCACTTACCACAACCTTCTTAAGGCCAGTTACCCCTCCCCAGGAGAAGTTAACAACTGCCAGAGTATGGTCTGTTCTGACGTTGTTAGCATTGGTCACTTGGTACATTTCACTCAAGTATTATCTGCCCAGGATTCACAAGGTCTTGTGTCACCATGGTGACACTTGCCCCTGTGTCCCTAAATGCCAAAGCCTCTCTTCCATTGATTAAAGGCTGTTGTCTGTACTTGCCCAGATTACTGGGACTCACAGAGGAGGTCATATCCATGCCTCCATCACAGACTAGGACAGCCTGAGTGAGTTCTCTGACTAGGTCAGAGCTCATCTCTTACCCAGGGTCAACCCTACTAAACCCTTGGCTTGTGTAGTCCCACCACCAACTGTAACTGCACTAGGGGGAGCAGGTGCCTTAGGGGCATTGGTGGGGGCTGGAGTAGGAGTCTTTGGACTTGGTGCAATCACTGGTCCAGTGGGTCTTTTAGCTTACAGACCTTGCACCATGGTTTCTTTGGCCTTTCCTTTGGTAGACTGTGAATCCCCACCTGAAGAAGATTTTTGGGGGCCTTGTGAAGACTTTTGATCTTTACCCTTCTCCCCACCCTTATCAGAGGTTTTCGAATCTTGCTTCTTAGGGTCACCACCTTGGTTCTGTACCTTCTGCTTCACCCTGGTTCTGACCCATTTGTCTTGCCTTCTTTCCCAATCCTTGGGGAGAGGTCAGATCAGAGTCTACCAGGTGCTGATGCAACAGCTGATTTTGACAGTTATTAAGAATCTGCTCCCTCATTATCAGATTGTACAATCCTGTGAAGTCACATACCTTACTGCCCAATAACCCAACCTTCCAGAGCCTTGGCAGAACAATCAACAAAGTCCACCCAGTCTTGAGTCTGTGCTTTTGGGTATCCCTGAACTTTAACCTGTATTGTTCAGTGGTTAGGCCAAACCCATCAATTAGACATTCTTCAAGACTTTGTAATTATCAGCATCCTCCTCTCTAACAGTGAGGAGCTTGTCTCTACCTTTGTCTGCAAAGAGAGCCACAAGATTGCTGCCCACTGCTCCTGAGGGACCCTCGTACTCCACATAGGCCCTCTCTAGAGCAGTTATCCATTTGTGGATGTCATCCCACTCTGGTAGGGAGGGACAATCTTGCTCAGGTTTCTATGGTCATAAGACCTTTCCTCATCTTTGGGAAACTGCTTCCACCATGGGACTCTAGTCCCGCAACTTTTGTCTCTCTCTATAGAGATCTAGGGACTCCCTGTCTCATAGCCACTTGCTGTTTCCTGAGTTCAAGCTGAGCTTGCTCATATTGAATCAGTCTCTTTCTCCTCTCATGAGAGGATTCCCTCCTATGAGAGGAGACAGAGGTCCCTATTGAGGTGTCAGAGTGGTTAGACTCCTGAGAAGGAGACCTAGACCTTCTGGGCACTCTCAGAACTCTTCCTGGGGGACAAAGGGAGGTCATTCCTGATCCTCTCCCTCCTCCTCCACAGGAGGAATTGGTTTTCCAGGACAGGGTCATTTTCACCTTCCTGGCCAGTTTCAGAGGGGGCCTGGGTTTCTTCACCCCTGGCCCGTTCTCATCTTCTGCCCCACCCTCTTTACCTACCCCTTCAGACTCCTAGGGCCTGCTGAGATCATCAGCTAGTAGCACCTCCTGAGGTGTTGGGGTGCTGGCACTTTGCCTGCCTTCAACTTCCTAGTATTGCATAATGCTCTCAATTCCAAGAATGGGAGTTTATCATATTTGGAGGGAAGAAGCCCACTGGCTTCTGGCAAGGACTCACTGGGTCCTGGCTTTGAAGACATTACTAGTGAGGTGTGGTGTATGCACTACCTACTCTAGTGTGGCCTACTAAACTCTCTTGAGTTGTAGAAAGGGTGTGCTGTCCCTAACACACAACTCTAAGTTCAGTAGACTTACTGTATTACTAAGCTTGATTTATATGTACCTTAGGTACCCTTAGTGGTTTTCAGTTGATCAATTCAATTGAGATTATCTGGTAAACAATAGCAAGCTGGAATCCCACACGCCTGCACACCAATGATGAGAAGTTGGCCTGGCATATGCTGTCCACCAATTATAGTGGGCACCTTGCACCCAGTCCAAACAACCCCTTATTGGAGATAGGTTAAAGAAAACCTTTATTGAAAGCTATCCTAGTGGGTAGCTATGGAGAGCAGCCTTCAGGCTAAGTCTTGAAGGAATGTAAAGCAGCTTGTTTTACCAGTCTATAATCTCTTGAGTGACCAAATGAAAGAGGACCACACCAGGTATATATTCAAAATATATGTATTTATTACTAACACACCCTCTAGTCTCTTTATGAGGCTAGAGTTCAAGTACATACGTTATTAAGTTAGTTATCTACAGTAATAGCACAAATACACGCTTGAGCCCCAGGGGCGTACTCAAACCATATACCAATAAAGTGGTATAAGAACCACGACTGAGATAGACACAAGGCCTAGAGCCTGTAGAAGTGCTTGGACCACAAGGAACCACCTGGGCAGTGACCAGAGGACCCACGGGGAGCGCGTGCAGTGTATGAACACAACCGCGAACCACCGTTAACTTCTATGGGAAAGTCGGATTAGAATTTAGAAGAAAAGGGACACTTAGAGGAGGACTTGGAGCAAACTCCTTGAGAACTAGGCTGTTCTAGTGTCAATACCTACGGGAGCACCGGAGTACTCGAGTTACCTCACCCAGGGAGCCGGGTGCATAGGTGTCTTTCGGGTCGGGTTTAGCTGTCAGCTTTTCAATGGCGATCTGCTGCAAAGTGCTGCTGGCGGCTAGTCGAAAGTGTTCTGGTGGATCCAAAGGTGGATCGAAGATCTGAAGAACCTGAAAGCAGAGGGGACAGAGTCTGGGTCACTAGCCAGGTGACCAGGAAGGCGATGAGCAGATGCCCACCGATGTCGAGTGCTTCAGGTAGGCTGGACGGTCGTCTTGACTCTTCTGCCACGAGGTCCAGGAGGTGTCGACGACAACCAGGAGCTGGATTCGAGCTTGTCCCACGATCAGTCTGTCGATTGCAGGGGTGTCGGCGACTGGATTGGACCCAACAAGCCTTGGCAACGGCTAAGTCTCGTGGAAATAGAAGAAGGATGGTGGTTGCAGACCAGCAGGTCTGGGGGACTCACCCAGCGAGGATAAAGTCAGGGCACACCTGGAGCAGCCAGGGAGCCCAAGCAGAAAAAGATTGGCCTTCGGGAGGGCCTACTAGCCAACGGACTAGCGACCGCGAAGAGCCTCGAGACGATGCACGTGGAGCTGGCTCACAGGACACTCGTAGGAGTGGAGGCCAGTGATCTTCAGTGCAGTTGGTGCTGGAGGCTGGGGCTATCTCGGGCCCAAAGCATGTTCCTCGTGGGACCCAGAAGAGGATGCACTTGCAAATGCGATTCGGTGTCCAGGGGTCACGGCTTCACGCTACCCACGACAGCCACGGGCCTCAGCTTTGCTGGGGACTCAGGGCAGCCTCGGGAAGTCTGAAATCTACCTCTGGTGATGCAAAGACTTCCAGCGTCCGACGGAGCTTCAGCGATGCAGACCGGACAGTTGCTTCTGTGCCTGCCAAGCAGGGAGTCACTCCTCGACCCCAAGGGAGATTCTTCAGTGCCTCTGATCTTGAAGTAGGGCATCGAAGGTCCAGGATTCTGTGTCAGAGTTTCGTCCAGGTAAATCTAAAGTCCTAGGACTGGGTCCCCTACTTATACTAAGGTAGGGGGCTGGACATAACTCTGTGGCCCCACCTATGGGAGGGCCAGGGCAGAGGGGTGGTTACCCCCTTTGTCCAGTTTACGTGTAGAGCAGGGCTGAAGCCCCTGAGCCGGTTTGAACTGGGTGCATGCACAGGACACCAAGTGTGCCCCCAGTGCAGGACTTCAGCACCCAGAGAGTGCTCCCTGCCCAGCCCCAATACACACTATCCTGTCTGGGAGGTGGTCACACCTCCCTGGGACAGAAACCCTAGTTGTCCAGGCCTCCCCTGCCGGAGTTTCCGGTCAGCAGCAGGAGGCCGGGCTCGTGTCTGTGGCAGCGGTATCCATTTTGTAATGCCAGGGCTCTGAAAGTCAGTACCGGTATACCGGGTGTGTACATGTCTTTCCCTCTAGAAGGGTGGAATGCTACTCCCGCCCACCAGAACTGGCAGGGGGCTAGTATTCCAAGATGTTTGACACCAAACACGACATGTTTCCGTGCAGCCATCCCAAAGTTAGCATTTAACGCGAGGTTATAATGCGCTTTAAGAGTATATGGTCGAGGCTGCACTACAAACAGCATCAGAGAAGGGTCTCCGAACGCTGCAGAGGGGCCCTGCTCATGCAGGGCACCCTCTCACATAGGAACCACGCACTCTGCCCTCAGGATTGATACAGGCCTGCCATAGGAGTGACTTATAGGTTTATATGTGTGTATGTATATAGTGATATAGGTAGCCTAGATCACAGTAAGGGGTGCATGCATCACCTTACCAGGCTGCAGTAGCAGACCTGTGGTGTCAGTTTGGATGGCCTTCCAGGGTGGCATACACATGCTGCAGCCCCTGGTAGGCCTCTCTGAGGTACCTATGCCCTGGGTATATAGTATACCATATACTAAGGACTTATAAGGGCACACCAGATTCTGATCAGAGATGTGCCTAAGGCACATGGAAAACCATTTTAGAGAGGAAGCTAGCTAGGCTGGGGTTCTGATTAGCAGGGCCCCAGCCAGACTAAGTGTCGAAAAACAGTGAAGCATCAGCAAAAGTGGGGGTGCCCATGTGAAGCATGATCCTACTCTCCTGCTACGGGTGGATTACCCCCTGTACTGACACAAATGTGAATGCGGGGTGCAAGCCCCCAGCATTGTCAACCATATATTGGACTTGTGAGTTACCCCCACATCTCTGTGGTAGTGAAAGAAGGGTGAATGTAGGTCCTCACACCCCAGCATGTCCAAGTGCTCCTGCTTTTTTGGGGGCAAAACACACAAGAAAATGCAGATTTGATCCAAAGTAGTGGTTTAGCCGTGCCAAACATCAACAGAACTGTTAGGGGGCAAGTATTGCTGTGTGTTACATGCCCTCAGCCATGTGCAACAATCAGTGCTTTCGGAGGGCTAACACTGCCAGCAATGTTCAATTGGACAATGTAATCGTGTGCCATACCAAAATGCATAGACACACATTTTTGCTCCACCAGCAGACACAAATGCAGAGGATTCAATCTGAAACCAAAGTTTTGATGAGGATCCAGTGTCTCACACCGTGGCAGCAACCTTAAATGCTAAACATAAGGAATGTGCAGAGTGAAGATGTAGACTCCTAGGGCTCAGGTAGTAGAAAGAAACAAAACAAAACATCCACTCAATGCCCTTCAAAGACAGTTGAAATACATGGGGAAGATGCCACAACCAACCACGCCTGCACACACACTGCAGATACAAAGCACAACACGTGCTGTGTGAGTGTGGAAGTCTATCTAGCCTGGGACAACACACACAATGGGGGGCTGAACTCCACCGAGACATATGCGTTGTTGATACAATCTGGAAGTATTCCATATAGAGGTATGGATAGTGAACGTGGACAATCAGGCATTGTTCGATGACCGGGTGCACCCAGAGTCACATGCAGAACAAGCTTGGTGGAACACCAGCAAATACATCAAGAGACTGACTCTCTTCCGCAGTACCATCAAGGCCACAGCACTGTGGCAGACAGTATCCTGTCTGCTGAGCTACCGTGACGCTAAATGAGGATGGGGCCGCCACCTTGAGCACACACACTCTTGCGCACTTGAAAGCACGTGGCCTTCCAAGAAACCACTGTCATCTCACACGTGCCCAAACATTACTCATAGGAGGCGCTATGGCCGAGTAGTGTGAGGGCCACATTGTAGGTAGGGAGCCTTGCCAGGAGCCGGAGTCACATTCTGGCCTGTCTAAGCCACCACCCACCTTGATCAGCAGCCACTGTGCCTCATCAAAGCCATCCCTTGACATGTGACATTGCACAGGCACACATGACAGTGTGGATCACTGGCTGTGTGGCGAGGACTCCATTCTTGGGCACACATCATTGTGATCACAGTGTCACAAACATGGGTCCATGTGCTGTTGTGTATGACCAACGTGGCAATCTTTGTATCAGGAAGGTACACCCAGCATGCCACATGCTTGGACACACACATTCAGTCGTTGAACAAGAGGTTGCCCAGACACACATATGTATGGGACACAAGTTCACAGCATCTGTCCAACACTGGCACATGCTCAAACCTCTGCACAGGGCAAGCATGGAGTACACCTACCCCACAGAAGGACGAGCATTGTGATGTGTTTGGTGTAGAATGAAGCACAGAGGAGACTGGCCACGTACATTCACACTGGTCCACAGACAGACAAAAATAGAATCATGAGCCTCCCACTATAACAAACATGAAGTGGTTGTGTCACAGCTGTCTACGCTACATGTGGAGACAACATTCCTACTTGCTGTGTAGAAAAGCATGGACCAACACCAATGTATGGGATTTGTGTACATCTGTTTAGGATGGAGTACATGTGCATAATGGAATATGCATTGGACACATGTGGCACTTTAACACTCGTCTCAGAATCCTGAAATCCGGCCAAGGAGACCTGCAAATAGGACCTGTCTGGCATTCAGTCTACAGGGCAGGGTACAATGTGTTGATTGTGAGCAGTCATGTGACACACTACAAGGCCCACACTTGCAAAACAAGATGACAAGATTCTAAACACGCTGACGATGATACTTCACAAATGGAACTTGGTGGATTTATAATGTGTCACATGTGAGGTTTGCTCACCCAGTTTGCAGGCTCTTGTCTCAACACACACCAGGGATGTCATCATCAATGACTCCACTCTGCTGGTGCACCCACACCTGGCAAATCAATGTCAAAATAGGTCGAGAAAGCACTGGACTGGTCAGCCCACTGAAAGCTTCTCAAACAGGAACATCTGCAGGAGGACTATAGTCTTTGTAGGAAAGGGGGTTTGAAGACAGAGGTTCCTGCTCACCTCCACACACACCGTGGGCTCAGGATTATGTCACAGATTTACACACTGCCATGAGGTGATTTACCTACAAGTGAAGGTCAGTCTGTGGCAAGCTTGACTCTCTTGGCAGGGGGTCTACCATGTCATAATGACACTCAGACACTCTGGCTCTAAAACGCCTGCCACGTCACAGAATACTTTGTGTAACATCAGCCAGCACATGGGTGTGGTCTAAAGTCATCTGCACATAGTCCAGCTTCATGTGTGCCCAGTTGGATGATGAGACAGATGACTTGTGAGATCATCACTGGCGTATTCTGCATGCCCATCAAAGACTTTCACACTGCCTATACAAGTCTCAGCACTACCTGTGATGGCAAAAGTGTAAATCAAAAAGATGGTAGGTTGTAAAAAGCATGTCACCCTCATGTGGTCCAAAATGTCGTGATCACGACAATCTGGTTATGTGAGACAACAGGACTCAGATTAACCCTGGCGGTGAACTCCGCTCCGCCGCGGAGTTTGGCGGAGTTTCTGCATCCAGCTGCTACGCCGAGTTCCCAAAAACTCCGCCGCATTGCGTGCAGCGATGGTTTCCTGCTCGCGTTCGCCAACGCAGACTGGCGACCGTGAGCGAGAAAAATCAATCCTCCCGGCGAGATTTTTCCTCGCTACGCAATCGCTCAACATCAAGTTGGCGAGCCGGGAACGTCAACGTCTCAGCCGAGATTTACCCTCAACTTGCAGGGGAGGTCAGGCTTCTCATTGCGAGTGGTCGCGTATGCTCGCGAGCAGCTCGACGACGAGAAACTGCCCGCCAGCGAAGGCTGCCGCTTCGAGAAAATCTAGCTTGGAGCGGCAGAAAAGGGACCCGCTGCATCAAGTCGCGCCAGTGCGTTCGCAATGATTGCACAGTGCGGACAAGCCTCCGCACTCGTGCAATCACTGCGAACAGCAATTTTCTCAGACGTCGCTCCAACGCCGCTCGTAGCTACGCCAGGTGAGAGCGGCGAGTTGTTTTTGCACTTCACGCGTAGTGCCGCATAGTGCAACTCCATGTGAGACTACTCCTAGAGGTAGCTTCCAGATACAAACTGTAATAGGACACATATGCCATGGGCCACATGCAGTCCATCACATCACTACGTCATTGTATTCCCCACGACAAGATTTGCACATCACTGACAGTTGACTCATTATCAATATTTGTGCTACAAAAAGCAAATGTACAAATAACAAAAACTGCTTTATTCAGCATTTTGGGGGTAATGGGGAAAAATTAGAACAATAAGGCCACATATGGCCAGTCCATTTGAGAGAGTCTTTGAAGGGGTCATGCATAGTAGTCCTCCTCGCTTGCCTGCACTGCAAACACAAGGGGACAGCTCCCTTGGAGGGGCATCTTTTAGGGGCATGCCAGAGCACTGCAGGGAGACAGGACTAGGGGGTGCCTGGTTTTGAATTTTGGGAGGGATGGGATCCAGTGTTGTATGTCCGGAGCTCCACTGCAGTGGACTGGTCAGATTGAGGTCAGGGGGTGGGGCTCCACTGCGAGTGGACGCTGGTTAGAGTGAGGGGGGTGGGGGCTCCACTGCAGTGCAGGACTGGTCAAAATGGAGGGGGTGGGGGGCTCCCACTGCAGTGTCGAGGAACAGGACTGGAAGGGGGGGTGCTGTTTGGAGGGGAGGTGCTAGGAAGAGGGGAGGGCCTGAGCCTTCTTGGGGATGTGGAGTGTAAACGGTGTGTGGGTGAAACTGTGGATGGGGTGTGGAGGTTTGATCTTGGGGAGGGGGCCTGGGACCGGGAGGGGAAGTGGATTTTGGTGGGGAAGTGTGGTGATGGTGGTAGGGTTTCTTGGACACTTCCCCTAAGTGAGTCTGGGGGATGCGCGTGGGGGACTGGGTGGTCTTACTCTTAGGGGAGGGTGTGCATGCAGAGGTGGATCTCCTCTCTGTGCGAGGGTTTCCTCTTCCCCCTTGCTAGTGTGGTGATGGATCAGTGGGAAGAGGCCAAGGTCACAGAGGAAGACCCGTTGGGAAGTGGTGGTTGCAGGAGAGTCAAGGGTAGGGGTTTTGGAGGGAGAGGTAGCTGAGAAATGCGCAGTGGTTGTGGATGGGTGTGTGATTTTCTTGGCCCTCTCCCCTGGGTGTGATGTCAGTCCCCTGAGTGTGCGTGTGTGTGTGTTTTGACTTTGTTTTGGGTGGTTGTGTGCTGCTTGTGTCTGTTGGGGTGTGTGCATGTGCCTGTGTGAGTGTGCTTGGGTCAGGTAGGGTAGTGTGGACTAGGATGGGGCAGAGGAAGGAGGGGTGGGGGACTGCTGCAGGAGGGACACTGCTGCTGTCAGTGAGGAGGTCATGGCCTGATTTGATCGCTGTAGGGCAGACATGTCTGATGAGATGCCCTCCATGTATGACACCAATTGTGTCAAAAGACTGGTATGTGCATGGAGGACACTCAGCATGGATGTCTGCCCTACATGGATCTGATTTAGCAAATCCACAGCCTCCACACTCAGGGCAGCAGGGGTGACAGATGCAGGGGGTGCAGTGCCTGGCCCGAAGGAGACATGCTCCCTAACACGTTAGGGTCCACGGACACTTGGAATGGGAGCAGCTGTGGGGGTGGAAATGGTGGTGGTGGTGAGGGCAGACTCTGATGTTGTGGGCTCTGAAATGGGAACACCCACCACCACAAGGGAGTCATCACTGGAGCTTGTTTGGTACTCGGCAGATGTAGATGTTTCCGACCTGCCTTCAGTGTGGCTCCCCCTCACCCTCAGTGCTACTGGGTCCCTCCTCCTCCTCCACACTGGACCCAGTCTGGCTAACCGCTTCCCCTTGGTCCGTGGAACTGTCTCCTCCAGTAGCCGTTGATGATGCTGTGAACAAGGATAAGAAAGAGATTCACATCAGTCATCTGCATAGACTTGACACATGAGTATCATCACAACACATCACAGAGCAAGCATATGCATCATTTTTGGCAGGATTTAAATCCTACACATATTTGAACATTCCATTTGTCAGTCTGCAAAACTATGGTTCACAGACACATGATGGCATGTGAAACATTGGTTCGATGTATGTCAAATACCACAAAACCATGTCAACTACAACACTATTTTGCAGCTGGTCTGATCTGTAATGCTCATGAGGGTCATGTGTCATTACATACATGTCTCATCTCCTGCAAGGGAGTCAGGAACTGACACAGCAAATGGTATGCCCATATTGAAATTTTTAACTGTCCAAACATACTTCCATCCACAGTCATCATGATGGGCACCTATGTCTTGAACGTCAGTGCTCTAATGGTCTGCATCATGACAGACTAGTCAAGTACAAATACCAGCCTCTAAAATAATCCATGTCCCACATATGCCATTGTCCTGACTGGCTGAACAGTCTGGTCGGAATCTTGGTACTGGAACGGTACATCTCAAGTTTACAGTCAGCACCGTGTCACAATCCTGTAATTACTGCTTCAGCTAACATCTCTATGTGTGTCAAGTATACATGTCTCACTACGTGCTCGACACAATTTGAACCTTTTACAAGCTCATGTTGTTCTACTTAGCCATTGGAGTATGTGCATAAAAATGTCTGTCTACATGAACATTTTACAGCTCTCCAGAAGAAAGTAATACACATAGATGTTCAAGCCACCAGTATGCACAGTCAAGGGATGTTACACACATGTCTTGTGTATCTGAGCCAAAAGCCAGGCATCAGATGTATGTCCATGACTTGTATATTGACCACCTGTGTCTTTCAAAGATTGGCACATGTACTCACTGTCACCAAGTCTGACCCATGGATTTTCACATTACAATGGTAAAAGTGTTGCCGGACACAAAAATCTGATGTGTCAGTGTCTCGGATGGCCTGAGTTGGCATACCTGTCCTTGGTCCATGTGATACATGTGATTACACAGAGCACTATGTATGGGACAATACATTTCGACCACTTATCAATATGATTTGTCTGAGGCATCAACATTGGTCTCACCTGCTGCACGGATGTATAACATTGTTAATGCACACCTGTCTGCACCAATAGCACCATTTTGAACATATATTTATGTACCACACTGAGTACAAGGTCCATGCATCAGTGAATGTGCTGACACATGTCAGACAATTACACCATCATGATGGTCAAATCCATGCACATGTTGTATATAAGTCCTGAGCACATGGACATTGGACTACAGCCAATACACAGGACCTAAGTGACACACTTGTCACTGACGGAAAGGGACACCCCTGGCCATCATATGTTAATGGCGCATAGTTACATTTTGGCCACAGTAGTGTTGTCTTAGCAGACAGACGACCTGTAGGGAAGGGTATGAGGCTGAGGGCACAGCTATGCATGTTAAACATAGTTCTGCAACATGGCACATACTCACCCTCATTGTTGCTGTCTGGCCTTCAACTGCCCATCCAGGTCAGGGAAGACCACCGTCAGTATCCGGAGCATGTGGGGGGTCAGGGTCCATCGTCCACCCCTTTTGCAAGGAGGTGACATCTTCAGCTGGACCCTTGCAATCCTCCGGGTCCAGCCACGGAGGTCCTGCCACCTCTTCTGGCAGTGGCGGACGCAGTGTCTGAATACCCCCATGGATCTTACTGCCCGACGATGGTCTGCCAAATTTCAGCCTTCTGATGGGCGTCGACCTGTAAGGATGGCATGGCGTGACACACACATTACTCCATATACTACATGTTTATGCATCACACACATGGACATATAGGTCCATCGGTCAGAATGGCAGATAATGTCTAAGGGTTAGCCAAGTATCATCATGGCAGTGTTCCTGTGTGAAAATCTCCCTCAGAAATATGAGAACAGTGCAGAAAAGTCAAACCCACTACACACACTTCTACATCACTGTGCCTGTCCAGAACCTAAATTTACACACTGTAAGACTTACATTAACTATGTTTGCATGCTTGCCCTTGGGGATCCCAATGCTAGTAGTGCATGTTTTTACACATGGCCAAATGAAAAAGGCAGTGTAATCAACACTCACCTGCTCCCCTGGTTTTCCATACAGCTTGCTGTACTGTGGAAGGAGGCTGTCCAGCAGGGCCTGGTTCTCCTCCTCTGTGAGCAGGTGCCCTCTCCACACAGCACGTGCCATTGTAGCTCCAAGAGGATGCAGAGACAGCAGCAGAGATCTTGAAATGCAGAAGAATTCTGCATGTAGTGCAGGCAAGTGAAGTCTCTTGGAAACAGACAGACTTATATCTCTGCAGCAGAGGCGGACTCTGTTCCATGTGTCCAAAGTGATAGGTCAGAGTCGTTCCCATTATCCGAATTTGTCCAATCCATAACATTGCACGCAACGGACACGCCTACCGCAACGTTCAAAATATACGCATCCTAACACTATTGAGTTTGATACATTGGTGTTGTGAGGTAACCAATTCGGATTGCACGTGATTCATACACGAAGCGAAAGGCGCGTCTGTCACCATGAAGACCAACAGCCAATGTGTGCGTCCGGCTCAGTTCGGATGCGGCTCACACGTCCTTTGAATACTCACCCGCGTCTGTCACCATGACGACCAACAGCCAATGTGTGCGTCCGGCTCGGTTCGGATGCAGCTGACGCGTCCATTTAATACTCATCCACATCTGTCACCATTACAGTAAACAGGCAAAGGATGCGAACCACACGTTTCGGGTGAGGCTCAGGCACCCTACACTAATCAGTCAGCAGGGCAGACAGTATAGCAATTCAGGAATGTTAGCCTGCATTACATGTGTGTGTACAGTGATTAACATGTCCTCATTGGACATAGTACTTGATAGCTCACACTCCCATTATGATCCAAGCCGGTTGGCAGCACACAAAACATTGTTGTTGAGGAACATCACATCTGTGAGTGACAACATCACAGATCACCCTCCTAGGCTTGGACACAGTCCCAATGGATCATTTTGTTAACCCAGGTTATGTCCACACATGATCACTGCTTTCTTGGACTGTTTGTTAGAAAGTGCATAGTGTTAAGTCATTGTGAGTAAATCCACAGTATCTGAGTCTTGTACAACGCAGACACTTCATTGTTGATTTTCCCAATGAAATTTATCTGACACATCAGCTTGTATTTGCTATGTGAGTTGCTGTTTGTGTCCCCTGTGTCACAGAGCATACACGATGCTGTGTCCAAGTCTGTCCCCTGTGCCACACGTTCCGTCAATATTTTGGGTATGTGATAGAAGTACCTGCTGCATGCATCAGACATGACAGTCATGACAGTGTCCACACTGTGACAGTGGTGTGCATGGTGACACGCTGTCTGTATCTAGTGTCCCACCTACGTGGCATTACATGATCCAGGTCTATGTACCTTTCACCCATTTGCTAGATTGTGACAAGCCTCTGTCTCTGATGATAATTTATTAGGTGTGTGTTGAGTATGTGATGTTTGATCACATGGACAGTGACAGACACCAATGAGTAGTCACAGTACAGAACTGTAATTGATGCTCAACCATGTTAAAGGACCTCAGCTTCGTTCCTCAGATAAAAAAAGTGGCTGGAGTGTGCTTGGCCACACTCAAAGTATAGAGGGAAATTTCTTCCACTGTTGCCCAGACCAGCAGAAATGGTGACACGCGACTCTCATCCTGTCACGCAGCGATTATCGCCTAATGCTTTATACATTGGCCTTCCTGCCTATCAGCTGCAAAAACTGCCGGTCTGTCCCGGGAATGCAGCAGTGAGGAAGTGCTTCTGGGTCTTTCTTGCAGGACCAGTGCCGGGCAACACCTCCGAGATCTGCACTGGCTTTCGGTGGGAAGTCGCGTTCTGTTTAAAGCCCTCACCCTTATGCTCAATGGGCCTCTATACAATTTTGGGGCCCCCCTATCTAAGGAGTGTAACAACTTCTATGCGCCTTCCAGGCAGCTCCGGTCTACAACCCAGTGCCTAGCCACTGTTCCCTACGCCGACTAGCCAGAACAGGGGAAGAGTCCCTAGCTGCTAGGCGGCTGGGCTTGGAACACTCTCCCCAGGTAGACGCCAAAATTCAAGACCTCAGGCTCTTTAGAGAAGCAGCTAAAAACCGTGACCTTTTAATTAATCTTCTATGCTCTCACGATCACCCTTTGTCTCCCTCCCCTACTGGCTCTAGCGCCGGGACACTCTTGAGTATCTGAGTGCTTTATAAATCTGCGATAACATAACATAACAATGTGACATGTCAGGGAAGGGTCACATAGCTGTGCTCTGTGTTTGGGCTCAGCCTTACGCATCTGCAACTTCATTTGAGTCTTTGTTTAATGTTGTATGTGTATGTAATTGCATGTTTCCTCACTACATTGGGAAAGTGTCCTAAAATATGTTTTCGCCTTTAACATAGGTACTGCAGGGCACCAGCTGTCCACAGACCCTTCCCGGACCTCCAGACCATGGAAGAAAGGGATAGCATCACCAGACCACTCATTGTGGAGTTGGCAGACCAGTTAGCCCCACATTTTGCAACCTGGGTACCTGCCCATGTCCCGCGGCGCTGACCCCCCAAGGTAGAAGAGTGATGGCGGCCCTACTGATTCTTTGCCACAGGATCCTTCCAGTATACTGTGGCTACTGCACGGTAGGGATGCTGCATAGACAATGTTTAGCCATGTGCTTTGTGATGTGTTAGGAGGCAATGTTACATTTTCTGAACCTGTGTACATCAAGTTCCCAACACCAGGACAGTTTGCCGACATCAAGAGTGACTTTTATGCTTTGGGCAAGAACGTTACATGTCATTGGCTCCATTGATAGGTACACATGTAGCTTTAGTCACCACAAGCCAATGAACAAACATATAGGAATCGCTAAGCATTACCACTCCATAAATGCTCTGGTGGTATGTCTGCCTGACATGACAATCTCACATGTCTGTGCGCATTTCCCGGGATCAGCACACGACGCCTACATTGTTGTAAAGAAACAGTAGGATCCCACATATGATGTCTCAGCTGCAAAATGAGCGTGCACCTGTGACATTGTTGTTGGGTAATGCTATTGTCTGTTTATGTTGTGTGTTGCTTGTATGTCCAGGTTGTACCTGTTTTCAGATCGTTAAGTGCCTTTCCGTTTTAAATTTAGGAGACTCTCTGGATGCCCCAACACTGCGTGGTTGCTGACACCACTCAGAACCCTGTCACCCCTGCTGAGTTTCGTTTTTAATGAGGCACATGGGCGGACGGCGAGTGGTTGAAAGCGGACATTTGGGCTACTGAAAGCTCAGATTTCGCTGCCTGGACCGTACAGGAGGAGCCCTCAAATATGCACCATTGAGGAGGTGTGTAAGATGCATCATGTCGTGTGTTGTATGCTTCACAGCCTGGCAGTGAGGAATGAACTACACTCTCATCCAGAGATGGCGAGGGACCAGCAGCCTCCAGCAGGGGAGGATCCAGGCCTGGGGCATGTTGCCAGTGATGAGGAGGAGGAGGAGGATGTTCGGAGACAGCGTCATCAACAACTTTTCTACTCGTGATTGTACGTATGCAATGATGAGTTGACAAAGCACTTTCTTTGCATGATATGTGTCTCTTCCTACAATATCTTTATATACGTGTAGGTGCATGCTACTTAACATGATCCTTGGAGTTGTTTGGTGTCCATTGAGTTAGTATGTTCACCAGTACAGTGTTGACATGACTCCTAGCTAGTGTTCACGTTTTAAAATTTAAAGTATGAAATGTCTCTTGGAGGAGATGTATGCAAATAGTTCCCGATATTTCAAAGACTGCTATATCTCTCCCCTTCCACAGGGTCCTATTGGCAGGCAGGTGTGCATGGAGACATGTGACCTCCCAGACACACAACAATGCAGTTACAGATTGCAACTTTTCTTGGTATCAGGAATCTGTGCCCCACACATCGATTCTGACATTTTTCAAAAAAGTCTTGGTTAATTTGTGCTTATTGTCACAGTGTGAGTTGATTTCATTTGTTGTGGAGGCAACATGTTGTGCCTGTGTAATAAACCTGTGCTCCACATTGAGAATTGTGTGCCTGCGTCTGTATCCACACATCCAACCTTCATTTTACACACATACTGTAAAATATGCCCTGATGTTCAGTTTATATGACAATGATTAGTGTTTGTGCATTGAAATGTTGTATCATTTTACAACAGTGGAGGCAATGAGGAACTATGCCATGTACTATGTGTGTTGTGTTGACCTTGTGTGTATCTCTCATATGGTTCAGGTTACATTTACTCACAAGACAGTAGAGTAAATTCATGTACTTTTTTCAGCCTATTCCTTGTGTTTTTGATCATCATTTCTATCCCCAGAAAAACAGTGTTTCATTCCACGACAGAAGCAAGTATTGGGTGAATATAAATTTATTGCAGTGCATGTGAGGAAATTTGACAAAGAAAGGGATAGTGCTGTACAAAGTTTTGAAGTCAAAGTTCACAGAGGAGTTGGTAGTGGTAGTAGATGAAATTTTCAGAGCCAAGTCCACTGTCATTTGAGTCATTGATCCAACTTAGACCCTCCATCCCATGTGGGAGAGTTTAGTGACAGTCAACAAAGTGAACGCTTCGCACACAATGGAAATATCAGGAGCAGGTTGTCACTTCCTGGGGGATGCGTAGCCATCTGTCTCTCATTTGTCCTTCTTCAGACGACCCCTCCCACGCTTGGAGGGGAGACCCTCAGGTGCAGGCTGCCGCAGTGCAGGGGACTCTCCGCCAGAGTCCTCATCCCTCCCTGTGGCAGTTGCAGATGTGGAAGCAACAGATGTAGTGGGCACACAGGGAGGTGTGGTCATGTTGTTGGCTATCTGCCGGAGGCAGGTCAGTATGTCCCTGTGCACCGCAGTCAGGTCATCAATTTTAGGCATGTTTGACTCCATTCTGGACATGTGTGAGTCCATTTTTGCATAATGGGCAGCCAGCTGCTGTTGCATGTCTTTGAGGATCCCACCTACCTGGCCAAAGTCTCCGGTGCATTCTTGATATGCATTGAAAATGCATGCCATCTGTGGGTCAGCTTGTTCAGCAGCACCTGCACAGCGGGACTTCTCCCCCGCCCCTCCTACCCCTACCCACACGAGCAGGACCTGTTGTTGCAGGCACAGACAACACTGAGCCTCCTTCATTGTTGACAGTGGTGTTGTTGTCCGCCAACTCCTGAGTGCCCTGTGATGCTGTCCTCTCAGTGTTTTGTTGCCTTGGTGTGTCCGTGTGGGTAGTGGTCACCTGGGGGTTGACAGATGTTGCGGGAGTGGTCACAAGGAGTGCTGGTGTTACAGCTGCTGGTGCTGCATGCTGACCCACACCTGTAGGGGCCAGGTTGTTCATCGTCATCCGATGAGGGTTGAGAGACATCCACACCAGAGAGCTCAGGGTCAACCAGAGTCTGGGACTGGGATTCCTGTTTTGTTCCTGCAGTGTCCCCAGCAGGACCTGTGGGTAGATGAGAGACACAATGTTTGTGGTGTTTTTGTACAGTTCATCGTATCATACACATTACATTTGCTATTGTACATTATGATGAGTGTATGTACATTAGATAGTCCTCTATCATCACAGACCCAGGCCTATTTTTAAGAGGACGTTGTGATTTTAACAAGAAGTGTTTGCTAGACATGTCCAGCTCTGTGCATAAATGGGCATGTTTTTCTTCCCATTTGTACATAGACATTGACTGTCAAGTGACACCCTGTGCATGTGTGGTATTCCTGCTTGTTGTTAAGTATTGTAAGACTCTGTAACTTTCTCTGTCTATGTCATCTATGCATTGGAATGTTGTCCCTCCAAGGCTCCTTCTGAGAATGTATTGATTCAAAGGAGAGGACTGTTACTAATGAGCAGAAGCTGGAGCTGGGACTAGCAGGCTGGGGTGTGAAGATCAACTTAAATAAAGAATCTTCTTTTACACTTCTTTGGCGTGAGGATCCTCATGACAATGGCGACGAGCTGAAAGAACCCTGTTGGATCTACCTCACACCTCAACTTTACCCAACTTTTACTAAAGAAGCACCTTTGGACTGGTATCGTATTTCAGCATCTTAACTGTACTCTAATATTGGAACTTTCCTCACCGCACTGGTGTTTGCCTGAACTATGTTTGGATATGGAGTGTTGTGGCTGCGTGGAGATTAACTGCGTTGAGATTAACTGCTAAATACTGCAGTTTAGATAATAGGACCCCTTCTTTCTTAATGTGCTGACTTTGCCTTGCGTGGAGATTAACTGCATGGACATTGACTGCTAGATACTGCCATTTGGATAAAGGGACCCCTTCATTCTTTGCTCCGTGTGATGTTGCTCGACCTCGATCTTCTTCAATTTCAACGAGACATTCTCCCGTTATCCCGCGATTGAATTTGTGCAGTGCTTTAACGTAACGAACTCTCAGCATGAATTTTTTTTTTGTCTTTTAAGGGTCGTATGACCTCATGTTGTCTCCGTTTGAGGTATTATGTATGTGCTTTGATCAAACTCCTGCACGCGCTGCTTGGGTGTTCTGTCATTCATCGCACGTTTGCTTTGCTGCTTGTTATTTTTTCAAAGTACACTGACGCTTCGCTGGATTATTACACGCGCTGCCTTAATCTTACCGTGTTGCTGTGTTGCTACGACGCTGTCTTTCCTCGAGCCCACATGCTCTGCTTCTTCTCAGGCATTCTGTTTCCTACGCACTGAAAGTTCCAAATACATCCTAGTCACAACACTTCCTGTTTCCCTCAACATAGAAGCTAGACTGCTAACCTCTTCTGATTGTGGAGCACGCGTGTAGAACACTTCCTTTCTTCACATCTGTTCATTCCAAAGACATTCTTCATAAGTTTCATGGAGACAATAAGATATTCTACTTGTCATTGTTGATCTTAATGACATCTTTTCTTCGTGGGAAACGTTCTTATTAGATTAAACAATACCAAGGAAAAAGAAGATTAACTCAGTGATAGAAGCACACTTACGGTTCCAGCCTGTCATCCATCAACATATACGGTGACAGGCACACTTGAAGACAACACACTTAACAAATATTACTCCCTTTCAAGATCATCTCTTCTGTGACAGGCACACTTATTACTTCAGCTTGTTATTTCTCTACTTATACTGTGACAAGCACTCTTTGATTGTTCAAATATCTTACTTTACAGGTGGTCAATTTCTCACATTATTTTATTATATTTTTACTAACGTAATTTTTACTTCACAGGTGTATATACACATTTTACTTTCACTTCAGATAAAATGCAGAATGTTCCACCTCCCCCCTTTTTTCTATTGAACCCAGGAGAACCTCCCATTCCTTGGAAAAAATGGAAAAATGTTTTCTCACATTATTCTCGTGTGTGTGGTGTCTCACTCAGTGCCGAAAGAAAAATGTCTTTACTTCTTCATTGTTTGGGTCCTGAAGGACAAGAGATTTTCCAACATCTTCCAGAATTATCCACACAAGATGCGGATGGCCTAAATGATTATGAAATTTGTCTACAGAAATTAGATTTACACTTTTTGCCAAAAGTGTCGACTGTAATAGAAAGACATCATTTTGGAAGACGCATGCAGAGAACAGGGGAAAATGTGGAGGAATATGTTACTATACTAAGGAAATTAGCATCTACATGTAATTTTGGGCCTAATTATGAGGAGAGATTGAGAGATCAATTGATGTTGGGGGTGTTCCTCAGACAAAATCAAAGAAGCGTGTTGGGAAAAAGATAATCCTGTC
This sequence comes from Calotriton arnoldi, assembly GCA_963921515.1. Classification (NCBI taxonomy): domain Eukaryota; kingdom Metazoa; phylum Chordata; class Amphibia; order Caudata; family Salamandridae; genus Calotriton; species Calotriton arnoldi. The sequence goes on along the minus strand of CAWUFW010009693.1, from coordinate 131,972 downwards.
TGGTAATAACCATAGCGAAGTCTTGTGAACACACTAAAGCGTGTGTAGCAGAACTTAAAAAGAGGGATGAAGAGAGTCATAAAGAGACAAGTGTGGAAGTAATAAATAAGTCTAAAGACAAAATTCGTAATGAGTCTAACCCTCAACATAACGGGGGTGGGAGCAGTAAATTTACACTTAACAAAAGTGGTAATAACAAAGATTTCACTTATTCAAAGAAATTTCAGGGTACATGTTATAGATGTGGAGAATATGGTCATATGGCGAATTTCAAATAATGTATTGGATGGAAAGCCACTTGTATGAAATGTAAAAAGAGGGGTCATGTGTTGAAATGTTGTCGAAGTGGCAACCTAAAAAAAAAAGGTCCATGAAGTTATGTGTGACCAAGAGTATGAGGTAGAAATAATCTTAAGGATCTCTGATGGTAAAAGAGAAGTGGTCCGTTTGAAGAAGTTTGTATTGATGACACCCTAGCTACCACTGTTGTTTGACTCTGGGCGAAATCACCCTCATTCCCATGGAAGGCTACGATAAATACATGAAAGATAAAGTTGTTTTACATAAACCAGATGTCAAAGCTAAAGGTTACGGGGGTGAACCTATAAAACTTACAGGGTTTTTCAACGTCAGAATAAGTTTTAAGGTCAAGTCACCTCTGGCAGATGTATGTTTCTGAAAAGGGTGATTCTTTAGTCAGTTAGGCACATCAGAAAGATCTCAAAGTGTAATGGATCCCAATGAGACGCCTTCAGTAAGATTGAAAGAAGATATGTTGAGTGGTGCGCATAATGACCCAAGAGGGTCTAATGGGTAAACCATTAAGTCAGTTAATTCGTGTGTTTCTCCTTTTGAGGTGTGAATTTCCTAAAGTATTTAATGAAAATTTGGGTTGTTTAAAAGGATACTCACACAAAAATAATATTAAAAGGTTGTACCAGTAGTTAGTAAAGTGAGAGGAAGTGCCCATCAAGGTGAAAGAAAAAAATGAAAATAGAACTTGACAAGCTTTGAATGGTGGCATAATTACTAAAGTTGAAGCCAGGGTGGTTATTTCGTGGTTATGGCTCATTAAGAGCAATGGAGAGTCTAGACTCTGTATAGATTTGAGAAGGGAAAAACTTAATAGATGTGTGGTAGTGGATCATTATCCCCTGCCCAATATTTCTGAAATGTTGTCTTTATTGGAGGGGGCTAAGTTCTTCTCTTCTATAGACTTAGCATCAGCATACCACCAAATAAAATTGCATCCCAATTCTCAAGATCTAACGGCGTTTGTAACTCCGTTTGGCACGTTTAATTCCTCAGGATGCCCTTTGGCCTTATTTCTGCAGCAGCAGTTTCAAGAGATGATGGAACACATATTTATGGATGTCAAGGGGATCAAAATCTCTTCAGGATGACATATTGGTTTTGGACGCAATGTGAGCATGACAAAAGAGTGAGAGAATCTTGAGCAGATTGGAGTATAATGGTCTCACTCTTAAAGCAAAAAGTGTGATTCAACCTCTGAGATTGATTATTTGGTATAAATCTCTAGCTCTAGCATTGAACCCCTGGAGGAAAGAATTGGTAGATACCATTACAAACGTGGCAAGTCCCAGTAGTAAGGAGGAAGTGGTCAAGTTTCTAGGCATGACTGAGAACTGTGCCACGTTCATACCCAACTTTGCACACAAAACTCACCTTGAGGCTACTTTTAAAAAAGAATGAGTTTGAGTGGAATTTGGAAGATAATCAGAAAGTTACGTTGAAGTTCAATAATTTTATCCAAAGCCACTTGCTTGGTAGTTTTGAACCGGGTCATGAGATAGTTGTCGTGACAGATGCCAGCTCGGGAGGTTTAGGAGCTGTCATGCTACAAGAACATCAAGGTGAAGAGAAGACCATTCTGTTTCTGTCTAGAAGTTTGAGAGGAGCTGAACTCAACTATTCTGTTGTTGAAAAAGAAGCGCTAGGCATATTTTGGGCAGTAAAGAAGCTTCGTAAGTTCTTGTGGGGTTGTCAATTCACGATCAAAACTGACCACAAACCATTGAAAGAGATTTTTGAGAAGAATGGTCTAGACAACATATCATCTAGAATAAGGAAATGGGTTGTGGCTCTTCAAGAGTTTCAATCCCGTGTAGTATATGTTCCGGGTGCTAAAAATAATTTAGCTGACTGTTGTTCCCATTTGATTGATGGAGATGTCTTTAAAGATGATGAGCAAGAAGATGAGTTGAGTGATTTTGACGATTACTCTGTTTGTATTGTTAACGAAAGCACTATCAAAGAGGATGAACTTGTTAAAGATGTAACTCTTCAAATGGTTCTTGATGGTATAAAAAAGGGGTGGAATCAATACTCAAAAGTGGATAAAACCCTCAATGGTTTCTTTCGGGTGAAAGATGAGCTAGCATGTCACAATGGGTTGTTGATGAGAGGTACCAGATTAATTCCTCCAACCAACCTGAGGCACAGCTAACGTTTTGCCCATGATCATCCGGGCATTTCTAAAACCAAAGAGAATCTAAGACAAATGTTCTGGTGGCCCGGGATGGATTTGTGTGTGGAGAGGATTGTACATGAATGTGTAGAGTGTTGTAGAAGTGACAAAGCTTTGAAACCCAGAGTCCAACCTATGATGTTGAGGCGTCTTCCCAAAGAAGCTTGGGAAGAGGTTCATTGACATTCTGGGATCTATTAAACATACTAGTGTTGACAAATACGTGATTGTTCGTCTTGATGTATATTCCAGGTGGCCGGAAATCAAAGTTACCAATTCTGTAGAAACCAGAAATTCTCTTAAAATTTCTTGACGCTATGTTTGAAAGGAAGGTTTTCCAAGCTTTACTATCAGACAATGGAGTGCAGTTTACCTCAAAGGAAATGTGTACGTTTTTGGAGGATAGGGGCATTATACACAAAAGATCTCCCCTTTATCATCCAGAAACGAACGGTATTATTGAAGGGTTTAACCGGGTCCTCAAAGAAATGACTAAAGGCCTTCTCTAATCAAAAGTGTTGGGAGGTTGGGGTCCCACAACAAAGTACAAAGTGTTATAGGCTGTCTCCACATTCCACAACTGGGCTCCTTTGAACTATTTTTGCAAAGGAAACTTGTACCATGTTGTGTACGTCTTGGATTATGAAAAAATCACAAAATTTATTGTCTGAAAAAGAGGACAAGGAAAGGATTGAGAATGAGGTTAGGAAAATGTGTATGAACAGAAGGTGGTTTTGACTTGAGGAAACTGTGAAAAGACTGTGGTAAAAGGTTGGTGATATGGTCAAAGTCAAGCAATCCTCGCATTGGGTCTATTACTCAGAATTAAATTTTCTGCGATCCATGAAGGTCATTAAAGTATTTAAGAATGCTGTTAAAACTGAGGATCACAGAGTGTGGAATTTAAACAGAGTGGCAAAACTGTATCATGCTTCTTCGGATGGTTGTAAAGAAAGAGATGCCATCTCTTGTCAAAAGAGTCAAGGTGGGGTCGTTGAGTATGGAGATAGGAGTATGAAGCGACTTGTTGTCAGACCAAAGTATTTAGAGGATTACGTCCTGTTATAATTATTATTTTTATTCGTCCTGTGATAATCATCATTTTATTCTGGTTTCTTTAATTTTGTTCACCAATGTTTCTTCATTGTAATGAGGATCCTCACGCCAAAGAAGTGTAAAAGAAGATGCTGTTGGACTGATCTTCCCCCAGCTATATAGTCCCAACTAGGTTATCATTTCCTTCAACAGTCCTCTCCCTTTGAATCTTGTTCTCAGAAAGACTTGGAGGGACAACATTCCAATGCATAGATGACATAGACAGAGAAAGTTACAGAGTCTTACAATGCCTTAACAACAAGTAGCGAATACCACAGCATGACACAGGTGTGTTGGTATTTCCCACATCTGTGCTTTTACAATGATATACGTACTCTTACGATGTGTTTCAAGATGTGTGCATGTGTGCTGGCCTCTGTGCATGTCGTTTGCAGTCACATTGGTGTGGCTACCTACACTTACAATTAGAATGTATGTATTCATTTAGTTCATATTTTGATGAATGTGCTCTAGTTCTCATATCATTGCATACATGTGAATAGCTGTCAGTAGCAAATAGTGTTACTGCTTTGCTTTGTGCCTGTCACATCATGTATTTGTCATGTCCTCCATGGACTGAATGAGTTAACCAAGGCTGCTTTCTTGCTTTTTCAGGCTCAGAGCTGTGAGGTACAGAGGATTGTGTGCTTGTGTTATGCTGCTGGAAGTTGTACCCCTCCTCCCACCCAGACCAGCTTACTCCTCGTGGACAAAGTATCAATCACAGTGAGGCGAGTGTAGTGGCAAGGATCCTGACAACGCTGCATGATGTAGAAGTGAAATGCAACTCCCAACAATGCCTTGTGCACATGACACCATGCAACAGTGTCAGCCATCTTGCTGTGGCACCTTCCATTCACTGTCAGGTATCCATTGTCACTGATGAGCAGGTTGCTTTGTGTGTGTGTAGTGATGTGTGCTATGACTGCAGCTCACATCATATCCTGTCCTCCCCTTCCCAGCCAGCCCAGGGCACACCTGGGACTATGCATTCCCAGACAGTGAGTGAAATGTACTGTGAAGATGGCTGAGAGTGGGGACTGATGTGAGAAGACCAAGGCCTGGATGTGACTGTGGCCAATTCATTCATAAGGCCCCTGTGCCAGCCATCTTGCCAGTACATTTCCTTTCACTCTCCAGGACTGCCCTAGTCACAAGTGCCATTCAGCTGCAGAAAGTCTGCATTCTGAGGACGAGGCTGATGGTTTTTGCAGTCATGCTAATAATCCTCCTCTCACATAGCCCAACTACACCACCTGGAACTATGCTTTCCTCACAGTGAATGGAAATGTACTGTCAAGATGTCTGACCGTGGTTCCTGGTGTTTGTTTGACCACTACTCCCATCAGGGCCTTGTGCTCCCCACACCAGAGCCCAGTTTCAGCCATCTTGCCAGTACTTTTCCACTCCTTGTGAGATGAGCATAGTTCAAGGTGGGCTTGTTGGGCCATTTGAAGGAGGACTGTTGGCTGTGACTATGACCATCATGCTTTTAGCCACACCACCTTCCCAGCCATCCCAACCTTCCTTCCTGTGACTCAGCTTTCCTGGGAGTGAATGTGTGCAAGGTAGATGGCTGATGCATGTGACTGGTATTTGGATCCCATTGCCTTGCTGTGAGTTGGTGCTAAGTTTGTACATCTTTGTAAATGGTGAGATTTCCAGTTACATTGCAGGTATGTTGTTAGTAAAAATCTATTTTTGATCACATATCCCATCATGGACTTGTGCTCCCCACACCAGAGCACAGTGTCAGCCATCTTGGCAGTGCATTTTCATTCACTCTCAGGGACAGCAAAGTCCCAGGTGTGCTGTTTGGTGTTGGTGGGAGGGGTGTGTGTGGGACAGGGCCTGCTGGTAGATGTAGCCAGAGCTGCCACTCCTCCTCGCACACAGACCAAACAGGCCATGTTCATGCTTCCATGACAGTGAGTAAACTTTAAATTCAGATGTGTCTGACAGTGGTGCCTGGTGTTTGTTTGAGCACAACTCTGTGGGGCCTTGTGCTCACACACCAGAGCCCAGTTTCAGCCATCTTGCCAGTACTTTTCCACTCCCTGTGAGATGAGCATAGTTCAAGGTGGGCTTGTTGGCCATGTGGGAGGAGGACTGTTGGCTACACCAGCTTCCCAGCAATCCAAACCTTCCTTCCTGTGACTCAGCTTCCTTGTGAGTGAGTGAAACAGTGCTGGCAAGATGGCTGACAGTGGAGGCTGCTGTTTTGGACACAAAGCCTTGCTGTGTTTTTTTGTAAGTTGGTACATGTCATGAAATAGTTACATATTACTCTGAGGTTGCAGGTATTTTGTTTGTCAAAGTGGCATACACATCACATGCTCATTTGCTTCTGTGTTGCTATTTTGCTAACAGTGATTTGTATCACTGTGTCCTTGTGTGTGTCTGTGGCTGTGTATTTGCTGACAATATTGGCTATTTGAGTATGAACTCATCAGGCTCTGAGTACTCTTAATATTCCATGGACGCCCTCCGGTGGGAAGGATGGCCATACCTTTTCCTCCCAGGAAGTGAAATTCTCTGAGTGTTGCAGGAGGGCCACCGCCCGGTCACGCTGGCTCAGGACATGTTCTTTGCCAATGAGCTTCTTGACCCTCCTTTGCACATCTTGGCCTCATTCCTGATATGCTAGCCCATTGTGCGCTGACGAGTGCTTGAGCATTCACCTTGTTGACAATCCTCTCCCACAACTTGTTTCTCTGGGACAGGGTCTGTTGGACCAAGTTGCCAAATAACTGTGGCTCTACTCTGAGAATTTCATCTACCACCGACTTCAACTCCTTCTCTGTGAACTTTGCAGTTCTTCTTTGGGGGCATGGTGATGGGTGGAGGTGGTGATGAGTGTGGGTGAGTGTGAAGGTGAGGGTGAGTGTGTATGAGTAAATGAGTGTGTGTTTGGGAATGTAGTAGATCACAGGTGCTAGATGTGTGCAGGTTGTGTGGTGGGTGAGGTGTGAGTGTATGTTGCAGAGAGCAGTGTATCAGTGTCTATGTCCTGGCAGTTGTGGACAATTTGCAAAGGATCATGGTCGGGGTCCCCACAGCCCTTTATATGGTGGAGTTGTGGGTGTGGCTTATTTTAGATTTTTTTTTGCCTTTAATGCTTGTTTGGACTTTTTCTGTCTGTTTCTATTGTATTTTGTTGAGCATTACCGAAACGTTCCGTTGACCGCACCGGATGCTTGTTCATGTATTGGCATGGTGGTCAGTCTGTCCTATTCACGCTAAGCTATGTTGCAGCTTTCGCATACGAGTCGGTCGCTTCGGAGCTCTTTTTCGGAGGGATTACGCTTGGACGGATTGATTTCCGGCTGCGCGTCGATTATCATTGTACTCCGTGCGGGTCATTTGTATTTGACAAGCATTGCATCGTACTATGTCGGGCGGACAGCGCGCGTATGTGTCGGTCGGAAGGCATTCCCGATCCGTGTCGTTGGGAAGGGTTTCCGAGCAAGATCGGAATCGGGCCCTAAAAGGTAACTTTTTGCTGTTTGCTTGGCACGGAGCAGTCAGGCTTATCTAAAGAGGCAGTATGTAATACATTTGTCAATGAAAACACCACAAAAATATTCCACACATGGTTAGACAGGTAGATAATTTTTTTATTAGTAAAACAAGACAAAAATGACAAACATCCAAAAGTAGAACCAGATTTATGAATTTTGAAAGATTAAGGGCCTGATTTCAATCTAGGCGGACGGGTTACTCCTTCACAATGGTGACGGATATCCCGTCCGCTGAAATATATCAATCCCTTAGGATATTATGGAAATTATATTTTGGAGGACAAGATATCCATCACCATTGTGACAGAGTAACCTGTCCGCTTAGATCTAAATCAGGACCTAAATCAAAATATAGTGCTTAGAGTCATAAAGCACCAACCGGGGACATCTGGTCACATTTGACCGGGGTAAATCCCAAAGTTCAGGCTGACTGTGATGGAGCACGGGTCAGATTCAGGGACCAGCCTTGGCCCGCTGAAAACAGTATCTTTGGAAGACCTGCATCAATGTCAAGGACGAGAGGCGAGGAGCAGGGTGGCAAAGAGTTGTTGTCAATTCAAAACTTTATTCGACAGCATTGTGTCAGCCATAAAAGTTATTCACGATCAGAAAATGATAAAATGATAAAAACATTATACATCATAGCATTTTAAATTAAATTTAACCACTATGTAAAATGCCTCACCTAGGAGGATAGAAGATCTCATACAGTAACAAATTGCAACAACATATCTCATCAGTGCATCAAAGTTCGTGACCACCTGGCAGCCTTTAAAAATGCGCCCACATTAAAAGACACTTCATCATTATGTAAAAGAAATAAGAATCTGAGAGCGGGTCTTCGTTGACTTAGGCCATAACAGTACTTCTTCAAAATGGGAATTAAAAACAACTTGGAATACTGCGATTAAATTTGCTGAAAAAAATAAAATGGAGCATAGTCTGTTTGGAAACATCATCACATGGAAAAAATATAAAATCAAGATGCTGTGTGTATTAAGGAAAAACATTACAGGTATTTAACAGTACCTGATCTCGAAACGAAGTAAAAGTGAGCGTTCCTCTGTACAAAGGCAGTCCATAAGTAATTAGTAATGTAATCAGTGTCATATAAGTCCAAATATCTTATGACAGTTGGACTTGTCTGGAGACTTCTGAGCCGCTGGGACTCCTCATTCAGGAAAAAGCCAATGTCACTCCCTTTTGCTTAGTCAAACACAGGTCGAGGGCCTGGAACAAAGTCCATCCTGAAATTATAAGCACTCCACTGTATAACTAATCAGAAGTTTGCAAACCTTTATCCAGGGAGAGGTAGTCAGTGTATGTCTCTTGTTATGGCGGACTCCAGGGTTTTCCATATTGATAACCAGAGCAGGGCTGGCCAGACATGGATCAAGTCTTTCAGATATCGCAGCCCCAGTTCTTTATGATTGATGTGATTAGCAGCAGAAATGGGATATCCCAGCAGTCTCCTTAGAAATCTGTTTTATTCGTGCTGGATTACCTTACAATAGGAAATACCCCATAACTCTGCACCGTACATAGCAATAGGATGGCACTGGGATTTATAAATTCTTAGCACTATGTCTAGAAATCCACCACCCAAGGGTTGAGGAAAAGAGCATAGGGAACCGTTGGCCGAAGAAAATGTAGTTGTGCAATGAGAGATATTAAAAGACCATGACCCTTGGGATGAGAAATAAATATCCAGATAAGGGAAAGTGCTTGTACTGGTCAGAGTGTTGGGGCCAATTGGCAAGGTTGATAGGGGCATGCACTTAGGGCCGCAAGACATGACGAGGGACTTGCCAAAATAAGTTCACAGGTCGAGAGAGGCCATGAAGTTGGTAAAGGCTTGTACTAGGAGATGCAGTGCCCTGGGTGTTCGTGCTATGAGCACTGCTTCATCAGCGTACAAGAGGGCTGGGAGTGGGTTGCCCCTGATTACTGGGATGTCCTGAGTTGCGTCTAAGAGTGTGGGATGGAGGTCGTTCACATATGAAATAAATACAAGTGGGGCCAACTTCGTCCCTGCCTAATATGCAGCTGAATTTTAGATTTCTCCTGTGACTTCTCCTTGTTGACTAATGCGGACTCTAGCCTTCGTTCCTTCATGTAAATGGGCCAGAAAGTGGACCAAAATGGTGTCAAGCCCAAAGGAAAGAAGAATGTGCCATAATTTCCCCCTGTTTACGCAGTCTAATGCCGAAGTCAGGTACATGAAAGCTAGGTAAAGCAGAGATTTTTTAGCCACTGAATATTTACCTAGCACCAGGTCGAGATTAAGGCACTGCTCGATGGTCCCTAGCTTGCGTCTGAAACCGTACTGATAGATATAAACATTAGATTTGGGGTCCATCCACTCAGTGATTTTGTTATATATGACACTGCCCAGTATTTTAGCTGTGCTGTCCAGGAGGGAATTTGGCCTGTAGCATGCAGGAGATGAGTGGTCTCCCTTTTTTGAATATGGGGACGATGACAGAGGAGCTCCATGAGGTGGGTAGGGTAGTATGAGCAAGACTATCAAAGATGACTGTGAATAGTGGGGCCCAAAAGGACACATTATGTTTGATAAAATAAATGGGGACACCGTCAGGACCTGGTGCTTTGTCACCCGAGCTCTGATGGATCGCAGCCTCGACCTCCGGCAGAGTTGTGTAAAAATGTGCCACTAACATTTGGTCAACTTGAAAAGGGCCTCCTGAATAAGGGGCAGCATAGATTCCCTTAAAATGTTCCTCCCAACTGCTGCTGGTGATATGGCAAGAAATCGTGGTAGAGGGCCTGAAACTGGTTTTGAGTTCAGTAACAGTGGCCCAAAATGTCTTGCGTAGCCCTGTTCAGATGTTTGTAAGTGTGTATCCCAGCAAGCGCTTACAATTTCCTCATGGCGTGTTGTCAATGCAAAGGATTTTTAAACGAAGCGTTGTCGTTGAGCCGCGCACTTGGGGAAAGCTTCGGCGTTGAGCAGTACTGAAGATGGGCGATGCGTCTTCATCGAGCTGTGCGCTTGGAGGGGACTTTGTCATGGAGCAGTGCGGGAACTGGAGATGTGTCATCGTCAGGTGCACTACACCAGTTCCAATCGGTGCAACGGCGGCGATGCCTTGGAGCAGAGAGTTGCAGCACAGGAAGTCTCCCTTCCAAGGGCTCAGGATTGGGCTGACACCACTTGGCAGGGCAGGGACTCACAGGGTCTTATTTACAAAGGAGAAATTATACTTTTGTGTAAGTTTATGGTTGTTGGGAATTCACAAAACTGCAATGAACTCCATACATACAAAGATACTACATGGCTATCTTTTTATGTGTGGAGTTCTCCACCCTGACTGCAGAGTCTCTGCACTCATAAGCTTACAATTATAATGCAATTTCATGAATTTCAAGGAAATGTAAACTTACGCAAAAGTGTAAGTTTAACTTTGTGAGTCAGGTTCACAGATGGCGGAATCCAGGTGCTGTTGAAATGTTGTTGGAAGTGTTTGATGTCCCTGAGACTTCAGAACAGGGGGCATCATGCCAGCATTCCCTTGGAGTTACTCTAGCTTCAAGTGAGATGGGTCCAGTCCTTTCCTCAGCTGGGCAGAGGGTAGCAAGAAGCTGGCAACAGGCAGCACAGCAGAACAGAAAAGCAGTTCTTCCAGAGCAGCAGTCCAGCAGAGTGGCAGTCCTTGTAGCAGCACAGCAGTTCTTCTTCCTGGCAGAGTTCTTCACAGATCTAGTAGTGTACTGTCTTGGTAGGGTCAGAGACCCAGTACTTATAGCCAGTTGTGGCTTTGAAGTGGGGTGACTTCAAAGAAGTTTCTCTGAGGTGTGCACAGGTCTTTTCATCCCAGCCCTTGCTCGAGACTATCAGTAGGGGGTAATCAGCCCTTTGTGTGAGAAACAGGATACTGTCTATTCAAGTGTGCCAGCTCCCCCTCCCTTCCTGCTCAGGAAGAGACATCAGAACGCAGATGAATGCAGATGAGTACTCAGAGACATCAAACCTTTATGTGTTTGTGGCTGTCTAGAGGGAATGCACAAAGTGTAGCTGTCACTGATCCCAGACGTGTATTGGAGGCAGGCTGCAGGCACACAGAACAGTAAGAGCAAAGAAATGTCCACTTTCTGGGGCTTTGTTAAATCCAACTTTACCAGTAAAGAGGATTTACCATTACTATTCCAAAGATATAAAATATGATGCAGCTGCTCCTTTCTAATATGGAATTACAGCTTAAAAGTAACCCCGGGCGGAGAACTCCGCTCCACCAGCGGAGTTTACGGAGTTTTGCCTACTCCGCGCTCCGTTGAGAACGTGAAGTTCAGGCAAAACTCCAACTCCGTAGCGGAGTTAGCCGGCCCCTCCACCCTCCCTAATTTAATTATAACAAAAAAAAGGCACTTACCTGCTGTGGCGTCTCCGGGCTGCTTCCTCCTCACTGTCGTCTCTCTCTCATCCTTGTCCTCACTGCCCTCGTCCACGCAAACCCCTATGTTGTACGTTTGCGTGGACGAGGATGGCGAGGACGAGGAGGAGAGAGAGACCATGGTGAGGAGGAGGCAGCCCGGAGATGTCAGAGCTATGTGCGTGCCTTTTGTTATAGTAAATAAGGGAGGAGTGGAGGAAAGCTGGAGCGTAGTTCCACAGAGTTTTTTTCCAACTCCGTGGAACTCCGCGTACTGGCTCTCTGCCAACTCCTCCCAGGCTTACTTAAAAGTGTATTAAAGAATTCCCAAAGTTAACCTATGAGAGGAGTAGGCCTCACAGTAGTGAAAAAGAATTTGGGCATTGGTCACTACCAGGACATATAAAACTTAAAAGTGCATGTTCTACATTTTACTTACACAGCACCCTGTCCTATGGGCTACCTAGGGCCTACCTTAGGGGTGACTTATGTGTAATAAAAGGAGAGTTTAAGGCTTGGCAAGTAATTTTATATGTCAAGTCAAAGTGGCAGTAAACTGCATACACAGGCCCTGCAATGGCAGGCCTGAGACAGGTTTGAAAGGCTACTTGTGTGGGTGGCACAATCAGTGCTGCAAGCCCACTAGTAGCATTTACGTTACAGGCCCTGGGTATATTGTATACCACCTTATAAAGGACTTACCAGTAGGTAAATATGCCAGTTGTGTATACACTAATGTTACCATGTTTAGGGGAGCAGCACATGCACTTTAGCACTGGTCAGCAGTAGTAAAGTGCACAGAGTCCTAAGGCCAACAAACAGAATAAGCATAAACAGGAGGAAAGCACACAAAATGTTTGGGGGAAGACCACCCTAAAGATGACAGGTCTAACACCTTCCAAAAGAAAAATCAGACACAGGCTCTTGAAAGTGAAATGAAGCACCCATAAGTCCTCTAAGCCGCGAGAGAATCAAAAGTGTGATAGGAGAGAGAGCTGGTTTCTTAGAACAAAAGTAGATTTATTCAGTGGTTAATACACATCATAAAAGTAAAATCACAATAGTCATTAATAAAGATTTAAAATTCTAAGGTGTGCATTGTACAGCTAATAAAGTGTTCTGTTAATACCTGAAAAAACTTAATCTGTAAGTAATTGTCTGATGAAGAAACTCCAATGATGATCTCAACTTTAAGGGCAATAAGTAGGTAGGCCCACAACTTCTGAAACCAAGCTGTTTCAAAACCGGAACAAAATGTTATTGTCACTTCTCTTAAAAAGCACATAAAGACATAAAGTATGTAGTATATTGATCTGAAATGTTATTTACATAAACAAAGAAGGCAGCCTTGTGCAGGTAACCAGCCCAATGGAAAATACAAGGAATATGGCCCCCAGGAGTATGTCCCCCAAGGAGCATGGTTCCAAATTAAAGCATAACGAGGTTTCTATAATAATCGATCCATGCCCAATGGAAGTATGGTTCTGTGCAATAACAGCGTTTTTACAGGCATAAGAGCAACAGATGATGCATTCAGTTCGATGTTATGACAATCAGCCTCCCTGTGCTCCAGGAAGGATGATCTGACACGTTGATTATCCTTAGATGTGAATTCCTCCCGGTTAGTAAACTATGCCAGATGACAAAAAATACACAGTTTGATCTTTAACATAATTAAACAAGGGATCAACACATTATCCAAAATGTCCCACTTTGACAATGAAATTGCCATGTGTAAGCCTAGGTTTAACTGCTTTTCACTCTTGGCAGGGCAATAGTCTAATTCCAGCTTTAAATATCAACTTCAAAGATTATGGTTCAAAAAATGAGCGTGCTTCCTGCCATAGGCAAATTTGTATGCATTGATGTAGTCCGTTGTAAAGAGAGGACTGATGCAAATCCATTTGCCTGTTGCGAACAAACATTTAGTGCACAGCGTGAAATCATGATTATAACTCCATATAAGACAATTGAATATAGCACACCAAGTAGTTATGAATGTCCAGGCAGTATTATTACTTTAAAAAGAAATAACTTTAATTATCACCTTACAATGAATGTACAATATGCATGACAGAGAACAGGGAAAATTATACGACGTCACCCCTAATCTTTTAAGAGAGGTGCAAGAAAATATCTTCAAGGATATGTTCCTGCTGTGTAGTCCGCAGAATTATTAGCTCAGTACCTTTACATAGCAAAGTTGTCATGGTCCCTAATGCAAGGAACCCAATTCCTCAGTCCTCTCTGGTACTCGGTAACCTTAACTACATATTTCATACGTGATTAGCCCATGAACTCACCTTAATGTGTTCAAGGATGTGTATTTATGGGCCCAATTCACAGAACTAACTTAAGACAAAATCCTAAACTTACTACCATTTTGGTATTCACAGAAGGTACTCACTCATTTTGGTATTCACAGAAGGCACTTACTTACTCATTTTGAGAAATTTATCATTTTGAGTAACTTACTCATTTGTGTAACACTCATTTTGGTATTCACAGAAGGCACTTACTCATTGATGAGTAAGTGCCTTCTGTGAATACCAAAATGAGTAAATTTACAAATGAGTAAGTTACTCAAAATTAGTAAATTACTCATTTAGTATTCACAGAAGGCACTTACTCATTGGATGAGTAAGTGCCTTCTGTGAATACCAAAAATGAGTAAGTTACACAAAATGAGTAAGTTACTCAAATTGAGTAAGTTACTCATTTTAGTATTCACAGAAGGCACTTACTCATCAATGAGTAAGTGCCTTCTGTGAATACCAAATGAGTAAGTTACAAAAATGAATAAGTTACTCACAATGGAGAAAATTACTCAAAATGAGTAAGTAAGTGCCTTCTGTTAATACAAAATAGGAAAGTGCCTGCTGCTGAATACCTAAATGGTAGTAAGTTTAGGATTTTGGCTTAAGTTAGTTCTGTGAATCGAGGCTCTATATTTTGAAACATGAGACTATGGTCAAGTGCATAAAATGCTGCTTAAAAACAACAAAAACAAACCTAAAGGGGTGAAATTACAGCTCTCCATGAACATATTGTGTAACCACAGATAAATCATTTGATTATCCTATTCTTCAATTGTCCTGTCGGTCAAAACTGTGAGAGCATCATTTAGCAGAATGTATAAAGCATATTCCTCATATGATGGTCTCGTACATGATATTAAAGGTTCCTAGGACCTTGTGATTGCCTTCAGGGGTCACCATCACCTACCAGGACTAATGCCTTGTTATCTTTCAGCTATGGTCAAAATAAATAACCCTCAGTTACATTGGTCTTAATATTGTATAGTTTATATATTTTAAATAGCTGGTGGAGATGAAAGGGTTCCCGTGTGATTGTCCTGGAAGAAGATTCGGACATCGTTTATTTAGGAGCTCCCTGAATCTTGGGAAGTTGAAACCTCTGCACCTGTCAGTGATCACATTTTGGTTCAACAGCTTCAAATTCTGGATTGACTCCCCTAGATGCTGGAGTGGATTAGGCACTTCTTATCTTCAAAATGCAGACTGTAAACCTGGCCCATATAGACAGATCGTCAGAACTGAAGCTCTTGCTCTGTTTTTGGGTTCTGGATAACAGAACGTGGAGAGAGCCACACATGTCACCCCCTCCTGAATTCCCCTGGGTGTCTAGTTTTCAAAAATGTATAGGTTTGCTAGGTTTTCCTAGGTGCCGGCAGAGCTAGGGTTAAAAAAAAAAAGGGTCAGTTTTCACTGTAACCACGTTGCATTTTGGGCTGCTTCCTGTCACGGGCACTAGGCCTACCAACACAAGTGAGGTACCATTTTTATCAGAAGACTTTGGGGAATGCGGGGTGGGTGGAATTTTCTGGATCCATGCAGATTCCAAAACTTTCCATCACAGAAATATGAGGAAAAGTTGTTTTTTTGACAAAGTTTGAGGTTTGCAAGGGATTCTGGGTAACAGAACCTGGTGAGAGCCACTCAAATCACCCCATCCTATATTCCTCTGTGTGTCTACTTTTGAAAAATGTGTAGGTTTGCTAGGTTTCCCTAGGTGCCGGCTGAGCTAGGGTTCAAAATCCACAGCTTGGCACTTTGCAAAAAAAGCGTCTGTTGTCACTGTAAAAATGTGGAGGGTTCACGTTGTGTTTTGGGCCGTTTCCTGTTGCGGGCACTAGGCCTACCCGCACAAGTGAGGTACCATTTTTATCGAGAGACTTAGAGGAACACAGAATTGTAGGACAACTGTTATTACCTATTGAATTTAGATGCATTTCTGCCTTCCAAATGTAAGACAATGTGTAAAAAAGAAGTCACTTTGAAAAATGTCCTATAATTCACATGCTAGTATGGGTACCCACAATTTCGGAAATGTGCAAATAGCTACTGTTTATAAATTCTATATTTTGTTCCCATTTTGGAAATACATAGGTGTATTTGAAAACTATTGTTCACTCTTTATATTTTACCAAATGAATTGCTATATACCCGGTACACAATTAAAAACCATTGCAAGGCGCTGCTCAGTTATTGGCTCTGGGTTCCTCGGGTTCTTAATAAACCTACAAGTCCTATATATCCTCACAACCAGAACGGTCCAGTGGATGTAATGGTATATTGCTTTCAAACATCTGTCATACTTAGAAGAAGTTACAGGTGAAAAAGTTGGCACAAATGGCTGTTTTATTCAACTCATTTTCAATTTTTCCTATTTTCATCTGTTAGTTTCTATAAAAAAAAACCTTGAAGGATCTACACAAATGACCCTTTGCTGAATTAAAAATCTTGTCCTTTCTGAAATGCATAGCTTTCCAGGATCCATTATTGCTTTCATACCCATTTTTACCACTAACTGGAAGGAGGTTGAAAGCACACAAAATTGCAAAAATGGGCTATGTCCCAGTAAAATGTAAAAACTGGGTAAAAAATGTTGGCTTACTGACAAAGGTCTGTCAGTCCCTGAAAGCTAGGAATATGGTGATTTCAGCACCACAAACCCTTTGTTGATACCATTTTCTGGGAAAAAAACGGATTTTTCTTCTGCAGCACTTTTTTCCCATTTAAAAAGAAATAGCTGTATTTTGACTAGTTTCTGGGTCCCCTCCAGGGGAATCAACAAACCCTGGGCACCTTTAAAATCACCATGATGTTGGAAGAAAAGGGCGCAAATTTGGCATAGATACCTTATGTGGTCAAAAAGTTACAGGTGCCTTAGCGCAAACTACCCAACATAGCCAAAAAAAAGGCTTAGCACAGGGGGGGAAAAGGCCTAACAGCAAAGGGGTTAACTGAAAGCTAACAGAAATGATAACTCCAAATCCAACCCCACCTCTACCACTGTTTGGATTCCTGTCTATTATGGTGTATGAATGTCCATGATGTTGAGTTACTTTGCAAAGGTTTAGTACATTAAGACTAACTTCAGCTACTAGAAAAATATATCTGGCATAGCTCCCCACCAGGAGCTGTTTTGTCCTTGTCTCAGCCTAACTTGATCTGAGCTCAGTAGCAGTCACAGGTGCACTCTCAGCTCACACACACATGCCACTGACATCAATCACACCACAGGACATAACTCTGACCCTGAAATTTATGCTAAACTTTATTCTCACTTTAACTCATTTCTGTCATTTCCCTTAACAAACGTAAACCTAATGCAGTCTTCAACCTTAACTTTCAACATAACCCTAATCCTACCCCCAAGCTTGACTCTCGCCTTGATCCCAAACCTAACCATAATCATGAACCTAAATCAGCTTGACACTACCACTTACCTCTGAGGTTTATTATAGCAATGAGTTTGGAGTCCCATTTATTTTTAATACAAGACTTGTTTTTTACGTCGAGATTTTTGGCACTTTAAAAAGCATTCCACCAGGCAAAACAACTTCACCTATGATGTGCCTTCCTCTTCAGATTTCTTAGACTTTCTCCTGCGCTTCTTGGGACTTCTGGCTATGCAGGAAGATATATGGATTTCCTGTCTCAACTTAAACAGCAGATGCACAAAAGGCAAGAGGCTACAGGAAGGTCATAACAGACTGCCACATCCACATTACACAGCAGGGTTTGCACACAGTCCTACCAAAGGGCATATTTATTCACAGCAATCATCCTGCTGGGTTACAATGTACCCTGTAACTTGTATAAAACACAGCTACCAAACAGATAGTCCTTCATAAGGGTTCAACGGGCAATCCATACTTAAGGTCACACTGAAACATTTTACTTCCTTTTTTTCCAGCCGCAGTCTAGCCTTTCGAGGGAGGGCCTCTGTGGCTGTTTTCCAAGTGGTACCGTGGACCAAAGAATAATCAAAAATACCAAAACAGGGGTATTCTGGTGGAAAAAAATAAAAAACATGCTCTTGCAATATGCAGTTGTGGACATTCGTCTTTTCAGAAGTGATCTACAGTTTGAAAGAGAGTTAATCAGTCTAACAAATACCCCGAGACTTTCCCCCAACTGGGCGAGCTGGCGTTTATGGAGGACCATGGTTGGACCGGGCAGATTGCAAGATTAGAGGTCACTTGGTAAACATCTCCTCTTTGGGAGGCATGGCCCGCCTGCTGCAAAGCCTCATCCCATCTGGTCGAGAAGTGATCTTGCTACAGTGTGGGGTGGTGATGGGCGTGGTCTCAGGCGCTTTTTCGTACACCCACTCCTCTTTTAGATGCTGTATAGATTCTTTTATGTTATTGTAGTCCCTCTTTTTTCTGGTGTGTGCAGTGTTTTCGCTGATTACCGTATTTTAATTTTCTGTTTTGCTGGAGCTGTCAAGTATAACAAACGCCTTTTGTCATATTGGGGCAGGGTGAGTTCATGGTTGGCGGGGACACTTTGGGTCACCCATGGCATCCCACAGAAGTAGTATACATACGATAACAGTGTTATTGGGCCTTGAAAGAGGGTGCCTGCAGCATTTGTTATAGAAGCTGAAATTAGCAGGGTTTGGGATGGTCGCTCTTCGCTGCACCTTTACCCCCCCTCGATGCGTGCACAGTGGCGTTTTTTGGACATTGGCTCTTTGGGGGTTGGAGGATGCCATCTGCACCAGGGGCCCAGATGGGCTCTATGATGGTGATGGAGCAGGGTTTCGCAAAATGAAACCTGCTCGGACCAAGTACCCCCATAATACATACTAACAGTAAGTAGATGTTTTTAAAATTTAACATGCACCCACATAAACATATGGGAATTGCTTTGCGCTCGCCTGAATCAACACGTTAATGAATAATTGGTATTAATCGTGGAGTTTTGGAAAATAAACAAAGAAGTTGCACGAGGTAGGCTGCATGTACATCCAGTGTTTTGCACGTTGCATTCCGCTTTTAAAAGGTTAATTATTAAAGTCGCTTTTGCACTAGCTTATGCTAGGTAACCATAATGTGGAAGTAGTGCAGGTGGGTGGGGAACAGTGGGGGCTCTCAGCTTATCACACAATTAATACTTTGTTTGTTTTCATTTACTTCAGCATGCTGAATTAAGTCTTAGTTTTAGAAAAGTGACGTGAAAGGGAGGGGAAGTTTATCTTAGAGCTAGATCTGCCACAGACATGAGACCAGCAAGTTGTGCTGGAGCAATACGAAATGTATACATGAAGGAGTGAAGCGCAGAGCATCCAGTTGTCTGCCAACCTCGTACTCCAAGCGTGAGACCGGGGCGTGCTTTGTGGAAATATTAACTGAATAAAGAAGAATGTATTAAATGTGACGATATATGATGGAAACAAATGGAGCAAATAAAGTTTGGACCATGGGAACCTTTTGCGCAATAAAGTTGTTGAGATAAATACCGCGAAGTCCTTAGTGGCATGATCATGCCACCCCTCCAAACTCCACCAATCCCTGTTCGAACCTGAATATGAAATGCAACATTTAGTGGGTTGGGCCTGTCACTCTTAGGGTATATCTGGGGGTACCTTTAGGGGCGTGTTTTGGAGAGGGCTGAGGCTGACACGAGAGAAGAGGGGAGATGCGTCAAGGCCATGTCCGAGTCGGGTTTCAGAGAGACCTAGCTGTTACCATCCTGTCCTTTCCCCTGACCAATTTTTCTTTGCGTTTCCTGAATACCTTTTGAGGAGCCTCCATCATCTCCTGGGCTCGGGGGTGGTATATTCTCTACATACCAACAGGTTTGAAGCTACTCCTGTGTTGCTCTCAGCATTAATGTATTTGTCTCTGAATCTTCTGTCTCTCCACCTATCCACTCCGTCAACAAATATTGATATGCATTGTTTTTAGATGAACCTGATGTCTCTTCATCTCTATCCTTCCATTAGAGTATTATATTGTTTTGGCATAATCATTCTGCTGAACTCTTTTGTCTCCTACCCTATCCACTCCTTCATTTCACGATGTCGCTAGTAGAAAGGGAGTCTGTGTAAGTTGCATTATTCTCTGATTGTGTGGTTCGATGACATGGTAATTGTGACCTAGCAAGTGCAGATGAGCATTTACTTTGAATTTTGAGATAAACTCACTTATTAATCTTACCGAGAGTCTGCCAGTTAATTTGATAATGTTGGGTGGGAAGTAGTGTCTGATCATTACCATCAACTACTTCAACTAATTGGTCCGTCGACCAAATAGAGAGAAGAGTTGAGTATCAATAAATGTTCTTTAAACAGATGTTTAAGAGTTTATAAGAAATAAGGAGATGAACAAAACAAATTGATCCCAGCGCATCAGGGATACTGGGTGAATGTGTGTATGGGCCATTGAAGTGAATTGTAGAAGTATCGATCCCTGATCAGTTGTTGGTATTGGCGCTGTATCAGTTTCTTGGCAGCAGAGGATGGTTTAATTATTGATTGGTTTGGTAATGGTCATTGGTTATTGATTATATGTTCCTAACATGCAGAGTTAGTGTCATGTTCTATGTTGTCTAGAACACCTGGTACGGAGATACCTGAGGAATCCCGGGGAAGGAATCTGGCTGGAAGTAGGCATAAGAAGAGTGTGATAAAGAAGCCACACTGCAGAAGTACTTTGTCTGTTGTAACGATACCTAAAAGCTACGGAGGGCTGCAGGTGTTACATTTAGGGAATTTCGTATGTGAGTAGAGTGTCTGAATGAGTGAAGGGTCCGCTTCCGAAACTCTAGCCTTATTTCCAGGAGAATAGCAAGACTGCTTTTCACGCCGCAAAAAGTCCTTTGTGAAATTCTGGTTTTATCCCTAGAGGAGTAAAAGGTCCACCTGGAGCTTGTCTGAAGGGTAAAAATAAGCTGCTGGTCGTTATTGGGACCCGTAGTGAGGAAAATCTTTTGAAGAAGCGAAAACTATCTCTTTACTTAGTGGAACAGACAAAGTAGCATTGTTTGCTGTTGTTACTAATACGAAATTTGAATTCAGAAGAACTCAAAGGGAAAAAAATGTTGCCGTAAAAATGTTGTTGTAAAGGGAGGGTCAGTAGAAGGAGTAATACTGGCGTCAGAAAAAAGCAGCACTGACATTGGTCCGGCAGCGGACGGTGCTGGACTGTGATTGGTTGGTTGGTTTGAGCCCAGCGCTAGTATTGGTTAAGACTTTGCTTACGTAGCAGTGCTGTGCATTGGTTGGTTGGTGAGACGCGGCTGGTATAGGAGCGAAAGTTAAGCCAATAGAGTCAGTCAGAATTACGGAAGAATTGTTTTTTTTTTTTGTTGTACACGATAAGACCCATTGAGTGGAGGAAGCCCAGAAAATGAAATTAATGCAGAAAATAAAGAAGTTTTTCAAGAAGGACATGACCAATTGTGACTAGAGAGGGAATTCCGATTCCACCTCCAAAGACGCCTGCTACTTTTATGATGTTAGGACAAGGATACCATACATGTATGTGGTTGGAAAATTGATTGAGTATACGAAAGGTGATGATGTTTTAGCTTTAACTAACATGGCACCTTTAATGTGAGAATATTGCAAAATTTGAAAAACCGAATGAATACATTAGTCGCTCAAGTCCAGATTGACTCAGTATGAAGCATGTAGAAAGAATGGGAGGAAGTGGGAAGCATTTGAGAGAGAAAAATAAAGAGTTGGTAACAGAGGTTACAGGAGTATGATGTTTAGATATCCCTTTGAAAGCAGGGGACGAAAAGTTGAAAAGATGGAGAAGAGCACCGTAATGTAACGGAGGGTTGTATCCAGTTTTAGCGGTTGATGACCAAACTGGAAGTATATGTGAGGAGAAAAAGAAATCATTTAGAGACTCCAATTGTAGGAGGTGATGTTGGAATAGAGTCGGATGATGATGAATTGAGTAGAAGTTATCATGAACAAAAAACCTCCACCTTATGAAGAGAGAATTTAGGGGTAAGCGACTCCAAGTGCCCCTTAATTGGGAACCCACGTTGACTCCACAAATTACAGATGTAGTGAAAGTGATGAAGGAGAATGAAGCAAAGATGTTGAATAAGGCCAGATCAGAACAGGTTCAGAAGAAAATAAATCAGTTGAATTTGAATGCCCAGAAGCCTTGGCCGGTACCGGTAAACGATTGGTCCTGTAGTACTATTGTATGGAGATAGACAGAAAGTAACTAAGGTACATGCATTAAGTAGTGCCAGGTAGCAGCATTAGGAGAAAGCGGTCACTGCAAGTGGGGAGGGTCAGGCAAATGCGAACAATACATTGTTAGATCTCCCGATTAACTTAGACTGATGTTCCTGGATACCCGACAGAGAAATGTTCAATGTGAGCCTAGAAGGAATAGAACCAAATGACTATTATTCCAGTAGCAGGGAGTTCTGCAGGTCCTTCACCAGAAGAATTAAACAATTGGATAAAAGAATGACAGAGCTAAAACAACAATCTCAGAGTATAAATGTAAGTCAATTGAAGGTTGACTTGGAAGAGGTGAGTGTTGGAACAATAAGCCCCGACCAGATTAGGAAACTTATCATGATGAAGAATTGTTGTACTTATGTAAAAGTATTACCTGGAGAGCAAAGAAACTTACATGAAAAAATATCTGAAGCTACTAGTGAGTATGGAGTAGACATATAAAAATCATAGGTGTTACAAAAAATCATACAGATTGGCTTTTACTGACAAGGACTCGGAAAGTTTGAATGCGGCGTCGGAAAAAGGTTACAGATAAAAGAGATAATGAATATTCTGGAAGAAATGGAGAGAGGGAGATGCGTCGGAAAGTTAGATGGTCTAAAAGGAAGGAAGATGAAGCAAATAAAGGAACGTACTATGTTTCCTATGAAAGAAACCGAACAAGTTGAAAGGGCGTGTCCAATGAGAGAAGTACTCAGGTGATGGATGTGTACATGTCCATGGTCGAGACAGGATATATTGTCTTTTACAAATGATTTTCCCAGATTGGAGAGAAAAACCAGGTTGAATGGTACAAACAGGTAGATAGGGTTTTGTAAAGGTGTCGAAAGTTTTGTTAAAAGATTTGGATGGTTTATTTGACATTTTTGTTCCGCTGACTTATGGACAGAGTGTAAGATTACTTCGTTGATTGGCCAAAAGAGGAATACCCAAGGGATCCTAAAACGAGGTGCACCATCAGAAGAAGTAATGAAAAAGTATAATCAGGTAATCACCTTAACGGGAAAGATTTCCTAAAAGCAAACCGATTGGCTTAAGATTGGACAGAACTACTCAGGAGCCAAAGAGAGTCAGTACACGCCTGTTATGATGCGTTTACTACAGGTACTTAAACAATATAGTGGTTTTGAAAATATTGGAGTTAAAGATATGGGACACTTTGTGTATCGCTTTGTGTTTGGATTGAGGCCTGAGATTGGTCAGCATGATTCAGCAGCATTTCATTTGCTGGCAGAGCAAGACCGGGTGGATGAAATCCTCCCCCGGTATGCAAAGTATTGTAGTGATGAAATTGACGAGTAAGCATAAAAAGTTAAAGGAGAAAATGGTGTGGGCACAAGTGAGGGTAGCAGAGTAACAAGAAAACAGCAACAATCAAGTGAGTGGACAGAGTCAGAATGGGCAGAGTTTATAATGGAGGTAAAGGAAAGGGAAAAATGAGTAAAGAGGAAGCTAGGAAGAAATTCCTTGTCATGCATGCGGAAGAGTTTGGACATTGGAGGAATGAGGTGTAGAACTGCTAAGAAGAACAATGGGGGAAATCAAAATTTAATTCCACAGATGCAGAATGAGGAGGGTGTAGAGTCTTACAGCAGCAGCCGCAGATGGTTACGCAGCAAGTTACAGGTGCCACAGGCTCCCATTTCAAGTAATGTGAATGCTCAGGTGCAAAGGTACTACTGTGAACCACGCGGATATCATGGAGGAGACCCGCTGGTAGTAGGGAATCAAGGCGTGAATCCAGCAGTATTGGATGCAAGCAATGGAATTGATTCAGACTCATCTCAATGTGACGGTGCCTGAGGGGAGGAAGAGTGCGCATTGGAGTATCTTTAGCGGTAGATCAGTCAGGTCCATTTGTTGGGATGAAATTTTAATGACTGATACCAGATCTTATTAAAAAAACAACTGACTGACAAGACTTGAAGGACATTGACTAACTCCTCATGTTATGTAATAAGTGAGACAGCCCTTCACATACCAAAGCTTGCCATACCATGCAAGGCATGGAAAACCTGCATTAAAGAAATTAAATCTGGAATATAACCACACAAAAAAATATGCAGTTTAACAGTGTTTGGATATACGTTTCAGGCTCTGTCATTTGTCAAATCTTACATTTGCAGCATTTAGGGGCCCATTACGATGGCGGGCGGAAGCACCACCGCCGTGCTGGTGGATGCAGAGCAGTTACCGCCGACACTGACAGTGCAGCCGCCTAATTACGATGCGGGCCGGCCAAGCACGCAGCAAGCCAGCAACACCGGCGATCGCCATCAAAGTGCGCCGTTCACGCGGCGGCGCAGCTGTGACACCGTCACGGCCAAAGCAAAGTCCGCCCGGGCGCATAAATTACGATGCACTTGTCTCAAGCGAATCCCCACGACCCAAGAGTCCACCGTGCGAACAAACCGGCAGTGGCAGAGGATGCCGAGCGGACAACGAAGAAGCGGCTCCCCGGGCGACATGAATCCAGCACGGGGCCTCCCATGCTCCTGCTGATGCACCTGGGGCACTTAGCGATACCGCGGAAGGAGCGCCAGAGTGAGCACACACACAACAAGTGCCATAGCTGGCGCACACAGTGCAAAAGTAGAAAGCGGGACAACCCCACTGCAGCGCGTGTACACTGCCATCCACCATTGCATCCACACTTATGACACATAGGCCAAATCGTAACATGCTAACACATGTGTACACACCACCTGGGACGGAACCAGCCACCCCGTCTGTTTAGCGCCGATGGCGCCATGCCCGCACAACGCAGAGGGCCAACACGCGCCATCCACATGCGTCGCACACAGACACAGGGACACAACCAAGCAGCACACACATGGCCCACCCGAACGCACATGACACGTGACAGGCCTGCCACAGACATGTCTGGCATGCCCAATTCACGGACAACACCCAACGCCACACAACCGACGCACACATGGTGAAGACACGCAACAGCAGGACACACCCCAGTGTATTGCAAGCCTTGGCGTGCTTTTTAGCGTGAACCACTTCGCTGGGAGAAGCAGGGCCCCCTTCGGGGAAGAAGGCGCCAGTACCACACTGAGGCTGCCACCACCCTGCAGATGTAGACAAGACACTATAAACGGAACACCAAGAGCCCGGGGACCCGACAACAGGCTGGCTAAGAATAACATTCACACACAAGGCCCAGCAGAGGCGGCCATGCCGCCCACTGAGGAGAGCAGACAGCACTGAATGACCTTCATTCCAACTCGAAACCACAGCCCTACGACAGAAGCCGGTGAATACCGGCCAGGCTGTCAGGAATAAGACCAACACAGGCTTGCCGAGGACCGACCACAGGGCAGATCGCGCATATCACGGCACACAACGAGGCTGAGGAAGAAGAAGAAAACACTCCCCATGTGAGCCAGCTGATTAGAGTGGAAGGAGTGCATCACTTTGACCTTGAACTGTCTGAGAAGCATGTGGGAAGAGGGCCCGTGTCCTCAAACAAGCCAACCAGAACACGAAATTCCCTGTCTCCCTACATTCCACACAGGCTCAGCAACCTCGGAGCGTGCACATTGCAGACTGCACACAGCCGGAGCCACGCCACTGGCAGCACCGCTGAAATGGCAGCCGCAACACACCTACCCAACTACGCCGAACTTGGCTCCAAGCTGTACAAAACTAACCTGTTCCATACATTGGGATGCGATCTCCTGTCCCTGCTGAGCGTAAATTTCGGCTGAGCTTACCGCATCACATTGTTCAGCTGCGTCTGCCCGTCTTCTGCTGTCTGGAGGTGTCCCTACCAGCATCCGTGGGAGATGTGCATCCCAGCCGGCATGTCTGAAGGCGGACCTGCTACCCGCTATCTCCCTCTGGGCGCACACGGCAGAGGCCTCGCTCTTTGCAGAGGGCATGGCGTATATGCAGCCAACTGCATCACCACCGCACTGAAATGGGACCACTGTGCCTCCACGACGGATAAGCGAGAACAGCTACCAGATCTGCCAAGCATGTGCTGTCGCATAGTCCTCCAAGGAGACAACTTCACGAACAACACCTTAACTGGCCACATCCGCTACATTGGCTGACAAACATGTACACCACCAGCAGTATGGCCCCTGCTGGGCGACGCCACGCCACCTGACAACCTGTAAATTCCATGCCGGACCTATGCAGGTTCCTCCAGTGACCTATGATGTCAGCCACTTTCCCATGCTTAGCTTCCGCCTGGATCAGCCAGTCACCACCACAACAGCCATACCAGCGACAGCTTCCCAACTGTAACCACCATCAACGGCCTTCGCCATGACGCCCGGATGACGGGACATGCACTGTTCCCATCACATCCCAGGAACTTGTGTCACGCCCGTGGGGAGGCAGTGGCATGGGCTCTGTGTATCGCACCATGGACGGAACTGCAGAGCACAACCCAGGACACGACATGGATCAGCGCACATGGACACACACCGCTCAGTGGACGTGAATAGGTCTTTCCACCTGAGTCTGTGGGTGCTGCACCCTCCACACCCCGCCCGGGAATCCCATACCAGGACCTTTGCATGGACGACAGTGCATACAGCAACAACACGACCCAGTGACTGTGACATGTCAGTAACCACCTGGATGCAACAACAAGTGGCATGCCGCTCGCTGCGCAAGCACATGCCCTGATGTCATCTCACATGCAGCGGTATGAGAACAACCGCAGCAAAACCTGTCACATGGAACTGAGATGGACTGTGCCCAGAGTGCCAGCGGTCTGGCCAGGCTACAGCCAGCCGCCACCGTCTCGTGTCAGTCCGCAGCTCTTGGCAATACGTAAAGCGTGTACGCGCGCAGCCTTGGCCAAGCAGATGTCACTCAAGCCCATCATGCAACATTAATCACATGTAACCCACCCTATCTCCAGTGCCAATCATGCTCAGTATGCTTAACATGTATTCGCTGCCAGTAGTGTCCACTGTACTGCATCACAGAGGACAGAAGACTCAATATAATGTTTGAAACCAAAACTGTCTCCGCTGGCTCGTTTCACAAGTACGAATGAGAGGATCGAGAAGTATCGTGAAGTACACGGCAGTCGTGGACATGACCGTGTAGTCCACTGGTGCTGGGATGTGCAACGCAAATGAGTAGCACTAACTGTGGAAGACACACATGTGTCGCGTGGTGAAGTCGTATGGACGCAGTGCTCAGTGTGGGTGGAGTGCGGCGGGTAGATGCGCACATGCCAAGTTGGAGCCACGCCGTGTTGGGAGTGGGCCGTGAACAGTACACCACCGCACCTGGGCATTGTGAGAGGACACGCCGTCGGGGGAGGAACTGCGTGTGTGCACAGCAGCCGGGCACGCGTTGCATTAAGCGGTACCAGGCGCACCTCAGCCCACCACCTCTGTGGACACAGGCTGGATCCTGTTAGGCGCCCAAGCCGCACCCCCTTGACAAGTGCACACACAGCCCCAGCCGACCAGGTGCCGACCCCCAGCATAGTCAATCCGCACAGGCGATACAGGGCACGGGATGGCAGAGGAGCATGGTGTGGTGAGAGGTCTCCTCGCGCTCCTCCTGGTCACTATCACGCTTAGAGCAATGGAGACCTCAACGTCTAGCATGGCACAAGTCAAATGGAAGTGTAGGGGGGACGCACCACAGCACGAGCAGCACTGACGTCAGCCGGGAGGTGGCTCGCACCATCCCATCCATTGCCCATCACTTACCAACCCACGCCACATGCCATTGCGAAGCTAAGTGCAAGCGCGTCGCCTAC
This sequence comes from Calotriton arnoldi, assembly GCA_963921515.1. Classification (NCBI taxonomy): domain Eukaryota; kingdom Metazoa; phylum Chordata; class Amphibia; order Caudata; family Salamandridae; genus Calotriton; species Calotriton arnoldi. The sequence goes on along the minus strand of CAWUFW010009693.1, from coordinate 104,207 downwards.
CACCTCAGGCCCTCCCCAGAGAGGCCAAAGAGTGAATGTGGGCCATCCCAGCCACAGACGGACGCGGCCTGGCCGCAAGGGCAGCCACAGCCACTGGGTGTGCGCAGGTGGCGGATCCGGGAAGGCGAAGGCTGCGATGGCATAGTCCATGCAGGCCGGGTCTCCATTTGGGGCACCACGCAGGTGGGCGGCGCCCCGCCACATCATCATACCCTGAGACAGCCCACTTCAGTGCAACTGGACCCACATACACTCCTTGCCCTCTCTGGTGCGGAAAGCTTGGGGCTGCCTGTGCAAGCGCTAGCCTCGCACGGTGAGCATGCATATTGGGGGTGCGAAGGAGGACGATGAGGGCTGGGCGAAGATGACTGTATCACTGTCAGTTAGCACAAGGGATGACCCAGATGTGGAAAGGAAGAGACGTGTCCCGTGTGTACTGCAACTAGTCGCCAATCCAACTACTCCCCCATGTCCGGAACGAAGTTCCCAGACCATGGGCCCGCCCATCCGCCACATCGAACATACCACCAGCACGACAACCTTCCCATTCGAAACATCTAGACTGGGGGTGGCGACCAGTGAACCTGTCATGTGTAGCCTACACGCCGCGCGCGTGGGCCCTCCATGATCCATGTCACCTGCGGCAAAGTCATGACATGCGCAATGTGAGGGGCGTGAGGGAGGAACGCTGTATCCGCCCCACGCGCCAGAAGGTGCATCAGCTCCACAGACCCAGCAGCGGAAGTCCAGCAGGGTCACGTCGCAGCAGGGGCAGCTGTGCCTGGTGTGAAAGGCACATGCACATAGACAGCACATCGACCAATGTGTAGTCTGCCCACATCTACAGTCCATCATCATGCGGACATAGGAATTGAACACAGGGGCAACACATCATGCCCAGTTGAGTGCACCCACCGTGACCAACAATGCGCAATCATCGACGCACTCCGCCTCCTGTGCATGGCTCCCCACCCAACGGAGGCACATCCAGTGCCACCGTCCACACACACAAGCCTTTCCACGGAACATGCTGTGGCGTCCAATGGTCAGAAAGCAGAGTCAGCGCCCATCTGGTGGATCCTGAACAGGAGGCACACGCGCACACATGCCAGCTCCCACTATGTACGCCTGCACTACCAGGCACGATGCTGATGTAACCTCTCACCCGTGAGCGTGTGAGCAGCGTAGCACACAGCCTGCCTTGGCATGGGGGCTGTCAATGTGGACACTCTGTCAATGTTTCGGGAGGTGTGATCCGTACAGTGCTGTACACATAGGGTGCAGTGCTGACACTCACTACGGTCTCGTACCCTCGTGCCACAGGTCCCACTTGTTCTGGCACGCTCAGCCTGTGCCCACATCGCCGTGAACCGCTGTGCCATACTCATCCAGCCGCGAAGCAGTTCCATGCTCAGCAGACATCCATGCTGCCGTGGCGTTGCCGCTTGTGACGGATATGCAGTCAGTCCCCATCAGCACGCCCGCCAGTCATTGGGGCCTAGATCCCCATGTGCCGCATGCACATGGCAGTGGTTTGTATCACTAGCCATTGCCATTGTTGGGAGACCTGTGTAAGTGTATTGTGGCCGCTGCCGCCAGCTTGACAGCTGGGCTGTGGTACTATGTGCTTGCATCAGTCATGTCAGTGATGTGTATGCTGAGTTGCCACTGTGTCGTGTTGCTTTGACATGTGTCCTCCGCCATTGTCCTGAGGCGGAGACCGAACACTGACCGCCCATACACCAATTGCTGGCGGACAGGGCCGATCCAGAGGTTATTAGGAAGTTTCGGCTGGACGAGGCCAACCCTGCATCGGCTGTGTTGCCATGTTAGGAAACCCATCTCCAGCCTCCCGCGAGGCTGTATCCGACTGCTGTCACCCCCACGCCTAAGGTGATGGCCGCCATGCATTTCTTCAGCCACTGGGTCATTCCAGCACACAGTGGGCATTGGAGAAGGAGGGATGTCCCGGCCCATGTTCAGCAAGGTGCTGAGGGATGTACTGGCAGCCATGATGCTGTGCCGAAACAGGTACATCCGCTTCCCCCCAGGGCTCGTGGAATTGGCGTGCAGTGAAGGGTGCATTCTATGCCCTTGGCAGAATCCCTGCCGTCGCTCGGAGCCATTGACTGCACACATCGTCGGCCTTGTTCCCACCACAGGCCACTGAGCACCTGTAGCCAGCAACGAGGAAGCACACGCACTCCCTGAATGTGCAAAGTGGTGTGCCTTGCGGACTATGGTGATCACCCGCGATGTGTGCAAAGTTCCCAGGCTCCGGCCCATGGCCTGCACACATAATGCGCAGCAGCATCTTGTTACCGACTGATGTCCAATATCCAGCAGGATCGTGCCTGTATTGTCGGTGAGTATGTGGAGTGGTGTAGCGTGCTGGTTGTGCGATGCTGTCCCCTGTCCAGTTGGAGTCGCAGCGCGGCCCTCTGTGTCCCTCACACCCGGGTGACTCTGCGCACCCGAATGGGGCATGGCTGCTCAGTCCATTGAGGAATCCTCGCACCCCAGCAGACGATCGCTACAATGAGGCAGCATGGGAGGACCAGACGTGGTGGCTCGAGCCGTACCTTTGGCCTCCCCAGAGCCCAGGTTCAGGTGCCTGGACCGCACCGGGGGTGCGCTGGCGCACTCCCCACAGAAGGTGTGCCGGATAGTGGTGGCGTGCTGCATGCTGCACAATCTGGCCGATTCGGAGCAGATCCACCCTCATCGTGGATGACGAGGAGATCAACCAGGGCCCCAGCCCGCAGACCAGGACAGCCTCGAGTGAGGAGGACAGCGGAGAGGAGTGAGGCTGGTAAGTGTGCGCAGCAGCTCACGCATCCCTTCCTTCACTTGACGGTGAGTGTCCATGTACGACGGCTGATGTGGCTGTATCTGTGCAGGTGTGTGTGTGCTGTGTCAGGGTGGCCGTTTGTTCACTGCGTGCTGGTCAACGCTCCATGGCCAGGGTAGTATGCCACTGTTGGTGGATGTGGCATTGTGCCCTATTGCTCTGTGCGATGTGTGTACATTGCTTGTAGTTGTTGACATGTACTGTGTGATGGGTGTGTGACACACTCATTGAATGTGCTCCTGTTCTGTCTCCCACCCCTAGGTCCCTACAGGTCCTCCCGGATTCACTGCCATGCCACGCATCAGGTGCCTTTCCGCCCAAGGTGACAAGTGGTATTCCGTACAAATAAAACACAGGGCACAAACAGCAGTTAGTGTAAAAGGTGCATTTATTACAAACTGTGACATGTGATTGTGTGTAAGGTGATGACAAAAGTGGTGCGTGCAGTGACAATGAGCTGTCGGTCATGGCTGCGTGATGCTCAGGGTGTACCCACTGGTTCTATGTCCATAGTCCACACACACATGCCATCCAGATGGCTGTGTGGAGGGGATCGTAGTCCAGGTCAATGCAGTGGCTGGTCAAGGAAGGCTGGCGGAAGGCTGGCTGGCTGCCTCACTGGCGCTTGGAGCGTGCGAAGTCCTCCCGGGAGATCTGTTTCCACTCTCGGACGCCCCTTCCACGCTTACAGGGGGTGCCTGCTTGCGACATGCTGGTGGTTGAGGTGTGCTCACTGGCTGTGGACGCAGGGGAACTGGACACTGCTGCTCCACCCTGCGCCCGGCAGGTGGTGGTGGAGGGGGAGCTGTTGTCCTGGCAGTGACCTCACCGCCACCACCAGCTGGCCCATGAGGTCCACGAGTTGGCCCATACGGGTGTCCATGGACCTCAGCACCCCAGCACCTCACGCGTGTCTGAAGCAGACCGGACCCATTGTCCTTGGGCCTCTTCATAGGCCCCAAGGACTCTGCCATTTGAGGCAGGGCATGGCTCCCAGGGGAGGCTGGCGTTTCCTGACCCTGCTCTCTACCAGTCCTGCTGCCCACCGGCCTGCCCACTAGCCACATTGCTCACCACGGTCCCGCTGTGGCTCCAGGGTGATCCAGTCGGCCGGGCCACCACCTGCGCTGGGGCTGGTGCCAGCGAAGACGTGGTGGTGGTGGCGGCGGTGGTGGTCGGTGCGGCGATGGTGGCGGTTGCGGCAGTGGTAGTGGCCACAATGACCGTGGTGGGCCGCAACGACCAGTGGCAGCAGGGGGCTGGGAATGTTCAGCAGCCCTGGATGATGGGTTGGTGGGTAGGGAGGGGTCCTGGGGAGCGGCTGGGCCCTGCCACACCAGATGGGCCTGCTTGGTGGTCCGTGTCCGAAGAGGAGGACAGATCCTCCAGATCCGTGTGTCCTCGTTGGGGGCTTGTAGGCTGGCTGTGCTGGCTGCTGGCTCCATCCCAGCATCCAGCAGTTCGTCACCTGTGGAGAGAGAATGAGATTTGTTATTGTGTTGCACCTGGCGAAGTATGTAGTTTGTCGTCTGACATTAACAGTTCGTGCAATCTCGTACATGGGTTTCCCGGAGGCGTGTGTGTGGCTGTAGCATTTGTAGTTGTGTGTGCTTGGCAATGGGACTGTGCTGTGCACATGTGGCATGGGACGGATTGGCTTGCACGTGCCGAGGTGTGCTGCTGTGCCCCCTACTGATCGTGACTCTGGTGTATGCGGGCTCCTGGGCCCATCCTGGGTCTGGTTTGTACTTACTGCTTTTGGTGTTCAGATGGGAGCGCTTAGGAGCGCGCTTGGCAACATGGGGGCCATGCCCCAGATTCGCATTTGGGAGGAATATGCTTTTGGGTTCAAATGGAACGCTTAGGAACGCATATGGCAACATGGGGCCATGCCCCAGATTCGCATTGGGAGAGGAATATGCTTTTGGGGTTCAAATGGAACGCTTAGGAACGCATATGGCAACATGGGGGGCCATGCCCCAGATTCGCATTTGGGAGGAATATGCTTTTGGGGTTCAAATGGAACGCTTAGGAACGCAGATATGGCAACATGGGGCCATGCCCCAGATTCGCATTTGGGGAGGAATATGCTTTTGGGGTTCAAATGGAGTCAGCTTAGGAGCATATGGCAACATGGGGGCCATGCCCCAGATTCGCATTTGGGAGGGAATATGCTTTTGGGGTTCAAATGGGCAGCTTAGGAACGCATATGGCAACATGGGGGCCATGCCCCAGATTCGCATTTGGGAGGAATATGCTTTTGAGGTTCAAATGGAACGCTTAGGCAGCATATGGCAACATGGGGCCATGCCCTCAGATTCGCATTTGGGAGGGGATATGCTTTTGGGGTACATGCTGTGAGCCATGGTGCCGAGCGTGACATGTGTTGTGGCAGGCATGACAGTGCATGGTTTGGAGGTGTGTGCATGCTTGACATGGCCTGCACATGTTGCTGTCTGTTGTGATTACTGGACATGGCATTGGACGCATCGTTATGAGTGAGTGATGGTTGTGTCCAGCCAACGTATTGCAGTTGTCCCATCTCCTTGGTGTGCGTGCTGCCCCTGTGCCATGTGCATCACTGCAGTGCTCGGGGGTGTGGCCCATGTTGTGTGTTGTTGCTCACAGTGTGTCGTGCGCTTCATTGACTTCTGGCACATGGTTGTAGTCATGGAGCATGTATCTTAGCGTGACTGCTGTATGTGGTGGCAGCTGTGCGGATGACATGCCTTTCATGAGACTGGGGCTGGCGGATGGGATGGATGGAATGTTGTATGTGCATGGTGTGTCTGTGTGTTTGATGGGTTCAGTGGTGTTGGTATGTGCATTTATGTTGTTCCGCTCTGTTGCGTCTAGTGTTGTTTGTCTTACATAGAGCGTAGTTGTGGGGTGTGTGTGGTTGACAGGCAGTAGGGGCTACATGGACAGGACTTCAATGGTGTTTCGGTTGTGTGTGATGAGTTGCACAGTGGCTGCCGTGTGGTACTATATTCAGTGGCTTGTGCATGCAGAGCGTGGCTCCTTGGGTGTTGCTATGGTCTGTGATGGGTCATGTGGGGTGTGAGTCTGTTGTTCATGTCGTGTGCACATTGTTCACTTGCGTGACGGTGGGCGGTGCTGCGTGTTCGTCTGCTACGTGACATGTCCCATGTGTTGGTCGTGTTATGGTCCTCATGCCTCCAGTAATCCAGCCCTGTCAGTTTCCCACCTGCAAGTTGTTCGTGCGTGCACTGTACTGGATGCCACATGGCTCTAAGCGGGGGTGCTCCATGTTGCAGGTCTGTGGGGGTGGGGGTGTTGTGGGTCGTGGGGGTGGCTGGACCCCACTGACACCGATTGCTGTGGACCGTGATGTCTGCCTTTCGGCTGTCGTTGTGCACTGCGGTGGCTGACACGTGGCTGTGGGGTGTGGGGATGCTCCTCCTTGCTGTGCTGTGGGACTGGGGCCTGGTGTGTGTTGTACTGGGCTGTCCACCCTCCCACCCACTGCACTTTATGTTCCTGCCACTTACCTGTTACTTGTCGGTTAGTGCAGCTGTGGCGGACACATGGGTGTGGTGGGTGCTCGTTGTGGCGCTTCTGGCATATTTGGGGACCTGTTGGTGGTTACGTGGCTGGCTGAGTGTCACACATGTCCCCACGTATGTTACAGTTGTTCGGTTTGGGCTGTGTGGTGGTGTCTGTTGCATGTGTGTGTGATGTGTTGTGTATTGTGTGCTGGACATGGGGTGTTTGTCCTGGGAGCTGTGGCATGGTGGTGTGCATGTGAGTACATAGCGGTGTGCTGGTATGCATTAGTTTGTACTCACCAGCCTCCCTCCCCCTGCTAATCCGGCGAGGATCTCCGGATGTGTCATCTCGCACCTTCTCCCACGCTTTGAAGGTCTTAAGAGCGCAGGATTCCCTCCGCCAGTGACGGCAGCCAGCTCTCTGTTTTGCCCTCCTTCTTCTTGACCAGGCTCTTTACGTCATTCCAACGTTTGTTTATTTCACCTCTGTTCCTGGGCAGGGTCCACGACTGCATTGACCTGGTCTACGATCCGGTTCCACATTCTGTTTCTGGTGGCTAGTGGTGTGTGCTGGACCATGTTCCCATAGATTTGTGGGTACACCTTGATGATCTCGGCGACCATGACCGTCAGCTCAATGGGCGTGTACTTGAGCATTCTTTGTGGTGCCATGGTGTTTGTGGTGCTGGTGCGGTGTGTGTTGTGTAAATGTGCAGGGGTTTGTGGTGCCGGTGTTTGGTGGTGGTGGTGGGTGGTGGTGGTAGTGATGTGTGCGTTTCTGTGGTGTGCTGCTGTCCTTGCTGTGTCACTGTGTCCTCTCCTCTCCTCTCTGGTTTGCAATGTAGCAAGGGGGTTGTGGTCTGTGGGAGTGCTGCTTTGTACTCACCTATGTGGGTGTGTCCTCATGGTCTGTTGTTTTTCCGGTGTGTTGTGTCTGGGGTTCTGGCCTTTGTATTTTGTGTTTGTCCGGGGAGTGTTTTCGGGATGTGTACTGTGCTTGTGTATTTGTGCGTGCCTTGCTGTGTGGACTTGTTGGCCATGTTGTGTGCTATTGGTTTTGTGAGCGGATGGTTTCTGTGCAGGTACGTGGGCGCCATGGCTTCTGCCGTGTCGATTCTCATCGGCGTTGTTTGCGCTGGCGGGCGGTATATTTGTGGTTTTCGCGCTCATGGCGGTGCGATCGTAATTTCACGTGCGGTGTGTGTCGGCCGGTGAGGCGGGCGGTTTTGTGTTGTCGTGCGTGTTTCCGTCCGTGGCGGGCGGTTTGACTCCGACTCGGACGTTGGCGGGCGGTATTTGTGTGTGATTTTTCGCCATGATGGCGGTTTCGGTTTGCTGTAATCGTAATGGCGTGGTCGGTGTTCGGGCGGTGTGTGCGGCGGATTTTACCTTCCATGCCTGGCCCAGTTTTCACGCCGGGCATCGTAATGGGCCTTAGTAAACTAAAAGTCCTCCTAAGTAAAAAAACAATTTATTTCAGAAAATGAGTACTCTCAAAAAATATAAATGTTACAAAAGAGATACAACACTACAACCAAGCATCACTTTTAGTAAATCATTCTGTTATATTTGATGATGAAAGATGAGCAAACCTTACTCTGTTGAGGTAGATAATCATGCGCAAAGGAAGGAGTTGCAATTCAATTTGACAATAATAATATATCTAGGTCTATATTGAGACGGCACTGTACCACTAACTACATAGAATCGTGGAAGCTGGTGATGGCTGCTTTGATCACATACCTAGTTTTCTGGTAAGAGAATTGTAGCAGGTAGTATGTTCGCACAAACGATATTGCTCCAGTTAGATGATAAATGGTATCGAAATCAAACAGGTTTTCAATTATTTTGAGTTTTACTAGCTTTTGTGATGCAAAGATTTTAAATGCGCTGGGCGGGGGCACATTTATAGGTCCAGCATATAGACAAAGACTTATAGGAAATTAATGGTTTTGCTTACACACCCACTATTAAAGAAACCGAGAAGATGGATTTCTGGGATATGCTCCTGGGTGAATCCCTGTAGCAAATATTAGGATTCCACGGGAAGTGTGCCATACTGCTGCAGAAGGGAATGGACAGGTCCCAGTCAGCTGCTCTGATGGCGACTGGAGGCCCAGAGGCAGCCACATCCATGTGAAAGGGAATGAAAGAGTGACTGTATCTCAAAGAGACCAACATTTGAAGCATCCATTCATGCTGTGGAGCGGAAAGATTTCAGTAAGAGGAGGAAGCCAAGAAATGCATTGATTTGGGCAAGAACTGTATAAGGCAACGGACTATGATGGAACCACAAAGTGAACATTTCTTTAGTGGATACCTCTTGAAAAGAAGCTAAAAAAAAGGAACATTAAACCATAGCAACCAAATCTGAGGCGACTGAGAGGCTCACGTTGCTGGCTGTCAACAAAGCTCGCAGACCAGATGGGCTCACAGCAGCTTTTTACAGGCGGTTCAGCAGGGAGCTACACGAGCCATTAGTTAAGCTGCTTAAATCATTTTTAGTAAGTGCAATAATCACCGAAAGCATGTTGGAAGCTGTTGTCTCAGTGTCACCCCAACCAGACACAGTGCGGGGTGATTGTTCTTCTCACCAGTCTATTGCTCTCCTAAGTTACGAGGATGCTGGGCGCCACACCAGTGTTGTCTCCAATAAAGTGGAACCTGTTTTCTTCAGTTGATTGGTCATGCACGCTTATTAAGAATAACGGAAATTATGAAAATAACTGTGAGCAGTGCTGTGATGCAGCTGAGGTGTAACAGTAATTAATTCGGGCACTCATTACAAGTTAGGCTGAATAGGGTGGGTATCTACCATGCCTTATAAATATCATTACCCCAGGGTGTGGTATTTGCTAAGAATGCAAAAATGCCTTCGATTCTGCGATTTAAAATTTAAAATGAGGCACAACACGCAGGATCGATATTTAACACACGAAATTCCACGTTTTTACTTTTTTTTTATAGCCCTTTACCCCCAGTACGTTTCGGCAGGTTTGGCCTGCTAGAATCTAGCAGGCAAAACTGCGACGGTGTGATAATTGTCAATCAACTCGCAATTCCAATCCGTGTGAAAATTCTTGTTTGCACAGAGATCAGGATTTAGCACAGAACTAGTAATGAAGACTTAAGTACAAGGAATTGGCTGTTGAACATAAATGTGTAGTATTTAATGATTGACACGTAAATTATTGATTTAAATGATTTATTACCTCCATCACATACATAGGAGTTGATATCATAAAACATAAAAGGCTCCTACCAATTTGAAATACTTTGTCAAATTATGGTTAGTTGACTTGAAAGTAAAATATCATGGGTAGGTCACTTAATAAGTGGTAGAATAACTAATAACAATTCACAGGTCCTGCAAATAAGATCCTGAACAGTATTTAATTATCATTTGTATTTCTGTAAATAATACTCTTATAGATCCTAACATTGATGAGAGCAAAACCAATGGGGAGATTGGCATTATTGGCAAGAAAAAAAGTATTTAATACTGCATTTACCTTGTAACAGTCTCAGTCAGTGCAGATCGGGTGCTATTTTAATAAACAAAGATAAATATTAGAACAGAACGTTTTAGAAAGATGTCTTCAGAGGATGGACTATTCCTAATGGAGCAGGACCGAGACTGATTTGCATATGCCTGCATTTGACCCTTTTGACGACATGCACGCCTTGCAGGGCCCAGTTGTCTGGCCTACCTAGGGGCCACTTGGCTTGCTACCACTGGGGTCTGGAATCTTTACCTAGGGAACTATTGTGGGGCCTTTAGAGAACTCCTTTTGTTCTTGTCCCCACTTTTCTACTGAGACCCTGCCCACCCTTGGCTGGAGTTTCCCTACAAAACCTTCGTGGACCTGGTACTCGTCCGTGGTCCGCCTCTGAGCAAACTTCCTGGGGTCAGTCAGCTTACTATCCATCAGATGCTGCTGCGAAAGCTCTGGAGCACAAAGACTATTCAAGTGCTCCCCAATAACCAATCAGATTGTACAACCTGGTAATCAGTTACCTTACTGCCCTTTATCCAACCATCCAGTGCTCTGCAAAAAAGATTTACGCATTCAACCCACATATTGGATTCAAGCTTCTTGAGAGACCTAAACCTTTCCCTGTACTGCTCACGTGTGAGCCCATGCCTGAGGCATAAACTCTCTTACATATTGGGATGGAGTCAGAAGCCGCCTCTAAAGGTGTCAGGGTGTTCCTCCCATTGGCCTCAAGTGTTTCCCACAGGCCCGCCTCCCAATGATCTTCAGGGACCTTATTGATACGCAGGGATGCCTCATATAATGAAAACCAAGCATAAATATCCTCCCCCTTCTGGAAATTCTGCACTAGGTCTTTGGGACTGTACATCTTACCCCCTTGCATTGGCTGTACTCTGAAACCATTTGTACTGGACTCTGCCTGTTTGGCCTTGATGTCCAGCTCTCTCATGCTCAATTCATGTATCAAGATCAATTTCTTCTCCTCTAAGGCACAACCTTTCTCATTCTCCACTGCCATCTTCTCTTTCTCTATGGCAGATTTTTGGTTCTCCATTTCCACTTGCTTCATCTGGAGCCTCATAACCTCCAATTCATGATTCCTTGGCCCTTTGCATGTCTGCCTACTCCTCTGGAGAAGGATTCCAGGGAGAACTATTACTGCCAGCCACAGAGGCTGCTCTCCCAACAGGCAAATCCTGGGATCTAAAGCTGCCCTCTGGCACACCCCCATCCACATCTGCATCATCCACCCCCCAGCTTCTCTGGCCTCCCACCAGGCATTCAAGGCCTTCTGTGGCACCTCTTTCCTAGAGGTGCTTTTAATGGGGCATCCAAAGTTTTTTCAAATTGTTTGAGCTGGTCTACTTTGTAGGTATGCACCATTTCACTGCTAAACTCCAATTATGCAACATCACACACTGGTTTACCAATTAGAAACATTGCATGGATACTTTTAGGAGTCAGATCAAAAGAGAGCCAAACACAGTATGTGGTGTAGTGGTCTGCGCTAAACTAGTGAAGTACACGAATCACTGTGGGTCAAGTACAAACACAAGTTCAATCCCACCGCTGACACCAATTTTAGAACTGGGGGTCTCTAATTGGCAGAGGTATGCACCTTTGTCCAAGTAGGGACCCTTGCTTCTAGTCAGGGTAAGAGGGATACACACTCTAGATAACCCCTGCTCCCACCCCTTGGTAGCTTGTGCAGTGGAGCAGAGGCTTATCCCAAAGGCAATGTGTTTGTACTCAAAGACACAGTAACACAGTGATAACACCATAAAAGGACACCACACCAGTTTAGAAAAATAAAAAAGTATGTATCTAAACTCAAGACCAAAACAACAAAAATCCAGAATACATGCAGTCAAATAGCACTTAAACCTGTTATTTCCAAAATAAAGCTTGTAAAAAAACAAATAGCTCCACCTGGAGCTAGTACGACATCGTGACAGCAATAAATCCAAAGGACGGCACCAACTGCGAGGTGCGCGGCTCTGGGTACGGAGTCACACTGACCCCCAAACAAACAGTACCTTGGAAAACAATGTCTATGATGATGTACGGCATCGTGGAGGTGAGGCGTCGGTGCCGTGGTCGAGGCCGGCTCTCTGGCTACCACGGGGGAGGCGAGGCATCGGGCCCACGAGGAGGCAACGTATCGAATCGAGGGCAGGGGAAGTTGGTTGCGTCGGCGGTGAGGCATCGGTTCTGGTGAGGCGATGCAAAGTCAGCTTGTTTTTGGAGTCACCCTTGCCGATTATCTGCACCACAATAACAGGACTCAGGTGCTGGTGGTGACGGAGTTGGTGCGAGTACTGGTGTCGGGAATGCCAATAAATTCAGGCATCGAAGGGCATCGGAGCTGCGGTGCAAGCCGGGCAGTGCATCATGCACTTCACAAGGGGTGCCCCTGGCCTCAGTGCAGGTCGCGGCATCACGGTGGCATCGCTGACGGCGTCAGAGATTGGTTTTCTTGTTTCTCTTAGGTTTCTTCAAGCTCCCAACAGCAGGAACAACCTCCAAAGGCCCAAAACTGGAACGGGCACCTCCTGGCAGGTCAGAACTCTCAGCAGTAGAGTTCAGGTGAGCTGGGGTGAAGTCTTTGTGTCCTTGAGACTTTGGGAACAGGAGGCCAGTACACTGTGCTGATTCTTCTTCAAGTAGGTTTCTCCTTAAAAGTTCAGTATTTGTCCTTTCCTTGGCAGAAGCAGCAACTGCAGGCCAAAACCACACAGCACACAGCAAAGAAGTGCGCCTTCCTCTTCACAGCTCTCTGGCTCGCCTCCTTGGCAAAGGTTCCTCTTAAATTCAGAAGTGATGTAAAGTTCTGGGGTTTAAGGATTAAGGTCCTACTTATTCACGCATTTTGTCTTTGTTCTTCTTTGTGCCAGGGTCTCTGAGCCCAGTCCAAACCAGTTCTGTCCTCCCTGTGCAGTATGACCACAGAGGTGGAGACAGCATTGTGCAAGGGAGACATGAGCCCTATTCAGGTGCAAGGAAAACTCACTCCCACTACTTTAAATGCAGCTAGGATGTGGCTACGGCTCATCTCCCTGAGTCACCCAGGAAGGGCCAGGCTCAACCCAGTGGCTGTCTACAGTGAATGCACATCCCCAGCCCCTGTCACTCCAAAACAGATAGTCATTAAGTAAAGCAGGCAGGAGAACACAGAATAGTTAAACAAGAAAATACTACTTTTTAAAAGTATGCTAATCACAGCAATAGCCTCCCAGGTTAACCAGTACCCAAAATATACTCTATATTCAATACTTTTTCTTACTTGGTGTGCCCTACCTGAGGTGGTTCACCCTGCCACCAATTCTAATAGAAAATACAGACTAGAGTACATAATGTTCTGAATTAGGATGTGCACTACCTAGAAACACTCCTTGAGAATGTGCATAAATAATGTTACAAATCATTCAAAACATTTTAACATGGAATAACAGTATTATTCAAATTAACATCGTTGCCAAAAACCATGATTATCCAAATTATATATATAAGTTATGTATAAGTGAACCATCAGCCAGAACCGTCTTAATACCAAAGCTTCTTTCGTCACTTATATGCTGAAAATCCAAACAATATGAATTTCAAAAGTCCATTTATTCAGGTCATAAACAGTGATGAAATGCTGTATATCCAAGATCCCAATGCATTTGGTGTAACCAACACCCTTCTTCAGGGGATATCTATAAGCAAATATATCAAGTTTACATCACTTTGTACAACTAACATATCGATTTAAATAAAAACATAAGAAACAATTAGGGACAGACCCATACAATCCGGGAGGATCACAAAAATACATGCATCATGAGATATAAATCGTAGAATATGAATACAGTCTATGTTCTTTCATAAATAATCACCAGATCTTAGCAATGAAGGTGACACTGAAGGTGACTAACCACACAGAAACAGTGAGGATACAAGCGCATTGCCAATGCACCCTGTGTATAAAGTGAAAGCAGCAGAGTAAAAAAACCCTTTATATTTAAAGCCATATCTACCTACTTCCAATCCGCTAATGGTGGCAAGCGGAACTACAACAAGTCTGTCAAATTTCTCAAGGCTTTGGCCACTATGGGCCCAAAGAGGACACGGTGTCAATGACCCCCAGAGTAGGAAGTACGCACGTAACATGTAAAAATGCTGCTCTAAGGACAAACACACAAACGCCAAAAAAATCTGAACTCACCCGGCGTCCAAAGCGCACACATAAATAATCAAGCTTAGTAAATCAGCTGCACATAGAATAAATTCAGTACTGTGACAAATATACTGGAGACTGTAAATAAAAAATAATGAAAAACATTCAAACATGTATTCTAAAAAAAGACCTAGACAACTCTCAAAAGCTTTTGGACGCCGGGTGCGTTCAGATTTTTGGCGTTTTTGTGTGTTTGTCCTTAGAGCAGCATTTTTACATGTTACGTGCGTACTTCCTACTCTGGGGGTCATTGACACCGTGTCCTCTTTGGGTCTACAGGCTGCTTCTGAGAAATTCTGACAGACATGTTGTAGTTCGATCGTCGACCATTAGCGGATTGGAATTAGGGCGTGGCTTTAACAGTAAAGAGGTTTTTTTACGCTTAGTTTCGTTTCACTTTATACACAGGGTGCATTGAAAGTGCGTTATTATCCTCACTGTTTCTGTGTGGTTAGTCACTGTCAATGTCACCTTCATTACTAAGTCTGGTGATTATTTATGAAGAACATGTAGACTGTATTCATATTCTCACGATTATATCTCATGATGCATGTATTTTAGGATCCTCCCGGATTGTAGCTGGGTTCTGTCCTAATTGTTTCTTATCTTTTTGTTTAATCGATATTGGTTAATATAAAGTGATGTAAACTTGATATATTTGCTTATAAAACCTATATCCTGAAGAAAGTGCAGTTTACACTGAAATGCATTGGGATCTTGAGCCTTACAGCATTTCACTGTTTATGACCTGAATAAATGGGACTTTTGAAATTCATATTGTTTGGATTTTCAGCATATAAGTGGACGAAAAACCTTTGGTATTAAGAGCGTTCTGGCTGATGGTTCACTTATACATAGCATATATAATTTTGGATAATCATGGTTTTAGCAACGATGTTGGTAGAATATCACTGTTATTCCATGTTAAAATGTTTGAATGATTTGTAAACATTGTTTATGCACACTCGCAAGGGAGTGTTTCCAGGTAGTGCATCTGTCTAGAACATTATGCTCTAAAGTCTGTATTTTCTACTTTTTAAAGTGGCATTTTCAAACACACAATTTAAAAACCATCTTTCTAAAATATGTGTTATTAAATTCTGAGTTGAAGAGCTGAAACTTTGTTTTATTTCATCCCTTTAATGGGAAGTTGTACCTGTAAGATCTGTTACAATATCTACTCCCATGCTATCCTGTGGGACAGATTAGCCTTTCAATAGTGAAAAACAAAATTGGCAGTATTCCTCTATCAGAACATGTCACACACACCAGTACATGTCCTACCTTCCACACACACTGCACCAGGGCCGGACTGGCCTTAGCGGGCACCGGGCATTTCCCCTGTGGGCCGCCAGGGTGGGGGGCACGGGTTTTACAGGCCCTGGGGGAGCAATTTTTGTTACAAAGGGCGACAATGCTCCCTGTAACAAAATTAGCTGAAATTGGCCTAGCAAACAACTCGGCTGCACCCCCTTCATACCCCCAGGGAGGCCGGCCGAGCAGTTTGTCAGGACAGGTTTCGGTTCCCAATCTGGCCCTGCACTGCATCCTGCCAATGGGGGTACCTTGGGCCTACCTGAGGGATGTCTTACATGTAAGAAAAGGGAAGGTTAGGGCCGGGCAAGTGGTGCACTTGCCAAGTCAACATGGCAGTAGAAAACTGCGCGCAGACCCTGCAGTGGTAGGTCTGAGATACCTTTTCAGGGCTACTCATGTGGGTGGCACAATTAGTGCTGCAGACCCACTAGTAGCATTTGATGTACAGGCCCTGGCACACTCAGTGCATTTTACTAGGGGCTTACCAGTAAATCAAATATGCCAATCATGGATAACCAAACACAATAGTAATTTATACAGAGAGCACTTGCACTTTGACACTGATCTGTAGTGGCAAAGTTCCCAAAGCATCTAAGCCAGCAAAAACAAAATCCAGCACAGCATCAAAAATACAGGAGGTAGAGGCAAAAAGTCAGGGGAAACCATGCCACAGATGCCAAGTCTAACAGTCTGGGTCTAATCTAATGTGACACAGTGGACAAAAGAATGAAGGCCTGAAATTTTACCTAAGCGATTGCCACTGGCTATCCTTCTTGCAAGCTTTCCTCCCATCACCTTTTGTGTGTTTGCTGGAACATCCTAAGTCGCCAAGAGTATGTCTAGACGTGGGTCTCTTGGGAAACAGCATTTACAACGTGGCGCGAACCATGTGCTGCCGTTACAAAGGAGGTATTACAACAAATGTGTCTTTACCACGCATTCCTTTACCATGCATATCTTTACAACTATGTGCCTTGGGTAAGCAGTGTTAGACTTTAAAATCCAATGTTTTCCCTACTGTGGCGCATACTGGAGTTAGAATATTAATATATACTGCTCCAAAGTCCAGCGCTTTCCCTAACACATGTCATTGTAACGATATGTGTGATATAGGAATGCGTGATAAAGACGCATTCATTGTAAAGATTACGGACTAACAACATGCGTGGTAAAGGCATGCGTTTTTCTGACATACAACCAGGTCTCTTTGTCACTGTGCCACTGGAACCCAGCCACAACCGTCTGAAGAGGCCAAAATGGGCAAAAGCAGTCTTGAATTGCTTGTGTTCTGGTTCAGAGAGGACCTGGTTTGGCAGGTAGGGCTGGATTGTTCCTGTTAGAGCAGGACCAAAATGTATTTGCACATGGCTGAGTCTAATCTGAGTTGGCACAGTGGGCAAAAGAACCCGGATTATAAGTGGTTAGATTTATTGCAATCATTTCTCCCATCATCCTTTGTGTGTTTGAATCTTAAAACTGAGTCAAGTCAGGGATTAATCTAATTATATCAAGCCCAAAGGAGGTACTAAGGGGCATATTATCAAGGGCTGGCGATATAATTATCGCCGCTTTGGCGATCGTTTTCGAGCGGCGGCCCCGATAATTATATGTAATATCATCAAGGACACGCTAGTAGCGTGTTTCCTTGATGTAGAGCCACTGCAGCCTGCGCATACATCGTAATGAGATGCAAAGAAGGCGTGGCTGTGAAAACAACACAAGTTAATATCGCGAAGGCAGCTTCGCGATATTAGCACAGAGAGGAGTGCAGCGATAAAGAAATCGCGCTACCTCAGCTTTAACTCAGAATTTAACGTCTGTTAAATTTCTGACTTAAGCATACTTTACATGGGAGATGGATTCTGCAGTCATTACAGGGTCGTATCAGCAGGTTATACGCCGTTTTCCATGGAACATCGCTGGAAAACCAGCGATGTTCCATGGAAAACAACTATCATAAGAATAATTATAAGCCATTGCGCTATGCGTTGTTAATACAGCGCTAGCATAGCGATATTATCTGCGGTAACCCGGCGATAACTATTCTCACGCTGTGAACGGCCAGCGATAATTATCGCTGGCCGTTGATATATGCCTAACTGTCTTTGTTCCCTGAGATAAAGTAGCATTAGTAATGTTAATAATTTAATAACATAATACATTCTATTGCTGAGGGGGTAGGCAATTTTGAAAATTCCCCAAATCTGGTCCTCATTTGCTTACAGTGTTTAAAGCTGAAATGCTATACATTTCTAAAATCGCGGACATTTAGAACATGCCAGGCAGTGGATAATTGTGTTTCTCATCATGTGAATATTTGCGCTAAAGAGCCCAAAACACTAAGATCCACATGACCTGATTGAATTTTGCTCTTTTTGATGAGTGGGGTAAGGATGCCAACAGTTATCAGCTGGGGACAGAAAACGAAAACATATCTTTAATAGAGCCGGAAAAATAAAACACTCTGGAGCATATTTATCAAATGTTTTGAGTCACCCTTGCTCCATGCACGGCGGAGCAGGGTGACGCAAAACCTATATTGAGATTTACTAAGCTACACAAGGCAACCTTGTGTGGCCCTGCGTGGCTTAGTAACAAATCTGGAGTAATGCAAGGCAGCGCAAGTCGCTGCCTTGCTTTACTCTGCTGCAGGGGGGCATTACATGGGTGGAGCACAGGTGTTCCCATGATTCCACCCATGGATTCTGAAGCATTCCCCAATTTACCAATACTGGTAGACCTGGCAATGAGTCTGAATTTTTTACCTTCCAAGGGGAGGCGTAACCAGGAGAAATATCTATATTTCTCCTCATGTTTTCCGCTTTTCTACATTTGCTGCATTCTGCAACACACTTACAAGAAAAGTATCAGATGATTGTTTTGGGTGCAGATGTGTCGTTCACAAACTGCAATCTGTATGTAATGCTGGCATACTTGCACCATGATACATGGGTGCTTGCATTTGCGTTCGGTAGCAGTTTGTGCATCAGTCCAGACAGGGAGGAGGAATGAGCCATAGCTTAATGGATATGGTGCATTCCTGCCCTCTCCCTTTGACGCTGTGCACCAAGGTGCCTTGTTGCGTTGCGTGAAATAATGATAAATATGGCCCATTGTTTACGTAGGGCTCTCTGCATAGGTTTGCATGCTGTATTTCATTTTCATGTTTTATATTCTAAAGTAGCCCTCAATTCAGAAATATGATTGAAAAGAAACGGCTGGACAGTGAAAAGCACAGTCTTTCCTGATATACCTCTGCGAAAGACTTTGCAGAATATCTCTGTATGAACCCCATAGACAAGCATATTATTCTATGAGTCACATGATCTCGTTTTTGTCACTCTTTCATTCAGCAATTTGATCAGAAGCCAACAGAAAATTACATCAGGCAGGAAGATAATAAATGCTATTGGAAGATAGTATGCTAAAAATAAGTAGATTAAAGTAGGGTTGTGGAGGGTTTTCTGTTCAAGTTATATGGAATTTTATTTGCATCAAACTATGCTTTTCACATGGCAGTGTAGTTGCTTACTCATTTTCAGCACTCCTAATCTCTCACAGATGTCATGTATGTCATGCAGCTTCAAGGTGGGCCATCCTCCCTTATCCCTAGAGAGGTTATATAAATTTAGAAGCCTATATTTAATTTATTTGTTAGGTATGTATAAAGTGCATACTCGGCCCTAAGAGCTAGCAGAGGACTGGACGTAGCAAAGGGAAATACAGGTATAAACTCAATAACTCAGACCTCAATAACTCAGACTAGAAGGGGCAAAGATGCTTTGGTGATATAGAAAGTCTGAAATGCATAGATTAGTCATTCATGAGTCTGGAGCTAGAAGACGAAAAAGTCACATTCGTGGCATATTCGTTATTTGTAGGTCTTATCGATATCCAATCTGGCAAAGAACGTGCTCCTTGTGAAGAGCAAACCAGCTGGTGCCTTGAGATTAAATGCCAAGTAGCCAAGTTTTTCCAGATAAAGTTCTTTGAAGATAACAATATTTTAACTTGATTCTAGCAGGGAGAAAGAGAAAATGCTGATCCTTCAATGTGGGGAGGTGTGCTCTAATCTTTTGGGGTTGGTGATTGTAAGTGTGGATTACTGGTTGAGGTGGCCCTACCCCAAGCAGCAACCAAAATACTCTGTTAGGATGAAGTCACCAGCAAACCTCAAATTAACCTGTGCTCAAACCTCTGGTAGCCTGGCCCAGAGTAGTCAGGCTTAACTTTGAGGCAATATATAAAGTATTTATGCAGCACTTCAAACAGTAATAATGTGAAACACAACACAAGCAAAATACCACACCAATTTAGAAAAATGGAGTAAAAATATAATAAATAATTTAAGACTAGAATAACAAAAATCTAATCAGTAGAACCAGAGATATGCAATTGTAAAGTTTTAAGTGAAAATAGAGACAAAAAGCACAAAGCGTCAACTGTGGTTATCTGGTCACTCTGAACCGGGACAAAGAAACAAGCTCACGCCAACCTCAATAGAGCATGTGCTGGCTACAGGGACCAAGTAAGGTCTGCTGACAAGAGTACCTTAAATCATGGTTGCGGAAAGTTGTGAGTTCCCGCGTCAAGGATGTATCACACAGTCGAGGCAATGCGAGGCCCTGGACAGGAGATGCATCATGCAGTGGCAGTTCCTGGAAGCTGAGAGGCTGGGATACAACGTCCTGCATCATTCTTGAGGATTCTTTCTATGAGAGGCTTGCGATGCGAAGTACTGCGCCAAAGAAGCGGTGCGCACTGACTGGTTCTGAAGAAGCTGCTGAGCTTGCGATGTGGAGTCCTGCTTTGTCAATGAGGAGCTTGCGATCCAAAGTTTTGCATCGAGGTTGCGTAGCACAGCGGAAGTTCCAAGGAGGCTGCGGCCTGCGATGCAAAGTCTTGCATCATTGATGCATCACGCAGGGGTTCCGATGTGGAGTTTTGTGAGGTGATGTGCCACACAGGAGCCCCAAGGCAGAGTTTCTGGGCGGCGATGCATCGATTCTACTGGTACCACAGTAAAGCTGGCAGAGCACCTTCAGGCCCACTTCCAAGGGTCCAGGACTGGGGTGGCGCCACTTGTGGGGGGAGGAGGAGCTCACAGCAAGCAGAGTCCAGGTGCTTGGTTGAAGGTGGTTGGATCCTTCTGTCACTGAGGCTCTGGTCTGGTAGCCAAACAACTAGCCCTTGAAGTCACTCTTAAGGTCCTGGGTTCAAGTTGCAGGCCCAGTCCTTCTCACTCAGGCAGGAGGTCAGCAGGGCAGCAGAGTAGCAGAGCATGGCAGCAGAGTGGGAGTCCTTCTTGAAGCAAAGCAGCATAGCAGTCCTTCTTCTGAGTCTTCCACAGGTCCAGATGTGTGCTGAAGAGTTAGGGTCTGAGGTCCAATATTTATACCTGGTGCCCACTGTAAAGTAGGAAAGGCAGCTTGGGGTTTCCACCCCCCTGAGGTGTCAGGCATCCCCTTCCTCCGTACCTGGCCACAGATTGTCAGGGTTCACAAAAGACTAGTGTCAAACACTTTATGAGATTGCTCAGGCAGAGCCTATGTGATGTGCAAGCTTGGCAGGTGACAGCTTCTCCCCCTCATCAATTTAGAGTGGCCCACTCTGCCAACACCTACATTCCCTTCATCTCACTGTCTGGGAGCAGTACACAAAGACCAACTTCCAGTTACGCCTAGTCATGTGACTCAGGATCAGGCTGCAGGCACCAAATGGCTAGGACAAGAAAATGCCAACTTTCTAAAAGTAGCATTTTCAGAATTGTGATTAGAAATTTGTCTTTATCATTAAAGAGGGCTTTTAATTACAATTCTTTAGACAGCAAACTCGACCTGTCTAACTGCTCTAAATTGAAAGTTATCACTTATTAAATGTAATATGTGCAACCCAATGGTATCCTATATAGGTAGAGGTAGGCCTTGCAGTAGCCAAAAAACTAATTTATTATGTTTTCACTACCAGGACATGTAAAACTTAATACATGTCCAACATTTTAAGTATACAGCAGCCTGCACTCTGTGCTTTTCAGGGCCTTTTCTAGTGGTGAGTACTTGTATGTATTGAAAGGAAGGTTTAGGCCTGGCAAAAGTTTATTTAGCCTGGTAAAGTTTAAAAACTGCACACACAGGCTTCAATGGCAGGCCTGAGATAAGTTTAAAAGGCTACTTAAGTGGGTGGCACAATCAGTGCTGTAGGCTCACTAGTAGCATTTAATTTACAGACCCTAGGTACATGTAGTATCATTTTACTAAGGACTTACAAGTAAATTAAATGTGCTGATTCTATCACGTTTAAAGGATAAGATCGCAAGAATGTTAGCACTAAGTTTGTAAAGCCCTAAAGCCAGCAAAACGAAGTCAGTAAAACAGGAGGATGGAAGGCAAAACGGAGGGGGGAAAACCACACCAAGCATGCCAGGTCCAACAGTGATTCATTGTGTTGCTACATGTAAAAGTGCTTTTGTTGGTGTCCACTATGGCTCATGGAGGCTATCAAGTTGAGCATAATCTTTGTCAATGTGTCAAGATGAGAGACTGAATTGTGTACTGAACATTCATAGGTAGGGGCAAAGGTTTAATATTGTGCAGCAATGAAAGCTGGACATCAAGTCAAGGTATCTGTGGGTTTCATTAGTACAGACCCTTTGAAATAGATCTTCCGTTCAGACATTAGTGCCCAATATTCTGAGTTTAAATGTTGCCCACCACCACCCATGGCCTGGGGTAGGTATATAGTAGTCGTTTGTGAAGGTGCTAAATTAGGCAACTCTCAGATTTACACATTTTTAAAAAAGCCACATTTTTAAAAGGACGATCAGTTGCTTTTTGTTGCAGTGGGAACCATTACGGCCACACAGGTCAACAAGTGGAGTTACGTGGCTCAGTGGCAAACCATATACCCCTGTTACATGTCTCCTCTTTTAAGAAAAGTCCTGCCCCTTCTACAGCCTCAAACCGTGTGCCCAAGCAGTCTAATACTGCATAATTGCACCCCCTCAACCCCTACCCTTGACCTGTCCACTATGAGCACAGCACTCCCACACACTTACCATATTCTCTACTGCATGACACCAGTAGGGGTGGGCGTAACTTGCATAAGTCAGTGTAGCATAATCACGTGGAATTACCTAAATATTCTGTGAGATTACACTTCAATTATGCAAGAAGAGTAATTCTACATTTAGCACTATTTCTTATTGCAAAAATACTCCCTCATGTCCAAAATGGACGCAAGGATGCATTTTGCACAAAAAAATAGCACCAAATGCAATAGAACATGACTAGCGAGAAATGTGGTCTTCGGGTAGGATTTTCCCCGAAATTACTGCCAACATTTATCGCTATAATGCACTAAATGCACTAAAACACAAATAGTGAGCAACCACTTCTGCTCGCTATATGTGCTCTTGCGTTAGGATTTTTTCCACAAAATTACTCTTAATTACACGAGAAGGAGTAATTATGTAATTATCAGTAATTCTGTGTCAAAGAGTAACACAGAATTACTGAAATTACTCCAATTACTCTGGTGTAATTGAAATTCCGCCCAGGCCTAAACATCAACCCCACTTTCCCAGTTACCACCTGCTGCCCCTTCATCCCTTAAACCTCATACAAGTGCAGATAGGAGTTAAATTAGCTACCTCAGGATTTCCTGGTGCCAGATTACGCATAGAACCTTGCTCTGTGACAGGAAATCCGGTTGCCAGATAAGTTTCACTTTTTCTTGGGCAAAGTCAAGAAACTTTACCAGCTTTCTCTGAGGACAAAATTCCAGCCTTTGCCCCACCTTGCAGTAAAAGTAAAAACTTGCATACACCTAGTGTAAAGTGGATGCCACATTTCGGACCATTCATTAACAACATTGCTTCAGTGTTCGCATACAGTGCACCCAGATGGTGAATTACTAACTGACGCTGGTGAAACAATTTGAAGTTTGAAAAACTATGGTGCATATTTACAAGAAAATGTCGGAGCTCGTAGCTGCATCAAATTTGGCAGTGCTGCTCTCTGACATTTCCAAAACGCAGGGATGTGCCGTATTTACAATACGGTGCACCCCTGTGTTTTCCCTAGTGCTCGCACGAAAATTATATGCCTAGCACCTACGCACCGTAGTGCAAGGGTGCCTGCATTGCAGGGAATGATTGTTTATGTGCAGGAAGGTGTCTTTTCCTGCACGTAAACAATAAATAATGGTGAAGTGTTACTTCTATGTGTGCTGCAGAATGCAGCACGCACATAGAAATAGCAAATCGTCATTATTTAATGATTATTTATGTGCAGGAAGGGACACACTCCTGCATAAGTATCATTAATCATGTTTTATCTCTTTTTCTATGGCTGTGCTGCAGATGCGCACTCATAAAAGCAAGCAGGAAAGTGAAGTATTTCTCCTAGTTTCGCCATTCTAAACGACTGCTATTGCAGAGTGTTAGTTATTGGTGCTGCCTCAGACCTATGCAAAAGAAACAATTGATGGACAGAATGATGAACAATGAAGCTAATTCACCCCCAGTCACAAGGAATCTGGGTTCCAGTCCATCGTTCTTTTGCTCACATACCCCAGTTTGGACCCAGCTATATGCAAATCAGTCTTGACCCTGCTCCAGTAGAGACAGTCCCAGCCCGAGCTGTAAGCCAGGTCCTTCCTGCACCGAGAGCAAGCATCCACTGGGACAGGTTTCAGGCATCACCCTTCATCAGCCAAGGCTGGCAGATCCAGTGGCGCAGTGACAGGGACACGTCTGGGCATAGCCTTCCTAGCAGGGCGACAAATGCAAGAAACAATTTGATGGACGGAATGCTGAACAATGCAAACATTCACCCCAGTCACAAAGGTCTGAGTTTGTCCATCGTTCTTTTGCTCACCCACACCACCCCAGTTTTGGACCCAGCTATATGCAAATCAGTCTTGACCCTGCTCAATGGGAGCAGTCCAGCCCGAACTGCCAAGCCAGGTCCTCCCTGGACCGGAAACAAGCATCCTGGGACCTTTTCCCAGGGCATCACCCTTCATCAGCCAGGCTAGCTTGATCAAGTGGGCGCAGTGACGGGACCCACGTCTGGGCACCCTTCCCTTGGGGGCGACCAAATGCAAAAGAAACAATTGATGGACGAATGCTGAACAATGCAAAAATTCTTTGATGCAAAGATCTGGGTTTAATCCATCGTTCTTTTGCTCACCACGCCACCCCAGTTTGGACCCAGCTATATGCAAATCATTCTTGACCCTGCTCAATGGGAACAGTCCAGCCCGAACTGCTGACCAGGGTGCTCCTGGACCAGGAAACAAGCATCCTGGGACGGTTTCAAGGGCATCACCCTTCATCAGCCAGGCTAGCTTGAATCCAGTGGCGCAGTGAGCATGGGACCACGTCTGGGCATACCCTTCCCATAGAGCGACAAATGCAAAAGAAACAATTGATGGACGGAATGCTGAACAATGCAAACATTCACTGATCACAAGATCTGGGTTTAATCCATCGTTCTTTTGCTCACCGCATCACCCCAGTTTGGACCCAGCTATATGCAAATCAGTCTTGACCCTGCTCAATGGGAACAGTCCAGCCCCCGAACTGCCAAGCCAGGTCCTCCCTGGACCGGAAACAAGCATCCTGGGACCGGTTTCAGGGCATCACCCTTCATCAGCCAGGCTAGCTTGAATCCAGTGGCGCAGTAAACACGGGACCCACGTCTGGGCATACCCTTCCCACTTAAGAGCGATAATCCCCAAAAGAAACAATTGATGGACGGAATGCTGAACAATGCAAACATTCACCCCCAGTCACAAAGATCTGGGTTTAATCCATCGTTCTTTTGCTCACCACGCTCACCCAGTTTGGACCAGCTATAAGCAAATCAGTGCTTGACCCTGCTCAATAGAACAGTCAGCCCGAACTGCCAAGCCAGAGTCCTCCCTGGACCGGAAACAAGCATCCTGGGACCGGTTTCAGGGCATCACCCTTCATCAGCCAGCTAGCTTGAATCCAGTGGCGCAGTGAGCCGCAGGACCCGTCTGGGCATGCACCCTTCCACGTCTGGGCATACCCTTCCCACTTAGAGCGACAAATGCAAAGAAACAATTGATGGACGTTGGCAGGGTATGCCCAGGCATTGGGTCCCTTGCTCACTTTGCCACTGGATTCTAAGATAGCCTGGCTGATGAGTATAGACTTGAGCTGGTCCCAGGATGCTTGTTTCGGTCCAGGAAGACATGGCTTGGCAGTTCGGGCTGGACTGTTCCCATGAGGCACAGGGTCGGACTACAGTTGCATATGGCCATGTCTGAACTGGGGTGGTGCAGTGATCTAAAGAATGATGATGGATTAAACCCAGATCCAGTTGACTGGGGGTGAGTGTTTGATTTCTCTAACGCTCAAGTCCATCATCCCCTTTGGTATCGCTTTGTTCGCCCTAAGTTGGCAGGGTATGCCCAGGCGTGGGTCCCTTGCTCAATTTGCCTGGATTAGATAGCCTGGCTGATGAGGTTATGAACCCGAGGAAACTGGTCCCCAGGATGCTTGTTTCGGTCCAGGAGACGCCAGAAGCGGCGGTTTGGGCTGGACCTGTTCCCATGAACTGGGAGTCAGACCCCAGTTTGCATATGGCCATGTCTGAACTGGGGTGGTGGAGTGAGCTAAGAATGATGATGGATTAAACCCAGATCAGTTGACCTGGGGTGGAGAGAGTGTTTGATTTGCTCTAACTCTCAAGTCCATCATCCCCTTGGTATCAAAACTTGTTCGCCTAGGATTAACAGGTATCTTGAACGTGGGTCCCGCCTTCACAGCACTGGATTCCAGGGATAACCTGGCTGATGATTATGAACCGAAACCGGTCCCAAGATCTTTGTTTTCGATTACAGAGAAGACATGTGGCTTGGCAGGTCAACTAGTTGTTTATGAACACGGGGGTCAGACTGATTGCATATGGCCATGTCTGAACTAGGGGTGGGTGAAATGGCTAAAGAATGATGAGTTAAGCCAGATCAAGTTGACTGGGGTGGTGTTGATTTGCTCTAACGCTCCGTCCATCATCCACTTTGGTATCGCTGCCTCAGACCTACACAGCAACACCCATTGCACGCCCTTTTCACGTAAAGTGATGCATGTAATGGGCCGTATTTACAAGGCGATGTTAAGCCACAAAAAAGTGGCTTAATGCCACTTTGGAAATATGGAGAAGGGCATACCGCCACCAGAATGTCACTAAAAGTGGTGGTGCTATACCTTTGTTAATATGCCTCTAAGATGCTGGACAGTGGGATATACTAATAATCTAATGTGCTGCTGCTATGAGTGCCGAACAATATTCAAGAAGCCCCGAATCACAAAGGAGGTTCGTTCCTATTACTTTGTGCACATCACTTGCAAAGAGAGGTGCATGTCATTTTACATTTACATCGAATGAAACATGAAGTATAGTCACTACATAAATTGGAAGAAATCCTTATTGATGGGATTAAGGTAAAGACTGCTGATCATCCTGCATATATAGCGCCTTCAGAGGTCTGAGGCTCAATGGACGACCTTCTAACGAGAGAGAGTGAAAAAGTAATCATGGTAATTAGCAGAAGTATGTTTCTTACTGTTAGACAAGAGAGTTTGGCTGGAATGAGTGGATGCAAAGCAGATGGCCCGATGATTGAAAAACGGGTAATGGGGTATGCGGCGCCAAATGGTCATCCAACTGTCTCGAAAAGGGTTGCAAGATTAGAGCTGGTAAAGGCAGAGAAAAGACAAAACAAACAAACGTGGGGGGAGGGGGAATAGGGAAAAATACAGGGGCATATTAACAAGCGGCAGCGATAAATTATCCTTCTTAGCCGCGCCTAAGCCTTGAGTTTCCTATAGCAAGCTAATAAACTGGAATTATGTGGCAAGCTTCAGTATTTACAACGCTTAGCGCATTGGCGATGAAAATTCCCAACGATAACTTGAAATGTCCCAACATCGCTGGGAAAACCAGCGATTATACAGAAGCTAGCCATGACATTGCTGATACGACCCTGTAGTATATACAATCTCCCATACAAAGTATGCCTAACACTGGATTTTAGCAGGCGTTAAATTCCAGCGTTAATGGCCGGTTAGCGCGATTTGTTTATCGCTACATGTTTATCGGGGCATTGTTGTAAATATGTGACGCCTTCGCGATATTTGTACCCATATAGTCTGTGAAGGCACGCCTACTTTGCATCTGTTCTTGGTGCGATCCAGCGGAGTGCTAAATCACGAAACACGCGCTAGCGTATCCTTTTAATATTCGATAAGGTATCGCTGCTTTTCGACCAAAACTAGGACGCTAAAGTGGCGATAATTTTATCTCCCCCTCTTGTTAATATGCCCCACAGAGAGCTGAAAGAGATCAAGAAGAAAGTTAAGAGAGGAAGAATGCGGTAGCACATAGAATCAAAGAGATATGCAGAGAGAAAGAGGAGCTGTTTTAGCGCGGAAGAAAAGACTTAAAGAAGCAGAAATTAGTCAAGCGTGTACATTTAATACAAAGCAAGAGAATGTTAGGAACCTGAAAGGCAGAATGTTAATGACACGTGTGAGAGGGGAAGAATGAAGGGGGAATATGCATGTCTGATGAAATCCAAAATATGTCAATGGAAGAGAAATGAAACGAGGGAGGAAGGAAGTAAAAGAGGGAGGAAGGAAGGGAAAGAGGGAGGAAGGAAGGAAGGAAGGAAGAAAGAAAGAAAGAAAGAAAGAAAGAAAGAAAGAAAGAAAGAAAGAAAGAAAGAAAGAAAGAAAGAAAGAAAGAAAGAAAGACTCTCCAGGATGGAGAAGTTGTTTGTCTGCCTGCCAAGTCAGATGAATTGCACCATCCCTTTAACAGCTCTGTCACTTCCCCGGCACACAGAAGGAGAAGTCTTGGGCTGCCGCCAGTCACAGCATTGCACAAGGGTTTGGAGCTGAGCATCCTCCCTGCAGGAGGAGCGGCTGACGCCTCCCCCGGCACAGTGTGAGCCAGGCAGCAGGGGTACAAAATAATGAATCCTCGCTGTAATTAATCTCTCCTCTTTTTGTGCGAGTGAGCCCCCCTTCCAGCGAAAGTTACACAAGCAGCGAAGCAAAACCCATGGCAGATCGAAGGGAGGGGTCCGGGGCAGAGAGAGGCAGACAAAAAACAGAACAGGGTTTGTTTTGTTCCATTTCTACAGATTGCTTTTACCAACAGATACCACATTACCAAGACACAGGCGTACAATGTGCAGGGATGGCGTGTTATGTTTATGCCCACTTATTTCCCTGCAGCGATTTGCGCTACAAAGGCTGCCCATGTGTGCATCAGGATAGCAGCAGAGAGCCCGGCCAATTCCTGCCGGGACCACAAAGCCGGCCAGCAGAGACTTCTTTCTCAGCTCTTCATCTTTTCTCTCTTCCCTCGCTCCACATAATTGTGGCTATAATCGGTTGCTTATTTCCTTGAAACCCTTACTGCAAGAGAGGGGAGGCTTAAAAAATCAGAGCTCACATTTGTTATAGCTATTGGGGGACGGTGCAGGTCAATAACGCTATTTGGTTTTTTTCCAAGTTCAATGTATTTTATTAAGTTTACAATCAGAGATAGACAGTGGTCAACGAAATAAATATACAGCGGGAAAGGCAGGATACAACAAGGGGGAGGGGTGGAGGCTCTGCAGAATAACGCGATTTTAACATCGACCATTACCATAGCGCACATCACACTTTGAACGTGTTCTAGGCACTTGCAGACACACTTCAATGGGATCAAAAGGCTACGTCGGGCACAACAGGAGCCAAACTTACATTCATAAGGTTGGAGACACATTTCTGGAGCGGTTGGACAACCAGCCCATCTCTCTTAACAACGGGAACAGCAGAACAATCATCTTCGTTGACGGAGGGCTGCCTCTGCCTGCAGCTGTTGCCACCGGCAGATCTAAAGGCGCATGTGTTGCTAACTCCACTGAATGGCAGCCGCACTACTGGTGCTAATGTTCGCATTTATTTATTTATTTAGCGAGAAATGTTGTTTACTGCAGCGCTGCGACCTAAATTGACACTAGGCTCTTTCACAGATTACAAGACGCGGGCTAAGCAGAAACATTGAGTACATCTGGGACAATGTGTTTTCAACATTTTCATAATTGCTCATTTATTGCAGAAAAATGTAGACTGAACAACAGATTTCATTATGTTTACTTGTCTGCCGTTATCATTGAAAGCCTGTTTATTTTTTCTTTTAACTCTGATGCTAAAAGTAAAAAATCCCGAGTTCTTGCCCTCGGTTATCAACTTACCCAAATTCGGTGGTCCCAGGAAAATCGCTTTCTCTCCACCTTCCTCTGGTGCTCTTCTTGTCAAATGTAAATGCTTAGAAACAAGAAGACAGCTATGCATAGAGGGTTTTATATAAAACTCGCCCCTTTCATTAGTACATCCTCTTCTCTCACTGTGCTGATATTTTCCTGAAACCACATATATTGTACTTAGCAAATACACAGATGTGTCTTTTCTCCTTTTTACTGCGGTTCTAATCTCTCTCTCTCTCTCTCTCTCTCTCTCTCTCTCTCTCTCTCTATCTCAGTCTCTCCTTTATCTCTCTTCTCACCTCCCTCTCTCCCCAGGATCGCAATTCCCCATCAGCACCGGGACAGCTCCACACAGAGCTGGAGCCTACAAGCGGTTCCTTCTGCTGTTGACAGGACTCCCCTGCAGGACCAAAGGCTGTGATTCAGCGTCAGCAGACGGACAGCTCCCTTCAGGTCCAGGGCCTGCAATTGCCCAACTGTACTTGAAGTCTCCACGTCCAGAGGCTGTAAGTCCACATCAGCGCCTGGAGAGGTCTCTACGGTGCCCTAGAGAGTTAATTCGACAGCCTTTATCCGACGGTTCCCTTAATGGTCAGTGGCCAGAGGTCCCAATCAGCTCCCTACTAGAAAAGAGGCTTCAGTAACCCACCCCGGCACTCACTACCAGGGACCCGTGTACCCTGGAGGGGTCAGTAACAGCTCTTACTGTCCCC
The DNA here is from genome assembly GCA_963921515.1 of Calotriton arnoldi. NCBI lineage: Eukaryota > Metazoa > Chordata > Amphibia > Caudata > Salamandridae > Calotriton > Calotriton arnoldi. The sequence goes on along the minus strand of CAWUFW010009693.1, from coordinate 73,809 downwards.
CTCAGGAATACAATATCTACGGGGACACCGCGGGTCCGGTGTTTTCACCACAACACTTAGCATGCTTAAGGCATAATGGATGCAACTCTGTTGGGAAAATGCGAGAAAATCATACAGGAATCAGTCAGAAACAGTTATGTCTGCATTTTGGGGCATATGTACAAGCCCCTAGCCATACTTCTAAAGTCATTTTTTTAGTGAAATTGTGGTGGCAATAAGGCACTAAGCCTTATGTACAAGGCAGCGTTAAGCCTCTTAGCAGCTGCCGCGCTGCATAGGCCTTTCACGCTGCTGGTTGGCATGAAGGGGTGGGCAGTGAGTGCGGTGGGCGTTCACGCAGCACTTGCTCGACCCCAGGCGCTGCCCTCTGTACACAAGGGTGGGTACATAAGAGGCAGTGCCAAAATTAAGAACCAGAAAACCTTAATAAGTAAGTTGGCGACTTGAGGAGAAATGCATTATTTCTCTCGTTTTTGCTTTCCCATGTGTGCTGCAGCATGCAGCATGTGAAGATTGGCCTGGCATATGCTGTCCACTAATTATAGTGGGCACCTTGCACCAGTCCAAACAACCCCTTATTGGAGATAGGTTAAAGACAACCTTTATTGAAAGCTATCCTAGTGGTAGCTATGGAGAGCAGCCTTCAGGCTAAGTCTTGAAAGATATAAAGCAGCTTGTTTTACCAGTCTACTGTATCTATGAGTGACCAAATGAAAGAGCACCACACCAAGGTATATATTCAAAATATATGTATTTATTGCCTAAACACACCCTCTAGTCTCTTTATGAGGCTAGAGTTCAGAAATACATAAGTTATAAGTTTATGTAAACACAGAAATAGCACAAATACCACACGTTTGGGCCCTAGGCGTACCAAACCATATGCCAATAAAGTGGTATAAGAACACTGCGACTGAACTAGACACTAGGCCTAGAGCCTCTAGAAGTGCTTGGATACAAGGAACCACCCAAGGTAGTGACACAGGGGACCCACGGGAGGCAGCGTGCAGTGTGGTGCACAGCCGCGAATCGCGTTAACTTCTGTGGAGGAGAAATCAGTTTGGAAATTAAAGAAAAGGACATAAGGAGGACTTGGAGCAAACCCTTTGAGAACTAGGTCGTTCTAGAGTCTCTACCACGGGAGCACCGGAGTACTCTTGTTACACTGCAGGAAGCCGGGTGCATAGGTGCCTTTCGGGGTCGGGTTTCGTCGTCGATTTGAATGGCGATCTGCTGCAAAGTGCTGCTGGCGACCAAGTGGAAAGGTGTCCGGGTGGATCAGAGTGGATCGGAGATCTGAAGAACCTGAAAGCAGAGGGGACAGAGTCTGGGTCACTGGCCAGTGACCAGGAAGACGGCGAGCAGATGCCCACCGATGTCCGAGTGCTTCAGGTAGGTTGACCGGTCATCTTGACTCTTCAGCCACGAGGACCAGGAGGTATTGTCGGCAACCAGGAGCAGGATTCAGGCTGAAGGTACACACAATGTCTGTCGAGTGCTGAGGTGTCGGGGACCGGATTGGAACTAACAAGCCTTGTAGCGGCAGTTCTTGATGAAGATGAAGATTGACGATGATGGGCCCAAGCAAGGTCTGGGGAACTCACCAGCAAAGGTAAAGTGAAGTGATCCCAGGCAGCCAGGAACCCAAGAAGAAAGGATTACAGACCCGTGAAGGGCTACTAGCCAGCAGACTGTAACCACAAAAGGGAGCCTCAGGCAGTGTGGATCAGCTCACAGGACTCGTGGAGTGGAGGCCAGTGCTCTTGGGTACAGTTGGTGCTGGAGACTGGGGCCTAGGAGCCAAAGCACGGCACCGTGAGAGACCCAGAGAGGGGATGCACTTGCAAATGCGTCGCGGTGTCAGAGTGCAGTTCCACATTACCCACAGCTACGGACTCAGCTTTGCTGGGGATCACAGGCAACCTCGGAGAAGTCTGGAAATCTGCCTCTGGTGATGCAGAGACTTCGGCGTCCGGCGGAGCTTCAGCGTGCAGACAGGACAATTGCTTCTTTGGTGCCTGCCAAGCAGAGGAGTCACTCCTTGACCCCAAGGAGATTATTTTGCATCTCTGTCTTTAGTAGAGCGTCGAAGGTCCAGATTGTCTGTGTCAGAGTTTCGTCCAGGGATAATCTAAAGTCCTAGGGACTGGGTTCCTATGCTTATCACTAAGTTTAGGGTTGGACTTACTCTGTGGTCCCACCTATGGGTGGGTCAGGGCAGCAGGTGGCTACACCCCTTTCCCTTTGTCCAGTTCCACACCAGCAGGGCTGCAGCTGATCCGGTTTGAACTGGGGGTATACTAGAGGACACCAAGTGTGCCCCCAGTGCAGGACTTCAAAGCTTGCCGAAAGTGCTCCCGCCCAGCCCCCAATACACACTATCACTGTGGGAGGTGGTCACCTCCTGGGACAGGAGAAACCTGTGTCCAGCCTCCTGGGAGTTTCAGTCAGCAGCAGGAGGCCAGACTTATGTCTGTGGCAGCAGCATCATTTGTGATGCCAGGGCTTTGGAAAGAGATTACCAGCCAGGCCAGGGTTAACATGTCTCTCTCTAGAAGGGTGAGGATACTACCGCCATGGGAATTGAGTGGGGGGGTATTCAAAGTCATTGACACCAAACACGACTGTTTCGGTGCAGCCATCCCAAAGTTAGCATTTAACGCGAGGTTATAATGCGCTTGAAATCACTCAAATGAGCTGCACTACAAGAAACAGCATCAGAGAAGGGTCTCCGAACGCTGCAGAGGGGCCCTGCTGTGGGGAGCACCCTCTCACATAGGAACCACGCCTCTGCCTTCCAGGATTGATAAGGCCTGCCAGGAGTGACTTATGGGGTTTATATGTGGGTATGTATATAGTGATAGGTAGCCTATATCACAGTAAGAGTGCATGCACCACCTTGCCCAGGCTGCTGTCAGCAGACCTGTGGTGTCAGTTTGGATGGCCTTCCAGGGGTGGCATAATACATGCTGCAGCCCCTGGTAGGCCTCTGGTACCTATGCCCTGGGTACATAGTATACCATATACTAGGGACTTATAAGGGCACTCCAGGTCCAATCAGTGATGTGCCTAGGCACACATGGAAATATTTAAAGAGGAAGCAGCTAGGCTGGGGTTCTGGTTAGCAGGGCCCCAGCCAGACTAAGGTCGAAAAACAGTGAAGCATCAGCAAAAAGTGGGGGTACCCATGTGAAGCAGATCCTACTCTCCTACACAGCACACATGGAAAAAGCAAAATGCCATGGATTGTTTATGTAAAGGAAGGTCCTCCTTCTTGTACATAAACAAATCTTTAAAAAAAAATCCCATTTTGTCACTTTTATGTGTGCTGCATGCTTTAACACATGAAAGTGACACAATGGCATTTCCAGGATTGTTTATGTGCAGGGAAAGACACCGTCCTACATAAACAATCCCCCACAACGCAGACACCCTTGCACTATGGTGCAAGAGAGGTACTGCGTTAGCTAAGATGCTAAAGCAGCGCCATGTGACTCTGCCATTGGGTGCAGCCTTGCGTTTCTGAAGTGGCAGAGAGAGGCGTTAAGCCAAGGAGGCTAACGCCTCTCTCCGCCACTTCATTGTACATGTGGCCCTTTGTTTACAAAAACATGTGTAACTAGGAGCATTTCCTCCGCCATCGGAATTGTTTCCGATGGCTGCAGCATCAGTAGCTGTGGCAGGGTGAGGTGGGACTCTGGGACGTTTTCCCACTGTTGGACTTGGCCCTTTTTGCAGGGTCATCCCTGAACTTTTTGCCTTCCTCCTAGTCTTTTTTTCTGACATGGTGTTGAGTGGTTTTAGGACTCTGGGCACTTTATCACTGCTGTCAGTGTAAAGTGTGTGTGCTCTCTATGGTAAACATGGTAAGATTGGTCTACATCTGTTTGAATGTTTAATTTTACCTATCAGTCCCCAGTAGTGGTATCTCATATACCCGGGGCCAGTAAATTAAATGCTGCTGAGGTGGGCTTGCAGCGCTGTGCGCCACCCACCAAAGTAGCCCTGTCAAACCTGTCTCAAGGCCTCTGCCATTGCAGGGCCTGTGCGGCGCAGTTACTGCCGCTGAGCGTGGCACATAAAGTGGGTGCCACGTCTGTGACTCCCCTTTTTCTACATATCAGTCACCCCTAAGGCTGGGCACAAGCTAGCCCTATGGGCAGGGTGCATTGTAGGTAAAGGTAGGACATGTACCTTAATTGTGTGACATGTCCTGGTAGTGACAAACAGCCATTTGGTTTCTCACTGCTGTGAGGCTGCTCTCTCATAGGAATGCATTGGGGATTCCCGGATAAAGTGTTTCAGTGGTAATTCCTGATATGAGAGGAGCAGCGTGGTCAAGGCCCCCAGTATGTTTGGAATAGTAATATAAATGCTGAAATGGTGTTAGCAGAATTTGGCTATCACTATTTTAGAATGCCACTTTTAGAGATTGGCATTTCTGGCTTGTGCTATGTGTCTTTGTGCCTGCCTTGACTGGGTGGTCCAGCTGGTCAATGATGGCCAGGACATCAGTACAATACAGACCAACTGTACAACATACTACCAGTAGAGCCTGGCATAAAATCCATTGGATGTACTTGATAAGGCGGTGCGCTACCCGCCACCAACTGGAGCAGGATGCAGCAGCGAAACATAACATCGAAATTCTCTCTCGCTGGCTTAACACGGTGTGGATACAATAACTCCTATCTCAATATGTAATAAAAGGAAATTGTCCCAACCCTGGTACAATGAGAACTTGGTGTCCAGACAGGAATGTCGTAAGACAGGAACAAGATGGAAAAATTATTACGTGAGAGGAGAAAATCGCATATAAGTTATTCGCTCAACATAAAAAGACATTATAAAAGCCAAGACAGATTATTTTACTAAACATAAAAGTATGTCTGATACTAATAAAAACCCTATTTTGAGTTATCAATAAGCTGGTCAAACCTAACAAAGTCAATCATATGGAATCCAAATCAGGATTTCTGTAACACTAAACTCCTTTCAAAAGAGGTATTTAACATCTATGATAAATTTGCTAGTATCAACATTCAAGAGCAAGCATACACTCCAGTCTTAAGAAAATTTAGTAACCTTCTTGAATTCAGGAATCCTTCTGATGACCAATTAATAGACCTCATTTATCAATTAGTGAGACTCTCCTTACGACCCTGCCCACCTAACATAATGCACCAGATATCCTCACAACTGGCAGCATATCTGGGCTTTATCATTAAGTCAGTATTCGCCAAGCGGTATCTTTCCCGCTCAGTAGGCAACACCTCCATTCCCCCTTTTAAAAGATAATCTACCGATAGCTCAGAACCGGTAACTACTAAGCCCTATTGCAAGCTCCTTTTGGTGCTAAATACACTGAAAAAGCAATGAACAAACAAATCACTGAACATATTGAATCAACTCACTATTGGATGAAACACAACACGACTTCAGGAAACTCAATAGCACTGGAAGTCGAAGCCCCTTAATTACAGCCACAGAAAATATCCGTGTAATCTTAGACGGAGGAGGAACAGCCGCGCTGGTGCTGCTTGACCTCTCGGCGGCCTTTGATACGGTCAGCCACGAGATTCTGGCTGACCTGCCGTCTGCAGAAACGGGCATAAAGGTACCGCACTTAAGCTCTTAAAATCATTCTAACCAATCGGCAATTAAATGTATAGCAATGGGGTCAGCAACTTGCCAAACAGTTCTCTACCTTGGAGTTCTCAGGGCTCCGCCTGAGCCCCACGCTTTTAATCTATATGTTGCGCCGGTAGCCTTGATAATAAGAAGCAGGATTCGCCCTGGCTTCCTTTGCCCGATGACACACAGATTGGTGTCTTTAACAAAATGGAGGGAAAGTACCCGGGCAGGCTTTTAGGCTGTGAAGAATGTGAGTGACTGGATGGACGACAACTGCAAAGTTGAACGCATCTAGACGGAGGTTATCATTTTTGGTAATAAACCCTCCTCTGGACACCTGACTGGTACCCCAGTACTGATATTGCTGCCTGTACACCTCCACTAAAACTAAGGATTTGGGCATCATCATTGATAAAGAACTTTCAAATTCAAGGACCAGTCAGTAAAAGTCACATCTATTTCCTTTTGTGCAATAAGACTAATCAACAAAATTAAGAAATATATACCAGAGAACTTCTAAAAACAGTGACTCTGGCTTTGGTCCTCTGGGTCTGATTATTGTAATAGTCTCTATCTTACCATTAATTCAGGCCTAATTAACAGGCTGCAGATAGTACAAAACGCGGCCTTACGTCTTATTTTAAAAATTCCCAAAAATGTATCGTAGAAGCCATAAAAAAATTACATTGGCTTCCAGTCAGGCAGAAATGTAAATTTAAAGTCCTTTGCCTGGCTTTTAAATCACCCCTATAACCAAGGACCAACACAATTCAGGAACAAACTAAAATGGTATGTCCCCAATGAAAGAACCTTACAGTCCAGGAGCAGTAGAGTTTCTGTAACCACCCCCTTCCGAGAGGCCACTTGGGGAGGTAGGAGCCTTTTTAGATCCGCAGCTTAATGCTGTGGAATACATTACTATTGCCCCCTAAAAACAGCACCCTCCTTGATGAGCTTCAGGAAAGGTCTGAAAACGTGGCTTTTCACACAGACCACCTGAAGGAACTTACCTGATCACTACCTGTACTAATGTTCTTTTGTTCTCAGTCTGTCCATGGCGCCAAAGACGGAATTATTAGCTGCAGCTTTTATAAATTTAATTTCAATTCAATTCAATTCAATTCAATGTATATTGCATGTCTGGCTCTGGAGTGACAGGGACTGGGGAGGTCCCGTGGCTCCAGAGGGGCTGGGTGAGTCATCACTAGGCTGAATAGACGATCTGCATTTGGAGTAGTGGAGGAGTAGCCCCTGACCTGAATAGGTCTGTGCCTGCCTTGGCACAATGCTGGCTCCGACCCCTTGTGGTGTGTCTGGGACGGGCTCTGGCTAACAAAGGAGGGTGTGAGCACTGTAAAATAAATGCTTGAGTACCCCCCAGAACCAGTTGGGACTGGATCCCCAAGCCCTGTGCCAGGGCAGAACAAAGACCTGGCTGGTATAAGTATTGGGGCTGTGACCCCATGTAAGGTGCTGCTTTGTACCTGTTGTGGAACTGGTGGCTGGCAGGCTGCTGGGCTGCCTGGAGGAACTGCCGTGGGACCCAGCTGCTGCTTCCTGGGGGTCCCTACATGCTGGCCTGCCTGTGCCCAGCTCTGCCCCTGACTTTGGACTAAATTGCCTGGTACGCGCACTCAGCGCGAGGAGGCACTGCCCAGACTTGAGGGGTGATTGGCGGAGAGCACGATGCTGAGCTCTTTTGCTTCTGTGCCTTCCCAGGCCCACCAAATGGGCTCAACATTCCTAGTGGCGGGCGCCATAGCTGACACATCGAAATCGATGGAGACTTTCGCTCCGTGAAATCATGGCGTCCGGGAAGCCAGGAGGGCTGCCTGGTTGTGGGTGGAGCCACGCACTGGAAGCCAAGTGGATCCGACCGGGCTTGGATAAGGGTGGGGCTCTTGTGAGGAGAGGAGGCCCCGCCCAGGTTGCCGAAGCCGGCAGGAGAGAGTCGGAGGCGACGAGCGCCTGGTTGTGGGCGGGGCCCGGCCGAAGTTGGAACCGGCGACTCACGGGCCCAAAGCTGAGAAGCCGCCGGGCGGGGAAATCAGGCGGGAGCCTGCCCCGCCTTCATGTGTGGAAAGGGAGGCCGGGCCGAGAAGCAGAGGAGTCCCGTGAGCGAGGCCTGCCAGGCACACTGTCGATGCCTGATTTCTGCACGAAGGCCCGGTGAGTGGGGCTGGAGGGGCACTGTTAATTGCCAAATCTGTTGGAGTGCCTGATTCTCCCAAAGAGGAGCCCCTGGAGAGGCTCCCAAAGCCACTGTGGTGCCGGTTTCACAACTAGCACCACCAGAGGGCAGGCAGCTGCAACGTGGGGCATTCTTTTTAGGAGACCAGGGTGAGTTGCACCCGCCCCTTTTATTGCGCACATTTGTTGTGGCTGCATCGGTAACCAGGGGGCCAGGTGTGGGGCACCAGTGAGGCAAGTTGGCTCCTAGGGCATTGCGGGGCGGCCCCAGGACAGGAGCCCCGCGGTAGGAACACTGACTCTAAAGTGAGAGCAGGGCCCTGAGGATGGATGCATCTTACCAGTGTTACTGGGGTGCCTTGCCAAATGTGATGAGGCGTGATGTGATTTATACCTAATGTGAGGATGCATAATGTGTTTATGCCCATTGTTTTTATCCATAATGTGTTTATGTGAGTATGAGCCTTGCGTACCAGTAGTTACTGGTTGTTTATATTCACTACTTGCATTCTGATGGTTCTGACAGTGGCCCGATTGGCCCTGTCATGTATATAATCCACTGTGAAGTATAACCAAGTGCCAGCGTGGCCAAGCCGGTGGCTAAGATGGCCACTTAGTGAAAGCTCCGGTCGTGAAGGCCATCGGCGATTTCCCCACATAATGCAAGCAAGTGGCACTGAGGGCAGCGCAGCAGACAGCAGAGAAGAGGCACTGCCCCTGAAGAGACACTCGCCGGCCGCTGATCTGCCTTCCAATCCCAGGTGCAGCGGCCGTGTGCGGCGGGGGGGACCCTGCGTCGCCCGCTGGCCGCTACGGCAGCGAGGCAGAAAGGACCCGCGGATGAGCAGCTGCGGCGCATGGAAGATCCGACGCGGTGTGGCCAGGTGAGTGACTGCGCTGGTGTCAAACCGGCCCCCTACCACTGCCTGTGCCCGCTACTAATTGCCCGATTGTCGGCGGTCCCGCGACCCCAGCGAACGAGCACTAGGTGTGCATGGGACCCAGGGCCACATTTGCAGACATCGGGGGGCTCGGGCGACGGCTGGGTACTGTTTTTGGCAGGGGGGACACACGCAGCAAGGGAACAGCAGCGAGAGGTGGGCAGGCCGGCCGGCACATCCCTTCCCGGTGAATGTAGGCCCCGCCTGGACAAGCGCAGGTTCGTACGGTGCGCGCTGGCGCCCGACGAACACCCATGCACTCCCATGCGCCCCTTAAAGCTTGCCTACAGGCGCCGCTGTTTAAAGCACTCCGCACTGGCTGCAACCCGGTGCCTACATGGCCACGAACCTAACGCCAGCCTGCGCTGCCTGACTGCCGCTCCTCCTGCGGACCATACACGGCCCACTGCCTAGCTGGGAATCGCGATTCTGCTTGGACTCTCGCGGCCATCGCCAGCCCGGCGGCCGGCAAGAATATCACTGGGGTTGGACCTAACATATAGGGATCCTAAAGTGACCGAGGTGCCCTGTCTGTTTTACTTGACTAGGCACTGGGGCCTGCTGTCTCCTCTGCCCCAGCCTGCACAGCATCCCCACAGGCGCCCATTGCTGCGGCATGGGACGGCAGGGATCCCAAGCAGCGAACCCTCCCATTTGAAAAAGTGGCGGAGGGCACATCATCGCACACATCCGAAATGGCTGACAGCTTACGCACACCATGGGTCTATCCGCACCCTCAGAGGCGTCTGTTGCTTCCCTACTGCAAGAAATGAGGGCTGGATTTAAAGCTCTGGACTCTCGCTTTGACACCTTGGACAAGACCATCGCAACACTGGGTGCCAAAATACAGGCACACGATCGGCGCTTAAAACGTGGCGGAAGCTCGAATATCAGACATCGAGGACGGGACCGCTCAGTCCCTCAAGAAGCTGGAAACGAGCGGAACGCCTGCTCAAAGAAGCGGCTATCAAAGTGAGATTTGGAAGCTTGCGGGTCGCTGCAATAACGTCACGCATCATGGGGGGTTCCTGGAGGCGAGCGACTACAGGCCGGATGGATCTCTTTGCGTGGAGAAATTGTTCTCACTGAACTGTTTGAGTGGAGAGGCCTTCACACCTGGCCTTCATGGTAGAGAGCCCACAGGTCACTGGGCCCTAGGCCTAACCCAGGCCTCCCTCACATCGGCCCATAATAGCACGCCTCCTGAACTTTAGGGACCGGGATACTACGCGAAGACTGGCGAGAGAACGCGCGCGTGGACTCGCAGGGGTCAAAATTGTCCTTTTATCCAGACTTCTACACCAATGGTCCAGGGAGGCCCGCCGAAAGTTCAATGGGGTGAAGGCCACCTCCACGGTGACCTAGGACCCAAATATGGCGTGCCAGTATCCGGCCAAGGCTTAGAGTGGATGTTGGTGGCAGATCCCGCATGATGCAGCACCATCAGAGGCGCAGGACCCCTCGGCCGAACGTACAGGCAATGAAACACGCAGACCACGGCGGGGGGATCCTCGCTTCCCGCCGCGCAGCTGCTCCGATGCTAGCGCAGAGGCTCTTTTCTAATCCTGGCACTGGGTGACGCATTTGCCAGATTTCACGCAGTTAGTGTATTCCAATTGGGGAAGTTTTTTGTATTTTTCATTGTTATGACATATGGCTGGCTCGATCACGGGCTGCACACCCCCTTGGTGTATCCGTTGAGTAGGTTCATTTACTACCTTGGGGCCCATTGCTTGGGCCGCATCGGCTAACTCCGGTGGTATATATGTCTTCCGGAGTTAGAGTATTCACAGAGGGATGGCCTCCTTTGGGTTGGAAGGCGGCTGGGTGGGGGGAGGAGGAGGGTGGGGAGGGGATTGCACATTTCAGCTGTTATTTTTCACACTTTTGCTCAGCATTGCTAGATATGTTTACTACTCATCACAGTTCCAGACAGGAGAGATTGCACACTTTACCCAGATGACACGACTAGGTAATAACCAGGGCCCTCGGCTCGCGCCTGATGACATGGAATGTCAGAGGCCTCAACAATACCCGCAAGTGGCGGCAGGTGCTTCACTCACCTTCTCCGGCCACAAGGTCGACATAGCATATTTGCAGGAGACACATCTCGCCCCCACGGACGCGACTCGCTTTGGTGCCAGCTGGGAGCACACACAGGTTCTTTGCAAATTACAGCAACTATGCCAGGAGGCACCGCAATCCTGATCCACAAAAGAGTCCCTTTTAGCCTCAGTGATGTAATCCGCGATCCAGCGGGCAGATATATCATTGTCATGGGTTCCCTCTATGGGCCACAGGGTCTCCTCGAGTTAACGTCTATGCCCCGAATGTAGACCCCACGAATTCTTTCCACCCGAATTGAACGCCCATGAATTGCAAAGCACGCGCCTCAAAAATTGCTATTGGGTGGGGACCTCACTCGATTAATAGACCCCAAGATGTGGACAAAGTGTACTTCCCGTTGCCCCTGACACTAAGAAGCAACGGGCAAGAGGCGGGCCCTGAGTGGACCTCTGTGACCAATACACACTTGTCGACATCTAAGGCGACACCCACAATCCCACTATAACCAAATACACTCACCATTCAGGTCAAAGCTACTGGTAGCACCTGGACCAGGATTGACTACTGGCTGCTATCTCCCATAGTTACAGACTGGCTTGACTCCCACACTAGCAGCTCCCTAGCACATATTCTGATCACTCCCCGATGAGTGTTGCATTTAAAACTCACCGCGACCGGGGAAGGATATGAAAGGCAGTGGCGCTTCCCAGGGTAGGGCCCTACAGGACCACCCTGTTCAAGGCGGAAGTGCGCGAAGCTATAGAAGGACTATTTTGGAGCTTACTGCTGGCTCGGTGGACACCATGGGCGGTATTATGGGGAGGGCTTCCAAGGCTGTTATTAAGAGGGGTATGTATCTCCTAAACAGGCCGGAGTGCTCCAGGGATCTCCTGACTTATCTGAGTGACCCGCATCGAGCCGCGAGTCTCGCCGCGTTAGACTCCAAATCACCGAGAACCCCGAACCCAGGCTACCAGGCCGCGAGACTCGCCCTTTTATCGGAGTGGCCAGGGACACTGCAGACCCGGGGAGAGGTTATACCTGGGGAAATATCACACCGCCCGAGGCGTGCGTGGAGGGAGAGAGCGGCCGGGAAGAGTGTTAGCACAAATGCTGAGGCCACCGTACAGCAAATCGCCACATTACTGGAACCACACTCCGCCAAAGGGTGCCGCACTTAACACCACATCCGCCATCCGGGGCCGAAGATTCCTAGAATATTATACCACACTTTATACTTCCGGGGCTGAGACCTGACAGTACGGCCCAGGACAGATTACCTCAGCGGAAATCGCGTTGGTGTATTTGGAGAAACACATGCAGGACTTTGTGTGCGAATTCCAATGTCAGTAGCAGGCGTCACACTTTGCCATTGACACCCTCGCTGGGCTCCACTGCCCCAGGGCTGCTTGGCTTCAGCTAGGAGACTTCTATAAGGAGTTCAAGGATCTTCTGCCCGCAGCTCCTCGGGGTCTATGCGGAAGCATTAGAGAAAAACAAATACTCCCTCCCACATTACTGAGCAGTCAGACAGCTACTCCTCCTCCCGCGAAACCCGGCAAAGATGCCTAAGCAATGCGCGCTCATATCGTCCTCTGTCCTTACTCAACCTGGATTACAAAATCTTGGCGAATGCTACTTAAACAGGCTGTCTCCAGCTCAATGGAGTACATTATTTCCCCCGGTGCAGTCGGCTTGCTGTCCTGGCTAATCGCTCAACCTCCTGGATCTACGAACATTGTTTGCAGTACTACACAGAATACAACCAGGACACCCCTGCGGCAGCTTGTATTACTAGACGCGCGAGAAGGCGGTCTGATCCCTTGGAATGGCCTTTCCTCCTCGAAGTGATGCGTAACGCATGGGATTGCCCATGTGCACCACGGCCACGGCAGCCCTGCTCTATCGCAGCCCCACGGCGAGACTCCGTTTGAATGGCACCCTTTCCAGATCATTTCGGCTCTTTCGTGGGACTCGGCAGGGCTGCCCATTGTCCCCCACTCCCTGTTCATCTCAGCTATGGACCCACTGATCAGGCATTTTCCAGGAACGCCACTTGCACCGAGGGGCTGCCCCGTTCAACACAGGTCCACCTTGGTTTCCCTATATGCAGACAACACCATCCTATATGTCCGGGAGCCACACCTCAGCCTAGCGCCCCTCATGAGGGAAATCATCCGTTTTGGTAGATACTTCTGGGCTGGGCACTGAAAGCTGGCACAAGTCCATCATATTTCCACTCAAAACCTACGTAGCACAGTGCAATGGGGCTGTGAGAATTTCCCCTCGAATGGTGACACGACTCGGTGAAATATCTTGGAATACGCATTCACTCGCGAGACCATTCACATCATCCGCTCAAAATTATGGGCAGGCCAAGCCTCAAACTTTTAGAAGAACAAGTCGACAAAATGGCTTGAGATTTGCCATTGTCTCTAGGCATGGTCGGGTGGCTTAATTTTGAAAGATGGTGGTCCTTCCCAAATTTCTGTACCTTTTTAATAACATCCCAATACCCCTCACGGACGGCTTCTTTCTGTACATTGCAAACACACATGGTCCGCTTGGTCTGGGGCGGGAAGCGAAGCCGCGCATTCAGCTGGTCCATTCTGATGTATACTCGTACGACACGAGGAGGTACAATGTCCCGGATTTCCAATTATATTGTTTGCAGTAGCACAATGCCGTTATGCGTTCGCGTGGTTCCACCCAGATGCGCGCATTTTCTGCAGCCAGAGGTCGACCTCCGTTCTCCCTGACAAACCAGGCCGCGGCGCTACCTGGGGAGCTTCCCGCAGAGATGGGCGTGACATTCAGACGGTGTCTGGCCCACCTCCCGGGCGTGGGGGGAAATTGAGGAGACGCACCCGGGCGCCGAGACCCTTATACTCTTCCTCCCCTGCCCCTACCCAACGCAAGATGGTTTCCCAATCTCTGGTGAGGGCCTGGTACAGCGCCACGTTGACTACATTAGACATTGACAAAATAGGAGAATCTCTTCCCCCGGGGGACATGTCTCTTCACTGGACGAAGACGCTAGATACGCTGACTGCAGCTTCATGACCCGCTTTCTTGGGACCCGTGTGCGATCGGCACTGCGGGCTGAGATCCCCACATTTCCCATCGAGACCAGACTCCTTTCCCCCCACTTACATTGGTTATAGAGAACTCTGACAATGAGGACACGCCTCATTTCCGAAAATGTACAAAGGCAAGCGGTAATATGCAGCATGTGGGCTGTACTCTAAACCTCCGGCAAGCCTGGGAAGCAGATATTGGCAGGCAAGCAACAGACGATCAATGGGCGAAATCTGCCTTGCGGCTCACCCCAGGAAATTCCCTCAACAGCAGGCACAAACTGCTTCATTTTAAATTCCTTCGCCGCGCCTATTTTACACCTGCCATGGCACATAGGATAGATGCTGCTGGGCCCTATCACATGTTTAAAATGCACCGGACCGCACGCCCGATTTCATGCATTTGGCTTGGTCTTGCCCCGATTACAGTCTTACTGGTCGGCAGTACACACGACCCTAGAGGAAAATGGTCGGCTTCACGCTCGCAGTCCTCTCCCGGAGATTGCGCTGTTAGGCTGCCACGGTACAGTTCCCAAAAAACATCAGGAAGTTGGCATCGTTGGGGCTACTTCTGGCTAAAAGAGAGATTGCCATCCACTGGGGCGGGGAAAACCGCCCTTAAATTGCAGGACTGGATAAACAGCTTGGCGCACTGCAACATCAACGCCGAGACCCTACGCCAGTCTAATGCCATCGACATCCCGCCACAGAGATATCATGGGGACCACTTGGGGATTACTTAGCTGCCGCTAAGCAAGTTTCCAACACTCAGGGCAGATAACGGCATAGTGCCGGAGGGGAGTGGGATAGAGGGGACCGTTCTTTGGCCCCGAAGCCTGTTTTGCATGGATGCTTCCTCGGGATGCTGTGCGCATATGCAGTTGCTCCTCTTTTGCACTGTCAAGTTAGTTGTGATGCTCATGCACATAAAAACGGGAGTTAGGGTTGTGGGCGGTGGGCAAGTCAATGTTGGGGTGAAGTATCATGCGTGGACCGCATTATTGGTCAGCTATCAGAACTTACTACTGTTATTGAACTGTCAGGAGCGACATTTACTGTTTGAAAAGTGATTGTTTGCAATGCTGTGAGATTAATGCTTCTTATTTGAAAAATAAAGTGTTAAAAAAAAAAGTATAACCAAGTGCCAGTTGGCACAGTGTATATTTGTGATTATGATCTAATGTGTTTATGAGTAATACCAATGCTATTTTTATATAGTTTCTTTTGTGGTGTGCCTAGTGTGTCGCTGCTGTGTGTGTTGTTACGCCATCCACGGACATTGCCTCTGGGATAAGCCTGACTGCACGTGCCAAGCTGCTCAGGGGGTGAGCAGAGGTTATCTTCCGCGTGTAACTCCCTTGCCCTGACTAGAGTGGTGGTTTCTGCCTGGCTTAGGCGCTTGCCCTAGCCAACCAGAAGTCCCATTTCTAACACCCACCAACCTGTAAAGGGTCACTAGTTGGATACTTGCAAATACATATATAATTTTGTTTAAAGCTCCTAGAACAGCTCACCAGCTACCTGCAGGCGAAATGTTGTGGTGAAGTCTGCGCTCAGGCCACTCAATGAATAATTTTGGGACTAATCCTTTAAACTGTTTTGCTAGCAAAAAAGTATTATAGATTCTCAAAAAGTCTATTTGTCAGGATAAATCTTCTACTTCAAGTCACAAAATCAGGACCTGAAGATATTCAAGCCCGCAGTTGGAATTTACAAGGGGAGATTTTAGAACACAAGTCCCCCAAACTGATGACACGGATGATCACCTCCAAACGTGAGATTCTTAACGGAGCTCCATGATAATCTCTAGGTCTCTGATGCCTTTACCCTGACAAAATCCCAGGCCTTTTACCTAACTGTGGCACTTGCAAGAACATTTTATCCATTGACAGAAGCCTTCAAGCCTTCATGTTTTCATATACCAACAGTTGTGTAGCTTTATCAAAAAAACTCTTTTACAGTTTGTGCAGTATGAAAAGAATCCGGGCATTTCCAATGACTAGGTCAATGCTATATAAAACCACTAAAA
Organism: Calotriton arnoldi; assembly: GCA_963921515.1. Taxonomy (NCBI): domain Eukaryota; kingdom Metazoa; phylum Chordata; class Amphibia; order Caudata; family Salamandridae; genus Calotriton; species Calotriton arnoldi. The sequence continues at coordinate 57,871 of CAWUFW010009693.1, read as the reverse complement.
TAAAATAAAAAACAAGCAGTGCGGCAGATTTTTCCACGTGCTATGTTTAGGCGCACGAATGGGAACATTCCCTGATGAAGGGTAGGGGGTGGTCATTATGACGGCAAGGAAAACCCATAAATTGTAACTTTTAGGGTTTCTACATACCTCTCAATGGTTTCCCACTCCATTTATACAAACGTAATCTAAAAATGGTTTGAGTAAGTGTTTAAATAGGGTGTGGGAAGATTTGCCTTCACAGTGAAAATGTTTAACCTTTGGAGAAAGAAAAGTTTGTCCTATGTGATACTGCACGTGTCCGCCGCAGTAACTTCTTTAGATTGTCTGCTTTGCCATGAAATGCTCAGTAGTAGGTGTGAACTTCAGTTAATTAGATAGTTTCCCATGAAAAGTCCTGGATATTTTTGTGAATCCCAGGGTCAGAAAGCTGAACACATATGTAATCAGAGAAATTAGACTATGATGATTCATGGATTTCAGACTTCTTAAAAATGTATTAGAATCGACGCTGAAGAAAAGTCATAGCTTCGCCAATTCAAGATAGAGGAATACATTAACTGCTACCAGGAACACATTTGGGTTCCTGACACATGTTGCCCCAGTGCAGCATTCACAAAAAGAGAATGCATTTTTGTTGCTGCAACTGGTCTCGTTGGCCATTTGAGGAGCTCCTCTCCAGACACATGTTCAGAAGATGGCAGCAATCTGTCCTCTGGGGGTGGCAAGAACACGTTGCGACAGAAGGAGACACATTCACAGCTCATCCCTCTGAGGTGGAGACTCCTGATGGGGATGTCAAGAACAGAATCCATTCATGCCCAGAACCACAATAGACTTTCTGTCTATGCTCCCAGCACGAGGGAAAACAGCTCCACTCCCTTCGTTCTACTAACCACAATTCAGCCCAAACCACCCACCACACTCCTAATTTCCTATTCAGCTCCAAACACTGATGTATCTTGGCCAATCTAATCTCATATGTCTTAATTCTACCAATATCAACTCTAAGACAACTAACCACTGCTGCCTAATTACCTGTCATATGATTATCCTTTCCAGCTATTCCTACTTATCACTCAGCTCCTTCTGCTTTAGTCCCAAATAACAACTTCCCCCAACCTAACCATAGTCAAGCACAAACTCTACATCTATGCATAACCATTACTCTCTCCCTTTCATCCTGCCTAATATAACAACACTGTGTCAGGCTCCCCAGCTAATCGCTCCCACCTGTAACCCCTCATCACTCTCATACTCCTGCCACCTTCTTTTACTTCAGCTAGCAACACATTTTCTGCCCCTCTTTCTCTTGATACACAAACATGCATCATCTCCTTTTGGACAGTTATGATTATTTCCACTTCTTACTGGACCCCCTCAAAGACACTCTCTCTGATTGGCATATTAAAAAAGGCATACACCTCTCTCTCATTCACTCTCTAGCATCCCTCCAACTAAGAATCTATCCGATCTCTCAAACGTTTTATCCATCTCCTACCATTCTCGGCACAGAAAACTGTGATCCAGGCTTTAGTGGTCTCTCGGGTGGACTATTGCAACATCTTATACTTGGGAGCCTCTCAGGCTAGGATCAGGAGACATCAGTGAGTACAGAATTCGGCAGCTCACCTGCTGCTTAAACTCCCCTAGTATTCATCTACGTTTAGGCACGGCACATCCAGAAAAACTGCACTGGCTCCCGGTGGAGAAAGCGCACTTTCTTTTGGGTCCTAAGCCCCGCTGCTGTAATAGGATCCATAGGAAGACTGGGCTGACATAGTCTACCTTCCTCTTCCTCGCTCCATACTCGCTAGAAGGTGCCTCAGGTCTCCCGGAGGCACCACACTTTCGCTGAAGTGCCCAGAATCAAAAAAGCTTGTGCTGGTGGTAGATCTTTTTGATTTCTTGCTTGTAAACTCTGGAATTCCCTTCCGCTGCGGTTGAGGCAATCCTCATCAGAGCCTCAGTTTCTTAAAAACCTCAAGACTTGGCTTTTTTAGTCCCCCCTCTCCCGTTTGTCTCCTCAGCTTGTTTCCGACTTCTCAGTGCTGAGACACTCCTCACAGGAGTAGCTATGCGCTATATAAAACGTGTATTATTATTATTATTATTTTTGCACTATATGTATCTACTCTTCTTTCATCTCCTGATTATGAAAGTCTTGTCTTAATAAAACGTTCTTGTAAATCTCATTGCCTCACTTTATTTACATTGATCTCACCCCGTCTGCCCACTCCCCTTCCTCTTCAAACTTAAAGATGGCACTCACTCCTCAACCTCCTTGCGGGTGAAGACGAGACGTCCACTAATACCACTGCAACGTTTTTCACCCCCTGCCCGTCCACTATCTCCAACCTTCCCTTGTCAAAAACCTAAGCATTGGGCATACTTCGTAGCTGACTTGCCTACTTATGAATGTACCATTTATGAAAAAGAGCCCTTTTAACATTTAAGGCGAGCTCATACTCATACCTTGACCTTCTCTTCATCAGATGTAAATCGCTTAGGGACACAACCCACCAATCTGCCATGAGGCTGTTCCATTCAGATGTAGTATCATTTTTCAAAACCACCACAAGAAGGCAAAAGGTGGCATCTCAATTGACTTCAGAAACATATTAAAGTCTTTTAACACTTTGAAGATTTTAACATGGCTAAATTCAAATCTATTTTTGTATTACTTAAGTTTGCCACCTCATTTCTGCTAATACGCACACAACTGCCAGACAAGAGGGCCTTCACTAAGGCCTTGTTTATGCAGTATTGGAAAGCAAACTGAACAAAAATCTCGGCGTCAAATGAAACATAAGCGTTTGTTTCAACCAAGCTGAATCCCACAAACAAGATCTATTCAAACAAATCTGGAGGCACTTAACTTTTTCCTATTTGCATTGAGCTTAAACCACACACAGCAGGCCACATCATGTACATTGTAAGAAATTGTGTTGTTGGTAGACCGGGGGTGTGAGCCGTGGTCGGGCAGCAGCCACAATCCCAGTCAGGGTAAGACACAAGCCAGTCCTCAATTGACCTGTGCTGAATCCTCTAGTAACTTGGCACAGAGCAGTCAGGCTTAACTTAGGGGCCATGTTTAAAGTATTCAAACAGTAATAAAGTGAAACACCACACAAAACGATCCCACACCAGGCAAGACAAACAGAGGAAATGTAATAAATAAAACAAGACCAAAAAGACAAAATTCCAATCAGTAAAACCTGAGATACACAAATTTAAAGATATTAGTGAACATAGTGCCAAGAGGCATTAAGCGCCAACTGCGGATATCTGGCTGGGCTGGATCAGGACAATATCACAATTTCAGGACGACCACATTGGAGCACAGGCCAGCTACAGGAACCCAGCTAAGCACACGGAATAAAGTTCCTTAAATCCTGGTTGCGTTAGGGTTATGTCGAAGATATATCTCACAGCCGGAGTGATGTGTTGGTTCCAAGATGCAGTAAGGCTCCGAGCGGGTCTGCATAGTATTGAGATCCCATCGATGAGGGCCTGGGATACGAAGTCGGCCGTCAAGGATGTGTTGCCCAGTCAGGGCAATGCATCGGATTTGTGGAGATGTGAGGCTGCGATGTGATCGGCATCACTAGTTCAGGCCGGTAAAGTCAAGCAGTGGAGTGTGAGCCTCTTGTCATTATACTTTGTGATGCAACTCTTTCACCATTGGAGTGGTAGAGCTCTGCATTAATGGGGTCTTTGAGGTGGAGGAGACCCAAGCAGAGGTGGCACTGCGTTGGTTCTGCTAGGGGTTGTGCCGTGCAGCAGATGAGATGCAGCAGTTCTGCTGGATCCACAGAGGCTAGCCAGAAGCTTGCCAGGCCCTTTGAAAATTCATTACACTGGGTTCAGCACCTCAGCATGGTAGACTCACTGATGGCAGAGTCAGGTGCTGGGGTCGTAGTTGGTAGCAGCAGCCTTCTGTATTCCTGGACTCAAGTAAGAGAGGCCAGCCAGCGCTGTGTGAGTTACTCTGAGTTACCGGGACTAGCAGGCAGTCAGGTCAGCTGCCCGGGCCGAGGCAGCAGGCAGCAGGTCAGCACAGCAGGACAGGAGTCCGAAAGAAAAGCAGTCCAGCAGAGTGGCAGTCCTTTCAACAGCACAGCAGGCCTTCTTCTTGGCAGAGTACCCACAGGTCCAGAAGTGTAATGAAGAGTTGGTGTCTGAGGTCCAATAATTATACACAGTTCTGCTTTGGAAGTGGCAGAAGATTCTAGAGGTATCCCTTTGAAGTTCACAGGTACCATGCCTTCCTTGCCCTGGCTCCAGACTAATTGCAGGGGGTAAGCAGCCCTTTGTGTGGAGGCATGACGAAGCTTATTAAAATGGAAGTGGGGCTGTACCCATCTCCTCCCTCACATCCTGTCAGTGATGGTCCATCCAGGCACACCTAAGCTCCCTATTGTGTGCGACCGTCTAAGAGGAATACACAAAGCCCAACTGTCAACTAAACCCAGTCATGTGGCACTGAGACAGGCTGCAGGCACCAAATGGCTAAGGCAGGAAAATGCCAACTTTCTAATAATTTGATTTCGAATTTGATACCCTTAGTAGGTCACCATAAGTGCAGCAATTGTACAGTCAAACAATTGAAGGTTCCATCTTCATAGCCCGGACCCAATATAAGCACAACAAATTTTCCAAACTGCAGAACTAAAAATGTGCAGGGTATGCTATAACTTGTCCCTGTGATAAAATCTAGATTGGAATAAAAACAAGAAATCAAGCTAAGAGTTGTACAGCACAAGTCGTGCATAAAAACCAAGACTGTCTCAGCCTCACTAGTAAATCACTTTATTAGTAATGGGCACACAGAGAAAGACATCAAGTGGACAGTCCTAAGTGTGATCCAGCCAAACCCAAGAGGAGGTGACTCGGAAGTTAATCTCATGAAAAAAGAAGCTTACCTTATTTTAAAATTCAATACTGTAATGTGGGGTCTCAATGAAAGGTCTGAAGTCAACAAACTCTAGAATGTACAGGATTGGCACTAAAAATTGCCATGTGATAAACCATAATATTCAAACCAGTTTCCAGTTTTTTACTCCTCTTTGGTATCAAATGAAAAGCCTCCATTCACTACCACTACCAGGGTGCAACATGGACCACAGCGGCGGTTCATTAATTAGGTCTGAAACTTTCATCAAACAACAATGTTGAGAATGGTTCCCTGCTAGAGGAGAGTGTGGATCATGGTGCTGTGGCCTCCAAAAATGGAGGAAATACAAGTAAGTTTGAGTGATTAACAGCACCACCCACTATGGCGACATGCGACCATTAATGGTTAGGTCTTAATTCAGAACTACGGTATCGGATTTAGATTCCAGAACACATACAGTACACGTTGGTATTAAGGAATTACGTGATGTGGTTAAAGACAATATTTGCTTTATTTTGTTTGAACACGCCAGATTTGCAGCGAGAGTCGGATATAAGATGTTCCCACTGCGACAATGTATCAAATGGCTCCAGCGCGCTCCAGTCAAAAAGCAAGTTTGAATGAAAGTCTTTTTCTCAACACAGGCTTCCTACTAAAAAACAAATTTTAGCATTTGAAAGGTCAAACCTGCCTATACAAAGATGAAACTCAACATAGTATTCAGAAATTAATCCAATACAGATACGAGTGAACACTTTCCAGCGCGCAGTTCTGATCTCAGCTCTATGATTACCAGCAGAGTCATTTATACTAATTACCGTCCAGTCTCTGACACAAAAGCAGAATTGGAACAATAGCTGAATAGAATGAGCTGACAGAGGAACAATTGAATAAATCACAAAGAGCACCAAGCACAGGAGATAAAAGATACACTACTCAATGCAGTCCAAAGCGGTATGATTAGAGAGAAAGGAGAGTAACAAGTTAAATACAATCCATCACATTTTATGTACCATCGTTCCACAGAGCACAGCCAGTCAAAGTCCTGAGGAGAACCGTTGAACTACAGGAGGTTCGAAATGCGTAGACGGAAATCTATGGGGAGTGTCTTGCAAGAATATTATAGTGTAGTGGACTGAAAAATTTCCTAGCTATCGTATCAGAAAGTTTCAATTCTATTAAGGACTCGGAGGCGAGGATTATGCCTTCTCTCTTCGCTTTATTCAAATAGCAGCACATTAAAAGGTTAACAAAGACTACATTTCCCATGAACCTAGGAAGGGTAGTAGGGAGAAACGCACATGAGTAACATCCAATCAGTCCGGAGTAACAGTGTCCAATGCGAGGGGCCTCCTGGCCCAACATAGATCCTCTGTCAGTGCCCCTTCGTCCTCTTTCGTCGCGCTTGAAGACAGCCAACACAACTTCTTCATGCGTCATGTTTGTTCGCGTCAGGAGCCTGCCAACGACAAGGGACATAATACCAGCAGAGCCGAAACTGCTATAACCTCCCAATGGAAAGCAGCAAACAGTTATCACAGCAAGAGCAAGACTATCCCACTCCATTTATGCACTGAAGCAAATTACTTACTGCAGTACGGGGAGGGATCTGCTCTTCGTGGGACCTAGGCGGGATAATCCTCACCTCCGAGTCCTTAATAGAGGTGGAAGCTTTCCGATTACGTTGGCTAGGACATTTTTCATTCTATGTCAGGACTGGAAGCGAGGAGTTATGCTGGATTCAAAGCTTGCTCACCACGAGGTGAGCCATGGTGGCTACCGGCTTGAAGTAGAATCTCTTGAGCGTAGAGTCCGAAGACCAATCTGCGCGAGAGGAATATCCTCTGGCGGGCACCCAAGCCGAATGCTTTAGAAGCCATTGCTCCTTGCGCAGAATGCGCTCCAAAGTAAACGGAGACTGATACCAGCCTCTTGCATCACCCATCTCTCACCCATCTGGCGATGGTCGGAGAGAAGCGCGCAGAAGAGGCTTCGGAGAGCAATGAGGAGCTGGCGTTCACCAGGGGGCCGGAGATTCTTCCCGTCGTTTCCTCGTATGCGCTTTGAGGCATCTAACCACACATAATTTTGGAGAATCCGGGAACTCCCGGGTAAGAAATCACCTGTGTGTGGCACTTCGATCCGCCCGGAGCTTGAGAGCAAGAAAGGAGTCACCCCGTCGGGAGTAAACATCCTGCTGGTTTATGTCCAGAGCTCTGACGTCGGAGGCGCGTCTGCAGAGATAAGACAGAGCAGCATGACCAACCTGGCCGAAAGTTCCCTTTCACTAGGAAGAAAGCAAGATCCAGGCTGCCAAGACAAAGAGATTGGGGACCTGGTTCACATCCCCAAGGGCAGAGATGCCGTGGCTCTGGTGGGAGTGAGAGCCGAGATGCCACGCAACAGCTTGCATACCATTGGATGTTCGCCCAATGCCGTGCCATTAACTGGGACATGGCCAGACGAGATGGCAGAACAGAAAGTGTTGATAGACCTGTATGCCATGCCGCTGGAGGCCATTTGTGCCCAGAAATTCACCACATGCACCACATCCGCTACCAGGGGATCGAAACCCCGTCACAAACACCAACGGGACCATCTGCCCCATGCAGATCTATACCGCTTGATGGTACTGTCTGCCCAAGCCTTGGAGATGGATGTTTCCAGCCTCTTACTGCCCGAAGGGCCTGGAGGCCTCCCATCGGCCCACGGTCGCCGCGCCATGAGCCTGTGAGTTCGCCAACGCCAGAGGATGTGGGAGTTCACGTCGGGACTCAGGGAGGAGGAAGTCGGAAAGCGGGGAGTAGGATTGGGAAAATCCCAAGGAGAAGTTCAGAAGAACTGGAAACCAGACTGCAGAGCCTCCAAAGGAGGCGTTGCTTAGACTTAGGTCCGCTGACTGCCCTGCTGGGACTTGGGCCAGATTGATCTCGTGATCATCGCGAAGGGGGAAAAGTCGTGCCCCTGCTCCGCACTCCAATCCTGGAGAAATGCATCCGTGAAAGCTACCACCAAGGGACCCGGTCTCCAGCTGAAAAACCGAGGTCTGCAGTGAGCTCCAGTCTGGACACGAACAGGTTCACCGTGAATGGACCCAGTGATGGTCGTTCTAGCCTCTCAAACACGGCTCCAGTCGAGCATCCAAAGGCTGGAATCCCCAGCGGCGGATTGGAAATCCGCCCGGTTGTCGTCCTGGCAGATACTCCACCGTGACTGAAATTCACCTGTCTAGGCAATACTGCCAAAAGCTCGCGTTGTCCGAGAGGGGCCGACCCCGTGCCCCCAGATGTTGACATCGGGACCGCTGAAATGTTGTCCATCTTGAGAAGGACACATGACTGCACCGAGTCCCTTGTCCAGCAGCGGACGGCAAAGGACCCTGCCAGGAGTTCCAGGCAATTGAAGAGGTCCCCGCACCTGGCACCCCAGCCTAGCATGCTGGCATCTGATTCGATAACCAGCTCTGGAGCGGAACCGAAAATTGCGCGGCCGGCTCTAAGCCTCCATGTGGTCCAGCCACCACTGGATCTCCTCGGGCCTCGCGAGGACAGGGAAACCCTTGTGGGAGTAAGGATAACCCCTTATGAGAAAATATGCCTTTGAGGCGCTGAAGAGCCCGTAGTGGAGCGGCCTGGGAAAATGGCCTGGATGGATGCCGACAGGAGACCTACCACCTGGGAAAGCCAGCTGCCGGAGGATACCTGTTGTCGTGGAAGACCGCCCGTGCCCTGTGACGCATTTTGGTCACTTTCCTGGCAGGCAGACTGAGAGTAGACGCGGTGGAGTCTGTTGTTCTTAAACCCAAAAAGGTAACGTGCACGGAGTAGCCAACAGAGATTTCTGCTCATTGATAACAAAGCCAAGGCTCTGAAGCAGGTCCAGCCATCCGAAGATGGGCGGTTAATTGACGTGACAAGAACCCATCAGAAGGAGATCGTCCTGATACTATCATCCGGATACCTCTGGCTCGCAGGAACTCCACCACGGGGTTGAGCACCTTGCAAAGCACCAGGACCGGAGGAGAGTCCGAAGGAAGTGCCGTGAACTCCGTAAGTTACTGCTTGACAACTGGAGGAAGCGTCTGTGGGGGTGAATCGGGATCACCAGATACGCTTCCTTGAGGTCTAAGCGGATTCATCCAATCTGGGCGGACGTAGGACATCCCGGGAGGAGGCATCCCTCCATCTGAAAAATGGCGATAGACCAGCCATCATGAACTCGCTTGTTGATAAACTATTCATGCGATCACATTTCCGTCTCGGTCGACCAAAAAGATATTGACTATGAACCCTGGGGTAAGGCTGGACAGGTGCGTATGCTCTTGCTGGGAGGAGGGATGTGACTTCTCAAGCCGGACCAGGGCGGCGTCTGGGGTCGAGAACTGAATAGGGCGGGTGTGGCCCGTTGAACCGGAGTCCCCTCGTATTCTATATGAAACCCCGCATTTTGGGTTCGCAGTACCTGCACTGTTCTTGCGTGACGGACAACCATGCCTGGGAAAATTCCGCCAGCCGTCCCTTATTTTTAGCTGGGAAAATTGGAACACTCACCGCCTTGAGGTGGCTCTTCCTCCCTCTGAAACCTTTACCCTTGCCGTGGCGTCCTCTGGTTGTAAAGTTTCCAAAGCGGACTGGTCCTGGAATTGTCTGGAGCCTCAATGTAATGCCTGGTGGGGGTTGACGATCGGCCGAGCGGCCCCTGCTCGGGCCGGCCCCGGGTGAAAACACGAGGGAATACTTTTAATCGTGGATCAGCCTTGTCCAACGAGGTTAAAGTGTCTCACAAACCTTCCGAGCTCTTTTATGAAAGGCCCGCCAAAGACCTCCTGGGCCACTGCACCCGCCGCCGAGTCCACCAAATCCCCCAGTTGGGTTGGATCTTAATAAGGAGGTAGCGGCGGCGCTCGGTGGAAAGGGCGCAATTGCAAGTGTCTAAAAATATTACAGCCCTCTGGGCCCACCCTGACAGCATTTCAGAAGAAACACGGGAGCCGGACTCCTGGCTTCCCAGCCATATCGAGGATTTTTGTAATGGGGCCGAGGGCATCCAGGAGCTTATCCTGACAGGCCCCCATGAACGGTCAATCCCTTTAGGATCCCGAATAAATTTCTGCAGAAACGTGTCCATGCGGGTCAATTCCTTGGCGTAAAGCCACTTCTCTCCTCTCTAGAGAAGGGCGGGGCATTCTGCACGAAACAACTATGGGGGCCTCCTTCTCTAACGGCCCACGGATGCCCTCCTGCCACATAAGCGCCACTTTATCGGGGCCGGGCCCACTCTGAGGAGCGTGGGCTGACGTATATCGTTGCACAGCCAAGCATGTCTGATGCTTTGGACTAGTTTGGGAAGGACGGACGAAAGCCATGGTCTAGAAGGGCCCGGATCCCAGTCCGCATCTCCCGCCGCGGCCGGGTCAGTGTTATGTGTGGCCGGCGGGGGAGCGGAGGGGTCCCTGCAGGTAGAGCAGGCTGGCTGTCCAAAAAGGCATGTTTGAGCCGAGCAAATGCGTCCAGATCCACCCCAGAGTCCCGGGGCCGGCTTAGGTGGCAGCGCCTGTGCCCTCCTGGGCCCACGGGCACCGGGGCTGGAGGGGGGGTTCAGGAAAGATGGGGCGTGGAGCTGAAACGCCTGAGCCGATCTGGAAGGAGAGCCTCTCTAGAGGAGGATGGCCTCATCAACCACCCTGTAAATTGAAGTATCAACCGGCCTCATAGAGCTGCACCCCTGCTGCAAGTCAGCCACCACCTTCTCTGGGTAGCCTCGTAGCACCATAACGTTGAGTTCATACCCAGAGGTGAGATAACATAAGTGGGTGGTGACTCACCAGGCTGCAACCGGGCCAAGTGCATGAGGGCTGGGTGGCAGCCGGCAGAAGGGCGGGTTCACCCAATTTAACGTGGGTGCAGCCCTGTGGGACTGAAAATGCTGGTGAAAGGTATGGGTGGCCATCTCAAATTGCCCCTGTGATCTGGTGGATCTGGCCTGGGTAAAGTCCCCCAAGTAGGCCTTCAGGCCAATACAGATCTCTAATCAGGGCTGCCTGCAGTAACTGAAATGTACAGACTCTGTTCCTCCTCGTAAAATCAAGGAAGAAACAGAGCATGAATACAACATAGGCGGTCGGACGTTGCGACCGCGAGCCGCCACTTGACCCAAGCGGGCGTCCCCCAGGCCAGAGGCTCCGAGCTCCACCGCGGTGCCCAATCCGGCGACAAAGATCTTGCCAGCGCCATTTACCACTGCCGCCACGCCCCTGGCGTGTGGAGGTCCCATGAAGCCCGACATCGACAACAAAGCCGCGAGAGGAACGGAACCATCCCATGCCACATCAAAAGTGAAGAACAAGTGAACGCGCCATGTGACGCCAAGTATGAACGGTAAGATAAAAACCAAATTTCCTGAGGAAGAATGAATAGGCGTGAGTGACCTTGGCAAACAGTGTCAGAAAACACACTAAACCAATAAAACACAATTCAAGTACATTAACAGTAAAATAACACCTCAAATTAAGAGAACAAAGCCTGAAGGGGGTATTTTCATCTTGGCTGCGTAGCAGCGAAGAAAGAGTGACGAAGGACACTGACAGAGGACTATGTTGGGCTAGGAGTCCCGACTGGACACTGTTACCCTGGACTGATTGATGTTACCATGTGTTTTTCTTACTACCTTTCCCTAGGTTCATGGGAAATAGTCTTTGTTAACCTTTAATGTGCTGCTATTTGAATAAAGCGAAGAGAGAAGGCATAATCCTCGCCTCCAGTCCTGACATAGAATTTTGTACAGAATGAGTATCCCAGGCTAGCTAAATCATTTTGGAACCCCCAAGAGACATTATTAACAAGAGGTTCACAGAGCTAGGAATAACTGTGATTGTTTACCTCTTTTTCTTGTTAAAATTAGTTGAATGGTGCTAAGAGTACTTTCTCAGGTTTGTTTAATAATGTGAATAGAGAACTTTTTATTTTTTTAAGTATTTATATTTATGTTCGCACAACTTACAATCTATCATGTTATATGTTGTTTGTGTTGAGCACTGATAAATTCAGCACAGTTCTCTGCGGCATAGTTATGTATACAAAAAGGTTAAAAGTGGTCCTTTTTTGACATGTTGCATGTTGTTCCATGCGTTAAAATGATCATGAAAAGAATTTTGAATAAACATAGGGGCCAAGCCAATTAATTTACTTGACCTCATTCAAAAATACATTTGTAGTTGAAATAATACAGCTAGATCCAGTTTATTGTACTATTGAAAGAGGCCCACTCTAGCTGGTCAAGAAGGGCCCTACCCCCTAATACGTTAAATTTGAGAGTGGGTGTCGACCTGTGAGGGTCCATTAGCCACCAAAAGTGGAGTTAAGGAATCTCTAAGTCAAAACAGTGCCATGGCCTGCCTGACACAGCAAGCCTGAATAAGATGTCAGAAAGGGACACACTTTCTTTCTCAGAAGATCACATACAGAAACTGTTTTTCTACCCCTTCTCCTTTCTCATTAATAACTTTCAGCATGACTGCCAAACAGCAGAATGAAACAGACTAACAAAATAAAAAAATAAAAAAACATAAGAAAGGAATTACATGGATATTTCTTACTGGATCACCTGAAAACAGGTAAAATCCCTTGTGGTCTCCGAGTCAAGAATACTCCAGTCATATTTTCTGAGGATCCTGAGTACAAAAAAGGCTTCAGCTACATAAGTATGAAATGCAGCAGAGACCTAATGGTCCATCTGATTGAAATGGTACAGAGGATTTGCAGGAAACAAGCAAAAGAAATTGAGGTGTTAGAACGAGCCATTAAAGATAATCATACTGTACAAGAGGCAAAGGCCCTTCTTGAAAAAATAGAAAAAGAGATCAGTACATTCAAGGACAACACCATAAATTTTAAAACTAACAAATTTGAAAATGACAAAAAATCATTTAACATAGAAATAGTATACCCATACCTCAAGGAGGACTTGTATACAAGATTAGACTCATGGAATGCATTGTCAGAATACCATGGGAGATCAAAAACTAGGTTCTTAACATTTTCAGAAACCTCATCATTAGAGTCCACTGGTGAATCTGACCCAGGGGAAGGCCCCTCCAATCAGAACTTACAAAGATAGAGGGGCATATTATCAAGAACGGCGTTAAAAATTATCGCCGGTTTAGCGACAGAAAACTGCCGCTAAAGCGGCGATAATGGGCTTGATAATATGCCCTTGAGAATTCCAATAGAGGTCCATGTTCTGGTGTGAACATGGGCTTCTATTGGAATTCTCCAGGGCATATTATCAAGCCCATTATCGCCGCTTTAGCGGCAGTTTTCTGCCGCTAAACCGGCGATAATTTTAACGCCGTTCTTGATAATATGCCCCAGAGTTCTTTTTGGCCAGAGATCAACAGAAAAACAGAGGGCGATACAAAAACCAGCCACAGGAGATGCGCATGTGGTGCCAATTCTCTAAAAATTGACCAAAACCTCGATCTTGAATCTATCATCTAAAGTTCTTATGAAAGATGAGGAATCTTTACTTGAATTGGGATTAACCTTGGTACCTACTAAACACACTGGTTTTGTGAAACTCAAAATAGAAGCAATGGAGTTCTTCAGAAAAAAAATAAGACCACATGAGTATGGAACCTTCAGGGTTACATATGAAGTCGACATTCTGCCCAATTTCACACACCATTCCAAAAGAGGTTGTGGCATTTGAACAACGAGTCCTTTAATCTCTTAACCAATTGGAAAATAAAAAGGACTTCTGTAAAAACAACATATCAAAAAATCAAGAAGAGCTCTCCATGATCTCAAAAATGACAATTCAGTAATGATAAAACCAGGTGATAAGGTTGGAGCAGTCATCTTATGGGCAAAATATCTATATCTAAAGGAAGGGAAAAGACATGTTTACAATCCAAATTGGTATCCGCTAATCCTGAATGACCTGACAAAGGAAATAAAGGAGGAAATTTCAAAGATCCTTCAGGAAGGTTTTGAGTCAGACATATTAGGCCCAAGAGAATTCGAATATTTGAGGAAAAGGTACCCTAGGATCCCAGTGATCTATTTTTTGGCCAAAATTCGTAAAGAAGACAAGAACCCTCCAGGACGCCCGATTGTTTCTGGGTGTGATTCAATTTTAGAGCCCATTTCACAATATTTCAACATACTTTTAAAACCATTCCTCAAAGAAGTCCCCTCTTATTTGAAAGATAAAATGGACTTCTTCAACAAAGTGAAAGGACAACAATTAATATGCAAAATTTCCCTAAGATGAGGTACTAGAGGATATTGAGCAATATCTGGATACGAGACCACAGCCACACTGGGTCCCCACACAATTTATAGTGAGTTTGACATCGATAGGTCTCAGAAGGAATTATTTCAAGTTTGAAGATGAATACTTTTTCCAAAGAAAGTGGACAGCCATGGGTTGGCCCTTCGTGCTGGAAATGGCAGTACTTTTCATGTCGCTGTTTGAAGAGAAATTCATCTACAATAATAATCCATTTTCTATTTACATTACACAGTGGCTATGATACATAGACAATATATGGTGCCTGTGGAGTGGAAACAAGCAAGATTTGATTGCCTTCTGTGACTGGCTTAATAACAGAAGCCCTGACATCAAATTCAGCTTGTCAAAAAACAAAACGAGTTTGACATTTTTGGATGTTGAAGTCAGGTCAGCTGAAGAAAGATTAGTGACAACTCTGCACAAAAAGCCAATCAATAAGAACAATGCAATCCATTACAGAAGTTTCCATCCTTGGAATTCAAAGACAACTTGCCATGTGAGTAATTTGTGAGGATAAGTAGGAACTGTACCAGGAAAGAGGATAATTTTCTACATGCGTCTGCACTGATGGAGAAGCTACAAGAGAGGGATTATCAACACACACTTTTAAAACACTCAATGAAGAGAGCTTAGTTTATGCCGCGTGAGTGCCTGCTAGTCAAAAAAAAAAAGAAAACAATGGAGAAGTTGGTTTGTGTTTCAACGTTTTGCCCCCAGACCAACAACTTCAAAAAATTATTCGTAACAACTGGCACCTGATAACTAGCTAAGAATGTGGATTTGAGCTTCCCTTATTAGCCATGAAGAAAAATGCAAGTATTGGTCAACAACCTGTAAGAGCTTCCAGTACCCATGAAACAAAAAAAGAAGACCTGCATTCCCAATGGAATTTGAAACCCTTAGTAGGTCACAATAAGTGTGGGAATTGTACAGTGTGCAGTCAAACAATTGAAGGTTCCATCTTCACAAAAGGCCAGACCCAATGGAAGCACAACGAATTTTCAAACTGCAGAACTAAAAATGTGGTGCATTCTATAACTTTTCCTGTGATAAAATCTAGATTGGAAAAACCAACCAAGAAATCAAGCAACAAATTATACAGCACAAGTCCCGCATGAGAAGCAAGACTGCATGAGCCCCTCTAGTAAATCACTTTATCAGTAATGGGCACATGGAGAAAGACATCAAGTGGACAGTCCTCAGTGTTATCCAGCCAAACCCAACAGGAGGTGACTAAGAAGTTAAACTCATGAAAAAAGAAGCTTACTTTTTTAAAACTCAATACTGTGTTGTGAGGTCTCAATGAAATGTCTGAAGTCAACAGACTCTAGAACGTACAGTATTGGCACTAAACATTGCCACTTGACAAACCATAACATTCAACCCAGTTTCCAGTTTTTTACTCCTCTTTGGTATCAAATGATAGGCCTTCATTCACTACTACTACCAGGGTGCAACAGGAGCCACTGAAGCACTCTATTCATTAGGTCTGAAACTTTCATCAAACAGCAACGCTTAGAATGTTCCCTGCTAGAAGAGAGTGTGGCAATACTAGTACGTTTGGGTGATTAACAGCACCATCGGCTATGCAAACAAGTGACCATTAATGGTTAGAATCCTGATTCAGAACTACGGTATCGGATTTAGATTCCAGAACACACACAGTACACGCTGGTATTAAGGAATTACGTGATGTGGTTAAAGAAAATAATTGCTTTATTTTGAACACACCAGTTTTGCAGCGAGAGTCGGCTATAAGATGTTCCCACTGCTACAATGTATCAAATGGCTCCAGCACTCCATTCAAAAAGCGAGTTCAAGTGAAAGTCTTTTTCTCAACATAGGCTTCCTACTAAAAAGCAAATATTAGCATTTGAAAGGTCAAACCTGCCTATACAAAGATGAAACTCAACATAGTATTCAGAAATTAATCCAATACAGAAACGAGTGAACAATTCCCAGCGCACAGTTCTGATCTCAGCTCTATGATTACCAGCAGAGCCATTTATACTAATTACACGTCAATCTCTTCCACAAAAGCAGAATTGGAACAATATTGAATAGAATGACTGATAGAGGAACAATGGAATAAGTCCAAAAGAGCACTAAGTCACAGGAGTTAAAAGATACACTACTCAATGCAGTCCAAGCGGTATGATTGAGAGAAAGGAGAGTAACAGTTAAATACAATCCATCACATTTTATGTACCATCATTCCACAGAACACAGCCAGTCAAAGTCCTGAGGAGAACCGTTGAACTACAAGAGGTTCAAAACGGGTTGACGAAAATCCCTGGAGAGCATATTGCAAGAATATTAAAGTATAGTGGGCTATTGTATAGAACGAGTATGCCAAGCTAACTAATTAATTTTGGAACCTCCAAGAGACATCATTAACAAGAAGTTCACAGATCTAGGATTAACTGCAATTGTTTACCTCTTTTTCTTGTTAAAATAAATTGACTGGTACTAAGAGTGCTTTCTCAGGTTTGTTTAATAATGTGAATAGAGAATTTTTGATTTTTTAGGTGTTTATATTTCTGTTTGCACAATTCACAGTGTATCATGTTATTTGTTAGTTGTGTTGAGCATTGATAAATTTAGCATAGTTCCATGTTGCATAGTTATGTATACAAAAGGATAAAAAGTGTTCCTTTTATGACATGTTGTATGTTGTTCCATGTGTTAAAATGATCATGAAAAGAATTGTGAATAAACATAGGGGCCAAGTCAATTAAATTTCTTGACCTCGTTCAAAAAGAAATTTGTGGTTGAAATCATACAGCTAGATCCAGTTCTTTTGTACTATTTTTAAACTTTAAATTAGCGGCATTTTTTAAATTATAATTTAAAATCCAACTTCACTATAAGTTCGGATTTTTCATTACAATTAGAAAGACATCAAACATGAAAAGTTGCCTGCTCCAATCTAGAAGGTACAGCTTATTACATGTAATAAGGTAACCCATGATTATCCTATGGGAGAGGTGGGTCTTGCAGTAGTGAAAAATGAATTTAAGAGTTTTTCACTACCAGGACATGTAAAACTGAAAAGTGCGTGTCCTACACTTTAAGTACATTCCACTCTGCCCGCTGGGCTGTCCAGGGCCTACCCTAGGGGTGACATATGAATTAAAAAGGAAGATTTGGGGCCTGGCAAAAGGTTTAGTTTGCTAGGTTGAAATGGCAGTTTAAAACTGCACACACACAGGGGCTGCAATGGCAGGCCTGAGACATGTTTAAAGTGCTTCTTAAGCTTAAGTGGGTGGCTGAATCAGTGCTGCAGACCTACCAGTAGCATTTAATATACAGGCCCTGGGTACAAGTAGTATTACTGGGGACTTACATGTAAATTAAGGATGTAGCAGGACACTAAAATCCCTTATCTTGCTGAACTCACACTTTCTTTATTATGAATGACAATAAAATCCTTTTTCAGGGGTCTTTCTCCTGTTCATGATCTGTGTCACCCAGGAATATGGATTTTCTTGACTATTGTATTCAGCTCAAGACATGGTTGGGGATTCAGACAGTCTTTGCAGAGAGTACTATAGGACCTGCACAATAATTTACAACAGTCAAATAATGTAAACCTTGTCCAATCTATCTCTCACTCTTGTTCCCTTCACTATGCTATTACATGCTGTGGTCCAAGACAGAACAAAAGCACCACTATGGTCACTCAAGCTTATCAGCAAAATACTTCCCACATAGACTACGATGCAATTCGACAGTCTCCCAAACAAACATTCCCACAAGGTTTAGCACGCAGTCCATCTAATAAAAGCATTTTGGTGCCACATCAAGGGTATGAAGTGCTAGACAAATACAATAGCAATTCTTTAGAAAGCTCATTATTCATTCTTACTTCACCAGGGGCAGTCCCACAGTGGGACCTCACATAATCTCTCCTCTCTCTATAGTGGAGCTAAAAACTCAAATTCACCCAGACGGAGGCCCCGAAGCCCTTCCTTGACAAAAGTACTCCAAAGGTAGGTGGAGCTTTTGCTATGCTTACTCAGTACTAACATCTTATCCTGGGATAGTGCGGGTAGTGTTGCCAAAGGCCAAAGCATGATTTGCTGCAAATTTGGATTGAGAGTTAATGCACATTTATCAAACCAGCTTTCATCCTATAGGAATTTTAACTGCCTTAATCCTCGTTGGACATATGCCATCCTGAATTAATCACCCACCAGACCATGGCATCTACCCAGCTCCAAGAGCACCTCAATTTGCACCCATTCATTTCAATGGGGTTCTGTGTTTAAAATGCTGCAGAACCCAGATGATGCCTTCAGCAGTACCCAGCCTAACCCATCCACATCTACAAACATATTAACACACCCACAGCAAATGCACTCTACTCATTTACTACAAAGAAATCCTGACCACATTTCATTATGTCAATAAGCACTACAAAACACCACAAACAACACGTCTACACCCTTCTACCCCACCTACCACACAATAGCAACATCACTCTCACAAAAACACCACTCTCTCATATACCACTAACAAATCCACACATTGCCAACACAACACAAAGCCACACTATATATAATTAGGCTATCCTGTTTTAGGTTTAAACCTATAAAACTGATAAAACCCCACCGAAAGGAAATAGCCCTCACCAGTGAAAACATATAAACACTAATAAACGCCTGCACAACCACAAACTAAATGCCATTCAAAGAAAGGAAAAGTAGAGTGAAAAAGTCATTTTTATTGCTTCCTGAAGGGGCCAATACAATGTAAATTTGTTATACAAGGTAGCAGCAAGAAAACCTGGGCTAACATTATTCTGCTTTAGTTTTGTTGTATAGGGATGTCACTAAAATATTGTTTCTTCTTCCTTGTGCTTGTTTCAGTTTTGTGGTCTTTGGTATGAAGATGCAGGGTTTAAAAGCATGTTTTAGGTCTTATTCAAATATTTTATAAACTGTAGAGAATCAGGAAATATCAAAATCATGTTTGATATTTTGGTTATGTTTGATTCTTTCACTGATATGTAAAACGGCTGGTTCCATAAGAAGCTTTCCCAATATGCGCCATCACATTTACCCGCAGACAGAGAATTGGAGAAACCCTTTGATACATCAGCCCCCTTTTCGAGCGAGTCAGTATTGATTGTAGGTGAATTGCCAAACACCCCAGGCTTTAAACAATCAATGCAAGGTGTAGTGACAGGTATAGGTGAAAAGAGTGCTGTCACCAAGCATCAGGATTAGTGGTGAAAACATGACACCAGATTTTTGGAAAACATGGATGGAAGGAAGTGTCACTTGGAATGCTGCTGCAAAAAGTTCTTACCAAGTTCAACAAAGATATGAGTGATATTGTTTGTATTTGCAGTGATCTAGCTACGGATATAAAAAAGTTGTGTGATGATCTGTCAAAATCGATACCTAAGCTGAATTGCTTCCCTGTAAGAGATCATTGCCACTTGCTAGATGGTATGCTGAAAACATATTTACAATCTTCAGAGTTAATGAAGAATGCTATTGACTTTGTAGTCCATTCTGGTGCACTGTTTCGTTAGGCACAAGAACTAAAATGCAAATATTTCTCATTTTGTGCTTTGTGTGGCATCAAAGAAAGAAAAGCACCAGCTCTACCCTCTACTTATTCCTAACAGACCCCTTTCTGTCACCACCAAACCTATACTCAGCCCTCCATCATTTCATCCACAAACACCCTCCTCCTCTTTCTGCCAAAAAACCCACAACCACACAACCCTTAACCTCCACTTCACCACACGTATTACCTCTTCCAGCTACCAAATCTAACACAAACACTCATAACTCTTGTCCATGCCCAAAAACACACCACATACACTCTTTTCCAAACACATCACCACCCCTTTACCATTCAACTTCCACTAACCAACAATATTTTACATACAAATCTTTCGCAGAAACCCATTACATCATCATCTCCTCTCACTACTCCCTAAAAACAAAACATACCACACACATCAGCTCAACAAAATTTCACACACACACTATTTCATAATACATTCCATCACAAACTAGAAACATACACCCACTCCCACCCTTGTGACTACACAAAATACACATCCTAAACCATTTGTACTGCCAAGCCTTCTCTCTTCCCCCACACTTCACACAAATACACCAACACACCAAATCTCATTCAACCACCTCTCATCCATTGAACAATTTAGAGCCTTACAAAATTACCCACACACAGCACCACCACACCTAACTCATACACCTTCCACCCTAAACAGATGCAAACAAAATAAACTGCATGCCAGTATTCACAACTTCACATCTCTATTTCACAACAAGGCTACTCTGCAAAAACAACACAGCTCACCAACTCACTCTAAACCACCATCTCCACCACCTACACACGCAGACCCATCGAAATGCCTTCTAAGGCTGCTGGATGAGAAACACAATATAGAAAAGCAACACTACTGTTATCCTCATACAGGTAATACCACCACTAATGACACACCTGCTACAAGTTCAACTAATACTGCTCACTCTTCTACAAAACAAAGTCACACCATCACCAGACACAATTTCTCAACTACCTACTAATAAATACTTGATCACTCTATAAAAACAAGCATCACATCTACAACCTACTCACTGACACATAACGTGAGTTACTCTTCATAACTGAATCATGGTTAGGAGATGACATGGCTCCAGTGTTGAATGAAACCATTCCTCTAGGCTGCAAAACTATCTCACAAAATCGTATAGGCAAAAGAGGTTGTGGACCAGCTGTTATATTCAAGCAAATAATACATCTCACTAAAGTTGACAATGTTTCCATATTATATTGTAAGGCCTTCTTCACCATATGCAACCCTACGCCAACTTCCTCCTGTAACTTCGTTCTCCTTTATAGAGCTCCACCTACCAATGCAAAATTCCCAAAAACATTTCTAGATGCAGTTTCAACGCTGATAACACTACACTCCAATCTATGAATTCTGGGTGACCTCAACATTTGGTTTCACAAACCCAATATGCCCCACCCAAAACCATCATCACTGGCCTAGACACACTGAACCTACATCAGATCGTCCACAAACTCAAACACATCGCCGGACACATCCGAGATGTAATTTTTGCAAATCCCAAACTAGTTATCTTTCAAATGATTACTCCAGTTACATGGCCAAACTACCATTTGCTAGCTTCCCAAAACAAAACACCACAAAGCAACACACCTAAAATCACCTTACATGCATCCATCTATAAACTATGGAGCAAACTCAATTTTAAACACTTAGAAACCCAACTAACATCCAACACAGATCTAAACACAATATATTCAATAAAAAAATTATGTGAGTGGCTACATGTAGCATTTGATGTCCTAATACCACTCAGAACAACAAAACAGGACAAAATAATACAGGCACCTTGGAGAAATACAGAACTTAAAGAGATAAAACAGCAAATTAGAAAGCTGCAATGCACCTGGCTCAAAACAAACACCAATCAAGACAAACTTCAACTACAGAAACTTAACATGTTATACAAGTCAACAATCAAAAAAGCTAAAACAAGGTACTATTCAGAGAGAATTCAATATGCTAAATGTGCAAATAAAGAATTTTATAAAATTCTCACCAAATTTCGTAAACAAAATGCATAGCATGAACTCCTCCCATTACTCAAGAATTAAAAGACAAACTGGCAGTTCATTACACAGCCAAAGCAGATGCGTTGGTATATTTAAAACAAAGGAAAACTACCAGCACTAGCCCCTTTCCCAAAAAAAACCTCCAAGAATAGTCTAACCCAGCCTCTGCATTCCTTCAAACAAATATCACAAAGTTAATTTATGGAGCTGGTTAAAGCAAACAGGCCGGCTGGCAGCCCTTCTGACCCGTGTTCACCACAAACCTTCAAGAACATTCTTCTAACTACCTCTGCTGCCACACCAGTAAGAAGAATTATCAATAATTCCTTGACTATGGGAATCTTTCCAGAAGACCTAGAAAAAAGGAATACATACACCCATTATTAAAAAAAAGAATTCTGGACCCACTTGACCCCGATAACTACAGACCAATTACAAATGGACATTTCATGGGCAAACTGATAGAAAGAGCAGCATTCGCCCAAATCTCACAATACATTAAAGACAACTCCATACTTTCAGGCTTCCAAACAGAATTCCATCCAGTAAGAGGCACAGAATCTGCCCTCATTGCCATCTGGGATGACCTTAGGAACACAGTAGATAGGAACGGGGTTGCTACACTACTTCTCTTGGACCTCTCAGCTGCCTTTGACACAGTTGACCATGACACTCTAATTCACAGACTCTATGAATCTGGCATAGAAGGGATTGCTCTCAACTGGATCATATCTTACTTTCAAAACAGAACAGATTTCATCCATTCTCCCTCTTTCTCATCCAAACTGTACTTCACAAAAGCAGGGGTCCCTCAAGGCTCTATCATCTCTCCCATGCTTTTCAGCATCTACATGAAGTCATTACTGGCAATGATCAATGAATTTCACCTCACATGCCATAACTATGCAGATGACACACAAATACTCCTTTAACAGGAAAGCCCCAAAGACAATGGAAAATCTCAAATTTTCAGTTGCCTTAGAGCTGTTGATCAGTGAATGACATGGAACCATCTCAAATTGAAAATTTCTAAAACTGAAATACATGTGGCGATTGTAAAAATTATGACCCACTCGCTGCCTGGCCTGCTGATCAGGGAACACCTCCTAAAGTATCTAAGTAAGTAAGAAACTTTAAATTACCACAGACTCTAAGCTATCAATGAATGCACAAGTGGACAAATTAGCAAGATCAAGCTTCCTTATTATGAAAACTCTATGATGCATCTTCCCCCACCTGGTATTTCCACACATGGTCCAGGCTGCTATCTCTCTTCTTGTACTGTCTAACCTTGATTACGCCAATGGCCTCTATCATGGATCATCTTTATCGACTATGAAAAGACTACGACGGATTCAGAAATCTGCTGCCATACTACTCCTACATGTAAAGTCATTAGCTCTTTAGGTCTTCTTACCAAATGTACATATTACTTATGGTTATATTATTCTATGCTTAAGATGTAAATAGGTCACTGCATAGTTTTCATATAAGTTATTCGATTAGATGCCTATGCTTCTCCATTTATTTATCCATCACAATATGTAAATTTTATCATAACTGTTTACCTACAATTGCCTCACTATTGAGTAATTGAAAGACAAGAAAAGAATAAAGAAAAAAACTAGCACACAAAATCAATTAGCTTAAAATACAGCAACACTTGAATGTATGAGTTTATTAAATACAATTTAAATCTTGATATATTACCTTCCATATGCATACTTACCTTCCATGTACTTATGTATCTATATATCTATTACTTTAACTCTACTGTAAACAAATGTTTTGACCCTCTCCAATGCATTACCCTCTACCTCACCCTATACCTCTCTCAATATATCCGCTACCTCCACTCTCTGACTCATCCCAAACTTTATTCTACTACTATGATCTCCAAAATAAACCTTTCTAGACTCTTTCCTACTCTGTCCCTCCTTGCATCCCCTCAAACCTCATTTTACTATTCAGATCTAAACAACCCTTTCCAAACTTTTCATCATGTATCCCTCCTTCGACGCATCGAGACCTAATTTTTCTCCCTAATCCACTTCTAGAGACTCTCCCCCACCTCCATCTCTCCTTTACTCATCCCAAACCTCCTACTACTACGATGAACTCCAATTAAACACTTTCTAGACCCTTCTCTCTTCTATTCCTCCATTATCCTTTTCAATCTCACATGTCCACTGCTCAATTCATTCATAATTTCCTATAATAACTCACCAAAAATCCTTTTTGGGTTCCAGAGTAGCGTGCTACTCACCAAAAAGAGATTTGATGCCTTGTCAGGGGTAGTAAGTGCTATACTAATACAATTACAATTTAAGAACAGAATAGCATTACTCACCTCTAATTGTAGGCAGAAACCTGCATTTGTATCAATTCCCATTGAAGATGCTCGCTTCCATAAAAAAGAGCTGATTTTCCACACTTTATGCCCTCTTTGCCTTTCCCAATATTCGCTTCAGCGAAGACCTTGGACCACAATGCATATTTTTGCTTTTAAGTGGAGATAAAATTCCTCCAAAGGGCAATCCTTTCCTCCACAGCCTTAGACCCCAGTTATGGTATCAAGCTACAAAACAGATCCAACACCATTAATACAGTAATCATACTAAATACAACTCAACTATAATACTGCTGCCAATTTGCAAAATTCTCAATGCGGAAATCATCTTTGTTAGCATTTATCGCACCACTTTTCATTGCTACTATGTCGCTTACATTTCATGGCAACCATTCCTCCTACTCCCATTTAGGAGTTCCTAAACATCTAGGACCTCATCTCTGACTGTCTACTAATACAACTTGTGGATCGACAGTTTTACTCCAACCTGCTTCCAAATTCGGAGATGTCATCAACATAATACAGAACCTTGCTCTTTACAGACTTGAACCATAACGATGGCAGTTGGCTGTAAAAGGAACTCCAAAGTGAACACTAGAGCAGCCATTTCAAGATCAGCCCTTTTACTTGGTAGAATTAGGTGTTACCTTCCCTTTCTCAAGCGCTACACTCCATTCTCCAACACACAATCCAAAGAACAAAAGATACAATTCAGCCCTATCAACAATTTCTTCTCTCACCCCCTGCTGCCACCACCTCATGTTATATGATGTGCCCAACCTAAAATTCTTCTTGCCAAACATCTGGCTTAGAACTGATAGTGCAAAGCTATGTTCCTGCTACGGGGCTCCTCTATCCAAATCATCATTAAATGGACTGTGCATGTGCACAGGTCTGCATGCGTGCGTGTGTGTGTTTGTAAGTGGTTGTGTGTGTTTTTGCATGTGTGAGCACGCATGTTTGTGTGTGTGTCTAGGTGCGTGTGTTTCGCTTTCAGACATTGGTTTGTACCAAAACATAACACAGAGAGAGGAAGCACATTTGGTGCCCTGACAGTTTACTTTTACACAGCTCGGTTTCTGTCTACATTAACTGCACAGAGGATATTATTGTGGCTTAGCTCTCGAACAGGGTCACCGGCATTGCTAGAAACAATATTGGGGATTTTTATATTTCAAATCTGCCCACCATTTTCACGAGATAGTGTGCAGTGTAGATCTTGTTCTTGTGTAGTCTGAAATATCACACGTAATTGCCATTCTCCTTCAATAGAGATTTTGCAAAAGAAAGAGCAAAATCGTTTAAATTAAAGTATTCATCGACTCACATATTGATAAAGCAGATTAGCTTTTATACACGCCACTAGAATAAACAAACACTGGCTAAGGCAACAGGTCATCTTTAATTTGTCAATGCATGTGAAAACAGAAGCATACGCAAATGCTGCTTAACATGCCATTGGGCACCTACCATGCTGTTGATCACATTAAAACCTCTCCTATTGCCTCTGTCAATTATGTGTAAAAAAGAATCAAAGAAAGGATTTTTTTTTCTGTATGGAATGCTTGTAGGAGATAAAGAACTGGATGTGACAAAACGTGTGATAATTAATTACACTTTACAGATGCAAAAGAGTCCCTCATGCATTCCATTCGAAGCTCGGAAGACAGAATGTTACACCAAATAGCCAATACCTCTAGGTGAGATGTAATCCACCTCTAGATGTAGCCAAAGCCCACTCTCTGTATACGTTAAAGAGATTGTAAAAATACTCCTGTATACAGTTGCACTGATAAGCCAGACCTAACAAAGAATAAAGGTTCTACGTTTTTAAAATGGGACATAAAAATGCAATTTCCCTTCGTTATTCTGCCCATGCAAAATAGAGTTAAGTAGTGTTAGATTCTCTAGCCGGGATGCATTATTTATGAGTCTGTCAAAAGAATAATTTTTGTAAAAGAAGGACACGAAAAAGCTGAATAGTGCAATTCAAAGCACTTACCGACTGGCTCATTGGTGAAATACATTAGACTGTTTTAAAGCTGTTTTTTTCAAGTATTTGAGGTTATTCCGTAAAGAATTGAACAAAAACAGCCGATTTTAGGGATTTCTGGGTCGATTTATTTGTCAAAAATAGATTTGAAGGATTGGATGCATTTAAAACCAGGGTGAAATGGTACATTATAAAGCACAATTGGGCAAGAACATTTCAAAAAACGATCATGCAGTGCGAGAAAACAGTTCTTAAGACGCCCGTCCAGCAGCATGAAATTGCTCCACAACAATTTTTTTTGGTTTTTTTTATGTTTAACAAGCTTTATTGAATAAATATTATACATAAGACATAGGCCATAAGCGAACAACTTAATAATAAACATATGAGATACAAATAGGCAGTAAAATAGTAGAAAGCTGTTTACATTTTAAAGATTATATAGGAGCAGGGGGGAAAGAGAGGAGGAAAAGATGGAAATATAGAAAGAGAAAATGCTTAGTAGCAGGAGAAGGACATAATAATAGTGCTCTAAAGAAACAAAACGAATATAATAACCTAATTATATATTAATACAAAACAACCTTAAAGGCAAGCAAACAAGAGAAGCAAAGAGAGAGAGAAAAGGCAAGCAGAGAAAAAAAAAACTCATGGAGGTTGGAAATTTTCAGAACAATTCTGCGAGAATAGTTGATTACATTGAAATCTTATTCAGATAAGTAGTCAGCGGTAACCAAAATAAGTCTCTATTAACATGTGGATTACAATGGGAGGCAAAAGCAGTATCAGTCTATGATAGTGCGCAAACGATGTTCCACCATGCTTTGATAGAAAGTTTTGCTGAACATTTCCAATTCATTGTAATATGTTGAAACGCTAAAAGCTAACATCCAAATCAAACAACCCTTTTCGTGAGATGATAAGCTTAAGGAAGCTGAAAGGCTCCCCATAAAAGAGAAGAGTGTTTGATATAGGAGTAGACCAGTTAGAAAATGAGATTAACATGCGGGACCCAGATTTGCTAGCCAAAAATAAGCTTCTGGAGGGCATAAAAACAAGAGGGTGGAAATAAATCAGCTAGAGGAGAATCACAAGACCAGCAAGTCTTATTGTTGGGTAGTGCGTAAGAGTTAAGCTATGGAGATGGGAGTATAGAACAATCTGTGATAAAAGATAAAACATAGACTGAGTGGTAGGAGGCTGATCTAGATATTTTTAAGGATCCTAGCCCAGATCTTGTTCCATAGATCAATGCTCAAACTCCCCGCCCAAGTCAGCGTTTCCCATGCAGTCTCTATTTTAGTCTTGGACCGTTTTGGATCAACAGAATAGAAATATTTATAAATCAAGGAAGCTTTGTGGAAGTACTCACATAGAATTTTAAGTGGGTCTGGAGGTAGACAGAGAATCTCTTCAGGAGGGAAGGGAATAGAAAGCATCTAAATCACTTCCATAAAGAATCGGGAATTTCTGCAAAAACGAGCGAGGGCAATTAAAGTTAGCTTGGAATTGAGGAAAGGAGCCAAGGATACAAAATACACATCAAACAAAGTCTTGATTGACCCAAACTAATGTTTCTATTTCTCCAGGAACTCCAAAACAAGGGTCTATTATTGATAGTAATAAGAGCGGTTGTACCAGATATGGGGAGGCGTAAGAACGTGTTTCTAGATAAAAAAAATGATGTTGATAAAGAGGTCTTAATAATGAACATGTATGTCTAAATAGTGGAAGAGGCGTGGAGAGTAACCTTAGTGGTAAATACGAGAGATCTCTTTAGAAAAAGGGGGTTAACATAAACATCTTTTCAATAGTAACCCATAATGGAACAGTAGGAGAGAGGTTGCTGTAAGGCCAAAGAAGCATGTTTAAGGCAGAAGGCTTTATGATAAACACGAAAATCAGGGAAGTTCACACCTCCAGGAGATTTGAGGCTTTTTAGATGAGATAGAGAAATCCTAGGTTTTTTGTTGTTCCACAAAAATTTGGATATTAGCAGAATCTATTTTCTTAAAGTAGTTAAGAGGGGGACATGAACTAGGAATCATTGAAAAAGAAATATAGTAAAATTGGAGTTATCATCATTTTAATGGAATCAAGACGACCCCACCAGGAAAGAAAAAAGAGGATTCCAAGAAGAAAGAAGTTTGGAAATGCGGTCAAGAGCATCCTTCATATTTATTTTAACAGAATCTAAAATGGAATTCAGTAAACCAAACACCAAAGGTATTTGATTCTGGAACAGTTCCCAGCGAAAACCGGTTATATCAAATTGCTCCCTTAAGACAAAACTTAGAGATAGGAAGAATCTCCGTTTATCTGCATTTATTTTGTATCCTGACACTACTAGAAAAACCCGAGATTTCTTGTAGCGACGGAGGAAGAGGTCTGTGGATTTGAAATAAAAAAATAGAATGTCATCTGCGTAAGCAAAAAAGTTTCAAGTGATGATCTCCATAAAGAAAGCCAGAAATAGAAGGTAATGTGGCGGATCCGAGATAAAAAAAGGTTCAAAGGGACAAAATGAATAAAAAGAGGAGAAGGGACAACCCTGACGTGCACCACGATGAAGTGAAGCACGATTGGGGGAAACAAGACCATTAACTATCGGTTGGATGCCGCAGGTGCGGATGAAATGTGGAGACAAGAGAAATTAACTTAGGACCAAGAAGCCATGCCAATCAAAGGGAGTTTAAAAAGAAAAGACCAGTCAACCCTATCAAAGGCCTTTCCGCGCCTACTAGGAAATCGCGGCTAAGGGGTAAAGATAATGAAGAAAGCCTTGTCTAAAACATTAAAAAATAGTCGGGAATTATCGGTGAGTTAGTCTGCTGCCTTTGACAAAACCACACTGTTCAGGCCAGAAGTAAATGTGGAAGGAAAGGATTCAGAGATGTAAAAGACTAAAGAAGTTTAGCAAAGGTTTTGTCAGGTCAACATTTATCAAGGATATAGGAACGATAATTCTTTCAGAATTTGGGATCTTTTCCTATCTTTATGAATAAGACATATAGAAGAGCGTCTAAGAAGGTTCACGCTTGCCCTACTAAGTTGTGCAAAAATATTGGAGAAGTTTAAAAAGCTTTGGGAGTAGTAAATTGGAAAAATGTTGGTAAAAAACTCCAACCGAAAAACCATCTGGGCCCAGGTGATTTATTTTTCTTTAGAGAGTTAAGGAGGTAGCAACTTCCTGGGGTGATAAATCAGTGTCTAGGGAAGAAAAGTCAAGATCAGTAGAAGAAGGAGGGGAATGACCTTGCTAAGGTGCGTAGCAATAGAAGGCATCCAAGGCTGGCGCTTATGGAGTATATAAATTTTCATAAATTTTTTTAAACTCATCTAAAATATCCTGATCTTTAAATAAATGCTTACCATCAGCTGATTGGATAGTAGAGTCTATCAATATCCTTTCCTGCCTAGATTTAAGATAATTAGCGAGAACTGAACCAACCTTATTTAGTCCACCGTAATACCGGGCGCTACTTGAGAATGTCAAAGTAGAAGAGGCGTTATCTGTATGAAAATTGTATTAAAGTGCAATTTAGCACGAGACAGAGTTGTTGCTGGCGTGGTGTCTGAGGAAGAAGTATAAAATTGATGTTCCAAACGTTTTATATTGGTTAACAAGGGCTATGTTGTGGCTAAGAATCTGCTTTTTTTCCTATGAGCAAAATCAATGATAAGCCTTGAGCAGTAGCTTTAAAACCATCCCACATACCACATCAGGAGAAATTGGCCGGGGTCTCATTAAGAGAAAAGAATTCCTCAGCAAAAGAAGTGAAAGAGTAGGAAAAAACTGGGGCTTGCAAGAGAAGTTATTGAATCTCCATCTGGAGGGATTTGGAATGCGAACGGAGCAGATCAAAGTCCCAGCAATCACTGGAGCATGATCCGAAATCAAAATGGGTTCAATCGAGGAAGAAATTAGAATTGCCGGAACTAAAGGTTTAGATAGGAAAATATAGTCTAGGCAGAGTTAGGCAAACATGTGGAGGAGAGAAGACAGAATACTGTCCGATCCGAGGTTAAAGAGAGTCTCCATGCATCCACGAGGTGTGTCTGTGTGATTGTACTATGGAAATTGCCCAGCATATGAGTCTTGTGGGGAATAAAGCGTGCCTGTGATTTGCGATCAATGAAGGGGTCTATAATCTGGTTACAATCTCCTCCAAGTATAAAAAAGTCATCTTTATGTTGAAAGTATTACTTGCTTAATAGTGGGCCAAAAAAGTATAATCTGGTTGTGTCGGACCCTTAAACATTAAATACAGTTAAAGGAGACGTTGTTAACAAGCAATTTAACCAAGAATCCATCTACCTTCAGTATCTATGTCTTTAGCGTTAATAATAGAGCATTTCAATTTCTTATGACATAAAA
Organism: Calotriton arnoldi; assembly: GCA_963921515.1. NCBI lineage: Eukaryota > Metazoa > Chordata > Amphibia > Caudata > Salamandridae > Calotriton > Calotriton arnoldi. The sequence goes on along the minus strand of CAWUFW010009693.1, from coordinate 27,333 downwards.
TAATGACACCATTCTTTTTTGTATTAGTGGAGGAAACAAAAACTGAACCAACCCAATTACGTTTAAGCTTAAGTGCTTCAATTTCCGTTAAATGGGTCTTTTGTAACAAGACTAAATCAGGGACAGCAGGAGGCTAAATGGGAAATGATTCTCTGCCTTTTTACAGGATTATTAAAACCTTTTACATTCCATCTAACAACGCTGAATGGAAAAGAAATAACATTATATATAAAGCAACAAAATTAACAATAATAATATACGAGCTTAAAGAACATGCTAAGAAAGAGAGCATAATCGTTGAGAGAGATAGATAAGACATAAAGATAATAGTAGAATACTATATAGGGAAAGGGAGGGAATGCATCACTACAAGGAAAGAGGAAAAAAAGGAGAAAAGAAGAACAGAGCAAGAGACGGTACATGTCATAAGTCTGGCGACTGCGATACATACCTTACAGAGGAACAAGGGTAAAATGAGGGGTGGCCTTGGCGGACAAAAGCATAGACAGCACACCCAACAGGGAGGGCAATGCACCACATCAGAACGCCATACGTAACACCAATAATATCAGGAACATAAGGCGAATAGAAACCAAATTCCATGAAATCTGTAAAAAAAAGACAATAAAAATAGAACATAATGAGAAACACGAAATAAAAAAGGAGATCCAGTTAACAAGGAATCATGTTACAATAAAGACAGAAGGGAAAGAAATACAGTAAACAAAGGTAACAAGAATCCAATTTGAAGATGAAGGACCAGCAATTTCCATTGAAGATGGAGGGTGAGAGTGAATGAATTTTTCTGAGATCAGCCAGGACTTTCAAATGAAGAGTCTTATTCAAGAATGTAACCTTAAACAAGCAAGGGTGAAATAATCCATATCTTGCACCAAGAGAGCAGAAGAGCAGGGCGAAGGTCCAGAAATTCCTTACGGCGCTTGGCGGAAGCTGACGAGACATCTTGAGAGATGAACAGTCTAGTACCAGTCCAAGAAAGCTGTTTCTTGGGTGTAGCTGCAGTTAAGACTTTTTAGAAGATCAGTAAATTCTACAAAATAAGAAGAAGTTACTCCACGGGGTCCTGCAGAAGGAGCAGAGGGAGGAAGACAGCGTGGACCCCTATGTCGGTGTGCGCGCTGGATTTAAGCTTGGTTGATGTGGAGAGATCAAGGAGCTGTGGCAAAGAAAGTGGTGAAAAAGGCAACGAGGGTCATCTCCTTCTAGGACCTTCAGGAAGGCCACGCCTAAACGAAGATTATTACGTTGGGTTTCTATTTTCAAGGTCCTCAGACAATTTTTTCTTGGGTTGCCAAGACCTCTTTCTCCAAATGGGAAATTCTAGTCAATGAATCCTGTGTATGTCACATATCTGTTGCTCCATAGAAGATATACGAGAGTCCATATCCTGACCACTTATTATCCAAAGTCTGTAGGCAGAAAATTAGTTGTCTTCAATGAAAGGTCGCCAATGCCTGTATCTCCTCCCAGGACAGGGTTCCAGCGGGATCAGGGGACATTGATTTAGGAGGGAAGGCGGTGGATCTTGTTTGACTCTTTTATTTGTAGATGTAAGGCTGGTTGTGTCATAGGAGCAGAAGCAGGCGAGGTCGTAGGAGCGAGAAGACACTGACTGTGCCATTTCCTCAAATGACTGTGAGGAGCTATGCCAAGGGTGAATTCAGAAGTAGAGCGAGGAGCTGGTGCGTTGAGGAGAATGACCTTTGACAGAACGTAGTAGATCTCACAGCTGCTCTTCCCATGAGCTAGCGCAAAAAGAACCGAGCAGGAATTCCTTATGTCTCAGTTTAAGCAAGCAGTGAAGCATACTGCGACAAAGATGAAATCTCCATAAGTAAATGTTTCTTTAAAATCAAGAACAGCGGCTCCATAGTAACAAATTGGGAGAGAGAAAGAGTCGCAAAAACTACAGCACTAATATCAAAGACTTATGTAGACTGAAGTTCCTCTCAGCAGGCATGAAAAAGTCATTCAACAATGTGAGAAAAAGAAAGTAATGTGAGCTGAGTAGAGAGTTAAGGCTTGAAAAACTGCAGGAAAAAACGACATTCCTGAAGAGAATAGGGTGCTCTGAGAGTAAAAAAAAAAAAAAATGCACTGAGTAAGAAATACAAAATGGCGGTCGCTGCGGTAGAAAAAAGACATTACCTGTGATAATTCAGCCCATTAAAGGAATAAATGAGCGCTGGAGGCAACATCTCGAGGAGTAGGCATTCCGATATCAGAAAATGCCCGCAGGCAGCCGAAAATCCCTTTTTTAAAGCCGGAATCCCATCCAAGCGATCTTTGACGCGATGCGGAGCTCCGCAGCTAGGCGGCCATCTTGGGTCGCGTCGCGCACCTCCCCTCCACAACAAAATCTGATGTTCACAATCATTACACTGATCGCAATCACAGTGATATCCGATATTGATAAGTACAAGGATTGCAATTCTTTCACATGGGAAGCAAAGATTAATGATATCCTATGGGAGGGCATTTGACTACCTATCCTCCAGACAAAAATTATGACTCCAGCGATTATAATGGTGATCAATATTTGATTGCACTCTCCATTAACATTACAATCATAAACACTATATGAGAAAGACAACTTTAAACAAGTTCAGCGAGACAAATATACACTAATATGATATTTATGAATAGGCTTAGCGGAATTTCAAATACACTGGAGTAATCAGAGTAATTTTGGTATGATTTTTTTAACTTCCAAAATGTGTAAAGTGTAAAGTCACCAGTGTCCTCAAGCCTGTCCTCGGCTGAAAGACTACATTCCCGCCTTTCTTCCTCTACAGAGAGCGTGGTCCCCTGACTCTTCTCCACAGATGCAAGTACTTGAAGGACAAGACTGGGCACTGCCTGAAGATCTTTACACACAAAGGTCAATTTATGGATAGCATGGAAGACATAGTTGAGGATACAAAAACATCAGTAAGGGCGAGTTGGGATACAGATCATGTGGCCATGGCTGCCAGCCAGGAGCTTTGGAGACTGGAAAGCTCCCTTCACGGGCTCTTTTAAGTGTGCCTTCACATCCATTTCCAGCGCTTGAAGGGCCAGAGAGATCTTCTGATGAAAAATTGACTGCTTGGGGACATGGCTAGTTAGGCAAGATGGCGGACAAGCACTGAAAGCATTCCCAGATCATCTTAGCATCTGGCATGCTGTGCACTGCTCCACCCATGGATCATCCTCAAGGATGCACCAGGAGAGTGGCTGGACCAACTCCGAAGATGGAGACTGTGAATTTCCCTCCTGAACCTGGGTGGCCCTCCAACACTGCAGCGCCAGAGCCCTAGGCCGAGTGACACGGCTGACCGGAGAAACCTGTGCCCCTTTCACCCCAAAGGGCCACATCCCAAGAAAGGGAGTTAATCCAGGCCAACTGTGGGAACCACCTCCCAGCCCCCATGGTGCAGTATCGAGGTGAGGTCAGCGGCGTGAGGATTGTGCACCCACTGACTGCATCGGCCAAGACGCTCTCAAACGTCCCTAAAGGTATGCCCATCATTAAGGGAGACTTTAACGCCACCCTAATCCCCGAAATAGATACCACAGGAGCCCCTACAACATACCAACTGACGAGGGCGAAACAGCTCAAGGGATGGATGGACTCCCTGGGACTATGTGATATATGGAGGACCTGGCACCCTCTAGATAAACATTCACTCACACGTAGGCTGCACACAAAACACTCTCACATTTAACTAGTGGAAGTGGTGTGGCGCAGCGGCCCAGGGTGCCTGGCTCCGGACTCACCAGGGGTTCCATGCGGTTCGATCCCCGGTGCCCGGCAGACTGGTTAGCCCAGCACCATGTGACTCTGGGCAATGGCACAAGCTTAATGCTTCCCGAGGGCCCCCAGCTGCCGGGACACCTCTCTGGAGGTAGCTGTGCGCTTTACAAATGCTGGTATTTCATTTTATTTCATTTCAACTCTCCTCCTGGCTCCCACAACGGATATTCTGCACATCTGCCATGTTGAGATTCTTCCCAAGGGTATTTCGGACCACTCACCAATTGAAGTTTACTTTGGGAGCTGAGGAGCTACAGCGCAACACCTGTGGTGGCTTAATGCCTGGTTCCTCCAGGGTGACCATTGCACAGATCTCCTGGCCACTGAACTGCAGGTCTATTTTGATACTAATACAGGGACAGACAACTCCGTGGGCATGCCCTGGACGTATACAAAACTACTATCCATGGAGTGGCCAAGGACTACATACAACCGATCGAAAAGAACCGGGTGCGAGCGGTGATGGACATGGAGGCCCATATTATCATGCTAGATCGGCAATACTCCCATAGCCCTATTAAGGTCACACAGCACTAATTGGCGCTCACCAGGTCTTGGTAGAAGCACACCAATGTTAGAGGGCCTCCACACAGCGGGTTTACGAGAATGGGAACAAATCCAGTAAATTACTCTACTGGTTAACTACCAGAGACGCAGCTTCCAGAATAATCTAATCTCCTTGACTTGACCTGATCTCTTAAACATAACTCAGCTGACATAGCAGCGGTATTCACTGAGTAATACTGCAATCTGTACGCAATCAGACCTCGGCCACCTTGTGAGCAACGCCAACCCATTTTGGTGGTGATCCAGCGCCAATCAGGGATCGATAGTCGATAATACACAATCACTGGCCCATACTCATACACCCAACATAAATCCCTGATAGCACTGTTTCGAGTTTAATCGTTAAATCAGTTGTTCACTAATTGCAGGCTCATCCTAACACACTAGATACATTATTGAACCTGTAATCAAACTCTCTTTCCTCTGGTCGATGGACCATTAGTTGAAAGAGTTGATGATAACTAACTATTGATCCCTATACTACTAGAATATAAGCACAAACTCAATATAAAGTTGATAATATTTATACGCAAAGCAATGTGAAGGTAAATGCTCATAATGTACAGTTTTACCAAGGCGAAACAAAGAATAAATCACAGAAGAGAGAACATTTGTCAAAGCAATAAGATATCAGAAACTCAAATCAACAATGATTAGAATGTAATGAAGGAGTGGATAGATGAAGAGACATATGTTTCAGAGACAAATATACTTTTGCAAATATTTATGCAAAATACAGGTTTTTAGCCCATATTCTCATCCTAGATGTCTTAGTGGAAAATCTACCCCCTGGCCATGAGAATGAGTATGGGGGCTCCCGGGGGAAAGATTCAGGGGACAGGAACAGGAAAAACAGGTAGGCCTCTATCTGCATACAGCGAACCGACGGACAGCGATGATCTCCCCTCTCTAGCTTCTTCAAAGAGGCACGCCCAAGAGTTATCGAGCTGTTCAGCTAACCCACCTACATAACACCTTCCCAGACACCCCAGCTGATACTCAAAAAAGCCTAAATGTCCATCCCACATTTTAGCTTAACATTTTCAAGAATCTTAGTGCTCTCATTGGTCAATTTAGGGGGTGTTCGATCACACCACCATAGTATCACGTCCATGGTTTTCACAGCATTCATTGTTCAACAAAAAACGTAATCCACCTGTCTAAGTACTAGCTTCCTTCCATTTGCAACATGTTTCAAAACTCTACATTTTTATTGTCCGCCTCTGCAGCTTCCGTGGAAGAAGTTTGTACATTTGCTCATGATCTCTCGGCCATCCTTGCGTTACTTGGCAGACAAACAATGGATCACGAAGGTCGTTGACGTTGCCTTCTTCATTCCTCTCTCAGAGCTCGATTTTCAGCTTTTATTTGACCTTTCTCGTGTTAACCCTTGATTCATCATGCAAACGATGTAAGGCCATGCGAGCTTCACTACGATGAATAAAATACAGACATTCATTAATTTCATGGAATATAATTCTCACTGTTTACCACCCACCATTTGCACTAACCCATGTTATTTGTCTAATAAAGCATAAACGTACAGGAAACAGCATTATTATTACTTTAAATTTCAAGCATAACGTGAATGCGGCCTAGTTTTTCATTCCACACATTAGTGCACGCATGTGCACTAAGCATTCCCAGTTGTTTGTGTGTTTTGCATGTTAGTTTCACCGCTACACGGACAGTAAATGTTACCAGCGGAATTAATCCAAGCAGGTTTTTGCTATCTCAAACCCCTGCTCCATCAATTCCCCCCCTTTGATGGCATTTTTGAGCCATCACAAAAATCTCCTTCAAACTAATTACCACCTTTATTTTTATCTAAAGGATTGTGCTCTTCTCTCGTTTTGCCATTTTCTCATCTAAGTTTTTCATCATTTCGTAGTAATTTCCTCTCATAATCCTCCTAACTCTATTTCTTCTCTTCTTCTTTTTCCTAGCTCTACGTTTATTATCTGCTTCTGTCATCTCCTTCTTTCCCACATCTACCCATACGGCATTTATATGCCATTGTTACTACACAAAAATCCACTATAGCTATTGAAATAATTGGTATTAGTATTTTTACCTAATAAACTACTCCCAAATGTGGAAAACCATTTACTTATAAGAGGAAGAAACTCTTGCCAAGTTTCTCCCAAACACCATCCAACCTCCAGTTGACTCAAATCTTCATGTAATTTTGTAATATTCTATATACCCCTCCAGACTTTTACTTTTATCAGGTATATAAGTACAGCAGTGTTGACTTATTTCAACATGCCACAGACTCTGCCCTCTTTTGCCAATAAAATATCCAGGGACGAGTCGATTTTGCAAAACCATTGATCTAATTGCAACCATTTCGGTATCAATCATTAAGAACCCACCATGCAGTGTCTGTTGAAAAACCATGCCAACCGCTGTGGACAATTTCCGAGTTACATGTGAATTTAGACACGACTCCAGCTGCAGGGTATCCAGTGCACCAAAAATATCACCTAATTGTTTCTGAAAAAACTTGTTCTCCTTTCGCGACAAGTCCATGCTTTATTTCGTTGATTTTATTGCTTCTATCTACATGGTAAACTTTAGGAAATACGATGCCAAAATAACAACTACAATGCCAGTGTGCGCGGCAGCCTATAGTAAGCATTCTTGCCACACACATATATACTCAGGAAATACAGGATCAGTTCCATCTTTTTAATCCCCATCCACCAGTTGTATCAGGAAAGTGTGTTAACACTCACTAGTACCAATGGAAATAATTATTATAGTCAGTTTTTTTAGTCTAAGTAAGCAAAGTTTCCCTTTATGATGCCAATCCAGAGACATTGCGGCGTAAGTTTCGCCCTTTCTTATAATTTCCCTCTCTAAAAGCCCATGGTGGTACATGTGACTTCTGTTCAGCAGCTTTCCTTTGAAAATCCCTGTCTTCTATCTTCAGCCATGTTAATATGAATTCTTTCTCTTCCATAACCCGCAAACTACAAGTCAGATTATTTTTATGAGCATATGCTGTATCTACTGTCTTTTGTAGTATGGAACATTAAATTCTCCCATGTATCCGCATTTCTATTACTATACACCTTGTTATTCATATCTTTTCTAATAGGAATTTCTGAAAACACTAAATCCATATTTGAATAGATAGCACTCCAACTTCCCCGTCACGTAAAAAGACTTGTAAGAACACAACATGAAATGCCATATGTTAAGGAAGGTGATGGTAAGTCACCCCCTCTGAGACAGACGAAGGTAATTGCATGCACACGTAACAATCTCTCACATCCATTGTGTCCACATATTCATACAACAATTTGTTAAAGACATTTTACGAGAAATCACTAATTGATTTATCATGATGATAAATGCTATCATCAACCTGATCATTGTTAGTTTTAGGGGTTTCTTTAGTAACAGGATCTATTCTTCACTAATCACATTATTAGTATTATTCTTGATATTAGTTACCATTAAAATAGGTACAAAGACAGTTAATATTAACCATATTAACATTAATAGCAAGACACTACATAAGCAAGCTTTGATACATCTACGATTAAAACTAGGTTCTTGATTTCCAGTCACTATATCTTCTGCCATTTTGTATACTACAAAAAATAAAAATCTAATAAAAACCTTACAACTTTCTAAAAATATTTTTTGACAAACTTGTCCAAAAACCACCGTAAAAATAGCCTATCCAACACTTCAAGAAGAAAGCTTCTTCTTTACCCCCTCTTTTTTTTTTTTTTTTAAAGTCTTCTTCAGATCATCTGGAACTTCCCAAATATTTTCACTGTATTTTGTTACACTTTAATTTTTCACTGTTTTCTTTTAAGGCAGTCTTAGTTTGCTTTCATCAATTTGCTCAGTACCAGTACCAGCTTCTCTTTCTATTTGATCTGTGCTCTCAATGTCTTCCAAAATAACATATGTCCATTCAGGAGCTCTGTATTTCCTGCTTGGGACTCTTATTCTCTTTGTTCTTCGTACTGATTCTTCTTCTGATTCTTCTTGTTCAGTTTGACTTGATACTTCATTTATTTGTTCTGGTCTTCTCTTTTCAAAAGTATATTTCAGTCTTTTTACTCCACTTGGCCAATTGTCACCCTTTTTCGCTCTCTTAGCTTGAACCACTTCTTCACCCTTTCTTTCTGGTTCACAGGCTCTTTTATTTAGACCCTTTCTTTGTTGTACTTGCTCTTGATCTTCTGTAACTTCCTTTTCTACTTGCTCAACAGCAGTCTTACGAGACCAGTAGCTGGTGCCCTCTACTTGACTTGTGGCAGGTTGTTAATCATCATTTTGCTTGTCAGAATCTGTCACTCTAGATTCTTTAGCTTCACAACCTTCAGCTTCTGGTTTCTTATTTTTATTCACCAGTTGCTGCTCACCTTCTTTTTCAAGTGGACTTGGGACTCTTCTGGTATGACTTGCATGGATCCAGTTTGGCAAGCCACCACACTTCACTGCTGTTGTTGTCACCAAAATAATCTGGTGAGGTCCATGCCACCTGGGTTCTAAACACGATTTCTTCATGTGTTTCTTGACAAGAACCCACTCTCCTAGACTCAGATCATGTGCTTGATCCGGCTGTGTTGTGGTTGCAATTTCTCCAACCTGATGAGACACAGAACGCACCAGATCAGCCAGTCCTTTGCAATAATCAAGCACTAGATCATTAGAAATATTCATCAGTTTGTTTGCTGGTACAATCGCTTGTCTCATTGCTCTTCCCATCAGCACTTCATGAGGACTTAATCCAGTTTTTTTTTATCTGGGATGCTTCTAAGACTCATCAATACCAAGGGTAAAGCATCAGGCCACTTCAGAGTTGTGGATGCAATACTTTTCCCAGTCTAGATTTTATAGTGCCATTAATTTGCTCGACCACTCCAGATGCTTCTGGTCGATAGGCACAATGCAGCTTCTGCTCAATCTGTAGTGCTGCACAGATCATCCGAATTATCTCATTATTAAAATGAGATCCCTATCTGTTTCTAAAGTGACTGGAAAACCGAACCTTGGAATGATTTCTCTTAGAAGCAGCTTCGCAACAGTCAAACTATCATTTCTTCTTGTTGGATAGCTTCTACCCAACGGGAAAACAAGCAAACAACAACTAACACATATTTTAGTCCGTTACATGGGGAAGACTCGATGAAATCAAGCTGGAGCCTACGTAAATGGTCCTGCTGCCTTTTCCTATTCGTCCCCAACTTACAACTGTTTTTCTACCTGGATTTTTCTGCTGACATGTAACACACCTCTGGGATAAACTCTCTGCAATGACCCTGAATTTAGGGTTATACCATGACTGCTTGAAGAGCATTATCATTGCATCTCTTCCAACATGTGCAATTCCATGGAATACCCTTGCCATTTGGGATAGTAAAGAATCTGGCATAACTGGTCTTTCATCTATATACACCCAAACTTCATCTTCTGCTCTCTTTCTTCCAAATTTCCTTTTCCTCATCACTTGCCTCTTCATGTAACTGTCTAATCTCATCCCAGGTTTCCCAGGAGGAAAATATTAGGTGGCAATTAGTTTTTCTTTTCCACCCCTCGGTTTATCGCAATTGAATTTTGTGCACAGAAACGTGCTAATTGATCAGCGTATCTGTTGCCGCTTGTCACATAATCATTTCCTGACTTATGTGCAGTACATTTGACCACTGCAATTTTTTTGGGCAATTGCAAAGCATCCAATAAATCTTTCACATTTTTGCTATTTCTTATGGGAGAACCTGGAAAGTCAGAAATCCCCTTTGCATCCATAACTGTCCGAAATCGTGAACCACCCCAAAACCATATTGACTGTCAGTAAATATGGTTACTTTCAAATTTTTGCCAATTTTGCATGCTCTAATCAGAGCTATGAGCTCAGCAATTTGTGCAGAATTTACCCCTTTTGGACAGGATGCTTCAGAACCGCAGCCACTGTACATACTGCATAAGCAGAACTCAATTCGCCTTTTCATTTCTCAGACAAGATCCATCAACAAACATCACACTATCTGGATTCCTCTAATAGGGTATCCTTAATGTCTGGCCTTGGTTTTGGTGCACAAATCTGTCACATCCAAACAATCATGATCTGCTTAAGTCTCTTACCTCCTCACAAAATGGACTAGGCAACAATGTTGCCGGATTTATTAAGTCGTACATCTCACTACTGTCACATTTTCAGCACCTAGTATTACTCTTTCATACCTAGTCAGCCCGACTATAGGTCATGTGCTGCGTACGTGTTCTTGTCAAAGAATCTCAACTGAGTGTGGCACATATACTTTAACTGGATGTCCCATCACAATCGCTTCACTTTGTTCCAAACTCACACAAGTAGCAGCTACTGCTTTCAAACAACCTGTGCTTGCTGCTGCAGCCAAAGTAGCAGAAAAATATGCCACTGGACGTCGTGCCATTCCATGTTTCTGAGTTAAAATTGAAAGTGCACACCCATCCCTTTCACAACAGTACAACGCAAAACACTTTGTATAATCTGGCATTCCCAATGCAGGTGCTCGACAAAGACTGTCTTGTAACTCAATAAAAGCATTCATGCTTTCACATCCAATTCAATCGGATCAGTCACATCTTTGTGTGTCAACCTCTGTAGAGGCTTTGCAATCAGTGAAAAACCACTGATCCACTGTCTGCAGTATCCAACCATTCCCAGGATTATTCTCACTTCCTTCTGAGTTTTAGGAGGGCTCATTTGTTGAATCACACTAATCCTTTCTGGTGTCACCTTTCTCACTCCTTTCTCTATTTTGTGTCCCAAATATTGGACCTCTTGTTTACAGAACTGTAATTTTGCTGGTGACACTTTGTGTCCCCCTTCTGCCAGACGATTCAGTAAGGCAATTGTGTCTGTCACACATGCCTCTCGTGTTTTTGATGCCACCAGTAGGTCATCAATGTACTGAAACGAAACTGATTTTTCTGGCATAATCAAAGTCTCCAAACATTTTTTCAAAATCTGATTAAAAATCAATGGACTCTCTGTGTACCCTTGAGGAACTCGGCACCATGCCAAAACACGGTCTCTGAACCGGAACGCAAATAAATATTGGCTATCCGGATGTAAGGGAATCGAGAAAAATGCCTGACACAGATCAATTACTGTATACCATTCTACATCACAGGGAATCTGATATAGAATTACTGCTGGATTTGGCACTATTGGACAACAGGGTACTACAATCTTATTTATCTTTCGTAAATCTTGTACTATCCTATATTTTCCGCTTGGCTTTTTAATTCCCATAATAGGTGAATTACAAGGACTGCTTAGTATTTCTTTTAAAATTCCTTGCTCAATCATTTGGTCAATCACAGAATAACTCCTGCTGTTATCTCAGGACTCATTTTGTATTGGGGTGTGTTTGGAAATATTGCACCCGGTTTCACCGTAACCTGAATAGGATCCACACCTTTCATCGGGCCAATCTCTTTTCCTGAGAAATCCCATACATCAGATCTTACAGTATCTCTCAATTCTGCAGGCAAATCTTCTTCAGTAAGAAGTGAAAATAGTTCATCCACTTCTGTCCCTTGCTTTGCTAACATTATTTTAAACGCAACATCCTCATCTGGTGTTTGAAAAGCAATACCATCTGGTGTACAATAAATTGTGCATTTCATTTTGCACAGTAAGTCTCTCCCTAACAGATTCACCGGACTCGTATCACATACCACGAACCGATGCATGTCTCTGAATCTTCCAATATGAACTTCTATTGGTTTTGTTATTGGGGTTCTGATATGCTTATTGGAAACTCCTACGACTTGGATAGTTTCTCCCGAGAGGGGTGAGGTTTGGAATTTCTGCTGCTCTCACAGTAGAACGGGTAGCACCAGTGTCCACTAGGAATGTAATATCATTACCTTCCACTTTTCCATCAACAAATGGACCTGACTGATCTACCTCTAGAGTTGTGCCAAGCACGCACTCTTCCTCCCCCTCAGGCACCGTCATTGAGATGAGTCTGAATCACTCTCATTGCACTGCAACAAGTATTGCGGAATCATTTGCACATTTTGATTCTTACCAATTTGTTCACCAGCGTGAAATCCAGTGTTCGCACTGTATCTCTGCACCTGAGCATTCACATTATTTGGCATAGGAGCTTGTGGTACCTGTAACTGTGGAGTAACTATCTGCTGCTGCTGTTGTTGATTCACAACCACCTCATTCTGCATCTGTGAATTAAAATTTTGATTTAACCCATTATTTTTCTGAGCAGATCTACACTCGTTCTTCCAATGTCCAAATTTTCCGCACGTATGACAAGGATATTTCCTTTTCAGTTCATCTTTATTCATGTTACCTCTACCTCCACCACCACTTATTACTTGACCATTCTGATTCTGACCTCTCATCTGAAAATCTGTTTGGGAACCACTGTTTCCTTCTTGCTGCTCTGCTACCTTCACTTGTGCCCACATCATTTTCTCTTTAAGCTTCTTATGTCTCGATTCAATATCATCACTACAATACTTTGCATACCTCAGTATCTCATCAACCGTTTTACTCTGCCAACAAATCAAATGTTGCTGAATCATGTTACTATTTTCTGGTTTTAATAAATAAAAAAAACAATACACAAAATGTCCCATATCTTTATCTCCAATATTCTCAAACCCACTGAACTGTTTGAACACCTGTAACAACCTTTCATAATAAGCATGTACAGACTCCTTTGGTTCTTGGGTTGTTCTGTCAATTTTAACTCAATCTGTTTCTTTCGGAGAAATGTTTCCTTTCAGATATGTAATTACCTGATGATATTTTCTCATCACCTCATCTGAAGGTGCACCTGTTTTTGGATCTCTAGGATATTCTTCTTTAGGCCAATAAACAGTAATCTTACACTCTGTCCATAAATCTGCTGGAACAACAATCTCAAATAAACCATCCAGATCTTTCAACAAGACTTTTGAAACCTTCACAAACCTCTCTACTTGTTTGTACCTTTCAACTGGTTTCTCCCTCAACCTAGGAAAGTCATGAGTAAAAGACAATATATCCTGTCTTGTCCAAGGAACGTGAACATATCCACCACCCGGAACTTCTCTCATTGGACACACTCTTTCAGCCTGTTCTGTTTCTCTCAGTGGAAATAAAGCACCGCATTTTTATTGGCATTCATTTCTTCTTTCTTTTCGCCCATCTCACCTTTCCACCGTTCTACATCTCCCCATTGCTTCAGAATATTCATTAATTCTTTTATTTGTAATCTTTTACCAGATGCATTCAAACTCTCTAAATCCTTTTCAGTCAAATCCATTCTATATTTTTTCTGTAACACTTTTGACTTCTCTAGTTACACTCCATATTCACAAGCAGCCTCTGTCAACTTTTCATGAAGATTTCTCGCTTTCCAAGTAATATTTTTGCACAGAAATAACAACTCTTCATCTCGATAATGCCCAATCTGTCTGGACTTATTGTGCCAATAATCATTTCTTACAAATCCACTCTCAGTTTACCAACATCTATACTCTGTGGTTGAGGTTTTTGCTCTTCCATTCCCCTTATCCAGTCATCTAATTCATCTGGTGAGGGTCCCATTGAACTCCCTGATGTCGGAGTGACATTCTGCACTAATCTCCTTGGATCCATTTGCGCATTTCTCTTAGGGGTTTCAGTTAACATCTCACAAACTGGCAAATCAATTAATGAAGTACTTATCTCTGACTGTTCTACCTGATCATCTATTGTTACCACTTTATTCCTGTCTCCATTCATTGGGACTGTCAACATATGTACTTTTGATATATTCTGTTTTTCTCCATACAACGGAATGATAGGTCCAATCGTTACTGGCACTGTTAATGCTTCCGCATTCAGATTCAACCTATTAATTGTCTGAGTCAACTCCTCTCTTGCCCTATTTAACATATCCATTTCACTCTCTTGTACTGCTCTAGTCACTACTGGGACTTGTGAAACCTGCGGAATTAGTGGGGTTCCCATTAATGGTGCATTTAGGACTGTCTTACTTGTGTTCTCTTGATAAGGTGGAGGTTTTTTAGTCAAAATGTCATCTAATAACTCATCATCAGAATCACTTAGGACAAAATCTATCCTTGATGACTCTACATTTTTCTTCTTCTCTTTACATTTGCCTCCGTTTGTTTCTTCAGCAACTAAAACTGGAAACAGACCCTCTGTCACAACCGCTCTTCTCCATCTTTTCATTCTTTCTCCTCGACTTTCAAAAGGATATCTAGTCATAATATCCCTGTATCTTCTTCCGCTCCTATACTTCTCTTGCTCATGTGCCTCATATTCCCATTCCTCAAGCGCTTCATACTGAGTAGGACCAGGTCTAGGTTATAGAGAATTCATTAGTTCTCTCAGATTCTATAGAATCCTTACATTAAATGTACCATGCTCCGGAAAAACTAAAACACCATCATCTTCTGTGTATTTCACCCAATTCTCTAACCAAGTACATGTATGGTATCCACATTCCAACATCATAAAGGAAGCAGCTGTTCCCGGAGGTGGAATAAGAATTCGCTCTCTCGTAACTATTAGTTTGTCCTTTTTAAAGAATATTTTTATCTTATTAACCAACTTCCCTTTTTTCCCCAAACTTCTTGCTGAAAATACAATTCAATAAACAAACTACAAACTCTTCGTACTTCCGCTTATTCTATTTGCTAACAACCGTCCAATACCAGCGTGACTCACACCAACAAACCAATCAGAACCCTCCTACGTAATCAGTACCTTGACCAATACTAGCGTGGCTCACAGTAATCGACCAATCACAGCACTTTGAACGCCAGCGGCCTGACCAATGCCAGCGCGGCTTTTCGTGACATCAGTATTACTCCTTTCTACTGACCCTCCCTTTACAAAATAATACGGCAATGTTTTTCTATACTTTTCTCAATAAAACTTGTTAGAGAACAAACAAAAAACAATGCTACTTTGTCTGATCCACTAAATAAAGAGATAGTCTTCACTTCAAAAAGAAATATTCTTTCACTTCAAGTAAAATAATGACCAGCGCTATTCTACACCCAAACAAGCTACAGGAGGACTTGGTACTCCTCTAGGGATACTAGCCAAAGTTTCGGAAGAGGACTTTCACATGGAAAGAGGTCTTGGTACTCCTTTGGTGATGTAAGGTCAGAGTTTCGGAAGTGGACCCTTCGCTATTTCACACAAAATCTACTCTCAAACGAAATAGTCCCTAATATAACACCAACAGCCTCTCGCCGTTGAGTATTACGACAACAGACAAAGGGGCCTATTAGCAATAACCGGCGATAATTATCGCTAAGCGCAGTTAGCGCTAGGATAATTATCGCCGGCTATCGCAGGTTTCTATCCGCCGGAGATAGCGTGCTATCAGCAACGCTTATCTCCAAGCGATTGAAACCCTGGAGAAGCAGTGTGAATATCACTTGAAAACAAGCGATATTCGCACTGTGACCAGTGTTAGCTTGCTAATAGAGGCGAGGGGATTTAGCCATGTAATCCACCTCCCATTGGATTACATGGCTAAGTCAGGTCTGGACCAGGCGTTAACAAACCAGCGCTAAACGTGTTTAGCGCTGGTTCGATAATCACCTCCCCTGCCTCGCTAATAGGCGATAGCGACCTTACCGACTGTTTCCAGTCGCTTTTGGGATAGGAACGCCTACTTTGCATGCCATTAGCGATAAATATCGCTGGCATGCAAGCGGCACAACCCGGTCGCTATCGCCTAGAAGCTGTCGCTAACAGCAGTTAGCGACAGCTTGCTAATAGGGCGATTGAATTATCGCCGCTTTAGAGGGAAAAAGTCCCGCTAAAGCGGCGATAATCACGTTGATAATATGCCCCATAGTACTTCTGCAGTGTGATACCTTATCCACACTATTCTTCTGCCTCTTCAGGCTAATATATTTTCATCCCAGGATCTTAGGTAACACCGTACCCGTATTTCAAGACAACATAGAACAAAACACTAACTTTTCATGTTAAGGAAACAAGTAATCAATAATTATTACCAAACTAATCAATAATCAACCATCCTCTGCTACCGAAAACTGATCCAGCGCCAATCAGGGATCGATAATCGATAACACACAATCACTGGCCCATACTCATACACCCAACATAAATCCCTGATAGCACTGTTTCGAGTTTAAACATTAAATCAGTTGTTCACTAATTGCAGGCTCATCCTAACACACTAGATACATTATTGAACCTGTAATCAAACACTCTTTCCTCTGGTCGATGGACCATTAGTTGAAGAGTTGATGATAACTAACTATTGATCTATACTACTGAATAAAGCACCATCTCAATATAAAGTTAACAATATTTATCGCAAATAATGTGAAGGTAAATGCTCATCATGTACAGTTTTACAAGGCAAACAAAGACTAAGAACATTTGTCAAAGCAATAAGATCTCAAACTTAAATTGCAATGATTAGAATGCAATGAAGGAGTGGATAGATGAAGAGACATAAGTTTCAGGAGACAAATATACTTTTTGCAAGTATTTATGCAAGAAATACAGGTTTTAGCCACACTAACCTAAATGTCTTAGTGGAAAATCTACCCCCTGGCCCACGAGAATAGATGAGGGGTTCCCCGGGAAAGATTCAGGGAACAAAGAATAGGACAGGAACAGGAAAAACAGGGAGGCCTCTATCTGCATACAGCAGACTGACGGACAGCGACGATCTCCCCTCTCTAGCTTCTTCAAAGAGGCACGCCCAAAAGTTCTCGAGAGCTGTTCAGCTAACCCGCCTACATAACACCTCCCAGACTCCCCAGTTATACTCCCAAGAAACCTACATGTCCATCCCACCATTATAGCAACATTTCCAGAGTCTTAGTCTCTCATTGGTCAATTTGGGGGTGTTCTATCACACCACCATAGTCACGTCCATGGTTTCACAGCATTTATTGTTCAACAAAACGTAATCCACGCTTCACAAATACAGCTTCCTTCCATTTGCAACATGTTTCAAAACTCTACATTTTTATTGTCTGCCTCTGCAGCTTCCGCGAAAGAAGTTTGTACATTTGCTCATGATCTCACGGCCATCCTTCCGTTACTTGGCAGACAAACAATGGATCACGGAGGTCCCATTGACATTGCCTTCTTCATTTCTCTCTCAGAGCTCGATTTTCAGCTTTTATTTCGGCTTTTCTCTCGTGTTAACCCCTTGATTCGTCATGCAACCGATGTAAGCCCATGCGAGCTTCACTCCGATGAATAAAACACAGACATTCATTAATTTCATGAAATATAATTCTCACTGTTTACCACCCACCATTTGCACTAACCCACGTTATTCGTCTAATAAAGCATTAACGCACAGGAAACAGCCTTATTATTACTTTAAATTTCAAGCATAACGTGAATGCGGCCTAGTTTTTCATTCATTAGTCCACACATTAGTGCACGCACACGCACAAGCATTTCCCTGTGTCTTTTTGTGTTTTTGCATGTTAGTTTCACCGCACACGGTTAGTAAATGTTACAGAGGAATTAATCCAAGCAGGTTTTACTTTCTCAAACCCCTGCTCCATTAGTGGACATACCGCTCCCGCCACTATCCCCGGAGGAGTGGGCTGATCTCAATCCGCCCTTATCTGTGGAAAAAATCAACAAAGTTATATCTGAACTGAACTCTGGGAAGACACCAGGACAGTATGGATACCCTCTGGAATACTATAGTAAATTCCAAGATGGACTCTCCTCTCATCTCCTCAACATGTAAATAGAAGCAGCCCACAGAGGCCACTATTCGCCAGAATTAGATTTAACCACAATAGTCGCTCCCCCCACCCAAAGTGGGCCCTGCCCTGACGACCGGTAGCTCATATAGGCCTTTATCCCTCATTAACACTGAGATCTTCGCAAAAATTATCACCAGTAGACTAAAACAAGTCACACTCAGACTGGTCCACCTGGAATAATGTGGGTTCGTACCCAACCGGAGTACCCGGCCTTGTATACGCCAGGTGCTGGTCGCATTGTCCCAGGTCCACAAACTGACCAAATCTTGTGCGCTCTTACTCCTTGACTTTGAGAAAGCCTTAGACTCAGTGGACTGGACCTTTCTCAGGGTGGTTCTGGTGAAAATGGGTTTTGGCCCTCGTATATGAGGATAGATTGGCCAGCTGTATTCATGGCCATGGGCTCAGGTGTTGGTTAATGAAGTGCTCTCAGACTCCTTTCCCATCGGCATGGGAACCAGACAGGGATGCACTTTCTCTCCCTTCCTCTTTGCCACCGCCAGTCTGGGGAAATGCGATCACAATTACAGGGATGGAAATGGGAGAGCACTACAGAAGAAAGAATTGCACTTTATGATGATAATGTCCTCCTCTTCTTAGTGAACCCATGTCTCATGGGGCTGAAGTTTCTCTAACTCCTCCAGCTCTATAAAGGGCCTGAGGAGTTCAGGCAAACTAAGACATATTCTTTTTGCTTCCAATTTAGGCCAACAGTGTGGTTACACAATGACAATCGTCGATACCTATTAAGCACCTAAGGTTTAAATACCTGGGAATCTACATCTCACCTATACTTGTGGTGACCTGGAACCTTATTTTGACAGCCCTTATCTCTGTGATGTAATCAGATTTTCAGTGCTGGGCAACTCTAACACACACTGACAGAGTTGTGTGGCCCTGTTTAAAATAGTGGTCCTGTCATGGTACGTATATGTTCTCCAAAACTTCCCCCTGACAGTCCCAGACAGGTGGTTTAGGGACCTCACATCCAAGATAGGGGCCTTCCTAATGGCTACCGCCCACCCCACGTAGCCTGGGCTGAATGCAGACTGTTGGGTTATGAAGGTTTGATGGGAATGGCCAACCTTCAGTTGTACTCTAGGGATACACAGCTACTGTTGGTCAATGACTGGCTGACAGGATGTAGGGGCAATACTGTGTACCAGGCCAAACTCAACCTTCTTGGATTCAAAAAGGTAATGGGGCTACTGTATGGGGACCCCTTCCCAAAGTGGTTCCCTGATGGTACCCTTGCAATCTTACTTACTTGCTGGATGGTGCTGAGCTCCATGGGCTAGTATAACACATTCGCACAGCAGACTCCACTGTAGAAGGGACATAGGCTCCAACACACTACTGGCGTGTAAGGCTGCCAGGAATGGTCCGAAATTGGTATCTGGCAAGGAAACCACACTAGGTCATTCCAGGACCATCAGGCCCAATATGATCTATCAAAGACCCAGTTCCATAAATATCTGCAACTCAGACATGCCCTTGCCATGTACAAAGACTGTCTTGAGGGATTCTCTGAATACAACCCATTAGAGGCCAAATTGCTGATGGGTAACTTGGATGGACACCGAGTATCGCGCATACACCGCACCCTGATTGATAAGGCCCCTTGTGTCTTTACACTCCTGAATTGGAAAGGGGAGAGCTGGATCAGCCCCTGGATGACTTGGATTAGCAACTTGCTTACATGGCCCCGTGTGGACTTGCCATATCTTCACGACTTAGACTAATCTAATGGAATTACCTACATGGCACCTACCTTACTGCCCTGAAATTATGGCATGCAGGGACACTGTCCCACCTGACCTGCTTCCACTGCTCTACCACGTACACAGACTTTTTCAATACAATCTGGAAATTCCCCGATTGCTGATTACTGGAGATGGATATTCAATGTCCTTGCTCTGGTCCTGGGCTGCCCTCTCAAACTGACACCCAAACGCGCTCTCTTGGGGATACTGGACCATCTAGGAAACACCGGGGGAAAGATTCTTCATAGGTATGGCCATGGTGATAGCCAAAAGAGACATAGCCCGGAAATGGAAGACTGCTGGCCAGCCCACGCTGGCTGAATGGTGAGCAGGTATGGACTGAATAGCGAAATTGGAGGAGCCAATCTACAAATGTGAAACTAAAATTTGAAGTCCAAAAGAAACTAAGGCCAATGGCCAGTCCACATACACAGTCCGAACAGGGTGATATGTGACAACTTGTCACCCATTGCTTGCCTGCACTGGTACGGACAGGGGACATCCCCTCGGAGGGGCACACAGGGGCAGGCCAGGCACCGCAGGGACAGGATCAGGGGATGCCAGAAGGAGGCAGTGAAGGGTGGTGGGTGCAGGAGTGTCACCGGCAACTGCAGTGGAGGGTGTCTGACTCAGTGGGGGCCGGCACCACTGTAGGGCACAAGGTCAGATGGTGTGGGTGCTGCAACCACTGCAGTGGGCCGGTCAGATGGAGTGGACTGGGTCCCCACTGCAGTGCCCGAGTCAGACGGGGTGGTTGTGGACTCCACTGCAGTGCATAACTCCAAGGGAGTGGAAGGGGGGGCAGATGAGGTGGGCAGGACAGAGGGGGGGGACCCGGTCTCCACACCAGTGGCACAAACAGGCAGAGCGTCTGGTTTGGGGGTGGAAGAGCAAGTGGTAGGGGGGGAGGGCCTAAGCAGTTTGGGGATGCGGTATCGGTGTGTGGGGGAACCTGGGGCAGGGTGTGGCGGGGGAACCTGTGGAGTGGTGGCCTGGGGGATGGAGGAGAGAGACTGTGTGGTGGAGCTGCGTGGTGGTGGTGGTGGGGTCTTGCCCTTCCTGGTCCGGGGGACTTTCTAATGGGGTCCTCAGTCTGCCTGTGCCTGGGGAGGGTGTCCGAGGTGTGAGGGGCACTCCCCTCTGTGTGTGTGATGGCCGCCTCTTCCGCCTGGACGTTGTGGTCAGATGGATCTGTGGGGAAGAGGCCAAGCTCACAGAGGAAGAGCTTCTGGGAGGGGGGTTGCAGGTGAGGCAAGGGAAGGGGTTTTGGAGGGAGAGGTATCTGAGGACTGCGGAGTGCTCGTGGATGCGTGTGTGTGTGTCTGGGCCCCATCCCCGTGAGTGAGGTATCAGTCCCCTGACTGTGCGTGCGTGTGCGTCTGGATTTTGGCTTGTGTGTCTGTGTGCTGCTTGTGTCTGTGCTGGTGCGTGCCTGTGCCGTGTGTGTGTGCTTGGGACAGGTAGGGTGCTGGGGATTGTGGATGGGGCAGAGGTAGGAGGGGTGAGGGACTGTTGCAGGAGGGACACTGCTGCCGTCAGTGAGGAGGCCATGGACTGATTGGTCCGATGTAGGGCAGACATGCCAGATGACATGCCCTCCATGAATGACACCAGTTGTGTCAACAGACCCGTGTGTGCATGGAGGACACTCAGCATTGATGTCTGCCCTACATGGATCTGTTTCAGCAAGTCCACAGACTCCACACTCAGGGCAGCAGGGGGACAGAGGCAGGGGGTGCGGTGCCTGGCATGAAGGAGACACGCTCCCCTACACGAGGAGCCTCCACGGACATGTGGGATGGGAGCAGATGGGAGGGTGGAGATGGTGGTGGTGGCGGGACAGACTTGCTTGATTTTGCCTCTGGTCTGCTGACACCCGCCTCCACAAGGGAGTCCTCACTGGAAGTGCTGTGTTCCTCAGCCGAGGTGGTCGTAGCTGAGGTCTCCTCAGTGTGGCTCCCCTCACCCTCCGTGCCACTGGGTCCCTCGGTCTCCCTGCAGTGGACCCAGTCTGGCTCTGCCACTCCTCTTGGTCCGTGGAGCTGTCTCCTCCTGTGGCCGTGGATGTATCTGCAAACAATCAGGATAAACAGAGCAACATTAGTCACCTGTACTGACCACACACACCACAGTAAGTACAGCACATCACAGAGCAAGCCCTGCCATCATTTGCTAGACATTGCAATAAGTGCTGACACTGATTTGAAGAAGCCCATTGTCTGCCTGACAGTCATTCATGCCACACATATCCTACCTGTCCATGCACCCATCTGTCTGCTGCCTGTTGTATGCGACTAATCATATGTGCACACATGCACCACATACACAGTTGTTGGACATCCAAGAGAACATATGGAAATGTGTCACTCAAACACATGCCATCTCCTGCCACTGACTCAGTACATGTGTCAGGAAAAGTGATGGGCAGAGTCTCTGTCGATATGCGGGTTTTGCTTCCATCACCAGACACAATGATGTCCTCATGTCCTGATAGACAATGCGACAATGGTGTGCATGCAGGACATATCACACTACTGCTGGATCACCCTTTGCGAGTTGAATGTCATGGCACAGGCCTGTCTGGCAAGTCAGTCATAACTGTCTCCTGTCACAGGGGCAGTGCATACACACAACACCAGTCTACACTGTGTCACAATCATGGAAGTTTTGGGAATGCAAGCCCTGTAGCTGACAGGTGCACATGTGCATCCCTGGCCACCCACATCATGAGGACTAAGATGATCCCACGTCAATCAAATGAGACATTTGAGTGACTGCAAACACAAATCCATACACATGAGCACTTCACCGTCTGATGAGAATGAACCAAAGCTGCCTGCACCTCAATGTTTCATACACCATTGTGCACAGTCAAGGGATCAGAGACCTATGCATTAACCAATGTGCAGATCCCATAGTCACAACTCAGATGGCTGGCCACCCCAAATTGTTAAACACTCCAGGAGTCCAAAAAGCAAGGCCACACCACGGTGACACAGAGGCAGACACCTGAGTGCACTCTTCACAATGCCCAATATGTATGCTGACACACGGGAGTGGGAGAACAGAGTGCCTTCGATGTCACGGAGTAGGCATTACAGTCCTGGTCCATGTGCAACATGGTATTACCCTGAACACTAGGCAGGTGGCTATGCATGTGTCACACACATGATGTACATACTTCTGAGGCTCCTACCTTGGTCTCTGCTGCAGCATGGGTGTGTGGCACATACCCCAGACATGTGGTGAGTCAGAGCAGCAATTGGAACACATATTAAAGCCATACCCAGAGTACATGTCAGATCACAGGCATTGTGTGAGCAATTGTACCACCCATGCAGCCCACAACAAAGTTCCTGTAACTGATGCTGTCCCCAACTTGAACCACAGGTAACTGCAAGTACACAGTACCCAAGTGACCTAAGTCACAGACTGTAAGGGCCACACCTGTGTATCAGATGAGGAGGGGCATGACACAAGTGAGGGACATGAGTCCAGGACGACAAGACAGTTGTACTGTGGAAGTGGAACCAGGCTAAAGGAGTGCATAGAGCATGTTAGTCATAGTACACAGTAAAGGCTAGCACTTACCCCCTCCTTGCTGCTGTCTGGCCTTCAGCTGCCCATCCAGGTCAGGGAAGACCACCGCCAGAATCTGGAGCATGTGGGGGTCAGGGTCCGGTGTCCGCCCCTCCTGCGAGGAGGCGACAGCTTCAGCTGGACCCTTGCGATCCTCCGGGTCCAGCCACTTCCTGGCAGCTGCGGATCCTGCGCCTGCAGACCCCCACAGATCATGCTGCCCGGACGATGGTCAGCCAGATCTCCTGCTTCTGGTGGGCATCAACCTGTGAGGATGACAAAGTGAAAAGGCCATTACTACACATGCAACATATCCGTGCATCACACAGTTGGATATACATGTCTCAATCACAGGGGCATATGATGTAACACAGGTAGTGCAACTATGGCTATGAACAGTTGTCCAGCAGTTACTAAAATGGTATCATTGCCTGGGAAGTAAAACCTTGTTGGAATGCACTGTTACTGCACTATACCTGTTCAGTGCATGTAACTACACACTTTGGGGGTGACAACTACTCAGTGAGCATGCTAGCCACTGGTGTACACACTGTAAGTCTTGCTAGTCAGACAACATGCACAATTAGTAAGGCAGTGGACAGCACACTCACCTGCTCCCCTGGTTTCCCATACAGCTTGCTGTACTGTGGAAGGAGGCTGTCCAGCAGGGCCTGGTTCTCCTCAGTGCTGAAGGCTGGGGCTCTATCCACAGTACGTGCCATTGCAGTAGCCAGAGGATGCAGAGACAGCAGCAGTGGTGGTGGCAGATGTCGTCCTGGAGCATGTAGTGCAGGCAAGTGAGCTCTCAGGGGAACAGCCAGCATTATATGTGTGCTGCAGAGGCAGATACTGTCCCATGTGTCCAAAGTGATAGGTCCAAGTCGTTTGCATCTTCTGAATCTGGCCAATCCATGGAGTTGCACCACTTATACACGCCCACAGCATCCTTCAAAAGTTCAACTTCATGACACCCATGAATTTGCAACATTGTTGTGGGTGGCCAACTGAATTCACTGCATCCGACTCGTACAAGCTTCGAAACGCGTCCGTTACCATGTCAGTCCATAGCCAATGCGTGCGCACCGATCGGCCATTGCTGTACTGACGCGATATTCAAGTCACACAACACGCATCCGTCAACATCATATGCAATGGCCAATGCGTGCGCACGGATCGGTCCATTGCTGTACAACGCGTATTTTCGAAACACAACACGCATCCGTCCACATCATATGCAATGGCCAATGCGTGCGCGACCGATCGGTTCCATCGCTGTACGACGCGTATTTCGAGCAATAACACGCATCCGCCATCATATGCAATGGCTACCGCGGGCGACCGACCGGTCCATTGCTACAACGCGTGATTGAGCACACGCATCCGTCCACATCATATGCAATGGCCAATGCGTGCGCACGCGATCGGTCCATTGCTGTACGACGCATATTTCGCAGCACAACACGCATCCGTCCACATCATATGCAATGGCCAATGCGTGCGCACCGATCGGTCCATTGCTGTACGACGCGTATTTCGAAACACAACACGCATCCGTCAACATCATATGCAATGGCCAATGCGTGCGCACGGATCGGTCCATTGCTGTACAACGCGTATTTCTGAGCACAACACGATCCTCCGACATCATGCATGGCCACGCGCGGGTGACCTGGAGCTGTCCATTGCTGTACAACGCCGTGATTTCTCGGAGCACAACACGATCCTATTCACATCATATGCAATGGCCAATGAGCGCGTGACCGAGTCAGTCCATTGCTAATGACAGATTGAGCAACACAACACGCATCCGTCAACATCATATGCAATGGCCAATGCGCGCACGGATCGGTCCATTGCTGTACAACGCGTCCTGTGCCAGTCATCCTCGTCATATGTCAGCCATGGTTGTCACTCGTGAACGTATGCCAGCCACAATTACTTGCCAGGGACTCAGGGGCACACCTACAACACCACAGCCTGTCCACACTGTATCCTAAGGCATGTAAGGCTGCATTACCTGTGTGTGTATGGGGGTCAACATGTGGTTTGTTGGGTGGCACTTGGGGGCAGCCACTCCCAGGCTGTGCACGTGTTCATGGGGACAGAATCCTTTGTGTGTTGTGCACATGACCACTGATGATGTGCAACTGTTCAGTTCAGAGCATGTGGCATGGTCACATTTCCAGGTTGTGTATGTGTATGTTATGTCACATACACCCTGGAGTCCCATGTGGGATGGTATGTACGTCACAGGGTGACCCATTGCCACAATTGTGATGGCCCTCCACAGTCTGTGTGCATGTTGTGTTTCAGATGTCTCTGATTCCATGTGCACAATGGGAGACAGTCCCCACATCCACGTTGTTTGTGCATCGACTTTGATGTTGTGCGTGTGTGTGTCACAGACGTCCATGTCTGTCCTGCAGAGGCAACAGGGGCCACTACCTGTGGGAGTCATGGTTGTTTTGCTGACGTGTACATGATACGCCATGTCGAAGTGCCAGTGTCCATGTGGCAATACAGGGTCCCTGGGAATCTACCTGTCAAAGAGCTGTGATGCCTGGGGCACATCTGTCCTCACTTGTCACTGTGGTGTGTGTTTTGGAACGTGACAGCAGTACATGGGTACTGTGACACAGCCTAATGATTTCCCATATGCACAACCTGGAACTTGTTGTCAACACATGTTGAACTGAGATGTTAGATGTTGGCCATGTAGGTGCCATATATGTCCATACAGAACGGCACACACATCAAGTACTTGTGTCTCGTAATGATGTATCATGTGATATTGAGTATGGTCAATGCCACATATGTGGGGTGACTGACAATCTTTCTTTGTTCACCTATGCACTGCAGGGCACCAGCTGTCCATAGACCATTCCCTGACCTTGCAACCATGGCTGAACGTGACTGCATCCGACGGTACCGCTTCAACAGGCCGCTGATTGAGGAATTGGCGGTGCGGTTGGCCCCACATTTGCAACCTGGCCGGCCATACCCCTACAGCGCTGACCCCCAAGGTGAAGGTGATGGCAGCCCTACACCTTCTTTGCCACCGGTACCTTTCAACACACTGTGGCGTCTGCTGGTGGGATGTCACAGACCATGTTCAGCCGTGTACTAGCGCGATGTTTTGGAGGCGATGTTGAGATACCTGAACCAGTACATCTATTTCCCTAAACGTCAACAACTCACTGTCTCTGGGGAGGATGCCACATGTCATTGGGCTCCATTGATGGGACACATGTGGCTTTGGTACCACCACAGGCACATGAGCAGGCATACAGGAACAGGAAACATTACCATTCTATCAATGCTCTGGTGGTATGTCTGTGCAGATATGAGCATCTCACATGTGGCACGCTTTCCCGGTTCTGCACACGATGCCTACGTAATGAGGAGTAGTCGCATCCCGAGGATGATGTCACAGATGCAGAACCAGCGTGCCTGGCTTGTCGGTGTGTACCGGGACTTTGTACCATTGTGTGTGTTCTGCAACGAGGTATTCCACCCCTCTTTCCAACTCAGCTAATGTGCAATTGTCTGTATGTAGGTGACTCCGGATACCCCAACATGCCGTGGTTGCTGACACCCCTCAGGAACCCCGTGACACTGCCAGCCCAGATGCGCTACAATGAGGCACATGGTCGGACTCAGGAGAGTGATCGAGCGACATTTGGTCTTCCTGAAGAGCCGCTTTCGCTGCCTGGACAAGACAGGAGCGGGCCCTCCCATACGCCCCTGCAAAGGTGTGCAAAGATTTTCATCGCCTGCTGCATGCTACACAACCTGGCAGTGCGGAAGGAGTTGCTCTCTCTCATCCTGGATGACGATGACCAA